>CP092871.1:21510193-21764544 GCA_030710605.1 Cordylochernes scorpioides
ATATTATTTTTATAGGAGCTGTAACATAGTACTATGAAACTGATCATTGCTCTTTTTTAAGGAGTGAACATGGTAACCCTAGGATCGATCATATATATATATATTTTTATATAAAACAAGGAATAAATATACGTCGATTATTAAAAAGGAAAAATACTCTAATCTATGCACGGTGGATTTATTGGCCACTGGACATACGTCGGACCTGGAGGCTGTTAAGCTCTGCGCTGCCTGGAGTATAGGAGCTTCATCTATGCTTTTTTTCTGAAGTGAATCTGTATAAGGCCGGTGGTCCTTAAAAGGTTTTATGTGTTTATATATTTTTAATATCAGTACTCACAAAAGACAATTGCGTTGTAGGTAAAAATTCCAAGAATATCTTACATTGGATAATATTTAACATTGGACTCTGAAGTTGAATTCTGTAACAATTGTCTCCAACGTTAGAAATGAGAAATTTGATTATCTTGTCACATATTTATATAGAACTAGCCGAATGACCCGGGCAAGGCCCGGGTTTTACCCGATTAAATGCTTTCATTCAAATACTATTCGTTACAATTATAAATTGGCGCCGTGGATGTCATTCTTGTATAATATATAAATGAGTTTTAAAAATTGTAATAAAAAAATGCATCGGCCAGGAATCGAACCCGGGCCGCCCGCGTGGCAGGCGAGCATTCTACCACTGAACCACCGATGGTTATGAGAAATGGCCATATTTGGGTATTTATTCCATTCACAAAAGCAAACGGTGACAGAATTGATTAAGAATTGTTGCTTGATTATGACGCTGATAACTGTATATATAGAATAAGCAGTCCCGGTGTAAGCTGTGACCTACTATAAAAAAGGAGCCCGTTGTTGTAACTCTCTTCATTATGGTATAAGAGGCTTTGGCAGAAACACTTGGCTTTTGATATCATACCCTAGTTAGTTGATAGTGTAATCACTGATTACGCTTTCTTAGGTTGAGGAAGCATGAGACTTTTCTTGTCTTTTAAGGTTGAAGATTTCATTTTAAAATGAATCAGCAGAATAGAGTGGATTTCACTGCATTGTTTACAGTATCTATTTGTTTTATAGTTTTAACTTTATAACTTTTAACCATTTCCCTTAAATTTATAATAAACTAGCGGACGTACCCGGCTTCGCCCGGGTTTTACCCGAGTAAAGGTTTGTCTAACGAATCTCTCGATAAAGTGAACATTTTTTCCCGGTCCCTTGAAAAATACTCTATAAGTTGAATAAAATCAATATTAATTGGTTCCCTCGGTAATTGGAAGTTAAAGGAATAGTATCTTGCCTTGGAATTGTATCATTATTCTTGTCTCAAAAAATTGCCGTTTCATCCTGAATTTTGTCTTTCCTAATTTTCTACATTACAAAATCATCGTATCATCATGATAATATTTAGAGCAGATTGTTGAATTATAACAGATAAATTAGAATATTTATCTTGAATATTTTAAAGCGAAAAGTTATTTCAAAAATTTTATTTGCTAGAAACCTTCCCAGTACTATATTAAATAACTTCCCAAAGTTTCATGGCGTTCCAATGAGTGGTTTGGTCAGGCATAAAGGACAGACAGACACACACACACATACACACACACATACATTCATTTTTATATATATAGATACCTATGATAAATCTCATATCCAAAATGTTATGCCTATTTTCTGTATATTATTGATAATAATAGGCTTGAGACTAATTTGCGTATTATAGGCAAGCATTCTTTGCATGTGTGTATTGTTCCTAATTTTGACTATTGTTTCAATAAATTATTTCCTGATTGCTACACATATATTTCTTTTTTTGTTTTGTAAAAAACGAATTGTTTATAAGATTAGTCGTCTGATCAATTGATTAGAATTGATTAGAATCAATTGATTAGAATTGATTAGAATCAATTGATTAGAATTGATTAGAATCAATTGATTAGAAAATTGATTAGTCGTCTGATCACTATTACTTCTTATTTTTAATCTGGCCAAATATTTCCCGCTGTGGAATGGTCTATACATAAGAAAATGATGTTTATTAATCAAATTCTTATTAATTCTATGATTTCTAGGTTGTGAATTGATTCATTAAGGATATATAAAATTTCTTAATGAGAGATTTGGCTTAGTCATTCATTAATTTGATCGTAATTATCTTCATAACCTAGGTGAATGCTAATTCCATTGAATTACCATATCCTTCTTTTTTAGAAGGAATTCTAGATGCTTAATTATATTTTTCTGTTATTTATGGAAATCCTCTCATTAGTTTCGCTGTTCGGCCTCTGACAGCTAAGTTCAGATATTGATTTTTTTAAAGTTGTTAAGTTTGGGAAGTAGGTTCTCTTCTGTGATTAAGATTAAAGCCTTGAATTTCAACTCGTTTTTGCATCGCCCATGAAGTCTGTTAATTCATAATAAATTGATTTGTCATTATATAAGAAATTAAATTATTAAATCAGGAATGTTTTTCTTTTATACATAAAACAAACTTCTACTGTTGTATATGTGTATTTCCCTCAAATCAAAATGGTACACTAAATGTTCAAATATATTCAATCTTTCTGGAGTCTTTCCCGCGGTGGGCGCCACCAAAGACGACTTGTATATATATTTATCAATTGTTTCATATATTTATATCTATTTATTCATATATTTATCATTATATAATCTTATTTATCCATATTTATATTTATCTGTATTTAATCTCATATAATCTTATATGGACTTTGAAATAAATCAGTTTCAATTTCAATCTTTCTGGAACTACTATGATTCAAATTTAAGATGACATAGCTCAAAAGTAGTTATACAACTCAAATATTTGCTCTGATAGCGAAATAATATGATTAATAAAAATCCCTTTAGAAACAAAATCAAAGGGACTTATATTATTTCAAGATGAATTACACTTTGCGAAATTTTGGTAACCACAGGCTATTCTATTCTAAGCATTTAAACCCCCTTTCTGACATAATTATTCTAAATTAAGCTCTAAATGAAGGAAGAAGAGATAAACTAATAAGCAAATATTCCTTAACAATAATATTTATGGTCAATCAAAGTTTTGGATCGGTTTGAAACCTCACCATTTGTTAATAAGGCAGAAACATCATATATGTACCTACCTACATAATTAATGTGTTCTGTTAAAAGAAAAATTTGATATAAAGTATAAAATAAGAACATGAGCAGTAGCAATGCATTTCTTTATTCATTAAAAGTGAAAATTTTCGGATCTTTATAATCTTTCCACAGATATAGCTATACGTTGAGAGAATGATAAAATATATATATATATGTACAGATAAAACACACACAGTAATTATAGAATATATGCAATAGTATTTTAATAATATAAAATTTGAGAAATAATCATATTTTGATTGAAGAATTTGGCCAAACCAATCTGCTTTATTCAAAACCTCTATACTCGTTTTTCACGTGGATGATTTGTTTACAGGGTTTGAATCCCCGAGGAAGATAGGCGAACAGCCTCATCGAAATATTGGAAGTTATAATAAATATTTTTGATCCAAAATAAGCGTTAATTTATTTATATATATAAATACAGTATACATTACTGTAAATATACTTTATTTCTAACGTATAGGTATTTCATGCTCGACTTATAGGAACCTTGTTCCTAAATATCAATTATTAATAAATGAATATATTCATTCTTTGAAGCTATGATGAAGACAAGTCTTTTCCTTTCAAATGGTTGTTCAGGAATGTCTCAGATTAATAAATAGTTGAGACATTAGAGAGTTTTTATTGGCTTCGAAATATAAAACACAATTTCTTTCATATCTAGATTTGAAAAAAAAAATTATTTATTGATTTAGTTTATTTCTCTTAACGATAGAGGTTGCCTGGCTGGAATTCATATTTCTTAAAATTAAGAGACATTTCGGCAAAGAAAAGGTTTTTATTTTCTTGACTTTGTCGGAACTTCGAGAAAATAAAAAGCTTTCTGACGCCGAAGTGTCTTTTTATTTAAGAGATTATTTATGAAATACATTTATATATTCTATAATATAAAAATTCTAATTATTTGACTAGATGTTCATTCTGTTCTTAAAATAAATCCTGCTCAGAAGTCTAATCCCCTCTTTACGTGGCAGGAGGGAGAAGCAGCACAAGTAAGGGACTTCCCTGTAGAGCGAAATACGGTGTCGTGAGCCCCGAGCTGCTACGGTAACCGTGAAGACCTACAGGGAACTCTGAAATGTGGCTGACTAGCGGGGCAATGTCACCACCCCTTTCCATGGTGGACAAGACACCACCACCATCGTCATGTCTAAGTAAGGGACTTCCCTGTAGAGCGAAGTACGGTGTCGTGAGCCCCGAGCCGCTATGGTAACCGTGAAGACCTACAGGGGACTCTGAAATGTGGCTGACTAACGGGGCAATGGCACCACCCCTTTCCGTAGTGAACAAGACACCACGACCATTGTTATGTCTAAGTAAGGGACTTCCCTGTAGAGCGAAGTACGGTGTCGTGAGCCCCGAGCCGCTATGGTAACCGTGAAGACCTACAGGGGACTCTGAAATGTGGCTGACTAACGGGGCAATGGCACCACCCCTTTCCGTAGTGAACAAGACACCACGACCATTGTTATGTCTAAGTAAGGGACTTCCCTGTAGAGCGAAGTACGGTGTCGTGAGCCCCGAGCCGCTATGGTAACCGTGAAGACCTACAGGGGACTCTGAAATGTGGCTGACTAACGGGGCAATGGCACCACCCCTTTCCGTAGTGAACAAGACACCACGACCATTGTTATGTCTAAGTAAGGGACTTCCCTGTAGAGCGAAGTACGGTGTCGTGAGCCCCGAGCCGCTATGGTAACCGTGAAGGCCTACAGGGAACTCTGAAATGTGGCTGACTAACAGGGCAATGGCACCACCCCTTTCCATGGTGAACAAGACACCACGACCATTGTTATTTCTAAGTAAGGGACTTCCCTGTAGAGCGAAGTACGGTGTCCTGAGCCCCGAGCCGCTACGGTAACCGTGAAGGCCTACAGGGAACTCTGAAATGTGGTTAACTAACGGGACACTCCCTCTTTCCATGGAGTAGCAAAATCAGAAATCGGACAAGACACCACCATTAAAATGACTATAAAAAATACTGGAATTACTTACTATTTATTTAAGAACCTTTTCTCTGTTTTCTTTTTGACAAATAAAATCAGATATATACTTGAGGAAGGAAAACTATTTATGAAATTTTAATAACTTCTACAATCACCATCGCTAAGAATACATATTATAATACATTATATATAAGAATGAAAACATACAGGAGTTTCGTAGATCATTTGTTGGTTTGAGTTAGTTTGGAAATAATATGGCTGGCTTCATCAACCAAGGATTTATTTAATTCCTGACGTTACTCATTGTCATTCTCTTCAGGGGAAGATTATTTTGAATCCCATTTCTACTTATATCCCTATATATAGTCACGACCGTCTTTCCTCATCGCTGTCCTCAATTCCTCATGTCACGGATGCGCGCGCATCATGATTATGATCATTATCTTCTATAGAAGCTTCTATCTTTATAATTATGTATATTTACAAAAAGTCAATTCGCTCGCGCCTCTAGCGGTTAAAATGAGGAGTAATACCAGCTGACCTAATGTACATGTAAAGTTTGGAGCGGGATGTTTCACAAGAGTGACATCCACGGCTCCAATTTATAATTGTAACAAATAGTATTGGAATAAAAACATTCAATCGGGTAAAACACGGGCGTTGCCCGGGTCATTCGTCTAGTACATATATAAGTACAATATAATATAATGCGGCTTGTGATTATAAAACGATATTTGAAAACTATCCCGCATGTGTTTCTTTTCAACGAAAAATCAAAATTTATTCCAAGGAGAAATAACGATTATCTATAAACTTTGGGATGAGGTATGAAAGGGTGAATTGTGAAGAGTAATGATAAACGGAAAAATAAAAGTGTCAAGGGATATTCCCATCCCATCCCTGGACACTTTTATTTTTCCGTTTATCATTACTCTTCACAATTCACCCTTTCATACCTCATCCCAAAGGTTAGAAATAATCGTTATTTCTCCTTGGAATAAATTTTGATATTTCGTTGAAAAGAAACACATGCGGGATAGTTTTCAAATATCGTTTTACACATATAAGAATAAATAAATTCGAAATACTCATTCCCCTGAAGAGAATTAAATAAATATTTGGTTGATGTAGCCATATCTTTTCCAAACATTCAATAGTTATAGCAATCTGATAGATTGAAACGGCAAAATTCTATTAATTCCTTCCCATTTTTCCCATCTTAGTTTCACTAATTGCTTAAATTCTTCCTGTATATTAAAAAAAGAGAAAAAAATAGAACAATAGCAACTGAATATTTCTTTTTGAAATAGACACTTCGGCTAGTCAAAGTTTTATTTTCTTAAAGTTGCAAGCCTTGTAACCTCAGAATAATTTTAAACGACTTGCCAAATGCTTTATTTATTTTTCCTTACGAAGACAAAATATTTTCGTTGAAACCTATTTCCATGGTGGACAAGACACCACCACCATTGTCATGTCTAAGTAAGGGACTTCCCTGTAGAGCGAAGTACGGTGTCATGAGCCCCGAGCCGCTACGGTAACCGTGAAGGCCTACAGGGAACTCTGAAATGTGGCTGCCTAACGGGGCAATGGCACTACCCCTTTCCATGTTGGACAAGACACCACCATTGTCATGTCTAAGTAAGGGACTTCCCTGAAGAGCGAAGAACTGGCCGAAGTGTCTATTTTATAAAGAAATATGAAGGCTGGCCAGGCAACCTCTATCTTCACGAGAAATAGAATGTGATTCATATAATCATTTCAATTTAATCAAAACGCTATGTTACATTCAGGAGTTATTCTTAAAAAGTAGACATTATGCAACTTTGTAATATGCGTATATAAACCCCCTAAAAAAGATACATCGATATCATCTCTAATGTAAAGATAATAGAAACTTCCCCCTTAAAAGGTGCACAATGTAAAATATATTTATTTAATCAAAACCTATCTTACATTAGGCAGTTATTCATAAATGGTAGGCATTTTGCAACTAACCTGTTAAATAATAACAAAAAAACTAAAAAGGATTTACTAAAAGGCCTTTATTGCCACACGAACATTAATATAAACTACACCGACTATTTACAAATTAAAGATATATATATATATATACAAAACAATAATTATCATAGTAAAACAAACACTATGCAAAACCTTATTTGCATATCAGGACAATTTTCTAAACATAACTATTGTTATGCAAAATACCCCAATTTCAATTAATGGATATCTAACATACTCCCACCTATGATTTGGGGAAGAAAATCATACAATTAAGACAAGTGATATACATGTGGTACATAAAAGGAGTTAAGCATTACAAATTGAGTCTCCGTGGTGGCTTGACCACGCGTCTATTCTGACAATCTTTGTAAAATTTGAAAATCTTTCAAACCTATCTATTTCCAAATTGACCAAAGTTCTGTCTGAGTGGAATAATTGCTTTGGCCAGTGATCTTGAGGCTGCTTGAGCCATTCAGGTCCCTCCCACCATCTGGTGCGTTTAAGCTGTAGTACACTACAACCTCTTGAAGGAAGGTCTGCAGGGTTGAGGCTCCCTGGTACATAAAACCATTTGTTCGGACCTGAAGTGTTGCATATCTCTTTGACTCTGTTGTTTACAAAGGTGCCCCACTGCCTGTTCGTCTTGATCCATGAAAGTGCTGTAGTAGAGTCTGTCCAGTAATACACCGGTTCTGCAGCCAAATTCAAAGACTCAGTTATGTACCTGCTGAGTCTAACTCCCAACATACAAGCAAGAAGTTCCATCCTAGGGATAGTGGTTTTCTTAATTGGACCTAGCCGGGATTTGGCCATCAAAAGTTGTACTGACACTCCTTTGTTCTCAGGACAACGTAGAAAAGCTGCTGCTGCATATGCACTTTGGCTGGCATCACAAAATATGTGAATGGACCAATGAGCTCTAATTCCATGGCCCACTCTACGTGGAATTTTTATGTCGGCAAGAGTGTCCAACTCACTGTACCACTTCATAAAATTTTCTTGAATGGTTGATGGTAAAGGTTCATCCCAATCAGTTTTGACTGTCCAGGCTTGTTGAATAAGTAGTTTGGCAGGCAACAAGACAGGAGCCAAGAATCCAATTGGGTCAAAGATCTTTTGGGTATGAGACAAGAGGTCTCTCTTGGAAAGTGAGTTTTTTATAACTCCGAACTTTGGGGTCACATTAAGAGTATCTTCTAAAAGATTCCATTTCATGCCCAGAACTGAAGCCTCTTCACTCCTTTCTATATCAACACTAGGAGGTAATCTAGAATAGACTTCCTTGATTCGGTGTATAGGTCCGAATTGCCACATTCTGAGATCCATCTTGGCTTTTGCAAATATCTCAGTAGATTTCTCCACCAGATCAACTAATTCTGCCTCGGTATCCACTGAAGTGACACAATTATCAATATACAAACATTCCATCAACTTCTGAGGAAGAGCTCCAAATTCAGAAGAGACTCCCTTGAGATGATGCAGGATGACTGCTCCAAGCAAATAGGGGCTACAGGTCACACCAAAGACAACTCGCTTGTGACGGAAAACCTGAATCTGATGATTATTTTTCCACCATAAGAATCTAAGATAGTCTCTATCTTCTTCTTTCACTTCAATTTGCAAAAAGGCTTTTCTAATGTCAGCAATAACTTCAATAGCATTTTCTCTAAACTTCAGTAGGATAGCTGAGATCTGTTCAATAACATTTGGGCCACTTGCCAAGCAATCGTTCAATGAAAGATTCCCCTTGTCCTTACATGATGCGTCAAACACAGGTCTTATCTTGGTGGTGTTGCTATTGGCTTTAACCACTGGGTGATGAGGGAGATAATGACACTTCCTGTTCAAATCCTCAGGAGACACCTTTTCAATAACACCTTCAGCTAAGCATTCTTGGAACACCCTATCATATTCGCTGAAGATACATTTAGCTCTCAATTTACGGGTTGTGTTGAAAAGTCTTCTCTCTGCAATATGACGATTGGATGGAATTCCTTCTTGGTTCCCCAGCCAAGGTAATCCTACACAAAAGCGTCCATCTTCCTGCTGATGAACAGTATTTAAGAAGTGCTGGTGTACTATCTTATCTTCTTCTAGCTTTGTGAGATTTTCCCTGGGATCTTTTATGCCAATCGTTTCTAAATCCCACAGATAATCAACCGACATATTTCTACTGTGCATGCTGATGACCACCAGTGATGAGCAATCAGACTGCTCATCTTTCTTCGGTGAAGGGCCACAAATTGTCCATCCAAGATGTGTTTCTATAGCTGTTAATCCATTTTCCAGCTGCTTCACACGTCCCGACAAAAGGCTTCCATAGATATCACTGCCGATCAAAAGTTCTATCTTGGGGCTATCTTTTCCAAGATCAGACAGCCAAATTCTAGATCCTTTTAGTTCACTCAACCATGCTCCTTTAGGCGTCCTTGGAATCTCTCCACAAATAATGTCTTGACCCAAGAACTCAAATTCTCTCAGAGTGTCCAATTCAGATTGGTTGCTGAATAATGCGACCTTATATACCTTATGGCATTTTGTTTCTGTTTGTGTACCACCAAACAATGAATGAGCAATATTTGCATTGCCGACGGGCTTCAATTTTACTTCTAGTGCAGTGGATTCCAAAATATAGGACTTCTGAGAACCAGGGTCCAAGAGTGCTCGCACTCTTCTATAGCCATTATTTCCCATAATATTGACCATCAAGGTCATTAATGTTACATCTCTTGTACACTGCTGATTGGCTAAAGCACTCTGCACTACTTCAGAGACATGCGTATTTTCCTTTTGGTTGCAGGGCAAGTCAGGACAAAGAATAACGTAGTGTCCTTTGGTACAAATATTACATTGAACTGTCCTCTTGCAAGCCATTGCAAGATGTCCAGGTTTAAGGCATTTAAGACAACACCTCTTTTCATAGATCTTTGCTCTTTTATACTTGAATGGCATAGATTGAGCAGCGATGCAGTCTTTACTTTGGTGATTCTTCTCACAGAACAAACATCCCATCTCCTTGGCAGAAAATAAACCTGCAGCGGTAGGTATATTTGAATTCTGTTTAAACTTATTTCTAAGTTTCTCTTTTGGGGGAAAACCCTTCAAATCCTCTCCTGGCTAGAAGTCTTCTTTCTTCCCCTTCCACTTCTCTTCTAAGAAAGTCCAAAAGATTGTTAAGGCGAGAGCTGGAGTTAGAATTAGAGTCCTTTGATGCCTCACAACTATTCAGCGGTGATCTCTGCCAAGCAACCAGCACATCTTCTGGCAAACAAGACTCTATCATAGGGAAAAGCCATGCTGTGTTTTCCTTGGTGTCAACACCCAAAGATTCCAGAGATCTTAGTTGCGTTTCAAGCTTGTCGTATAGCTTAGCCACTGACCGCCTCTCATCTGGTGGAGTCCTGACATTTGCCATCATTAATTTAAGCAGTTCTCTTACATATATTTCAACAAGCAAATCTTTCTGTCCATACCTTTTTTTCAAAGCTTGGACCGCTTTTGCATAGTTTTCTGCTGTTTGGGGATAGCTTTCTATGAGCTCTCTGGCTCTAGTGCTTGATTGCATCGACTGCACCAGGTAATGAAATTTGTCTGCATCATGCAGCTCATTATCTTCATGAATCTTTTCAAATTGTGCCCAAAATGGAAGCCAATTAATCAGTTCTCCATCAAATGTTCTTAGCTCGAACTTAGGAAGCCTATAACCTTTGGCCATTGATGACCCATTTGTGCTTCCCAGGGATTTAACATCCATTTTGTTATCCGACTCCATTACTTCTCTTACCCTTCTTTCCAGGGTGATGAAGGCATCCGAATAATGCTCCGCTTCTTCCATTTCACAATTTAAAACATCTTCCTCTACATCAGCCAACATCAGGTGATTCACCATCTTCTGGTCAAGATCCTTTAACTTGCAATCGATGTCTTTTAGTTTACTAAATTGGTCCTTGACCACACCCAGATCAGCATCAGTTTTTCTTATTTCGGGATCCAGAATATTAACTACTTTAGTAAATATCGTTCTGGTCACCGAGCGCAACTTCTTGTCACGTTCCATCCTGGCAGGCTCGCCACTTTTGTTAAATAATAACAAAAAAACTAAAAAGGATTTACTAAAAGGCCTTTATTGCCACACGAACATTAATATAAACTACACCGACTATTTACAAATTAAAGATATATATATATATATACAAAACAATAATTATCATAGTAAAACAAACACTATGCAAAACCTTATTTGCATATCAGGACAATTTTCTAAACATAACTATTGTTATGCAAAATACCCCAATTTCAATTAATGGATATCTAACATAACCTTTTAAAAATTAAATAAACCCCTCAAAAAAAAGGTACGTCGATATCATCTCTAATGTATAGATAATAGAAATTTCCCTCTTAAGGTGTAGAATGTAAAAGATCTTTATTTAATTAAAGATGACACTAAAAAACATTATTTAAATGTGTGCCAAATAGAATCTACGTTATACAAATAAGAATGCCCCCACGAGGGGATGCAAATTGAGGCGTGAATGTGTAAATCCGGGCGGTGAGACTTTATTCCACTCACGTTCTACTGTAATGGTACCGGGGCCTTTGTAGGGATAGGGGAAACTGCGAAGATAAACTTCAATAATTTGCTCGACAACATACTTCACATAATTCATCAATTTATTTGAATTTTGAAGAATATCAAGCGTTGTTTAGCGATTCGATTTTCAAAGGAAAGATCATTTATTAAGAAAAAATGACCCCACAACCAACTTTTTTTATTCGTTGAGATAGGCTTACACCATGCTGGTGAAGGCCAACAGTCAAAAAGGCGTATGTGATTAGCTTTTCTTGATTAATCAAGAATGGGTGTATTTGACCAATTCTAGAATATCGTAAAGATAGAGGCTGCCTGGCCGGCATTCATAGTTCTTCAAATTAAAGATACTTTGGGCAGTAAAAAAACAATTTAATGGCCGAAGTGTCTTTATTTAAAGAATTCTAGAATAACTAAAACCAACGATTTGTTGATATTTATTCGGACAAAGAGCGCAAGCCATCAGTAACTCTTAGTTGCTCGATCATGAGATGACTTTTTCTCCCCTAATTTTCCACTTGATCCAAATATAAGTTAATTTATGTTTTGAACTTTCATACATTCATATCTGAAATTAATAGGAATATAAAAAAGTCAGGTGTTGATATTAAAAACACTAAAGGCATATCCTGAATGCTCACATGTGCTTTTTAGATTGCAGAGCGCCATCTAGTGGAACAAGAATAAACTAAACGTTGTTTTGACCAAATATCTTGGACCAAGCTAAATTAACGTTCAGTTGATTTTTGTTCTAATGCTCATGATCGATGTCAAGATAGACCATTTTAGTTTTTAATACATTCACATATATATTTTTTTATTATTTCAAATAAATTGAATATTTTATTATATGTATATATCTCTATTCATGATGAAATTGTGAAAACCTTTAGAATTACAAAATAATTTCTCACAATCTGTTTATTTTAATTGCTCGTTTTCAAGAGATTGCCGTTTGAAAGCTAGCAATTTAAAATAAAAAGAAACTCATTGTGAGAAAATATTTTGTAATTTTATATGTATATTTAACGCGGAAATTTGAAAGAAGATAATATTCATACACCAAATTGGGCCTTTCTCAGTTAAAAAACGCTTTGAACAATACATTTAGTTAATCATTAACATGCAGAACGAACAGGGGATTATAAAGATTTGGCAAATTCTTGAAAAATCGAAAATACCAATTTACGATATTGAAATTATTTTTGTAAAATTCGTCCTACGATTATTAACAGCATTTCTTGTAAGATGTTATGAAATTCTGTGCATATCAGGGCCATAAGCATGAAGAGGGTTTAGAGGCTAGCTTTTTCTAAATTTCCCAAAGCTGTTATTGTTGTCAATTACAAGTACTTGTATTTCATCACCGTCTGTTTGTTGATAACAGGAGCTATAAACAAAATTGATTGTTTAATGCATTTCAAAGGGAGAAGTGCCACAGTTCTGGCTTGTTGTGGAAGTGTCTGTCAAGTCGAGTTCGACTTTTGATCACTATTTAATCTCCAATTTGATCTCTTAATGACCTCCCATCACTCATAGATCATCTATCTTCCGGTAGCTTCTTTGACCCTTTCCAGCCATCTCATTGGAGCTATTTCTATCTTTCCTCCTCCTTCCATTCTGGATTTTTTTTTCATTCAAGATTTTGATATTTGTCTTATTAATTTCCATGGAACTCTGTGTAGATTTCATATCCACATTTTACAAAAATCAATTGTTTTTAATTTCTTCTTTTTCGAAGTCCATCTCTTACATCCATAAGTGGCCACAGAAAATATTATCAATATATCTCTACAATTATTATCTTCATCTTGAAAGAAATGCTTTTATTTTTTATAATCTTGTCAAATTTCAATAATGCATTTCTCTGCCTAAGTATTTTTTAACTCCTTTAAGAAACTCCTCTCATCTTATTAAATCTGGATCCTGAAAATTTGGAGTAATAAACTGTATTAATTTTTCTTGATGAATATCAAAGTGATTGTTATTATATGTAGTAATAATTTTTGTATCTCGGATATTTAATTTGTATCCAAAATTCCTTTATCTGACTTTCTCTATAATCTACTTTAGGTCATTCTTACTTTCTGCTAGCAGTGTGAAGTCATATGCCTAGCGAATATTACACTCATGAACAAATATTAGGGAACTTGTATATACCTATAAAACTATATATCGGAATTCAAAAAATAACTATGAAAGATATTTGATACACAGTGACTTTTATTGAAGACACACGAGATAACCATAGATAAAACTAAAGGTAGTTGTACCATTTAACAAGTATATCGGAATTCAAACAATAACTCTGAAAGATATTTGACACACAGTGATCTATATTGAAGACACAATAACCAGAAACATAATAAAGTATGAACGAAATTGCCTCTGTCTTCTTAAAAAAACAGTCTACCGCGGCGAAATCGAAATATAAAACTTCCTTAAGTTTTGCCTTTAAGTGTATATATTGATTCCTCCAATGTGAACGCCAATTTTTATATCGACAAGATTAGTCGATTTCCTGATATGTTCGGGGGAAAATTTGTCCATATAGTTTTCTTATAACTGCTTTATACAAAAATGGTTTGCCCGTGACTTCTTCCATCTATGACAATGGTCAAATAAATTTGTATATTTCACCTTTTGGAGCGATTTCTTTCCCAAAGGACAAGAAAGAAACCTTCTTTATCAAGATAATGAAGTCGAAAGCTTATCTCGGCTTTTATTCGGCCCCTTTTGCGTTAGTCATCCCATTAGGAAGTTGCCCTCCTACTAACGGACTCACGCTGGGAGATACAAATAGGGTTTGTCCATTCATTGGGATTGAGACAAAATGGCATTTCTCAAAACCTCCCTCTACCTTTTGAGAACCGAGTTTTGACACAAAATTAAAAGGTTATATAGATTTTTATACCCCTCTAAGAATAATTAGATCAGAATATAAATAAAGCAAAAGTTGCATTATCAATATCTATTAAAATGATTTACAAATAAATTTACGGACAATGTGTTTCCTTTAAATATCATCAAATATTATTTCTACAGACCTTACTGCAATGATATGATTTAGTGAATGAGAGGGCTTGGTTCATCAGTAGTGAACCCTCTCAGCGATTTCGCCAAATTAATCTCTATACCGCTCTACTATTTTATTGGATTGGTTTGAGATATACCCTGTATTTTCTATGGAAGGCAGCTTAGGGTTGTTTAGTGAACTAAAGCTAAGCTGCCTTTTATAGAAAATGCAGGCTATATACAAAACCAATCCAATACAATAGTAAAGCGGTTTTGAGATTAATTTGGCGAAACCGCTGAGAGGGTTCACTACTGATGAGCCAAGCCTTCTCATTCAATAAATCATATCATTGTAGTAAGGTCTGTAGAGATAATATTTTATGATAATCTATATACAGGGTGATCCAAAAGTCCCGCACAACTTTAAAAATTAATAACTCCGCGAATATTTGCGCTAGAGCAATGCGGTAAACACCATTGTGTTCAGGATGCAATGGGATTTTCTATGGCAAATAATGAAAAATTAGAAATTGATTTTAGTTACAACTTTATTCGCTAGATGGAGCTCTACCAGAATCAGAGATTCAGCGGCCAAATTGTTTGATAAATTGAAAAATATAACTGAACGACACGTATTTTTCCTTTTTGAATACCAGGAACGAACCCAAATAATATCAAATGATAAATTAATAAAACACCATTTCGCCAAAATTTAGAAGAAATGGTTAACGATTTTTAAATACAATCTGAGATATGTAAAATAGGTATATGCAAATTAAAACATGTATCAAAAAATATTTATATTTTAGATGGAGTTTTGTGAAATAAATTGAATGTTTGAGAATAACTACTGATATCAATACACGATTTTTGAAATGTTAATATAGTACCAAAAATTATGATGGCACTACTAATAGGATTTCGTGCTATAAGGAATGTATAGTTTCTTGACTAATTGACGACACTTGACTATTTAACTGGATATTTGTCATGATCCAAAAATGAAATATAGAGGGGAGTGACAAAATATATTTGTCGTACTTTATTCCAAATATCCTATGGGTTTGTCAAATGTTATTATTGTTTATTATACTGTACATAATTTTGAAAATGTATCCCCTCAAAAAAAATCATTTTTAAATCGACCTTTTGCGTTGAAAAACGTGGTAGTAAAATCATTTTGTATTATTTTTTACGCAAAATATCTAAAGTTGGGGGGGGGGGGGATAGAGAGATTATTCTTTATGCTATTTCTTCTAATGAGCGAAAAGCGATAAACTAAACATAAGGGGTAAAATTGTGAATACCAGTGTTATTCGAGAAGTTATAACACTTTGGCCTGCACGACATAATATAAAATGTGGGCAAATGACAAACAAAAAAATTACTGTTTACAGAAAAAAAAGAGTCAAGATGTGAGGACAGCATTTATTATTCCCATAACCCAAAACAAAGAGCTGCAAAATATAACACATGAGGTAACTGCCTTCTCTCTTGTATTAGGTCACAATCCTTGCTCAATGTGGCGCCCTTCATTCTCAAACACCGCCTGCAGACGATAGATGACAGAATGGTCACAATTAAATAGTTGAAATTTATAAAACGTGCCATCTGATAGAAGCCTTCAACATGGCCAATGTGCTAGGCCGGCATCGATAAAAACGCGACTTAATGTACCTCCATAACCGAAATTGTAAGGCGTCAAGTCTGGTGATATTGGAGGCCACTGGTATATAAAGTGGCGACTTATCAACGAATTCCACCGAACGTATCCTTCAGCAATTGTTTGGCACCGCGGGATATATGAGGAGGTCCTCCATCTTGCATGAATGTTATTTCGCTTAGTGCTTGTCTGTCCTGCAATATGGGAATAACCTTTTCTCTCAAAAGTTGAACATAACGTTCACCAGTTACGAAAACGGTTTTAAAAGTTCTTCCATTGAATTTTTCAAAGAAAAATGGCCCAATAATAAAAGAAGAAGTGAACCCACACAAAACTGTAACTCTGTGCTGATGAAGTGGTATTTCTGTAAAAATCCTAGGGTTTTCTGTTGCCAAAATGAGGCAGTTTTGAATGTTAAATTCTCCCTCTAGATAAAAGTGAGCATCATCTGTTCTTAGAACATTTGACATCCAGTTTTCATCAATATCAATTTGCCGGAAAACCCATGCAGCGAATTCTTGACGCTTCTCAAAATCGCTGACTTTCAACTCGTGAAATCTTTGAATTTTGTTAGGATATTTTTATAGAAAAATTCTAAATGTGTGTTCTCTCCAAACTGTTCCATACGAAATCCCCGTTTGTCGAGAAACTTGTCTAGCACTTACTTCTCCATACGGGGATAACGTTTCAATAGCTTCAGCATTCTGCAAAACCGTAACAACCACTGACTTGCATGTCGATGGT
Source organism: Cordylochernes scorpioides (assembly GCA_030710605.1). NCBI lineage: Eukaryota > Metazoa > Arthropoda > Arachnida > Pseudoscorpiones > Chernetidae > Cordylochernes > Cordylochernes scorpioides. The sequence continues at coordinate 21,527,322 of CP092871.1, forward strand.
CTTCCACTCCGAGGTTTTGCTTCCAGAGATCCAGTTTCCTCAAAACTTTTAATCAATCGCTTTAGAGAGTAGCAACTCATTGGTCCTTTACCGCTTCGAATATCTTTAAAGGAACGAAACGCTCGTAAAGCTTCAGTGGCAGATTCTGAATCACAATTAAAAAAATTCACCAAGAGTGCTTTATCCTGTAGTGACGGCATTCTAAGTGGAAGAGGAGAAGTTCGACCACACCTCCTTGCGGTCCCCCCTGGACCCTTGGAATATTTGACCAAATTCTGGTTCGTTTCCAAGATGACTAACGTTGCAACGGCACCCATTTTCAAATGAAAAGCCAAACTGATATCTCCAGTAATGCTACCGCGTCCGGGGTAACCGCCGCGTCAGGAGCTGCAGCTCGAGCTCATGATGAGAAATCTACTACGAGGACACAATTCAATCTACTACAACTCAAAATAAATGGTACCCAGAGGAAAATAAAGAGCTGACTTGTCTTCTCTGTGACAACAATGTACATATTAATTGTCCTCAGGAGACAAAATTGAATCAGAATCTGAGATTCAATATCAAAGATTATACAACACTACGAATGGACAGACCGGGAAAATTCGGAGGAGGACTTGCCGTTTTGATTAAAACTCTAGAAATCTAATTTAAGGAAATCGCCTATAATTAGAGTAAGCCTAGAGAAAGCACGACAGAAGCTCAGACAATAGAAATCTATCTTACAGATAAAACAATTCCAATCATAAATAGACATCACAGCGATAAATTAAAACATCGCACCCACAACACAATGGAAAATTCTGAAAAGTGCAATCAGTGACCACAGACCAATTTTAACAACCCTAAAATTCAAAATTAAGAATTTCCAACAGAATAAAAGAACACTGGAAAAAAATTACAGAAAATCTTGAAGAACTGTGCAACGAAGAATTAAATCACAGAACGATTGACAAAAAATTGGAAAAATTCCCTTTGAACATATCCAAAGCCGCAAAAGTATCGATACCTAGAGGTAGACGTAAAGACCTTGAATACTTTACTGGAAGGACCACAATATCGAGGCAATGATTGCAGTGAGAAACAATAAAAATGAACTTCTTAAACCAAATAAAACAGAAGAAATCATAAAGGAACTCATTGAAATTAGTCACAAAATAGAACAAGAAATTTGGATATTCAAACAAGAAAAATGGGCAGAATTCTGCGAAAAAATGGATCCAAAAAAGGAAAGCCATCACTGGGATATAATTAGTGTCATAAAACAATCAAAACCAACACTAATCCTCCAATACTCTAACCGATATGAACAGCGAGAACGAACAAACAGATGGCTGACATAATTGCTGAATATCTTTCAAGCACTTCCAGACTCAGCTATACGAATGAAGGCAGGACTCTAAAAAATAATATAAACAAGTTAGTTAAACAAGCAAGAGATTACCATCAACAAGATATTTACTCGAGAGACTTCACACTGAATGAGCTTAATTCATCAATAGGAAAGTTAAATCCAAGATGTCACCTGGAGATGCTCTAATCTTTGGTCAAATGATTAAACACTTTGGAGACGAAGCTAAAAATCAACTCCTACGAATACTGAACATTTCATGGCAAACTGTTAAGCTACCAAAGAATTGGAAGATATTAATTATAGTGCCAATACTGAAACCAAACAAAGATGCTAAGGAATGCAAGAACTATCGGCCAATTGCTCTTACCAGCATACTTTGTAAAATAACAGAATGAATTATCCACTCTAGGCTCATAGTCTGGCTCACTAACAATAATAAAATAAACTTCTACCAAACTGCCTAAAGATCCAGACACTGTACAACTGATAAACTGTTCTACTTCTGTCAATCAATAATAGATTTCTAGGAAAAACCGCCAAAGAAGACAACGGCCGTATTCCTGGATATGACCTCAGCTTTTGATCGAGTGTAGAAATTATTTGGAAGGCTGCACAACATCGGAGTAAGAGGAAAAACCTTAATCTGGATTGCAGACTTCTTAAGGGGATGAAGGATAAGGTTCGGGTCAATGGAACATTTTCCAAGGACCGAAGAACATGGGCTGGTGTACCTCAGGGATATGTGCTCAGTCCTCTACTCTTCTCGCTATATATTAACTGTTGTTTATGTAAATAGATGAATATTATTTGTATTATTTAAAGCCTCATTATGTAAAAATATATGTATATATAAATTAGACATTTGTTGTTGGCCATGGTCAAGTTTGAGCTCTTGTACGTCTAATTACGACACAACAAAAGTGGCGACGAGGATGCGCGATCTACAGAGCCAGTAAAAAGCTGAGGTAAACGGCGTCTATGCAAGTATAACAACTACATCTTTTAAACAAATCTGACTCTCGGATTATGGAGAGGAAAAATAGGAAAATGGGCTAAGATTACATCTATTAAACTATCTGGATCAAGAAAACAAAGGAGTAGAAAAGATCAGCATGACAAGTTCAAAGTTAATAGTACCTTTTAGATGCTATAGCCCAGTGGAGAACACTTCGATCTTTTTGTACAAAAATTTGAGGCTTTCTTTTTGGCATCTGAAGGAGGAGATTAAAGTGCTGATTTTTACCTCGCTACCAGATTCTGAAACTTTGAAGCAGGGAAACGACATTTTCTTCCTGCTCTAATGAAAGATCAACCCTATGATACTATCATTCAAAAAATTAAGCTGCATTTGGATACAAAGAAGAAAGTGATACCACAGCGATGCAGATTTTTAAAGATAATTCAACAGGAAGGAGAATCAATTTCGGAATATCTTAGAGAATTGAAACATTTGGCAATAAATTGTAATTTCGTCGATATGTTGGGAACCATGATGCGAGACCGTTTTGTGGCTGGAATCAAGTCGGAAATCCTGCAAAAGAAGCTACTACAAGAGGACGGCGATGTCACACTTGATAAAGTTTTTGCAGTGGCGATCTCGTTCGAATTGGCGGAGATTCCAGGTCTATTAGTATGAAACGCGAAAATTTTCAGTGAATTCAAAAGTTCACAATTCCATACAACAAAATATTTTTTATTCAAAGTAATTTCCCTGATTAGCTATACACTCGGACCACCTTTCAGGCAATTTTCGAATTCCTTGTCTGAAAAATTCTATTCCTTTTGAGTCGAACCAGTCAACAAGCCATTTTCGGAGTATGTCTGAGTTCGAAAATTCCTGTTTTTTCAGGGCGTGTCCTAAAGATGTGAAAAGGTGGTAGTCCGACGGCGCTAAGTCTGGTTAGTACGGCGGGTGGGGTAAGAGTTCCCAGCCCAAGTCTTTTATGGTGTTTTTGACCACTGTAGCGTTGTGGGCTGGAGAGTTGTCATGCTGCAGTATCAGCTTGTTGTGCTTTTCACGCAATTCCGGTCTTTTTTTCATTCAATGCCTCTCTCAAACTGTGCATTTGTTGTTCGTAGCGACTAGTATTGACCGTTTCGCCAGGTTTCAGGAGCTTGAAATATACTACGCCGGTCTGGTCCCACCATACGCAAAGCATTGCCTTTTTTCCTAAGCGATTGAGCCTAGGATTGCTGAAGTAGATCGATTTCTCATCAGAAATTACGATTCGGTGCAAAAATGACTTCTTTTCATGCCTGGCGAGTAGCCCTTCGCAGGTTACCAGACGCCGTTCTTGCTGCCTTTCGCTCAACTCGTGGGGGACCTATTTGGAAAGCTTTTGGGTCATTCTGAGGCTGTTTAAACCTAGGGAAACAGAACCCTGAGACACCTGGAGCTGTTTCGCGAGTTTCTCCTGCGTTTGGGTACTGTCGTCATCCAACAAAGCTTGCAGTTCAGCGTCCTCGAACTTTTGGTGCGGTTTTCCACGTGCTTCATTATCAAGTTCGAAATCGCCACTTTGGAATTTTTTAAACCACCTGTAACACTGTGATTTGCTCAGAGCGTGGTCGCCGTGAACTTCCTCGAGCATTCGGTGGGCTTCAGTGGCACTTATCTTCCAGTTGAAGGCGAACAACAAAACTTCCCGCAAATGGGCACTTTTTGGCTCGGAAATCACCATTTTCCACGGGCTCCAGAAATTTTCCACGATCTGAATTTTTCTAAAACTCCACGCATGCTGATGCCACGTGAGTCAAAAAACAAAATGCCTTCAACAGCGCCACCGTCGGCTCAAATAAAGTTGCACCGCGCCCTCTGGCAGCCATTTTCGCGTTTCATACTAATAGACCTGGTAAATACAAGAGAATTACAAGATAAATTAGTGGCCAAGATATCCCCTGTGAATTGAAAGGATAAAAAGGGTGAGTACAATAATAGTACGGCGCAGTATAGGCCTTTCAGGCAAAGTGGCAAAGGCAAAATAATGTGTTATAGATGTGGTGAAAGACATTCACACGTGGCATCTGTTTTACCTCATAGAACAAAGACTTGTTTTAAAATGTAATAAACTGGGTCATTTAAGTAGGGTCTGCAAAGCTAGTAAAAGAATGTGGGGATGTAAATTTGTACAAGAGGACTCTATATATTCTGTACAGGGCGAAACTGATGCCACAATAAATTTAACAGTAGATAATTATTTTTTGTGCTTTACAATAGATACAGGAAGTCCAGTTACGTTAATACACCTAAATATATTTATAAGAATTATTGGCTAGGTAAAAGATTATTTCAAACAAATTTAAGATTAAAATCCTTTTGTGGTAAATCAATAGTGATTATAGATCAAAGAAATGTTTTTGTAAAAGAAGCCAACCAATATTTACGATTAATAGTTGTAAATGAAAAAATCCAGGTAATTTTATTAGGAAGAGAATGGCTTAAACAGTTGAAACTTGATTATTCTATATTGTTTAGCATTAAAATTTTAAATAATGAATATAATAGAAATATATTTAAATATATAAAAATTGATGGATAGGTATGCAGATTTGTTTAACAAAGATTTGGGCTGTCTAAAGGATGTTAGAATAAATTTTAATTTAAAAAAGGATGTGACTCCTGTGTTTTGTAAGGCCAGAAGTTTACCTTTCTCTCTAAAAAACAAAGTAGAGAATGAAATTGATCGTTTAGTGAATTCTTGCATTTTATAACCTATAGTTCATGCATATTGGACCGCTCCAATAGTACCGGCATCAAAAAAGGATGGTAGTGTAAGGATATGTTGTGATTTTAGATGTACAGCTAATAAAGCAATAGAATTAGATAGGTATCCCATTCCATCGATCGATGAGATCTTTTCAAAATTATCTACAAGCACCGTACTTTCGACTCTAGACCTATCACAGGCTTACTTACAAGTAATGCTAGCGGAAGAAGCCAAAGCTGTTGTTGATATAAACACAACAAAGAGGTTGTTTTCTTATAAAAGACTACCATATGACGTAGCGGTAGCACCAAATAAATTTCAGAGGATTATGGAAGGCTTATTTTCTGATTTGCCAGGTGTGGCCTGCTACATAGATGATATTTTGGTTGCAGGAAAAGACTTTGAAGATCATGAACAAAAGTTGGATCTAGTGTTTAGATGATTGCTAGAAAAAGGTTTAAAGTTAAACAGATATAAATGTAAATTTAAAAAGAAATCGATGGAATATTTAGGGTTTAAAATGGATAAATATGGACTGCATCCCTTAGAAAATAAAATTAAAGCGGTGATAGAGGCGCCTGAACCTAAAGAATGTTTCGCAATTGAGATCTTTCATAGGACTCTTAATTTATTATTATAGATTCATAAAGAATATAGCAAACATTTTAGCGCTATTCTATCAACTTTTGAATAAAAATTGTAGATGGAATTGGACGAAAAAATATCGAATGTTATTTTAAAAATGTGGATCATTATTAATGGACTATGGACTAGGCGTAATTCTGAGTCATAGAAATGATAGAAAGGAAGAATGCCCTATAGCCTTTGCTTCTAGAACATTAACTGAAGCGGAAAAACGTTTCTCTCAACTAGAAAAGAAAGCGTTGAGCATAACCTTTGGCGTTGAGAAATTCAGACAATACTTACTGGGACGAAAATTTGTATTGGTCACAGACAACCGACCCTTAATTCATATATTTTCATTGTAAATAGACAAAAGAATTGCTATAAATTATTAAATAAAAACAAACGATAGCAATGCGTCTCTTTATACATAATTTTTTTAATATGCTAGCTTTCGGATCTTATCGATCCTTCAACAGGCCAAGCTGTAAATTGAGAGAAAGAATATATATATAAATGTAAAATATTATTTATATACACTAACGAAGATAGAGAATAAAATATAAAATAAAATAAATATAAATGCAACCACCAGAATTAAAAGATGGACCTTAAAATTAGCTGCATTTAATTATACTGTGGAATTTCGAAAAACTAGTGATAATTCCAATGTTGACGCATTGTCACGTCTTCCTTTAGAATCGAGTGTCAGGGAGTCTCTTGATGAAGACCAGTTACTTCTTCTTAGGAAGTCGAATGAGGTACCGTTCTCTTTTATGGAGGTGGCTAATGAGACGCCCCAAGATAAAATATAGTATTGAGGAATGTTAGAGAAGGCAACTGTGTGTGTGTGTGGAAATTCACAAGGGTACCGAGAGAAAACCCACTAGCTCCTCATTATAAGATCATTGAGGAATTAAGTTTGGAGTTTGGTTGTCTTCAATGGCGTGAAAGAGTGGTAATTCCCCAAAAATTAAGATATTTAATTTTAAATGCCTTGCATGAAATACACATGGGGATTGTTAAAATGAAGATGATTGCTAGATGGTATTTTCTGGTGGCCAGGCATAGACAGTAACATCAAAGAGTTAACTAGAGAATGTAGAGTATGCCAAGAATCGGCAAGCATGCCCCCGGCTACCATCTCGGAATGGACTTGGCCCGAAAAACCGTGGCATCGACTTCATATTGATCTAGCGGGTCCGTTCATGGGAAGAATGTTTTTGGTTCTCGTGGACGCATACTCAAAGTGGATAGAAATTTTTATCATCAGAGATATTACCAGAAAAACGATTATAAGTCATCTTAGAGAAATTCTCGCCAGAATTGGATTGCCCTAAATTTTTGTTACAGATAACGGAAGACAGTTTGTCTCCGGTGAATTCGAGCAATTTACCAAAATGAATAGTATACGGCACACTAAGACCAGTCCGTATAATCCTAGTACAAATGGTTTAGCTGAGAGATATGTAAGAGAGTTTAAAAACCTTTTGAGAAAGAATAATGGGAAGGATGATTTAGAGACGAATCTACAAAGTTTCCTATTTGCTCATAGAGCATTCCCCCAAACTGCAATAAGGAATTCCCCGGCGGAACTGCTAATGAAGAGAAGTTTAAGATCAAGATTCTCGAATTTAATACCAAGATGGGAAATCCTCGAGAGGTATTTCATGAGGCCGTAAAAAGGCAGGAGCAGTTTACTACAGGTTGCGAGGTTTATTTCCGCAACTATGCAACTGGACCTAAACGGTAAAAAGGTACCATTTTGGAATTATTGAGATACCGTCGCTACCTTATAAGTTGGGAGGGCGTCGTGTATAAGAGGCATATCAATCAATTGCGACCTGTGAGAAAGAAACAAGTGGAGACAATAAATTTGATACTTCCTCGAACATCAGGAGAGAAGCCTGTAGGTGAGAGTCATAAATAAAGTGAAGAGGAGGTTCCAGAGGTTACATCAGGAAACAAGGAGGAGACTGCTTCTGTGCACGTACCCTCTTGCACTCCTATATCAGGGCCAGTTGCTGTGCACGTGCCCTCTTGCACTCCTAAACCGGAGGCTGCCGCTGTGCAAGTGCCCGTCCGCAGTCCTATACCTCAGAGAGCCAGGAAACCCCTAGACCGACTGGAGTATTATTAAGGGGGGAGATGTGTTGTGTATGTAAATAGATGAAGATTATTTGCATTCTTTAAAGTCTCATTATGTAAGAATATATGTGTATATAAATTGGACATTTTTTGTTGGCCAAACGAAAAGAATCTGAGGCTCTTTATTGGACACGACATAAACAACAACGGCATTCCAGAGTAAAATAAATCATCAGAGATAGATAAATATTTTTCAATGAATTAAAATAAATATAATCGATACTGAGAGAGAGTTGAATTTTAAAAAATAGAAAATTATTATTTTCGAAATATAAATAGCTGAGAGGATTCCAGCAAACCGCATCTAAAATATCAGGTTTTTTTTTTTGCTACATGTTTTAATTTGCATATACCTATTTTACATATCTCAGATTGTATTTAAAAATCGTTAACCATTTCTTCTAACTTTTGGCGAAATGGTGTTTTATTAATTTATCATTTGATATTATTAGGGTTTTTTCCTGGTATTCAAAAAGTAAAAATACGTGTCGTTCAGTTATATTTTTCAATTTATCAAACAATTTGGCCGCTGAATCGCTGATTCTGGTAGGGCGCCATCTAGCGAATAAAGTTGTAACTAAAATCAATTTCAAATTTTTCATTATTTGCCATAAAAATCCCATTGCATCCTGAACACAATGGTGTTTACCGCATTGCTCTAGCGCAAATATTTGCGGAGTTATTAATTTTTAAAGTTGTGCGGGACTTTTGGATCACCCTGTATATAAAAATGGATGTTTGTTGGTCCGTTGGTCCGTCCGTCCGTCCGTTCGTCAGTGATAATCTTCTACATCGCTCAACCAATCGTGATGAAACTTTGGGAAGATGTTTAGTATACTACCGGGATGGTTTCTGGCTAATTACTCTTTAGAAATAACCTTTCGTTGCATTTTTATTTACGATAAAACGTAGATTCACTCGCAATCAGCGTCCCCTCGCGGAAGACGTATGGCCTGAAATAGCCTCGCATGAGCCTATTTGTAACGTCAAGCTTAGCCTATAGGTTAGGTACACAGCTTCGTACCCCCGCTACCTAGGTTCGAGGCCCAGCGTGGGTGTTTTTTTTTTTTCATTTCTTTTATATTATTGTAGCAAATTATTTAAAATATTATTTTATTTAAAATGTAGGCTTTTTAAAATAAAAATTAACATTCACAATTTTTTAATAATATTTGTAACAAACCTAGGTTCGAGGCTCAGCGTGGGTGTCTTTTTTTATTTTCGGTTCTTTTGTATTATTGTAGCAAGGTCTGTCTTTACAGCATTATTATATTTTGATTGGTTTATTTTAAATATGTTTGTTATGAAGGCTCTATGTAATACTATTTAGAGCACATTTTACATTTTAAACACCTAAGCCCCCCTCTTTTTAATATTGTAGCAAAGTATTAAAAGTATTATTTTATTTTAGATGTTTGCCATGGAACTTTGGGAAGTTTTTTAGTATACTGTCAGGACGATTTCTGGCGAATTATTTTAGAATAATATTTATAACAATAATTATAGCGAAATTAAGACATTGTGATTATATTCTGTGTTTGTGCATATATAAATATTTTACAGAAAATGTGAGAACGTTCTATTAGAATATCTCGAAAACAAAAAACAATATGTATAAACGAGTTCACTGACGTTTATTAATGCAGTGATTTTAATCAATGCTTACAATGAAGGGCTATATTATCTATATATATAAAAATCACTTTCAAATTTTAACGTAACGTTCCATTCTCAATCCCGTAGGGCTTTAGATCGGCTAAAACATTTTTATCTTTATAAGTGAATATTAACTTTACTGTACTGAATAGTTTAGTATAATGTTAATTTAACATATTACAATTTAGCCACAGCAACGCGTGGCCGGGTTCGCTAGTATATTATATGATAATATATATCTGTTCATCTTACCTATTCTTTATTATTTTAAAACCATATATATAAGATCGGGTTAATATGTAATGCACAATGTGACCTATAGAAAATGATATGAATAATATAGCATCATTATATATTTTTCTTATTGATAAATAGCCCTGTGAACAGAATTAAGAGATATTTTGAATTTTTTTATATATGCAGCCAGAATTGAGAGCAAGAAATGGACAATGATGGAATTCCTGTTTAAGTTCAGAGATATTCTATCCACTATCATTCACTCTAAGCTAAATTCGTGTAAGAAAACGAAACCAGGGGTAGAAGCACAATATATATATATATATATATTAGATAGTGAAAGGGCATATATTGGATTGGATAAAAGATTTATTTGCCAATATTCCGGCTGGCGGAACGCCAACCTTTATCGAGGCATTACATTTTTGTATACACAAACTCAGTGCCGCATAGCGCTTTAATATTACAGTTTAAATCGTTTAAAATACAAAGTAGGTGGAAAAGATTTGTGAATGAAAAAATATATTATAAAAATTACAATCATAATAAGTTAAATATCTTAAAATATCAAAGAAAAAATAATGAGGTCTATCTTGGAAAATAAATCTTTTATTCAATCCAATATATGCTTTTTTACTATCTATTGATTTAAGTATGGATTGCTCTATTTTCAGATAATAATATATATTTATATTTTACTCAGACCTTTTAGAAAGTGTTTAATGAAAGATATAATAATTCATTCATAGTACTTTTGTTCACAGATTTGTTTCAAATTTTAACCTTTTCAAATCTGTATATGGGTCCATATTAGAGTAATAACATTTTTACAGTCTCGCCTATTGATATGACTCGGGCCCATACAGTTTTGGAGTTAATAAATTGCTATATATCTCTCCAATTCTTACTTCGATACATTTGGATTGTTATAATGTTGAGATCTTAGACTTTCCTATTCTAACATCGAGCAGAGTAATCACCAACACCTCGAATAAATAAACACTTAATTTTCTTTCATAACTAACTAATCTACATTCCTAAAATCAAATATATAAAGCAAAGTAACCCGGTCATATGGTCAAAAATATAAAAATATTAATCTATGAAAAACAACTTATAAAAAAACTAACCTATAAATTTATATTTTGTGAAAGAAATAGTTATCCAGAACTTATTCGAATAAGAAAAACTAGCTTTTTTAACACACAAAAATAGTTTAATTATATTATATCTTCTATATAAAGAAACTCTTTATACACAAAGGCTAGTTTTCCTTATCCAATAAATTTCTATTGTGAAATATCTTCATCTGAATATCCCTCTTCAGAGCAGTTTCTACATCATAATGATGTATGATCTAATTGTGGCACGCTTCACGATTTTGCGTGTTATCCTTGCACAGGGGCCATGCTAATCTTCTCTGTATCCTTCCAATTTTAGTATACGAGTATATACCGCCGAACAAGCGTGCATATACCACAATTGTACATTAATACATATTAAATCAGTTATTTAAACTATCTGACTCAAATATAGGTGAAAGGGTATCTGTATTATGAAGGTAATACATGTTTCATCCTGTTATATATATTTTGAATTCGATATTCGTAAACGAAAAAAAAAGTATAGAATCTCTCTATATATAAATATGAAGATCTTTAATTTTTTTTATAAATGAAGTATTTATATATGAAAATAATTCTGAATATATAATTTAGTTAGTTATTTAGACATATACATCAATCAGCGTGATTGCAATTCAATGTCAAAACTCTTGTAGATAAATCTGATTCTGGAACATAAGATAAATTGTTTAAACTCTAAATCAATCAAGTAGTCTAATGTTTGATTCGATATATAGTTTCTTTAATAATCAAGAGCCACTTCAATACCTTTGTAACCTAGTACGAAAAGCCTATCTTTATGAGTATCCTATAAAGTAATTTTATATTCGGTTCAAATTCATATATATACACTTACTTTGAATAAGCTGGATATCTTTGGTAGAAAGCACGTCTTATTCATTAGGTATTCTCAGTATAAATTCTATTCAAACATAGCTTCATGCTACTTGTGTTCTCAGTTTAATATATTGCTTCTTCATTCGTTTTGGAGAGATTGTAACACTTCCATATGAATTTCTTGCCTCCTAAACGAAAAGTTGGATCAATGATCAGATCATTTTCTTCACCATTCTTTTATTTATGCGATAAAACAGAATAAAAGAAGAAAAGTATCTTTAATAGACAATTATAATTGTCTATTAAAGATACTTTTCTTCTTTTATTCTGTTTTATCGCATAAACAATACCGAGAAGATTATCACTGTCGTTATTCTTTTATTTATCATCAAAAAATAGTTCATGATGAAATCCCAGTTGATATTCATGGCTTAGATGTCAATCGTGTTGTTATAATTACTGTTTAATCTTCATTCATAATACAAGAGTACCTTGTCGTTATACAGAGTAACTTGTAGTCATATCAGCTTCAGATGTGGAGCTATTTCCCAAACGATGTTCATCTCTTCTGAATCAAAAAGAGTATCTTCTTTCGTATCTAGATTCAATCATATAAATTTGATAGGAGTTTGCTGAGAAGACTGTCTATCGATGTTCTGAATGATTTACATTATAGTTGTCAACAAGAGTCACAATATTATCTTTACGATTTAGTAACTGTAAGTCTTTGGTTTAGATAATTTTATATCTCTAGTTTCAGAAAAAACAATATTTTTTGAGTTCAGATTCAATATTAATTTAACTTGCTGAAGTATCCCACAAAACAAATTGTATAGGTTGATCAAAATTTCGTTCTTTTTAAGCTTAGAAGTTCACATTTATGCTAAGCAGCCAATGACTATAAAGTGACCCATTGTTGGCTTTCTTCCCCATAATATTTTTTTTTTTCTATTTTCTTTTGTTATATCTATATCGTATTCAATTTTATATTTGAGAATTCATTTATAGCGTCAGCACAAAATTTGTAGACAATCTTGCTTCAATCAAGAGTAATCTAGTTTAATCTATGAGAGAACTGTTCGCTTTCTCAACTATTCCTTTTGTTCTGGAGAATGGAATTTAGTTCTTTGATGTTTCTAATATCTTCTGTTTCAAAATATGAATTCGGAATACGATTGGCGTATTCTAGGTCATTATCATTCCCTTTTGATTCTACTTTAAAAAAAAAATCTTAAAATTTTCTTTAAGTTTTCTATTTGTATCTCTCTCAAAAATTTTGAAAGCTTAATTTTACAAATATTCAAATATATTTCTCGGGAGTGGTTATCAACTTATTTAGATTTTTTTGTCTTGCCAATTAAATTAAATGAATTTGTATTTTCAGATCAACATGAAATATATTAATGGCGGCTGGGTTGATGGATTCAATTTAAATTTGTCAAAAGTCTTCTAGTGTACTTGGCTGCAAGTATTACATCTTGCACATCACGCCGTGTATTTGTTGTAGCAGGCCGTCTACCTTTGAAAGAGAAAGAGGAAATTTTGTTGACATTTGGTTATCTCGTGTTTCTTCAATAAATATCACTGTCAATCAAAGTATTTAAAAGTTATTTTCTGAATCACGATATACATGCTAAAAGGTACAACTTCCTGAAGTTTTTTCTATGAGTGTATATCAATAAAAATATTACAAATCATATTTCACAATGATAACAAATATATTATTCAAATATTAGGGGTAATAGAAGCATATGCGAATCAAACTTGATGCAATCAATATATATGTAACAAAATTTGCGAAATATAAAGGAATATAATAGGTTAAATACGGATACACCTACTTTCTATTATAGTCATATACATTTACATTTGTTGTTGTTTCTTATTTTTGTGCAAAGATTACCCAAATTCAATAAGTCTATGCTCCTCAAGATTTTTGTTAATAAGCAACGGCCAGTCTCTAAGGTTATACGTATATAGGTTGTTTCGTTTTTGTTTCTTATCCCCTTGTGCAAAAGATTATATAAATTCCATGCGTTCATGCTCTTCTAGCTTTTTGGTGATAAGCAACGGCCTGTGTCTAAGATTCCAACTTGATATTTATAGAGGCTAACTCTATCAAATATATTTATTTGATTTCACCATATCTAAAATAAAAATAATATTAATATTTGATCCACAAAATTCCACCACAGTTTGGATAGCAATACCTTTCATTATAGCCACATACCTTCAAATATTTTTCGTTTCTTTTTGTTTCTTATCCCTTTGTTCGAAGATTACACAAATGAGTTAATGTTTTTAGAGATTTTTGATGATAAACAGCGGCCTCTTCTTGAGGTCCTACTTTAAATTTATAAAGGCTAACCCTATATTGCACCATATATAAAATATAATATAAATGTGGAAACCACAAAATGCCAGCACAGTTAGGCTGGCAATACCTTTCATTATAGCCACCTATCTTTATATTTGCTGTTTTTTCTTTTACCCTTGTGCAAATATTATATAAATTCCATAAGTCCATGCTCTTCTAGCTTTTTGATGATGAGATCCCACCTTATAATTTATAAAGGGTAACTCTATCAAATATATTTATTTGATTTCACCATATCTAAAATAGAAATAAGTAGTATAAATATTTGATCCACAAAATTCCAGCACAGTTCGGATAGCAATTTCATTATAGCCACATACCTTTACACTTTTTGTTATTTCTTATTCCCTTGTGAAAATATTACACATATTCCATGAGTTCATGCTTTTCTAGTTTTTTGCTGATGAGCGACGGCCTCTCCCTAAGGTCCTACATTAAATTTTATAAAGGCTAACTCTATATTGCACTATATAAAAATATAATATATATGTGAAAACCACAAAATGCCAGCACAGTTCGGATAGCAATAACTTTCATTATTGCCACATACCTTTACACTTGTTGTTATTTTTAATTAAAAAGGCATATGTTGGATCAAAATATAATTTATTATATCATATATATATGTTTATATCATATTTATCATATATATATTATATCATATATATATATTTTGAATGTACCCCCTCCCTTACTAACACTTAAAGCTGTATCGTCGTTTATATGACTAAATAAAGATCGATCTTGTTGAAAAAAAAATCATATATATATATGAATATCATATATATATATATGCCTTTTTAATTGAAGATTTATCTATGGATTGCTCTATTTTAAAAACTTGTTGTTATTTATTATTCCCTTGTTGTATTGACTGTACATATTTCAAGCTACTATTTATAATTACTATATGCAAAATTTGACATCGAACGTTTAATTTTCATGATTCCCAATGTTCAATTGTATTAATTGTATATAATTTAAAATATACACGCAATTATCCAAATTGTGGATATGGCGTGTCTCTCCCAACTGTTAAATAAATAAATAAATCCCTTGTGAAAATAATGCGCAAATTATTTGAGTCAATGCTCCTCGAGCCTTTTGATGATGAGTAACGGCCTGTCTCTAAGGTCCTACCTTTAAATTCATGAAAGCTATATATAACTCTTTAATACAACATCGATTAAACAATGACACAGTTTCTGTAGATGAGTTTCTTTTTTTTATTAACGTTGTTTGCGCCTAGTTATGTAAATAAATTGCTAGGCTGCATTGTTCTATGGTCATGTAATTTTTTTATTTCTTTCTTTCAATTATTTAAATATGTATATGTATATAAAAGGAGTGAAAGATTCAATAAAGTCAGTCAGTCAGCTAAAACGAGTGAGGCGTCCTTTCTCTATTCAACCAGCTTGCTACATCGCAGTCTTGCGAAAGGAAATCATTCTCAGTAGTCAATCCGCCGGTCTGGTCTCGTAAAGTACAGTCAATAACAAGCTCTGCCACATATCGTCATCACCTGAGACCAGACTAGAGGCTGAAGGAGCTAAAGGAAGTCCTGGCTAACATTGTCAGGAACCAAGCCCCAACAAACGTAATCTCAAGATTTCGGACATCTCTGCCCTTCTATAAGAGTACATATATAAACGAATAAAACGCTGCTTGATTATTTCCTGAATAACCTTCCTGTAGAAGGAAAAAGATGACCGAAAACTTGGGACTATATTTATTTATTTCAACACACAAAACGCGTAATCCCGGGTAGGTATAATTGTGTCGATTTACATTTTTAAACAGAAGCAGTTATAAATATATTAAACAAGAAAATAAATGAATAAAAAAATATAGAAACAATAATATATATTAGAAAACTGATCCTTCAGGCTAGAAAGATAATCATAAATATATTTATTTACGTATATATATATATATTTTTTTCAAAAATTGTTTATAACACACAAAGAATGTAATATATTTCTCTCACCTTTCAATATCATTAATATTTAAAATATGTAAATAATAATTTGCATATAAAATAGTATATATCATAAATTTATTATCGTGATACTCCTGTTGAAGGACTGACAAGTCCGAAAACTTGAAAATAAAAAAAGTTGAACAAGAAACTTAGCCCTGGAAGCTTTATTTATTTTATAATAAATAGGTTTGCAAAACTAGTTAAATCTGTGATAATTATCCCTAGTGTATTTATAAATTGATATAGATCTACAACATTGAGATTATGTTAATAAAATGAAACTCATCTCCTGAAATCTGTGGTATTGTTTATGTCCAGGAGATTTTTAAATCAAGTAACCATAAGAAGATAAAATGTTTCTTTTGAATGAAAAATCGTAATTTTTTTTAAGGAGAAATAACGACTATTTCTATTCTTAGGGATGAAGTATGAAAGGATGAATTGTGAAGGGTAATAATAAACGGAAAAATAAAGTGTCCAAGGATGGGAATCGAACCCACAGTGTTCCGCTTACCGGGCAAATGCCATGTCCACTAGGCTACCCTGGACATATTTTTGCGTTCTTAAATATTATATTTAGTTAATTTATAATACAATATAATGCGGCTTATGATTGTAGAACGAGGTTTGACAATCATAAGCCGCCTTATATTGTATTATAAATACCGTTACCACAAAATTCCAACGCAGTTCCATTCAACCAAATTGTAGAATCGAATCGAATTGTATAATAGACTGCAATTATATTGATCGCTATCTCTCCTAACCGTTTTATCACGTCAATCAGTCTTTTTGATATTCATTTAAATCAGAAGAGATTTCCGTAGCTATATTTATAATTTAAATATGTAGATATTTACCCAATTATTCTCATTATCCAAACTTTACTTATATAAATTATATCAGTCTCAATTTATTCCTTCGCCCGTTGGTACAGATGATGGTTGGAATACTTGTCTTTAGAGCAATGAAAATATATTGTGAAAGTTCTTATATATATATGTTTTTAACGCATTTTTAAAAGTGGAAATGTCAATTTTGGTACATGAATACCTTTCTTCCTCATATAGCCTATATATAGAGAGAATTTTCGGAAGGAGGAATTTGATCTATAAAAGCAAAGGTGTCGCATCTCCAGTCAAAAATAGAAGTCAAAACTAGACGCCATCTAATACCCGTTAAGGAATCTAGCGACCTCAGGTCGTTGACAAAACCACAACACCAGCTTTGGCAAACTGAGAAGCGTCCACCTAGATACCATGGCTTCAGGCTATGGTTCTAATCAGTCCTGTGCGGATTTTATTCCACGAGATTCACAAGGGATCTAATAGGATCTTCACAATCTGTCAATATATATATATGTATGTGTGTGTTTTGTGTGTAAAAAAGAGGATCTACTTTATTTTGAAAATTAATTTAAATGGGAAATATTGTGTTCATCATCGCAGTTCCCAAACGCTCCTTTAGAGATGAAGGTCATAGCTTAAATCCGTGGTATAAGTTTCCACTCAAAAAATAGGACAAGCCCGCAAAAGATCATTACTAGATGGAAATATTTATTTTAATTCTACTGTCCTAAAATCTTATATCCATAGTTTGCTTGAATACCATTTTTATGATTCTACCCTTACGTGTAGCTTATATATAAGAAGAATTGTCCAATACAAAATTAGAGCTCTAAAAAGTGATATTTTTCATTTATTTCAATAGTATAGGCAATTTTATTTTATTCAATAGTAGAGCGGTTTATGGTTATTTAGAAGGTAAACTGCTGGGAGGTTCACCACATGTCCTCCCAATATTTTTTCTTTGCAATAAGGACAATATAAGTTTGAATTATGTGTAAAAGAAAAAATCGTACTTTAATGATTTCCTTTTCTATATATATATGTTATATAAAAAAATATTATTTTATTTTAAATTATATAATTTCATAGATACAAATATTCTGTTGAATCGACCGCCAGAGGTCACACTTTGCATATAAAACTCGTTGTTGTTTTTCCACGTTGGCCGGCTCAAACCATATGTAATTATGTAAATATTCTTTTTTTTTTCATATATTTTTTTATTCTTACGCCTTAATCCAGGCAGTATTTTTATCAAATTATGTTTGCTATATTCTATCAGCTCAATTAAAGCTATTTTCAATCTTCCTCAATTTTATCATTATAGTTTCAAGATTTAACCACGACTGCATCACCAATACCATATAGTACTAAAAATAACCAGCAAATAAATGCATTACTATAATCCTCAACATGATCAAAAAACAACAGAAATCTTATCTTTTTTTCTATTATAAGAAATATATGGCACGTTATAGCTTTATATCACTCGTTAATATTTTAAATCACATATAACAGGAATTTTATCACATAAGGAATATCCCAAACCAATCCAATACAATAGTAGAGCGGTCTAGAGATTAATCTAGCGAAAATGCTGAGAGGATTCACTACTATTGAGGCAAGCCCTCTCATTCAATAACTTACATAATTGCAGTAAGATCTGTAGAGATAATATTTGATTATATTATTGAAAATAAACACATTACCAGTAAATGTATTTCCAACATGTGAATGCCGCTTAGATGTTGAATCACCAGAGCATCTTCTTTTAACTTGCCCTCTGACTAATCAAATTGTATGTAGATACTTTGAAACATTACCAAATTCTCTTTGTGTATATACTCTATCTTATGAAAAACTTTGTTAAGCTTAGAACTATTTGTACAATAAATTACAAAACACTACTAATCCATCGTGTAAATAATTAATCATATATATGTAAATAATACTGGCACAGCACAATAGTTCTTTGGACTTCGTGCTTTTTGTAACAATAAATAAATAAAAAGTAAATGTATTTGTTAAACACATAGTATATTGAAGAAGGAACAAAAGATAACGGCAACGAATTTCATTTTCGTACTTTGACGTCCTTCAACAAGCTTTATTCCTTCTTCAAGATGATGCCAGGCGATACCTTCTCTTGTTACATAGTATGTTGCTTATTAAATCAAGAAATTCCAACCATTTATACGTTTCAGGCATAGACAATGACACAGTCTATACTTCCTAAAGATGGCGATACAATATATATATTATATATTCTAAAATGCAATTATTTTATTTTTTTAAAAAACATATATTTTATTTTCATTCATTGACTGTTCTACATTTTTTGACCATAGATTTAGAATATACCACTTTAATTATTGTTATAAATATGTATAGTTAACCCTACCTATTTTTTAAAATCACGATTATAGAATTCATTCTATAAATTCTATATTGCTGTGATAAATAATTTTTATATGTGTAAATTTACTTCAAGTAATTAAAAATAAAAAGTACTTAAAAGGTAAAAAACTATCTTTCTTTTTCCACGACTGCACCTCTTTTTCAACAACAAAACATCTTAACATATATATAGGAGAAGGTGGATTTAACTACTAAGAGAGATTTTGACGTTGCAAATTTGACAAAGCTATCAGAAGATAGAGGGGTGTGGCACCTAAGTGGTCCCGACAGCGTGTGGCAGAATGCCAGTGGGGATTAGACGATGGTTACTCGATACCTGCTTCTATTTCTTCCCATATCATATAATATACTGAATATATCCGATATATGGTGATTTAAATATATATTTAGTACTTTGCTTTGATCTGGCAAAGCCGCGAAATCCGACGACACACATACGATGTTCAAAAAAACATTTCCCACCCAGTAAACAATAATTATTTTATCATTTTATATAGTATATATATATATAAATGTTATATGAAAACTTTTATTACATTTTTTTTTTAAACTATAATTTCTAGAACAAACTACTTTGTAAAGTCGACGGTCAGTAGTCGTCGTTTTACCTATTTATACTCATTGTTGTTGTTTCCCGTTGGCCGGCTCAAATCTTTCTGTAGATATGTAAATATTAAAAATAAAGAAGGCATTTCCTGACCACGAGCACATGTGCTTTTTAGATGGCAGCTATTGTTTTTTCATATGTAAATATGTAATGTTTTATTTTATTTATCCTTAAGTCAGGTAATGCTTTCTCAAATTATATATTTTTTATTTCATAAGATCAATAAAACATGAGTTGAAATTCCTTTATTATGTTTTCTAAGAATTCCACGACTGAAATTACAAATACCATAATATCCTCGTGTATCCAAAGAACAAACTAATGATATCTTATCTCAACAATTTATAATATAACATATATTCTTTTAACTATTATTTCGAATACATATAAAAATAAAAGTCGCCTCTACCTTCAAACCTAGACGCTATCTATTGACCGTCGCCGAAAACTAGCGTCCTCAGGTAGGTAACAAAAACACAAAATCATTCAACCAACTGATAATCGTCCACCTAAAGACCATGGTTTCATGCTAATGGCCCTTTTCAGTCCAGAGCGGACTTTATTCCATATATAATCTTTACAATCTGCCAAAGAGATGTTTAGGTAGCAAAGTGTCGAGACCAAATTTAGCGATATTTCAAATATTTTCAAATATAATTGTATGTTCATATATTTATAAATGTGTCTTATGAAATGTTATTTTTTCAAGATAACAAAGGGAGGATATTAACGAGTTTACAAAGTGGGAAGAGGAGCTTCTTTAAAAAGAAGCTCCTCTTCCCACTTTGTAAACTCGTTATTAACCTTCAGTGAAGAGCAGTTCTACTTAAAGGGAGGATATGATACCTTTTTACAATCAATTTATTCCTTTGTTCAGCTTGTAGCAATTCTCATTCCTAGAGAGTTCGTTTGTATTTGAAGCAATATCTTTGAGAAGTTTGTCTGAATCCTGATATATATATGCTAAAAGGTACAACTTCTTTGTTTTTTTCCATGAGTATATATATTTTATTAAAAAAAAAATATTTTCTGCTGTTTTTGAATATTATTGAGATAAGGTTTTATTTGCTTGAGTTTGGTATACAAGAATGTTTAAACGAGATTGTTTTGCAGTCGTTGAAAATCTTGAAGATATGAATGAAAACAGTTTAGATCAGAATTAGCTTTAATTGAGCTTATGAAACACAAAAGACATAATTAAGAAAGACATACCTGATTTGAGGCGTAGAGAAGAAAACAAAAGACTTATTTACATATGTACAGAAAGATTTGAGCCGGCCAACGGGAAACAAAAACAATGGTTTTATATGGAGAAAGCGGCGACCTCTGGCAGTCAATTTAAACAGAGTAATTTGTTCTAGAGAATTTATAATGTCAAAATAAAATTTTATTTTTATATAACATATATACACATGTGATTATTACTATTAAACTGACTTCAAAAAAGGAAACAATTAGAAGAGAGACGTAGTTACAAAAGCTAACCTTACTAAGCCAATATCCCTCCCCCCATGTTACTATTCCAATAAGTACACTTAAATTATTAAACTTAATTATTACTACATTCTCTATATATGAAATATGTTCATTAATTCATAACACAATAGATAGTTATATAAATTAAGGATTAAATTTGAACTTATTTAACACCTTGAATAAATTGATAGAGGATTGTTAACAAGTGGGTAAATAAATACAAGAGTATTTCAAAAGTTTCTGCAATCAACATTATATAATTATAATATTAAAAATGAATTATACCATTAAATTCTACATGGTTATTTTAGAACCTATGCAAGAATTCATCCGTGAAAACCAATTACACCAGTCATCTTCGGGGATGGAATTTATAGCATTGATAAAGGCTTGCAATGCTTCATCATCAGTCTAAAAGTTGAAAATGAAGAAAACATTTTAGTATTTAATTCTAATTAAAAACAACATGAAAAAATATTTATCAAAAATCGAAGATTATTCTGAAAGATGCTATCCAATTAAATAAACAAAACTAATAAAATACTTCAAGTTTTTTTTTTAATTAGGCAACTGACATTTTTCTGTATGTTAGATTAAAAAAAAGATTCTTCTCAGAAATCTGAAAAAGAAAAATAATTCAATATCATTATCATTCTAACGTCATATGTGCCGGTGAAATATATGCAAACCTATTCATTATAAAATTGTGAAAAATTTTTAAAATTACAAAATATTTTCTCACAACGAGTTTCTTTTGAAGAGCGATTATCACTTAAAAGCTAGCGTTTTGAAATAAAAAGAAACTCATTGTGAGAAAATATTTTATAATTTAAAAAATATATTTGCAAACCTAATATAATACAATGACAAGGGGGGCATAGCTCATCGGTAGAGAACCCTCCTAGCAGTTTAACATCTAAATATCCAGATCTCTCTACTATTGAATATAAGAAAAATGCGTATACTATTATAAAGAATTTTTAGAAACCTTTCAAACACACAAACACAAAAGTGTACCTCCAGAACCTCAATCTGTCCAAATATCACTTTTCAGCAGACAAAATTAAATCTAAAAACGAACACGAAAATAAGATATCTACTCTTTATGACACCCGCATACAATCCTATATTCAAATTTTCCCGTTGAAAATCGATAGCTCAGTTATTCAATATTTTGATAAAAACATTTTGTGATAATTAAAAAAATAACACAAAAATGAAATTGTAATAGGATAAGGTGATTAAATTAAGAAAAGGCATCTCCTGATTGTGCAACTAAAAGTTGCTGATGGCTTGCGCCATCTGTTGGAATAAATATCAATAAATCACCAGTTTTTTTTTTTTTCGTTGAGGTACAACTTGCACCAAGCTGACTGGGGCCAACAGCCCGAACCATGTACGTGGTTAGCTTTTATTGATTAATCAAGAATGGGTATTTGGTCAATTCTGGAATAATTAAAAATCAACGAGAATAGTTGATATTTATTCCGATAGATAGAGCAAGCCATCGGCAACCTTTAGTTGCAAGAGCAGAAAATACCTTTATTTTGATTTTTGTGAAAGTTTTTTGATCTCTTTACATCTGTATTTATTACTTTGTTGATATTGTTGACGTGTCCAATGAAGAGCCTCAGATATCTCCATGAATGTCTATCAAAGCAGTCGCAATGTCCTCTATCTTGGGAGTGTATACTGTATTGTTGTTGTTGTCGTGTCCAATGAAGAGCCTCAGATATATCCATGTATCTCTATCACAGCAGTCGCAATGTCCTCTATCTTGGGAGTGTATACTGTATTGTTGTCGTGTCCAATGAAGAGCCTCAGATGTCTCCATGCATATCTATCACAGCAGCAGCAATGTCACTATCTTGGGTGTGTATACTGTATTGTTGTTGTTGTCGTGTCCAATGAAGAGCCTCAGATGTCTTCATGCATCTCTATCACAGCAGCAGCAATGTCCACTCTCTTGGGTGTGTATACTGTATTGTTGTCGTGTCCAATGAAGAGCCTCAGATGTCTTCATGCATCTCTATCACAGCAGCAGCAATGTCCACTATATTGGGTGTGTAAAGCTGCTACTAAATTTTCTGTAAAGGCTGCGGCCATTTCTGGGTATGAGAATATGTGGATAGGTGTTATTTTCACACCGTGTTGAGTCTTGTGATTGTTTTTGTAATTCTTCATTTAGAGGTTATTATGCATATTTGACCTCTTCTTATTTATTGTTGAACTATCTACATTTATTGCTTTACTCTGTATATATTATATTAATTCGGAATATGTCCAGAATATAATGCATTTATAAGGAATATATGCTAGAATAGGATATTAATTGAGGCAATGGATATAAGGTTCTATTCCTATAGGAATATATCGTCCACATATATTGATGATTAAATGCATCCAGAAAGGCTCCTCCACATTATAACATAACAAGGCTTTTAGGCAACATGTCTTATATCTAAACATAAGGTATTAAAGATCCATCTATAAATATTAGAAATGATGCCATTTATCACTAATGTATCTCTTTTCTAATATAAAACAACTAGCTACTGTCCTTACCGCGTTGGGAAAACATAGAAGGTGGTTTTAACGAGTGTTTCATAAGGGAAATTCGAATACACATACGTAATAGAATATAAACGTTTATATTTATATTACGGGGGTAGGTCGAAGGATGGTCTAAACCGTTGGTTTTCAACAGCTAAGACCCGGGTTCGATTCCCGCATTGGGCACTTTTTTATTTTCACTTATAAAAAATGCTCAAATGGCCCCCGATTATTGCAAAGTCCGAACCCACCAGCGAGTGCAAGTAACCAAACGGGGCTCTAGCACATTTGTAAGTGCAAAGTCGCGCGCGAACTGCTTTTCATATGTGTAAACATTTGGGGCACTTACAGTAAAAGCAGTCGCTAACTACCCACCATGATTATAATGGCCTGTACCACGTGTACTAGGGATAAGCAAAAAAAAAAAAATAGATAAAAATATTTATATTAAACTTAACATCAATGGAATTTACTTGTTATTATTGACTTTAGCCTTTGAACTTCCCACATATCAACAATTCTTTTTTCACCTATAATATTATTTGTTTAAAAATCGATTTCAACTTTAAATAAAGGTATTGTATGAATTGCATAAATTATATATTGTATTATATTTTTTATGATGCATTAACGCGCTATCTGTTATGAAAATTTGAAACTATTTTAGACGCGTATTATTCTTTTTAAAAAATAAACAATATCTACCGCCCTTACTTCAATAGAAAAATTAATGGGAGTGCCTTGCTCATCAGTGGTGAACCTTCCATTAATTTTTCCATTGCAGTAAGGACAGTAGAAATTGTTTATTTTTAAAAGCATCATACGCGTCTATAATAATTTCGAATTATCTTTTTTTGGTATTGAGATACAATCGCTATCTTAAAATCTGCTTATAAACTTCCAAACCATTGAGATCAACATTGGAATTACTCTAGTTGTTTTATTCTTCTTCTTTTGTGAATTTAATATAAGTGCACATCGTACAAAAATATATTAAAAACATTTCAAGAATAATTTAGTCATTCGAAATAGGTAATACACATTTGATTACGTCGTCTAGTATCATTAGAAGTTTCATTATTCAGCCTATACATAGAAAAAAGGGGGAAAATATTGCGAACACATTTTAAAACTGTGTAAACACAAATCTAATAGATTTTGTAAGAGAAAACACATGTTTTACCTAAACTCTAAACGCAATGGGATTAGTTTTCCAAAATAAAAATGTTTTTAAAGTTAATTAAACCCATAATTCTTCAAATGGTCTTCAATAAAAATCCCATTTAGCAATTTTTATGTTACCAATGTGATCGACCCATTAGATAATCAATCCATGCTAATTACCACCCTAGGACGACTGAAGGAACGCAAGCTTCTCCTTTTTTTCCAACAAGGCGCTGCTTTTTCTCACTACGTTGATGCAGCTAGGATGATTAACTGCTCGCTAGCTTAGACACGGAACTTTAAGATTTTCTAACCCAAATTTCGAACGAAACTTTTATGCAAATATAGCATGCAGCTACCTTTAAAATATGTCTTTTTTTCTAAAAAAAATGTTAAAGGATATAAAGTTTATTAAATTTTCAATAGAGGAAAAAACATACGTATTCTCGTGAACAAATCAAACAATAATAAAAAGATGAAAATATTAAATTGAAAAACTATCTCTTTTTTTGTATTTATATAGAAGTCATTTAGCCAGTTTGGAAGCATTCTTCATTTTTATCAATGTAAGGTCATTCTAATTGAAAATTTAATGGCAAAATATATATAATATACTAGCCGAATGACCCGGGCAACGCCCGTGTTTTACCCGATTGAATGTTTTGATTCAAATACTATTTGTTACAATTATAAATTGGCGCCTTAAATAAATCCATATAATAGTTAATAACTATAGCCTATGTGCTTTATCTGTCTATGTACTGTTGGCTTCCGTAGGCGTCTCTTACTGGGAAAAAGAAGGAGAGGATTCCATTTAGTTATTAATTAATATATGCATTTATTTAAGGAGCGACCCGCTCCAACACAATAGTTACAAAAACCGAAAAGCGAGTGGGGGGGGCAAAGTCAAAAACAAAGTGTCTCGCTTAGTGGCGGCGCCATCGTAGCCACGTGATCGTAGCTAACCAATAGGAGAGCGCCATTCCAAAGAAGAAGCAAACGGTGACAGAGATGACGCATGACGCTCGTAACTGTAAATAGAATAATTTTTTAGCCTTTTTGAAACAATGTTTGTCTATCGTTTGCTTGGACGAAGGACATATTCAACATGTTCCAAACCCACTTTGAATTTTGATAATCGTTCAAACACATTTAAACGAAATTAATAATCGTTATTGTATAGTTTTAAAGTCACACACCTACACAATTTGGTAGGTTTCAGAAAAAGATTTACCAATTTCAAAACAAAATTTGTTATGTGAAAAAAAAAAGTGAATTTGTACTGGGATCAGGGGGTTAAATTAAGAGAAAGGAATAAATCCTGATAATGCAACTAAAAGTTGATGATGGCTTGCACCATCTTTCGGAATAAATATCAATTAATATCGTTGATAATTAATCAATAAAATAATTTTTACCAATTAGTGAAATAATTAAAGTTGATATTTATTATTAGTTGCACGAACATAATATGTCTTTCTCTTATAATTTGATAGGTTTACTTTCAGCTCTATTTTGTTTTTTTGACGAAGATCACAAGTCCTCTCTGTACATGCATTGCCCTATTAGCAGAAATTCAGAAATATATTGGAATTTATTAGTTAATACCTTGATTTTACTATTCCATTATAAGAATGTATAGGTGATCTTTATTTAGAGTTTAGAAAATGGCTTGTAATGTTGGACACAAGTTGTATCTTTGGAGACGCCGGTTATGTAAATTTATCTTTTTTTTTTCGCTTATTCATTCAGAAGATTTACATTTGTAAATATAATTATTTACAATGCTGCTGCTGTGATAGAGATGCATGGATACATCTAAGACTCTTCATTGGACACGACAACAACAACAATACAGTATACACTCCCAAGATAGAGGACATTGCTGCTGCTGTGATAGATATGCATGGAGACATCTGAGGCTCTTCATTGGACACAACAACAACAATACAGTATACACTCCCAAGATAGAGGACATTGCTGCTACTGTGATAGAGATGCATGGAGACATCCGAGGCTCTTCATTGGACACGACAACTACAACAATACAGTATACACTCCCAAGATAGAGGACATTGCTGCTGCTGTGATAGATATGCATGGAGACATCTGAGGCTCTTCATTGGACACGACAACTACAACAATACAGTATACACTCCCAAGATAGAGGACATTGCTGCTGCTGTGATAGATATGCATGGAGACATCTGAGGCTCTTCATTGGACACAACAACAACAATAAAGTATACACTCCCAAGATAGAGGACATTGCTGCTGCTGTGATAGAGATGCATGGAGACATCTGAGGCTCTTCATTGGACACGACAACTACAACAATACAGTATACACTCCCAAGATAGAGGACATTGCTGCTGCTGTGATAGATATGCATGGAGACATCTGAGGCTCTTCATTGGACACAACAACAACAATACAGTATACACTCCCAAGATAGAGGAAATTGCTGCTGCTGTGATAGAGATGCATGGAGACATCTGAGGCTCTTCATTGGACACGACAACTACAACAATACAGTATACACTCCCAAGATAGAGGACATTGCTGCTGCTGTGATAGATATGCATGGAGACATCTGAGGCTCTTCATTGGACACAACAACAACAATACAGTATACACTCCCAAGATAGAGAACATTGCTGCTGCTGTGATAGAGATGCATGGAGACATCTGAGGCTCTTCATTGGACACGACAACTACAACAATACAGTAATCACTCCCAAGATAGAGGACATTGCTGCTGCTGTGATAGATATGCATGGAGACATCTGAGGCTCTTCATTGGACACAACAACAACAATACAGTATACACTCCCAAGATAGAGGACATTGCTGCTGCTGTGATAGAGATGCATGGAGACATCTGAGGCTCTTCATTGGACACGACAACTACAACAATACAGTATACACTCCCAAGATAGAGGACATTGCTGCTGCTGTGATAGAGATGCATGGAGACCTCTGAGGCTCTTCATTGGACACGACCACAATATCAACAAAGTAATGAATACAGATGTAAAGAAATCAGAAACCTTCCACAAATTAAGAAAAAGGTATCTTCTGATCGTGCAACTGCAATTTTAATTTGTAAATATAAGGATGTGTAAGTTTAATAAAAGTGTGTCAGTTATAAATCAGGTTTTGGTGAATTATTAGTGTCATCAGTGTGTTGTCGGCACTTTTAAGGAAGCAAATAAGCTTCAATTCGGTTTGAGACCAGAAGAAGTCTGGCAAGAAGATACAGTCAAGCTCTGCCACAACTATTTAGATAAGGCCAGACATCCAGGATGCTGCAAGCTTTCCGAGCTTAGTGAGGCAGTGATCGTATCCGAAACAATCTTTAAAAATTGATTGAGGCCTCCAATTAGTTATCATATCGTTTAGAATATTATCATGGGGAATTTAAGAGTCTTCTTGATTTGGTTCCATCAATGTATACTTCAATAAATTTCTTAAGTAGGTTATCCTGTCTTAATACACATGAACTAACAAAGTTTACTTTTGTTTACTTGGTATATAATAAGGTTACTGTTTTATTCCTCTAATTCTAATACCTCGTCATTTGATATTGGAGATATTGTTTTACCTTGAAAACAAATTAAATATCTCTCCTCCTTGGTAAGGCTATACAAACATTTTTGATTGTTTTCAATTTTTTATTTCACAAGAGTTCTTAATAAACATTGTAAATTATTAATATTAAAAGGGTATCTTTCCTTTTTCCCTAAATTTCCAAACATTTTTAACATGGTCACACAATCCATAGTACTTTATACCTATTCAGATCAAAATATAGTCTGTTTACAAAAAAAAAAGAAATCATGATATAATTTCATATATTTAAAAACGAGAAATATTTATATAATTCTGTTTTTTATTATTATAAGATACAGCGTACTGATAAGGTTGATAAATAGCATCGTTTGCTTACTAAATTTCGCGCAATGTATTTTGAAATAATAATTGCCACGTTGAAAATTAGGGAAGTCCAACTTCGGGATGAGACAACAATTTATTTCAGGCAAGAACAAACTATGAATGATAAGCAAAAGAGGGAAGTGTACAGAGTATAGCAAAATATAAAAATAAAAATTAAATACTCTGCTAATAAAATGAAAAATACTTTGTTACAATATTATCAAACTAAAAAGTCAAGGTAACAAAACCTGGATGAAATTCACCTGGCTAATACTATGATATTATTACAATGATAATATTATGATAAATATATACAAAGATAAACCTTTTTTAACAAGAGAGTAAATAATTACCATAGTTGCTGAATACCAAGAAGACGATCTGGCCATCCTCGCATCGGCGAAATCAAGAATCAACCGATACTTCGTTCAGGTCGGATTGGGCCAGACCATCGAGGACACCGTCATCGCCTGGGGGAGGACTCTATCGCGATGGGGAAGAACACCTGGCTGATTGTATATAATTCCCTCGATCTTTTTCATGTAAATATTGACTAAGAAGTCAATAAAAGTGTTCTAATTGTCTAAATATCAAGAAAGATAAGAAAAAAATTGAGCTTTTATAACAATAGTTAAGTAAAAATATCAGACTTACAGGGAGAAGCTTCTTTTTAAAATCTTTAATCTCTAACTTTCAGCCACGAACGCCCTTCTACAGAAGAAAATGCAATACAGTATCATGTTTTCTCGTGCAGAACAGCGTTTGTGTCCGAAAGCTAGAGATTAAAGGTTATGAAAAGAAACTTCCTCCTCCCCTAAGAGGCCTGATATCTTTACTCTAATATTGACACGTGGAAAATTGGGGAAGACCAACTTCAGGATGAGACAACAATTTTATTTCAGGCAAGAACAAACTAAGAATGATAAACAAAAGATAAGCACAAAGAGGAAATTTACAGAGTATTTTATTTATTTTATTTATTTATTTATTTATTTATTACAAAACACACGCTATATCCTATGTGGATATTTGCATGTAAATGTTTAAACCATTTTATGTACATAGTTTTAAATATATATACAAATTATTTATAGTTTTAGAGAGAGAGAGAGAGAGAGTGAAAGTTATTCAAATTTACATTTTAGAACAATAAATTATACAATAAACAAAGATTATTTACATACATATCATCAAAAGTCCAATATATATTTATAATTACAACCACTAAACCAGTGGCACAAATATACTAATTAAAACTAGAAATTTCAATTCTTAATGTAATTCAAGTCCACGGCATTTGAGATAGAGTCTACAAAACTTGTTAAATTTTCTATATTCTTCTTTACTGGAAACCATTTGGCTTAAACTAGAACTGTTCATTTGACATTGTACTCTCAAATCAGCAACAAGTGGGCACCGGATTAAAATATGCTCAGGGTTGTGATCTTCTTGGTCACAAAGTACAGAGTATCAAAGTAGAAACATCAAAAATGATACTCTATTAATATAATAATACATTAGATAATAAAAGGCATATATTGGATTTAATAAAATATTTATTTTGCCAATATTAAATCCAATATATGCCTTTTATTATCAAATGAATTAAGTATGGATTGCTCTATTTTCAAAATAATAATACATAAGTTGCGACAATATTAATGCATGGATTCAGAAAAATATATAACCACATTAACCAATAATTTATTTAACTTCGGGAGTTACTGTAGACAGCGAGTTACTGAATCATCAGGAAATGAATAAAGCGATGCTTGATGTGGCTGTATGTTTTCTGAATCTACTTCCAACTAACAAATTATCTTTTGATATGATACAAGGGATTATTCTATTGAATAATACGATAGTATTGAAATAACTTATCAAACCTATTAATTCTTCAACAAAGAGTTTTACTTGTCGAAGATCTGTTACACTCGAAAGTTCGTTTTAATATTGTCAAGAAGCTCCATCCAGATGGGACACCTGTCAATCATCCCTGGACCCTGAGGGGGGACCACAAGTGTGAGGGGTTCTCGGAAGCTGATCTGTAAATAAGGAAAACGGGACGGTGGCTGACGCCGCTCATTAGGATTAACTTTTAACTTGAGGTAAGTTGTACTCTCTATCTCGCCCTATAAATACCTCTTGTAATAAATTAATTATTCCCAAATTTGCCCTTGATTTATTTATCTCCGCGATAATATTATTGATATAAAGGATAGGCTTCATCTTATGCTTCTTGTTATAGAAAGATTTATACTGAAGGAGACTATAACATCGGGAATCACATTAAAAAAAATAATAATAAATAAAACATTTTTTTTTCAAAATTGATGAAGGAGTTCAGTGGAAGGATGGTCTAAACCGTTGGTTTTCGATCGCTACGACCCGGGATCGAATCCCGCATTGGGCACTTTTTTCTAATTTAATATCAATTATGAGAATATATAAAAGCAAAGTTAGCCTCTTTCGTCAAAATAAACGTCAAAACTAGACGCCATCTATTGACTATCGCCGCAAATAAGTTACTTCTGGTTGGTGACAAAGTCACAAAACCAGCTTTGACAAACTGAGAAGCGTCCACCTGAAGAACATGGTTTTGGGATAATGGCATTAGCTACATTAGACCGAAACCATTATCTCTAGCTGGACGTTTCTTAGTTCACCAAAGCTGGTGTTGTGGCTTTGTCGCCAACTCGATGCTGCTAGTTTGCGGCGACGTTCAATAAATATCATATATTTTAATATTTATATTTTTGACAGGAGAGGCGACCTTTGCTCTATAGACCAAATTCTTCCCTTCAAATACTTCATCTATAATGATTATAGTGAGTTCAAACCATTCCATTATAGTTGTAAGAGCTTTTTTATTTGTCAATGTTGAATCAATTACACTGGCATTCCTGCAGGTTGGTGTTTTATCATTGTGTATGATTAGATTAGTAACTTCGATAATGGGAAATAATCTATGGCCGTTATAATTTGTATTTGAATCATACCATAACGGAGATCTCGTATTAAAGTCTTCACAAAGAATCAAAGGTGTATTCCTAAAATTGGTAGTTAATTCTTTAAAGAAAGATTCGTAGACTTTATTCTGTTTTACATAATCACTTCTTAGTGAATGGAAGATATATTTTGACTATCATTACCTGTAATTCTTAAAGTTTGTTTTTTGGTTGCATTTCTTTTCTTCTGAATAGATTTATCTCTATTCTGCTTCTATCTTTGCATAGGTATCTTTATTTTTATCAGGTTTAGCTATTTTCGTTAAGTCTCTCTTGATATAATTAAAGTAAGTCTCTAAGCATTCCAGTATTGTGTTTACATTTTGGTCTAATTTTATCAGTTCAGATACACTATCCTTTATCTGATTTATTGTACCTTTCAAGTAACCTATGTCATTATGGTGCATTAGCGCGCCATCTGCTATGAAAATTTGAAACTATCATAGACGCGTATGATTCTTTTAAAAATTTAAAAGATTCTACTGCCCTTACTGCAATGTAAAGCCAGGCCCTCCCATTAATTTTTCCATTACAGTAAGGGCAGTAGAAATTGTTTAATTTTTAAGAGAATTATACGCGTTTAAAAGAGTTCGAATTTTCATATCCTATGTCATCTTTACTTATATTTTCCATATTGTTTTCATATTTATATAAAAAATAATCTTAATATTCAATCTAATCTGTTATTAATCAGCGTATCTATGAGATGCTGACATACAGGTAATTTCAACTTTGGGTAATGAATGTTTGTTGTTACAAACGCAAATATGCAAATTAGTATAAACAATTTTGTTTCCAACTGCTCAATAATGTTATATTACACAATTTGAGTATTTTAAAGCGCATTAAATTGAAATATTCAAAAGAGAATGAAATAAAAAAATATAAAATAAATTAATAATTGTACTTACTTTAAAAACGACGAGCGATGCAACGTCCTTCTTTTCGCCTTGGACGACTAGAGGAAAAATGGCGTACACAACAAATATCCCAAATCTCTGATCACGCTGCGATAATATTTGATGTATTTGACTGAACACTTTTCAACCACAACCCTATATTCAACATGGAAATTAAATGAAAAATAGAAGATTGGCCAAGATTTACACAGAATGTGAATGACGCTGACAAGAAAAAGATTGAAAGCTTATCGGTTAATATATCCACACCAGAAAAAATTGATCAAATAAAAAATAATTTTCGGAGATTCTAATTGAATCGGCCTATTCCACACTGAAACTGAAATACAGTATAATCTAACTCCAAAATGTGGTGCAGTTAACTGGTGGAATACAGAACTGGAGATTTCAAAACTTTCACAATATAAGAAATATTTAATACCAAACTCAAATTCCTTCAGGATATTTAATAGAATTATTTTTAAGAACAAGAAATAAATATTGCGAGAGATTAAAAAGGCCAAAAAATAATATCGTGGAGGAGCTTTCTAGAAAAAAAATAATTCTACCAATCCTTATAAGAATTTATACAAGATATACTAAAAATTAAGAGGTAACTCGAATAAACAACTACAAATATTAGAAATAACACATATCGAAAACAACAACAGAAAAACGAGGATACAATAGCGACTTTATTTTTATATATATATTTACAATCTATATTGGGCATACATTCTAATATAAAATGTATCCATTCAAATATTTTCGGATATACAGTTAAACCTGTCCATAGCGTCCCCTCTAAATAGCGCCCGATTTTAAATACGTAGTACGATGCGATTTACATTGAAAATAAACTGTCTATAGCACCCACTCTCTATAGCACCCTATTTTGGCGAGTCCAAAGAGGGGGTGCTATAGACAGGTTTAGCTGTATATTGAAATACCACATAAAATTGTGTGAGGATGATATTTATGTATCTAAAGTGGAACATGTCTCTTTGCCTATGCATCAGAACGGTGCAGTGATTTATCACCCTAGTGAAAAAGATTTACCTAAGGATAACGGATGATTCAAAATACTATTTTTGATCAATTCAGACGTATTTGGTAAATTCTACCTAGTTAATAACCCTTATGAAAGGATGTTATGAAATCGAAGCCGCCTTATAACTCTTTTTCTTCCTTCTTATCTCCACACTGGGTTAAGTAGAATGCGTCTGCCTTTGTTATTAAGACTGGGAGCACTACTCTGTGGCAGGCTGACTTATCTCCAAAAGAAATGATCACCTCTGACATGAGGAAAAGGCGCTATGTGCAGCCGCTCCTAACATGGAGTACAAACGCTGCTCATCCTGTATCTCTGAATTAGGAGCCCTTACAGGGTACTATCAGCCGGGCCAGCTGAGCCCAGGTTTTTCAGTGAGCTTGTTACTGCTTCCCCTCCTCCTTTTTCATCCGGGTTTGGGACCGGCAAAGGTGGAGTTGTCTTATAACTGATGAATGCCAAAGCCAGAAACCATGGTATACAGGTTGGCCTTTTGTCTGAACTGGTGTTGAAGCTCAAGGTTTTACTAGGGTGGTAAAATAGTGCATCGTTCCGATGTATAATTAAAGGGAGAGAGGCCACCTTATGTACACATATTGAAATATATAAAAATTAACAAACTCTAAACTTATATTTATTTTATATAGTATCACATCAAATCAGACGCGATATTCCCACAAGGGATGCTTGTATCAAGCAACAACACTAAATTCAGAGTACTATTCTACATAAAAAATTGGTGAATTACAAGGCTTGAGTAGAAGTTTAAAGAAGAAAAGAAAGGAAAAACATGACATTAAATATCATGCTTGGTTTTACACCTTACCTAGGAACAACCAATGAAATAAATACAAATATACATAGTTTAGCAATTACCGTTTTTTAACCAAGAGATAAAATTATATTTACAGAATTTCCTAAATTTTATATATGAGTCCTTACTGTTTATAAATATGAAAAAATTATTTTATTCAATGTTCCTGTATAATCTTATTTCTAATACAGATTTAATAAAAAAGGAAATAATCTAAAAATCTTTTAGTATAGGATAAATAAAAAGTTATACAATTTTAAACATGAGTCCTTGCTGTTTATAAACATAAAAAGATACTTGTATTTAATGTCCTGTAAAATTTTATTTGTAATACAAATTATAAAATAAAAGTAAATAATCCCAAAATCTTTTAGTATTGGATAAATAAAAGTTATACAATTTTAAATATGAGTCCTTACTGTTTATAAACATAAAAGGATACTTGTATTTAATGTCCCTGTAAAATTTTATTTGTAATACAGATTAAAATATAAAAGTAAATAATCTAAACACTTTTAGTATTAGATAAAAAAAGTTATACAATTTTAAATATGAGTCCATACTGTTTATAAATATAAAAAAGATCCTTGTATTCAATGTCCCTGTATATAATTTTATTTCTAATACAGATTAAAAAATAAAATTAAATAATCTCTAAAAAAAAATTTAGTAATAAAAAAAATGAAATTAAGAGAGAGAGAGAGATTGAGATTGAAACCATTTTATTTCTTCGTTCATAAAATATTATAGTGAAAAATGAAAACTAAATAATATCAATAAGTATGAAAATAATAATAAGGATGGATATACATAATGGAATCTATACAGGCTTCATTGATTTAGATCAAGGGCTACAAGAAATCCTGAATTCGGATAGGCCCTTGGTTATAAATGAGTCTTTGTCCCTGACATGTTCAATTGCCATGTTGAGGAATTCACACAGAATGATCTTGTTTTCTGTCGAGAGTGTATCGGGGAGTAATTCCCTCACATGGCGAGAAAGAGAGAGAAAGATATTGAGATTGAAACTGATTTATTTGTTGTTGTTGTTGTTGTTGTTGTCGTGTCCAATGAAGAGCCTCAGATATCTCCATGCATCTCCATCACAGCAGCAGCAATATCCACTATCTTGGGTGTGTAAAGCTGCTGCTCTGGGTCCATGTCAATTTTCTGCAAGGCTGAGGCCATTGCTGGGCATGAGAATATGTGAGTAGGTGTTAGTTCCACACCAGGACAGATTTATTTCAACGTCCATATAAGATTATATAAGGTTAAATACATAAAATGAATAAATAAGATTAATAATGATAGATATATGAATAAATAGAAAAAATAATTGATAAATATACATATATATATATAAATACAAGATATAAGTATACCAAGATCTTCATTGGTGGCGCTCACCGCGAGAGAGAGAGAGAGAGGAATATAATTTTTAAAATATCAAACTTTTATTTGCCTCTCTAGATTTAAAACACGGTTATTTATTGGAATATTTAGCCATCACAATGTATTGTTGAATGTCATATATCTTATTGAACAAAATACGCACCTCACACAGAATATAACACTTCCACATACATTGTATAAAACCTGACCTCCATACCAACAAACCTCATCAACAAACATCAAAGCCTAATGGTGCTTGCTACCTGATGTCTGTACATTAGGCATTGGTAAGCGGAAGAAAATGGAGAAAATAATTTATACTCGCCAAATGTGAAATAACTTTTATACTGTATATTATTCGGTTTATATTTAATATTAATACAAAATAATATGTGTTATTCAATATTTTAATGTTTTACGTAAAGAGTTTTTAAATTCGTTCGTATTTTGTTTTATTTTAATTTATTTATTGTTTTTCAGTTTTAGTTTGTAAAATATCAGTTGTAAACACTCTCTCTAAAAGATTAACAACACATTGCTCAATGAAAATTGAAGAAAATATGGAGAGAAATAGAATTTTTAAAGACCTAAAAAACAATGATTACCCAGATAAATTTATTAAAAAACATCTTTATAAACCTAAATTTGTACAATCAAGCAACAGCTCTGATCAATCAAAAAAAGTTTTATTGCACCCTCTCTTACAGCTACGGCTCTGAACGCATTGCCAGAGTCTTAAAGAGAAACAATATAATTGCTACATATAAATCTTAATTCAATTTGAAAAAATTCCTACGCCACCTAGACACCAAACAAATTGGCAAATTAGAAAACAAAAACAATGTAATTTACAAAATACCATGTAATGATTGCCCCGCCAAATACATAGGAGAAACAAGCAAGCCTCTAAAATATCGCATCAATCAACAAAATCTGATTTAAGAAATTATAATCCATTATCACTCCTTGTAGACCACGCTTTGAAAAACAACCACACACCGGACTTTGATAAAACAGATATTTTATACCAGAACATAAATGAAAAACATTGCCGATTATTTTTGGAAAGTTGGGCCTCCGCTGAAGACAAAGACAGTATAAATAGGAAAATTGAACTACCAGAGATATATTCGCAATTTAGATCGTCATAAAATATTTACAGTTTAATTTTTCATTTTATTACTTCAAATTCTCAATGTTTTAGGTCTATATTTTAATTAATTTTATGATATTCTATAAAAATAAAAATATTTATAGGGAGAGGTACACATTTAGAAGCACGTAAAAATATTTTAATGCTTAATGCATTTTTCCTTTATATATCTTTCTTTAAATTTATGTAACATCGTTTAAGTTTATTTCAAATACAATCACACGCTTATTTTATATATTTGTATTATGTTATTATATATATTGATAGTTCAATGTCTTCAATGTTTTATTTGTGTGATATCATTTTTTTAAAAATATTTTCCCATTTTCACTTATTTTATTTCAAATTACACAATTTTACATTTGCATTTATTTTCATATTTTATTTTAACCAACTTTTCAAACATCTTTTGCGCTTTATGTTATCGGTGAAAATTTTAGTTTAACATTTCTTTTATATAATTTGTTATTTTTATTTATTTTTTATACGAAACACTTTTTTTACAGATAGTACAAATAATTTTTAAAATAAAATAGGTATCATTGGTAATTTTTCAAAATATTCACACCCATATTTTACAAAATTTATTTTGTTCATTATATAAATATTTATATAAATATTTTTCTCCCTATTGAATATAACAAAATATTTTTTAAAACTTAATTCTGTTGACGTTATGTGGCGCTGAGTCTTTTGTTGACACACTTTGAAATGTTATAACACCTTGATAAAGGTTGGCGTTCAGCCAGCTGAAATATTGGTAAAATAAATTATATTTTGATCCAATAAATGCATTTTTAATTAAAGATTTATTTATGGATTTCTCTATTTCAAAATATATATATATTAAAAATAAAGAAGGCATCTCCTGACAACGAGCACATGTGCTTTTTTAGATGGCAGAGCGCCATCTAGTGGAGCAAAAATAAACTAAACGTATATTTAACTTGCTCCGTGATATTTGGCCAACCCAATTTCTTGATAAATCAAGAAAAGCCATCCACGAACGCGTTTCGCGCTGTTGGCTCTCGTCAGCGTGGAGTAGGCAGCAGGTTAAATAAACGTTTAGTTGATTTCTGCTACACTAGATGGCGCTCTGCCTTCTAAAAAGCACCTGTGCTTTTGTTCAGGATATGTCTTCTTTATTTTTAATATCAACACCTGACCCACTTTTTTTTCTATCAATTTTATATAATGCGGAGTTATATCTATAATATATGTAATGAATTATTATACGAAAAGTGTATCAATAGTTAAAAAGAAATTATATAAATATTATTTTTCATCAAAAAGGTTTTGTTTTTGATATAACAAAATAAGACTAACACATTATTAACATACATAATTATGATGTACTAGAGCGCCATCTGTTATCAAATTATAAAACTATTTTAGAGGCGTAATATTCTTTTTAAAATAAAACAATTTCTACTGTCCTTACTGCGATGGAAAAATTAAAGGGAGGGCCTGGCTCATCAGTGGTGAACCCTCCCAGCGGTTTCGCCAGTTTAAACTGGCGAAACCGCTGGGAGGGTTCACCACTGATGAGCCAGGCCCTCCCTTTAATTTTTCCATCGCAGTAAGGACAGTAGAAATTGTTTTATTTTAAAAAGAATATTACGCCTCTAAAATAGTTTTATAATACATAATTATATTTTGTTGGAATTATAAAAATAAAATAATAAAAAAAGGTCAGGTGTTTGTTTGAAAATAAGGAAACCGGCTAAATCAATGTTTAGTTGATTTCTGTTTCACTAGATGGCGCTCGGTCATCGTAAAATTTCATGTGAATGTGGTCAGGATATGCCTTTTTTGATTTTAATATGCAAATTTATTTTCCATAGGCTTTCACGATTCAAGTGGCAAAAAATACATATAATAACTCTCAGAATAACGACCTGCTTAGAAAACACAAATTTTGACCAGTTAATTCTCTAAAAGCGTATCAGTTGTATTTCATCAACGTTTATTTAATTTTTATATATATATTTTTTAAATCGTTGACTTCAGACAATTCTAGAGAATATCGGGAAAAAAATATGAATAAATAATTGTTATTTTTGGTTAAATAAATTTATTTTTGAGATACAATGGTTATAGATTATTTTATTTTCTGTTATATAGACTTAACAACTCTGTTTTTTGTTTTATGATGGGAAAAAGTGATATATGCCTTTGGGAAGTGAGATTAACATCTGAGTGTCTATTGTACAGGTCATGTATACACTCTTGGACAAATATTGAGAAAGCTGTACCTTTTAGCATGTATATCGGGATTCAGATAATAACCTGAAAGATACACTCATGGACAAAACTTAAGAAAGTCGTACCTTTTAGCATGTATATCGAGATTCAGACAATAATTCTGAAAGATATTTGGTACACAGTGTCCTTCATTGAAGAAACACGAGATAACCAAGTGTGAACAATATTGCCTCTGTCTCCTTCAAAAAAAAAAAAACGCAGTCGACATCAAATACTATTCACTCAAGTTTGTCAATGAGTGTAAAGGATAAATATAAACCAGATTTTATAATTAAAATTCGCAATAACAAAAAGGAAAAAGGTTATCCTGCAACATGGTATTGAAAGGAATTACACAAAATTGAAGTATATTTTATATTTTAGCGTACACACCCTTTGAAATATTTAGTATTAATTAGAATACACATCAAGATTAACAAGCCAATCACGAAGGTTCAATTATTTATTCAAATATAATTGTTATATTAATTATGCAGCATTACCTTTCAATATTTTCTAAATTTTGAAGGAGAATTCTTTTGCCGTTTTGAATATTATATTTCCAAATTTTTTTGGCGAAACAATGTCGCCCTTTACAAAGATAAAACTACATTTGTTATTTATTAGTTTGTATTTTTATTCTGAATGAACTGATATTTTAAAGCTTGATGCGTACATCATGTCGATACCTCAAACACAACGATGTCATTTACCATATTAATCTCTAGGCTTTCAAGAATTATTTTTTTATCGTACTGATAAGACTTCGATAGATAGGACCTATTAATATACAAGATTCAACTTTTAACTAAATTGATTTTTATCCTATATTTTTATTTTATAACATTGTGTCAGTAATTTAAGACCTGAATGTACTTGAGTTCCTTTTCTGAATGGAACATAAGTGGATTGTCAAAGAGGCTGGATGATAAAGTGTTTTTATTATTAGTTTTATTTATATGCAAGAGATACGATTCGTTGTATTATATGAGTAGGATTTGAGAGTTGTATTCCAATACTACTATTGTAGATAATGATAAAAGAGACATTAATACAAAGTAATAACACGCCATCTATATATAACAAATGAAAACACCAAGACACGAATATTTCTTTTCAACAATAAATCACATTTCTACTGTCTTTACTGCGATGAAGAAATATTGGGAAGACTTGTATCATCAGTGCTGAACCCTCCCACCAGTTTCGTCAATTTACCAGACCGCTTCTTTAGAGCTCTAATACTGTATTGGATCATTATTCTTATATATGCTACACTGAAGGGTGGAATCTTAGAAATTATATTTAAGCGAACTATAAACACGCTTCTAGGACAGTAGAAATATATTTAAGGATAGTAGAAATGTAATTTATTTGTGAAAAGAAACATTCGCGTCTTATTGTTTTCATTTGTTATATATGGATGGCGCATTATTCCTTTGTATTAATATCTCTTATCGGAATCCAGACAATAACTCTGAAAGATACACTCATATACAAAACTTAAGGAAATCTTACCTTTTCTCGTGTATACCGGGATTAAGCAATAACTCTGAAAGATATTTGGTACACAGTGTCCTTTATTGAAGAAAACGAGATAACCAAGTATGAACAAAATTGCTTCGGTCTCCTTAAAAACAAACAAAAAAAAAAAACAGACGGCATGCAACTTCGAATAATATTCACATTTTCAAGTTTGTATATGAGTGTATAAGATATCCATAATAGTACTATTGGAATATAAATCTCAAATCCTACTCACATAATACAACGAATTGTATCTCTGTATTTGTTATATAAGATATATTATGTATGAATATAACAGTACAGTAGTAGAGGGGGGGACCGTATAAGTTCACACAGTCACAAGAAGAAATGCTGTAAGAGCCCTGCTAGTAAATTTAGCCTCTCCAAGTATAGCAACAGCGCGCCCCTTAGACGTCGACTCCTCCTCCACCAGTGTACATAGAGCTGGATACAGTGGATGTAATTAAACTGTAAGGTCCCGG
Source organism: Cordylochernes scorpioides (assembly GCA_030710605.1). Classification (NCBI taxonomy): domain Eukaryota; kingdom Metazoa; phylum Arthropoda; class Arachnida; order Pseudoscorpiones; family Chernetidae; genus Cordylochernes; species Cordylochernes scorpioides. The sequence continues at coordinate 21,568,939 of CP092871.1, forward strand.
GTTTACCAGTTTCCATTCTTTCCAATTACTGGGAGAGATCCAGCGCATGCGCACTTCTCATCGACCGCCGCAGATCGTAGCCGACTACGAGGACTCCCGACCGCCCCTGAAGGTAGGTTCTCCTCCATCCAACAACTGACATTAGGCCTAGTCCTTGTTTACATCTTCCTCTAACGACACTGCAGTCACATCACGACACATGTCCATTCTCACATATACACACTAAGTCAGTGTCTACCTAGAGTTACGATTCAGTAGAGTTTTCAGTCTACCGTTTTGTATGAACCTTGTGTTTTTATTATATAGTAGGATGTATATGTGTGCCCTTCAATCTACAAATAATATTAAAATTAACCTCTTCAATTTATATATTAATTTTTATATGCGATCTTTTTTACTCTTCGAATCTAAATTATGAATAATTTTCTAGCGCGTTTCTAATAATTATATATATTTAATATTTTGTGTGTGTAAGTGTTCATATACAAAAATATGAATATATTTATTTAAAGAAACAATTTTATAGTTATATTTCATAGATTTTTGAATCTCCGTTATTTAATTGATATCTAATTTTGATTTTTTTTTGTATAGCTAATATATCAATTATAAGTATTATGTTTTATATACTTTAATATACAATAATATTTAATTTTATAAATTTTTGAATGAATTTAGTAATGGTGTTGACGTTATTTAATTATAGATAAAATAAAATAATATGAAATATATATCTCGAATAATGAATATAGCTATATATTAATACATATATATATACTCAAGTTATGTTTTATTTTATACAAAATTATAACACATACTTGCAATGAGTTAATTTTTATTATAATGAACGATCTTTATGGCACAAGCACTATTTGACTGGCCGTACCAAGCTAGAAGGAGTCAATTTCTTTTTCTAGCATGTTTCAGCCAGAAAAATACTTTTTCTAGCACAATGTAGCCAGAGACCATTCACTACATATATGTAGGCTTTAATTAATTATTTATAACAAAAGTTCTGGTGAATATATATGATTGATATATGAATATATAAAAATTATTACTATAATAAATTATCAACAACAACAAATAAAAAGGTATTTTATTAAGAAATCTAATTCTCACTCTCTATAAACTCTTTCCGGATTTCATAGAGAGGTCTATTCAAAAGATGATAAAATATTCATGAATGGACATTCTTGGTGTGTTAGTGAGTTATAAAAATCTCTAGAATTTATAATAGTCATCGTTACCCTCATTTTTATTGATTTTATCTTGATATGGTGGTGCTTATCTCCATGGTTAAGCCAATTCCTGAAGTCCACTCCTCTCCAATTTTGCGATGGTAGTTATAGGCCTGGAAAATAGGTCCTCTATTGTCAGTTGTGAAAATGATATGTTCCCTAGAGGCTTCCGCACTATTGCATTTCAATCAGGTATTGAAGGTTTTTTGTCCATTTTGATATTATTAGATTTTTTATGGCCACTTCTTAGTCTTGCTAAATCTGTAAGGTCATTTACATTACGTCTAAAACACTATAATTAATAGAATAGGTGTTCATCCATAAAGCCAACATTGGAAATAACAGAGTAGTTATCTATAAGGTTACCACTGGAATTTACAGAGTAGGGTCATCTATAAGGTTACCACTGGAATTTACAGAGTAGGGTCATCTATAAGGTTACCACTGGAATTTACAGAGTAGGGTCATCTATAAGGTTACCACTGGAATTTACAGAGTAGGGTCATCTATAAGGTTACCACTGGAATTTACAGAGTAGGGTCATCTATAAGGTTACCACTGGAATTTACAGAGTAGGATCATCTATAAGGACAATACTGGAATTTACAGAGTAGGGTCATCTATAAGGTTACCACTGGAATTTACAGAGTAGGGTCATCTATAAGGACAACACTGGAATTTACAGAGTAGGGTCATCTATAAGGACAACACTGGAATTTACAGAGTAGGGTCATCTATAAGGACAACACTGAAATTTACAGAGTAGGGTCATCTATAAGGACAACACTGGAATTTACAGAGTAGGGTCATCTATAAGGACAACACTGGAATTTACAGAGTAGGGTCATCTATAAGGACAACACTGGAATTTACAGAGTAGGGTCATCTATAAGGACAACACTGGAATTTACAGAGTAGGGTCATCTATAAGGACAACACTGGAATTTACAGAGTAGGGTCATCTATAAGGACAACACTGGAATTTACAGAGTAGGGTCATCTATAAGGACAACACTGGAATTTACAGAGTAGGGTCATATATAAGGACAACACCGGTATTTACAGAGTAGGGTCATCTATAAGGACAACACTGGAATTTACAGAGTAGGGTCATCTATAAGGACAACACTGGAATTTACAGAGTAGGGTCATCTATAAGGACAACACCGGTATTTACAGAGTAGGGTCATCTATAAGGACAATACTGGAATTTACAGAGTAGGGTCATCTATAAGGACAACACTGGAATTTACAGAGTAGGGTCATCTATAAGGACAACACAGGAATTTACAGAGTAGAGTCATCTATAAGGACAACACAGGAATATGCAGAATAGGGTCATTTATAACGTCAACACTGGAATTTAGCGAGTAGTCTATTCAGAACATTCGCTTCACAAGAATAGGAAAATTACAATAAACCGAATTGAACGTTCAGGTGTAAAACTGTTCCCAATCAAGTAGAACAATTAACTGTACGTATACACTAGCATAAACCAGGTATAACGGTTCAGAACTCTAACATCGACATCAACCAGATTGATAATATCCGAACCATATTAAGCAGTTCAGAACGCCACATCAACCAGATTGAGCAGTTCAGAACGCCAACATTAACCTAAACCAGATTTAGCGGTTCAGACCTCTACCTCAATCATATTGAGCAGTTCAGAACGCCAACATCAACATCAATCATATTGAGCAGTTCAGAACCCCACATCAACCTTATTGAGCAGTTCAGAATGCCAACATAAACATAAACCATATTGAGCAGTTCAGAACCCCACATCAACCAGATTGAGCAGTTCAGAACGCCAACATAAACCAGATTGAGCGGATTAGAACGCCACCTCAATCAGATTGAGCAGTTCAGAACGTCTTATCAACCAGATTGAGCAGTTCAGAACGCCACCTCAACCAGATTGGGCAGTTCAGAACGCCAATATACACATAAACCAGTTAGAGCGGTTCAGAACGCCACATCAACCAGATTGAGCGGTTCAGAACACCAACATAGACATCAAACAGATTGAGTAGTTCAGAACGCCAACATAAACATAAACCATATTGAGAGGTTCAGAACGCCACCTCAACCAGATTCAGCAATTCAGAACGCCCCATCAACCAGATCAAGCAGTTCAGAACGGCACATAGACCAGATTGAGCAGTTCAGAACGCCAACATCAACATAAACCAGATTGAGCAGTTCAGAACGCCAACATCAACATAAACCAGATTGAGCAGTTCAGAACGCCACCTCAATCAGATTGAGCAGTTCAGAACGCCTCATCAACCAGATTGTGCAAATCAGAACGCCAACATTGACATTAACCAGATTGACCCGTTCAGAACGCCTATTTGAAATTAACCAGAATAAGCAGTTCAGAACGGATACTTCGACCTCAAACAGTTATAGAAGTTCAGAACGGCTATAATGACATAACTAAGCTCTATCTTCAATCGCAATAATAACAACAACCTAGTTACAAAATCAGAACACCAATGACATTTACCAACAAGACTCATTCCGAATGCCAAAAATGTCATCAACCAAACAGAATCATTAAGAACCCCAACAATGGCATCAACTCGCATGGCATTAAACTCTGTCGAGAGAGAGGAAGTCTGGCTCTCTGGGTGCGGGGGTGATTTGTCAAGTTAATTATTCCAAAACATGCAATGCTATAGCTGCCATGTGCCGAGCATAGAAATTCACTCTAATTACTTGGCGATGATAGGTTGATTAAGTTTTCTCAAATAATTATTCTACAGCGTTATAAGAGACATTTATGATATCTTGATGTTCTTTCTATAATTCATCTGTTTATAGAAACTCTGAAATGATAGCTTAGATTTGAAACATCGTATTATGCATCGATATTATTTATATACAAGTATATGACCTGCATCGTATATGCATTTATTATTATTTTATTACCTATAGTAGCTGTCTTGTTCTTCGCTAAATGTTTCTTAAATTATAGATGGGATATATGGGATTGTATTTCTGATATACTTCATATGTTCCTAATAAGACAGGTAAGGGATATTTAAGGAACCAATGTACATATGCCTATAGGTCTGGAGTGATGTAGTTTGATGTCATTGGATACACGTTTGTCTAACTTCTTGTTCGAATCCAGGTTTTTTTTTCTTTACCCCTAGTACACGTAGGCAATGATAAACATGGTGGGTAAAAGTAAGCGGCTGCTTTTACTGTAAGTGCACCACATGTATACACATGTGAAAAGCAGTTCGACTTTGCACTTACAGATATGCCATATCCCCGTTTGATTAATTGCAATCGCTGGTGGGGTTGGACTTTTGCAAGAATCGGGGACCATTGGAGCATTTTTTTCAAATCAGAAAAAAAGTCCCCAATGCGGGAATCGAACCCGGGTCGTAGCGATCGAAAACCAATGGTTTTGACCATTCCTCCACTGACCCCATAATATATTGTAAAAATGGGGATATTTAAACTAATTTTACTCTCTTCTACAATCGTGGACAAAATTTAAGGAAGTGAAAAGTCTCGGATGTCGCTTGTTATTTGTTTTTTCAAGGAGAGAGGAGCAATTATTTTCATACTTGGTTATCTCGCGTGTCTTCAATACATATCACCGTGTATCAAATATCTTTCACAGTTATTTTCAGAAGCCCAATATATTAATAATAAAAGGTACAACTTCCTTGAGTTTAGTCCATGAATGTATATTCGAAAAGCCTTGCGTGCTTGTTGATTAAAGAATACCATTACCGTTTATAAATATCGCTAATAAAAATTACATAAATTACATATATTTGATGGCTTTATAAATGCCTTTCCAAATCATTACCTTATTGAAAGTAACATCGATTATCAATTACGTTTAGTTATTTATTAATGAAATAGAGCTTCTTCCCCTTTTTTTCATAAATATGATTCAAGCAATTGCCTCAAATTTTTTTGACAATTGACAATTAAATATATTTTCTTAAAGATAGAGGCTGCCTGGCCGGCATTCATATTTATATAAAAAATAGACACATCGGCCAGTTGGAGTTTTTTCTATTTTCTCAACGTTTCGACAAAAATCTTTTGTTTTATACTTTAACGAGTTTAATATTTGTTTTTGACTCGCGCTCTAGATGTTGTACTAAATTCGAAAAAATCACGTGAGAACGCCCTTGCAAACCTCAGAACAATTTTTAACGCCTTGCCAAATACTTTATTTTTATTTATTTCTCCTGACGAAGACAAAAGATTTTTGTCGAAAAGTTGAGAAAATAAAAAACTCCAACTGGCCGAAGTGTCTATTTTTTATATGAATAAATATATTTTATTGCCACTCTTAGTTATTTGTTACAAAAATTAAATATAAATTAAACAAAGCTATATATGATATTTTACAATTTGGTGATAATATTTTCGTGTGTCTTAAATAAATGTTACTGTAATATTGCCAAGTGGAGAATTAGGGAAGACCAACTTCGGGAAGAGACAACAATTTATTTCAAGCAAGAACTATGAATGATAAATAAAAGATAATCAATGAGGTAGGTTTACATAGTAGCAAAATATGAACATAAAAATGATAATCTGTTAATAAAATAATAAATACTTTGCTACAGTATCTTTAAGAATTATTGTCTGAATCCCGATATACATTCTAAAAGTTACAATTTCCTTAAGTTTTTCCATGATGTACACCAAAAAACCTGCAACTATGATTATTACTATAAAATTAATAAATATTATGAAATACATTAATATTTTGTTTAAACATTTAAACCAAGAAAAACCGCAATTTCACTAACTCAGTGTTTCGAAAAAAACTTTTAAAGGGTCTTATAAAAAAATTAATATTTGAATGTGAAAATTTCCAATAATTTTCTATAGAAGATTATCACTTATCTATAACAATATATTTATATAATTAAATATAAATATATTTCAAATATCATCAAAAATAAGCCACCATTCCTATTTGAAAGTAAATTATCTTTCACGGGTACAAAAATAAAGTCTCTTAAAGCGAATTTGTTCAAATATTACCAAAAATAAACTTAATATTAAGGATTATAAGATATAATTTATGATAAATTATTGGATAGAGTTTACATTGTGTGAGAAAAGAAGCCATTTTTCCTATTTGAAAGTGAATTATCTTTCTAAGGTACATAAATAAAGTCAATTAAAGCGAATTTGTTCAAATATTTACAGAAATAAGCTTGATATAAAGGATTATAAGATATAAATTATAAAATATTATTGGATAGAGCTTACATTGTGTATGAATAAAAAAACAAAAATATCAACAAAATAAAATAGTAAATCAGTGTAAAATAGAACTGCCCGTGAGGAACATGTTTTTACCTAACAAAACCTTAATTCTGTCCAATATAATCTATAACCATATTAATAAACACTGAATTTATTTATCAAAGGTGTTACAAGGACTTCCTTAGTCTGCAATTCTAAAAGAAATTCTGACCTACATAGCGACTGTCTTTCAATATTTGAAAAGGCCTTATTGAAAGATTGAATGCGTTGCCTTTTCAACTCTTTTCTTTTCCTATCTAATGTAAGATTTGACATTTATTTTTCCAATACATACACAGTACTGATATTTGATATCAACGTTAAAAGTGTTATATATTGTTAAACACTCTAATGTGCACTATTCCATGTAAAATATATAAACTCGATAATTCTTCTGATATTTTTTTTATATAGAGTAAATAAAAATATTATTATAAAATATACCTAAAATAGATAAATATATAACGTTAGGTTACTGAAAAATGATATTCCTTTACCGAAATAGGTTCCTCCTTCTATAAAAACATTTCGAAGCATTGCATTTTTGCCTATTACTCTAGTACACAACGCAAATTTAGAGATAAGGAATGTTTTACAACAAAAGCTTCTGAAAAAAAAATTGTCAGACTAAGCCAATCTGTAAACAATGGTTTAATGCTAATGGCCATCATCAGTAAAAGAGACGATTCAGACAATACAATCATAGACAAAACTTATGGAAGTTGTACCTTTCAGCATGTATATCGGGATTCAGACAATAACTCTGAAAGATTTTACAGTGACCTTTATTGAAGACACACGAGATAACCAAGTCTTAACAAAACTTAAAAAAGTTGTACCTTTCAGCATGTATATCAGGATTCAGACAATACCTCTGAAAGATATTACAATGACCTTTATTGAAGATATACGAGATAACCAAGTGTAAACAAAATTGCCTCATCTCTTTCAATAAACAGACAAACGGCGACTTCAAAAACAGAAACTTTCTTACTTTTGTCCATGAGTGTATATATACTATAAATAACTCTCTCTTCAAATATGATTCAAACCTATATATTATTGTATTCAACTTTTTTTCAAATAATCAGAGTAATGAGATCTCAACGCTATACTTCTCACTTATACGGAGGCTTCCATGTATTTTAGATACACCATTTTTCTATTGTATCAACTATAGGTAGTAACTCTAGTATTTTGGATCAAAACACTTATCTCTATATTAAATAATGATATTAACTTTAGTATTATTAAAATGTAATACTCTATACACGCCTCAATTATCCGCATCGGTCAAAACGTACCTTTTGTAGGAACAGTAAAAAATAAATTATTGCTAATAGTGTAGAAGCAATGGGCGCCTCTCCCATCAAATTTAACGCCAAAACTAGACACTATCTATTGACCGTCGCCGCAAACTAGCGGCTTCGGGTCGGTGACAAAGCCATAATACCAGCTTTGGAAAACTGAGAAGCGTCCACCAGGAGATCATTGTTTCAGGTCATTGATTTGAACCAGACATTTTGCCAGTTGAACACCTCTTTGAAAGACTGTGAAGATTCCAGTAGATATCTTGTGGATCTCATGGAATTGAGTCCGCGCTAAGCTGAAGTGGGCCATTAGCCCTAACCATGGTCTCTAGGTGGACGCTTCTCAGTTTGCCAAAGTTGGTGTTGTGGCTTTGTCACCGACCCGAGGCCGCTAGTTTGTGGCGACGGTCAATAGATGACGTCTAGCTTTGACGTTTATTTTGATGAGAGAGGCGCCCCATGCTTTTATACTCTTAAAAAAAGTCATTCTCCTAGAGTGAAAAAGAACAAGATTTTACGGAATATAAAACTTGAAAAATCGAAAATTAGTTGATATCTTGAAAAACAAGATCAATTCAACATACACGTAATTATTTTTGAAAATTATAAATATTTTTTAACTCTGAATTTATTTTTATTTTTTCAATTATAAATGTCGAAAAGCGATTTTCTCTTAAAAAAAAAAAAAAACATTTCTATTATTAAAATATTACACCCATTATGAAAAATATTCTTAATTTAATTACTATTATCACAATTAAATCATGAATGAAGTATTTTAATTGCTCTTCCATAACTCCATCGTTATATAGAACCTTCAAGAATATTGAAATTTAAGAGTAAAAATAAACAAAGGACATCAATGATTTAAACTGAAATTAAACAGAATAAACACGAAGATTAACATCCATATTTTAAATGTTATGACAATAAGACCACTGTCTGAATAGATCATCCCAAGAAATAAGCCACACAATATTAAAAAGGCCAACTTGGAAAAGAGCCAATAGTATGACCGTAATAAAAATACTAAGATAAATGACACTTAAGAGAGTATAAGAGAGTCTGGAATTGAAGACACAAAAATCCATTTGCTAAATGAATAATGATGTAATTGTATACAAGAAGAAGAAAAAACCTTTTTAAAAATAAAAATCCATATAAATATTCAATAGCATAATTATTATAGAACAGAATTATTGACAATAGTTTATTCAAGTGATAATTTCTTTAATAAATTTCTTATATATTACTCACATAAATTGAAAAGATAATAAATAAAAAAAAACGCATATCTTCAAATATATAATATAAATATTATTTGCATATTTACTATAATGGTAAGCTATACTAAATGGATTTTATAATAGATCTTTAGTCATTACAATGTGTGTGACCACTCTGAATTATATACCTACTTTTTAAAACCTAATTCTGTTGACGTTATGTGGTGCTGAGTTTGTTGTTGACACACATTAAATATGTTATAATACCTTGATAAAGGTTGGCGTTCAGCCAACTGAAATATTGGTAAAATAAATGATTTTTTGATACAATATATGCCTTCTTAATTGAAAAGCTACTGTATAATATTTATTGATTTGTTTAACATTTGTGTTATATTTCGAAGCAATTATTATCTATCAGTCACGCATACGACTGGGCATTTCTAATGGAAATTAACCTATAAATATCGCAAATGAAAACATTAAGACGTGAATGTTTCTTTCACTCATCAATAAAACTTCTACTGTACTTACTGCGATGAAATTTATTAGTAGGGCTTGATTTATCAGTGGCTCATTATATATTTTCATTTCAGTAAGAGTATATTAGAGAATTTTATTGATATGTGAAAAGGACATTCGCGTCTTAATGTTTTCATTCGCTATATATAGATTGCGTGTTTTTGCTTTATATTTTAAACTATAAATATATTATTATAATAAAATAGCAGACTATTCTCTTGCTGATTAGATTTATAATTACGAATAAAAAGTTTCGAATAATTATTTGCATAATAATGATTCACAAAGCTAAATGGCTTATCCCTTGGTATATTCCTAACTTAATAATTCAAGAAGTGGAGTAAACACTGTTTTGGAAATACTCCTCCCAATGGTCAATTGTCCTATATACAAGTAAAAAATATATATATATATATGTTATGAATAATATGTTTGTTGTTAGATAAAGGGTTGATAAGATAAAGAGTCGAAGCTGCAGTCGTGATAAAATAAGATAATTATTTAACATCAAGTGGTTTTTATTTTCAATTACTTGAATAAATATTACACATTAGTTATTTTCACAATATATAGAATTTATAAAGTTAATCCTATTTTAGTGATTCAAAAAGATAAATTTACAACAAAACTGAAAGTAATTCTAAAATCGATAATAAAAAGTAGAAATATCAATGAATAATAATAAAATATATATGTTTTAAAATATAGAAATATTTGAGTTTTTAGATTATATAATATATATACTTATTAGGAACTATAAATAATATAATAAATACTATATACTTGTAATATATGAAACAAATTTTCAAGATGAAGTTTGCACACTCGAAAAGGACTTTTAAAAATTAATTCTCTCTAAGCAAACAAACTCCCCTTTTCCCAGTAGAGAGAATAGATACTCCAGAGAGATATTTACAGTTCCTATCACTTATATAGATGAAGGATAATCGAATAAAAATGTAGTGAGATAGAGTGATGAATAATTGAGGCCATTATATGCAATATATATAGAATATTTGATGGAATTACAAATATGTATATATATATATATATTTAGTATGTTTCGATAGTATTACACACATATATATATATTATTTTAAATATTGAGCAATCCATAATAATATTTATAAAAAAATAATTTATATAAAATCATTTATTTAATCAAATGGTTATTTAATTATATACTCTTTTAATTATTATTATTATTAAATATAACAATTGTAAATATATTTTATATACAGTGAAATTTATATTAGATTGTTTCTTGCTTTGGTCTTGTATAGCGTGAGTGGATCACATGCCCACGAGATTTAGTTTAAATCAAAGAAAAGCCTTGATAAAGAGAGGCGTGTTGCCCCTAGAAATATTGGCTGATTAATAAATTTATATCCAATATACGCTTTATATTTATTTATATATATATATATAGATGGAAAATTTGCCGGGAGGAAATTAATCCATGGAAGCAATGGTAGCCTCTCCCGTCAAAATTAACGTCAGAATCTGACGCCATCTATTGACCGTCGCCGCAACTAGCGGCCTCGGGTCGGTGACAAAGCCACAACACCGACTTTGGCAAACTGATAAGCGTCCACCTAGAGACCATGGTTTCGGGCTAATGGCCCTCGTCAGTCTAGGGCGGACTTTATTCCATGAGATCCACACGGGATCTAATGGAATCCTCACAATCTACCAAAGAGGTGTTTTGCTGGCAATGTGGCTGGGCCAAATCTATTCTCCCGGCAAATTTTCCATCTATGTTTTGCCAATAGATTTGGCCCAGCCACATTGCCAGCAAAACACCTCTTTGGTAGATTGTGAGGATTCCATTAGATCCCGTGTGGATCTCATGAAATAAAGTCCGCCCTAGACTGACGAGGGCCATTAGCCCGAAACCATGGTCTCTAGGTGGACGCTTATCAGTTTGCCAAAGTCGGTGTTGTGGCTTTGTCACCGACCCGATGCCGCTAGTTGCGGCGACGGTCAATAGATGGCGTCAGATTCTGACGTTAATTTTGACGGGAGATGCGACCATTGCTTCCATATATATATATATATATATATATATATATATATAGTATGTTTGAAATATGAAGCAATCAATATAAGATAAATTAATTATATATATATATGAAGAGCTTATGTTAGACCAAAAATAATTAATTCTGTTATTTAAAGATGGTTGGTCGTCCCCTCTTTGTCTTCCTTTGAGAGAGAATTTTGCAAGGAAACAACATCTACTGTATTACGATGCACTAGCGCGCCATCTGTTATCAAATTACAAAACTATTTTAGACGCGTAATATTCTTTGAATAAATGACACAAATCGATATTTGCGGAAGAGCGATTGCTCGAAGCATATTATATATTTATAATTATATGTAATTCTGCTGTCCTAAAAGCTTATATCCATAGTTCATTTAAAATACCCATTCGAAGAGTAAAGCATCAGTATCACTATAAAAGGAAGTTCCAAAAAATGCAATATAACAGCGGTATGGTAGATTAAACTGGCGAAACCGCTGGGAGGGTTCATCACTGATGAGCCAGGCCCTCCCTTTAATTTTTCCATTGCAGTAAGGGCAGTAAAAATTGTTTTATTTTAAAAATAATATTACGCGTCTAAAATAGTTTTGTAATTTGATAACATCTACTGTATATAGGTACACTCATGGGCAAAACTTAAAGAAGTTAAGACTTTATAATTTTGATCAAATACTCCCTTTTATCAATATATAAGTGTAAGGGATAAAATATATTAAATAAAATCAATTTACATCTGTATTTTTCGGGCCATGAGAAAGCTCTTCAACAGAAGAAAGCACAGTAGAACATATATATATATATATATATATATATATATATATATATATATAAAACTGGAAACCTGATATTTTTCAATTTAACTTTATTAAATATATTGGGATTCATACAATAACTCTGGAAGATATTTGATACCCAGTGACCTTTTTAATTTGAAATGTATATATAAAATGTAAATATTTCATTTAAAATAAAAACTTGTATTTTATTTTCATCATCAACTATTCTATATTTTTGAACCATAGATTTAGAATATACCATTTTGAATATTGTTGTAAATATATGTATAGTTAACCTACCTATTTTTTTAATTTACGAATATAGGATTCTTTTTATAAATTCAATATAATTGTGATAAATATTAAATGTATAATTTGCTTCAAGTAATTGAAAATAAAAACTAATTGATAAGTAAATAACTATCTTTCCTATTTTTTCGACTGTACCTTAAATTATCTATCTTTTCAACAAAACATTATATTCATAACATTTATATGTTATGAATATTTTGTTTTGTTGTTGAAAAAGATAGAGAATTGGAGGTACAGTCGTGAAAAAGGAGAGATAATTATTTACCCATCAAATAGTTTTTATTTTCAATTACTTGAGGAAAGTTTACACATTAGTTATTTTCACAATTATATTGAATTTATAAAGTTAATCCTATATTAGTGATTCAAAAAGATAGATATGTTAACTACGCATATTTACAACAAAAGTTATTCTAAAAACGATGATAACAAAAATAGAATTATCAATGAATAAAAATAAAATACATATATTTTAAAATGATTAATATTTGAGTTTTTAGATTATATAATATATATATTATATAGTCGTAATAGAGCATATCGAATTTATATTAAATTCTTTCATTTAAAATTAGGTTATTCCATGATAGGTACTAAGTAATAACTTTCTGTGTTGATTAATTTTCTCCCAATTCCGACAAATTATTTTGTACCGATGCAATTGCATTTTTTAATCCCCAAAACTGCTTGTCCAACTCATTATCCTAATGGCATTCATTCATAGATTAATGTAATTTTTCTATAAAAGAGAAAATTCTTTCTTAGTTTTGGCTACCATACGGTATATTAATTTACGTTTTAAAATAATTAATTATTTGAAATGTAAATTGCGCTCTCGCAACTTCTACCCTAAAAAAAAGATAGTTAATCCTTTATTTAAATTACCTGAATCAATAGATTAATGGATAAATTTGCAATTATTTATGGATTACCTGAAGTTGAGAGAAAACTGAAATGTTGTCCAGGATGTAGTTTGAGATCCTTTAAGTACAAATTTCTCGGCCTTCGTGTGAATAATGAAGATAGTCTCATATGTTATGTATATAAATACACCGATTATAAAATTTGTATATACGCATACGAGTATATGAAAATACAATAGAAAATAATAAAAAAAAAATAAAAAGGTCAGGTGTTGATATTAAAAATAAAAAAGGCATATCCTGACCGGATGCCTTTTTTATTTTTAATATCAACACCTGACCTTTTTATTATTTATTTTGGGGGTCGATGGAAGGCTGGTTAAGTCGTTTGGTTTTCGACCACTAGGACCGGGGTTCGATTCCCGCATTGGACACTTTTTTTCTGTTAAAAAAAAAAAAAAAAGAAAATGCTCCAATGGCCCCCGATTCTTGCAAAAGTCCAACCCCACCAGCGAGTGAAAGTAACCAAACGGGGCTCTGGCACATTTGTAAGTGCAAAGTCGAACTGTTTTTCACATGTGTAGACATGTGGTACACTTACAGTAAAAGCAGTCGCTAACTATTCACCATGATTATCATGCCCTGTACCACGTGTACTAGGGATAAGCAAAAAAAATATATATTTATTTTTATTGTGTTTTCATGTGTTAAGCGTATTTACGCAAGTTTGGTCTAAAATACCCATTTCTTGGTTTCTCAAGAAGCCACTGGGACCAAATATTCTTTGGGAACAGGCTAAATCGAGGTTTAGTTGATTTCTGTTCCACCAGATGGCGCTCTGCCTTCTGAAAAGCACATGTGCTCCTGGTCCGGATATGCTTTTTTTATTTTTAATACTTATATATCAGTATGCATATTTCTAATTGAAGCCATTATTATATCATATATATGACATATAATATTAGGTTGCTTTTGCTTGGAGAAACAGAGGGGAAAACTATTAGTTGACTTATATATGTTTCAATTAGATATTCTATTACTAAATATATTGAGATATTATTCAAATATTTAATTCATGTTAAATCATAAAAATATCATCAATGTATCTCAAATTCGTTTTAAAAATAGAGCAATCCATATTTATATATCCATACTATGCGGCGCTGAGTTTGTGTATGCAAAAATGTAATGCCTCGATAAAGGTTGGCGTTCAGCCAGCCGAAATATTGGCAAAATAAGTATTTTATTAAATCCAATATATGCCTTTTATTATATAATATATCTCAAAATATCAAATATAAACTTTAATTTTAATAATAATAGCAACAAAAATCCAAGTTTAAGTTTCTTTTACCATTTTTATTTCTCTTGCTTTCAAAAACTAACATATATTTTAACAGGAGCACCTAAAAATATAACTTCCAGCTAACTATACACGTCAAAATTCCAGTTAGCTTAAAGTTAAACTTTTAGGTGCTCCTGTTAAAGGGCAAGTTATCACCAAAGCTTGAGAAATAAAAATGGTACAAAGAATTTGCCCAACCTGGATTCCTTGTGGGTCTAAACTGTCGATTTCCGACCGCTACGACCCGAGTTCGATTCCCGCATTGGGCACTATTTTCAGATTTGAAAAAAAATGCTCTAATGGCCCCCAATTCTTTAAAAGGTCCAACCCCACCAGCGAGTGCAAGTTACTAAACGGAGTTCTGGAACATTTGTAGGTGCAAAAGTCAAACTGCTTTTCACATGTGTATACATTTGGTGCACTTACAGTAAATAGCAGTCGCCTACTTCTACCCAAAATGATTATCATGGCCTGTACCACGTGTACTAGGAATAAGCAAAAAAAAATAATTTATTGTTCAAAGATGAAGTCAAGGATGTAAATATAGACTTGTTCTCTTATATTAATATATTTCAAAATGTGTGTTTCACCTTTCTTTCCTTCACTTCGTAAAGTCCCAAATTTTTATTTCAGTACAACATGTCGTATATGGGTTCCATTTAAAATTTATGACAAAAGACGCTATAAAACTTGGGACCCTCGGGCTTGGAAAATGGCGGTTGGCTGGTGACAACATGGATTCTCAGAACTTGGAGAATTTCTTTCTTTCTTTAAAACAGCATGTTTTTATTTTATTAAGAAAAAGGCATCTACTTATCGTGCAACTGAAAGTTGCTGATGGCTTGCGCTATCTATCGGAATAAATATCAACTATTCTCGTTGATTTTTAATTATTCCAGAATTGGCCAAAAGCCCGAAACGCGTCCGTGGTTAGCATTTCTTGATTAATCAAGAATGGGTATTTGGCCAATTCTGGAATAATTAAATATCAACGAGAATAGTTTATATTTATTCCGATAGATGGCGCAAGCCACCAGCAACTTTCAGTTGCACGATAAGTAGATGCCCTTTTTCTTAATTTATGCACCTTATCCCAGTACAATATCAAATTTGTACTATTTTTTTCAGCATTTTTAGTTGATAAAGCACAATTTGTATTATAGATACAAGAAAATAAGACCTAATTCAAATAGTTTGAGTCAAAAGGCGATCCATCAAATAAGTTTAAATAAAAGTGTACCTGGATCTGTAAAGAAAATAAAACATTTTTTCTAAAAATATTTCGAGAGATTGCTCCCTCTTTATCAACTTATTGAACTGTGCAATAAATTGATAAAGAGTGAGAAATTTCACGAAATATTTTAAGAAAAAAATGATTTTTTCTTCTTTACAGATATAGATACACCATTTTATATAAATCTAATCCAAATAATTTAATAGGGTATGACGTTTCGGTAACAGCATTGTTACCATCATCAGACAAAATAATAAATATATTATTCTATAATTTATTCTTTTGTCTGATCATGGTAACAATGCTGTTACCGAAACGTCACACACTATTAAATTATATGCATTAGGTCTTATCACCTTGTAGCATGTTTTTAGTTTTGTCGTATTGAAGTTTTAATACATTGCAACGTATGAAAGTGAATATATTTATAGTGTTCTATTATTTGTCTAGAGTGGGAATATATTTTATGTAAAATTAGCTTACCAGTGTATGTGTCTGAAAGAAATAACGTGTAAAGTTACCAAACAAATTCACATTTTCTATGTATTTTTTATCATATCAATACAACAAAGAAATCATATATACTTGTATTTACCTAGAAGTTTTAAAAATTATTTTGATAATTGAAAACCCAAATATGATTTTAAATAATTAATACATTCGATAAATTGTTAAAGTTGCAAATATTGAATCAGAATAATAATGAGATCGTATGCTAAAAAACACAAACCAATGAAAAATTACGTGAAGAAGTTAAGTTTAAAAAAAAACAACGATATTATATGAAAACATACTTAATTTTGGATTTTTTAAAGTTGAAAGTCATTATAGGAATGGATATCATCACGGAAAAGAAACATTTATGTATAAAAAATATATGTAAGAGGTATGTAAATATAGAATATATGTATAGATATTAAGTATAATAAAAGACAATTCGCTGAGGGAAAAGTTTCTTTTATATAAAACGGCAATACAAGCTTTCGGGCTCAACGGCCCTTCGACAGGTAAGCTACGTTACTATATTAACAACAAATATTAAGTATAGTTTAACATAAGCATCCATTTCCTATTTTCTTTGTTATTCCATGTTAGGGTTGTAAAATGAATAAGAATCCGTTATATATATGTGTTTTGAAGATAGAGCAATCCATAAATAAATCTTTAATTAAAAAGGCATATATTGGATCAAAATATCATTTATTTTACCAATATTTCAGCTGGCTGAACGCCAACCTTTATCAAGGTATTATAACATTTAAATGTGTGTCTAACACACATTGACACATATTGATATATAAATTTATATTATGGACAAAATAAATTTTGTTAAATAAGGGTGTGAATATTTTGAATATTAACAATAACGCCTTATTTATATTTAAATTTATGTTATAACACCTTGATAAAGGTTGGCGTTCATCTAACTGAAATATTGGTAAAATAAATGATATTTTGATCCAATATATGCCTTTTTGTTTAAATATATATATATGTGAAAAAAGTACACTTTATACCTCCATCCCTGCTAGTTGAATATCCAGTTGGAAACCCGTTTTCAGAAAGACCATCCACTCTAGCCAAAGAAAACTGCTCCATTCTAGAACAGAAATATTTAAAAGAAACTTCCCTCACGATTCTGTTTTGATAATATATCTTTCATCTGTATTTGTGTGTTCTGGAGAAAGATAATAAAATTATGAATTCGCACATACATATAGATTTATTAAGATCACCAATCTTATACAGATTCACCACAGGAAGGAAACATAGATGGAGCTTCTGTACTCCAGGCAGCGCAGAGCCCAACAGCCTCCTGGTCCGACGCATGTACAATGACCATATTCATAAATTCAATTGCCATCTATCGATACATTTTAAACAAATAAATTCACTGTCAGTGTACTTTTTAAAAACAGAATCAGATATAATATCTACAGACTTTACTGCAATGATATAAGTTATTGAATGAGATGGCTTGGATCATCAGTGGTAAACCCTCTCAGTGGTTTCACCAAATTAATCTTCAGACCGCTCTACTATTGTATTAGATTGGGTTTGTTACATACTCTGTGTGCGCATTCTCAAACACCCGTAAGCTGCCTTCCATTGAAAATACAGGGTATATTACAAACCCGATCCAATACAATAGTAGAGCGGTCTGGAAATTAATTTGGTGAAACCGCTGAGGGAATTCACCTCTGATGAGTCAATTCCTCTCATTCAATAACTTTTTTCATTGTATTAAGGTCTGTAAAGATAATATTTAACGATATTATTTTAAAATAAACACATTTCTAATAATATATGATTGTTACAAACAAATATAATAGACAAAATACATTGTTTTGAATTAACTTCAAATGGTAGAATCATTTTCAAATTTGTTTGAATATCTTCCAAAAAATACACAATATATATATAAATTTAGAAATTTTCATTTCAAATTAAACTGGAGAGTTACGCTAGAGTTGGTATGGGTATATCGTCTGTTTGAAAAATAACGTTTTAAGCTCCCAGAACTTATATTCCAATGGCCGCCATTTTAAAAGATATTTATCATTGCCGTCTGAGAGTTAATCCAGACGTCAGCGCAATTTGTAAAGGGAGGGTTAAAAAACAAAAGAATTCATTTTTTTTTAAATAAGTTACATTCCTTTTTTTTCAAATTTAATATATTCATTTATGTTACATATTTAAGAATTATGTAAATTACAAAACAGTTTATGTAAATTATTATTTAAAAAAGCGCCGAAGTAATATGTTGAAATGAGAAAAGAAAGTCATTGTGAAAATGGGGAAAGGAAACAATGCCTAAAATTGGTGTGGTGGTTGTATTTCATTTATTTTAGCTCCCTCTCACACCAAGACCTATACATTTTAAAATTGACCTCGCTCTGGGGAGAGCCAAATCTCTCTTTAATTAAGTTTTATACGAGGACTTTTAAAATGCATTTAAAAAGCAGAAGAAAAAAATTATCTCGTTTTTTTTTCTTTTCAGTCTGAAAATATTTTCTCGAATAAATCCAAACACAATTTAATTTTGATGGGTGTTATTAGGAATGGTTTCCAATCTTTTTGATGGATAGATACTCTGCTTTCCTTTCCCATCAAACAAACAAAATAAATTTTCAAATTAAATTTGGTGGGTTTTGATCAATTTTAAATTAGAAAATAGAATTCCTCTATATATTTTATATTAGAATATTTATATAATTATATGAAATAATATAATTTTTCTATTTACTTTCAGAATTATACAATTTTCACTGTCTAGAAATTCATTATTTAGGGATTTGAAATAATATGTTATTTATCAAAGCGTCTCGAAAATAATCAATTCTAACTTATGTTACTGGGTGAAGAACCTTTCTTATTAAAGTTTAACCTTGGTAAATCTTTCTCAACTAATTTTTTTTTTACAATTTTGTAACAAATAAATTTATTGTCAATGTGTTTCTTTTCAATAATATCATCAAATTAAATTTATAAGTTTTACAAATGTTAATTTCTATTACTATATTAACTACATTATTTTATCGGCATTAGTTTGGTATAAAAATGATATTTTTAATATCAAAAGTGTTGTTTTAAGGTTTTTTAACCTTTTAAGAAACACATGCTAAGATATAAGCGAAAACCACTTCTCAACTGGTCAAGTGAATCATGAGTTTTGACCTGAATGAAAAATAGGTTTCAAAAATGTTCAACCATAAGGTTCTCTAATGTGGTATTCAAAAAGAAAAGGGTTTAAGATTGGTAAACACAAAATGATTTCTATTTATATATTTAATTTCTTTTTAAAGGATTTATACTATTTAGTGTAGTCTTACATTTGTTAAGAATATGTTCATTGGGGAAAATTTCCTTCGGTTACTACCTAGGTCACACGGCTAGTTTTTTAAAATATATAAAATACTCCTGTCATCAGATTAATCGCGCAATTTAGAACCCTTTCAATTTTTTTTCAGAGAACACCATATGATTTTAATGAGAGGTGAAGACCTGAAATGCACTTTCTGTGGATCAGGAATAACATGGAGATGTTGCACTACTTATTTGATTGTGCTGCTCTGTCTGAGGAAAGACGAAAACTAAATGATAAAACGGCGTAACTTTGTCCTTTATTTCTGGCACTAATTAATGAAATATCAAAGAATAGGTATATAGCGGTGGCGATATTTGGATTCCAAAGGATTATATCCCGGAAAAAGGCCACACAGTGTTCTCCTGTGTGAACCGGCGAATCCTGTATAGGGCGAGAGGCCCTAAATAAAGGCTTTGTTGTTGTTGTTGTAAATATATAAAATACAGGTATAGGTAATCCTACTCGTATAGTACTTGAATAGTACTCGTATATATATTATAAATAGAGATGAATGAGATATTCCGTTGTATGTTTGATCATGTTGAGGATTATGGTAATGCAGTCGTGATTAAAATCTTGAGAGTAAAATAATAAAAATAGTAAAGATTAGAAATTGCTTTAATTGAGCTAAGGAATGTATAAAAGACATAATTTGGTAAAAGTACTGCCTAGCTTATGGCGTAAGAATAAAAAATGAATAACTTATTTACATACTGTACAAAGATTTGAGCCGGCCAGCGGGGAACAACAACAACAACGAGTTTTTATAGTGAATACGGCGACTTCTGGTGGTCGATTTAGCAGAGTATTTTATCTATGAAATATATTTGATAAACATATTTTTATATAACATTTATATATATATATATATATATATATATATATATATATATATATATATATAAGAATTATTTTATTATTTTGTAAAGATAAATCAACACCAAAAACATTTTATTAAGGATAAACGTACGATACAAGATACTACCAGATAGTTAAACAGAAGTAAACATAGCATTTATCTACTGAAAGTGGAGATTAAGATCGACCTTTCTTCAAGTTGGAACTATCATCTTTTTCACACCTATTATCTGTGCTGTTTTACAGAATTTAGGAAAAAGATAATGGCAGAGCGTCTTCTATTGGAACAAAAATCAACTAAACCCCGATATAACTTGTCTCCTGATGTATATACATATACTAGCCGAATGACCCGGGCAACGCCCGGGGTTTACCCGATTAAATGCTTTTATTCAAATACTATTCGTTACAATTATAAATTGGCGCCGTGGATGTCATTCTTGTATAATATATAAATGAATTTAAAAAATTGTAAAAAAAAAAAAAATGCATCGGCCGGGAATCGAACCCGGGGCGCCCGCGTGGCAGGCGAGCATTCTACCACTGAACCAAAGGCAAACGGTGACAGAATTAAGAACGCATGACGCTGATAACTGTATATATTAATTATGTAAAACATGGTAGATAAAATTTGCGTAACATGAAAATATGTAACTTAGGTATTTTCAATTTTTTTTATTAATTATATACAAAAATTACTACAGAGTTAATACTTTATCATTTAGGTTTTTATTTATTTAGTTACGAAACATTGTAAATGTTTAGCACCCATTATTAACCATTTCATTGATAGATTTTTAAAAATGTTCGACCATAAAGCTCTCTATTAAGGTATTCAAAAAAGAACAGGATTTGAGATTGATAATAAGAAAATGATATCTATGTATATTCTTAATTTATTTTGAAAGTACTTCGACTATTTTGTATAGTCTTACATTTGTTAAGAATATGTTCATTGGGGAAATTTTCCTTCGGTTACCTGGGTTACACGGCTAGTTGTTAAATATATATAAATAAAAGTTTAGGAACGCGTATATAGTAATTGTATAGTACTCGTATAGTACGAATGTACGTTGTATAGTACGAATATATTGTGGCGAAGAAATATTTTAAGATGATTTCACAAAAACTGATTAATATATATTTTTATAATCTGTTGAATATATTTTCATTGAATAATATTAAATTAAATAATAAAATATTTCTTCGCCACATAGCCTTCTCCTATACAGAGCATCGACCCGATGCTCAGAAGGAGACTTACATCCTCAGCGACGAGTCGACAATTATTAACAGGTCAGCCCCACTATTTACCGCTAGAGAATCTTAAGCAAGTAAGCAAAGAAATATTTTAAGATGATTTCACAAAAACAGATTAATATATATTTTTATAATCTGTTGAATATATTTTCATTGAATAATATTAAATTAAATAATAAAATATTTCTTCGCCACAATATAAACATATATGTTATAAAAACAAATGAGATTTTCTGCTTGATTTTAGATCATGTTGAGGATTATGGTAATGCAGTCGTGGTTAAAATTCTTGAAAGAATAATAATAAAAATAGTGTTGATCAGATATTGCTTTAATTGAACCCATGGAATATATATAAAACATAATTTGTTAAAAGTAATGCCTGGCTTAAGGCGAGTAGAATAAGAAAAACAAAATATTATTTACATAATGTACAAACAGTTTTGAGCCGGCCATTGGGATGAAACAACAACGAGTTTTTATAGGGGAAGAGTAACCTCTGGCGGTCGATTTCGCAGAGTATTTGAATCTATGAAATTATAATTTGAAATAAAATAATATTTTTATATAATATTTTAAATAAAATATTCTAATATAACATATATATATATATTAGAATTATTTCATTATATTTTAAAGATGAATCAACAACAAAAGCGAAAAGATTTCATTAATAATTTCCGTACCATACAGGATTCTCCCAGTGAATTTTAATATAGACCTTTCTTCAAGTTCGATCCATCATCTTTGTTACACCTATTTTCTGTGCTGTTTTCTAGAATTTGCAATAAGCAAATAGCAGAGCGCCACCTATTGGAACAAAAATCAACTAAACATTGATTTCATTTGTCCCCTGATGTATATACATATTCTATGTAAAACAAGATATAAAATTGATAGGTTGAAATAATAGGTATCAAAAATGTTCAACCCTAAAGCTTTCTATTAAGGTATTCAAAAAAAGAACAGGATTTAAGATTGCTAATAAGAAAATGATATCTATATATATTCTTTATTTCTTTTGAAAGTACTTCGACTATTTTGGGTAGTCTTACATTTGTTAAGAATACTGTTCATTAGGGAAATTTCTACTTGAGTACTATCCGGGTTACAACGCTAGTTGTTAAATATATATAAATACCTGTATTAAAAATAAAAAAGGCATATCCTCACCAAGAGCACATGTGCTTTACAGATGGCAGAGCGCCATCTGGTGCAACAGAAATCAAATAAACACATGTGCTCTTGGTCAGGATATGCCTGCTTGATTTTTAATATCAACACCTGACCTTTTTATTTTATTTTATTTTTATTATTTTTTCAAATACAAGTATAGGTACTCATAATCGTGTAGTACTTGTATAGTACTCGTATATATACACTCGTATTGTAGTTGACCTCGTATAGGCTCAAGATAAAACGCCTTAATACTTTAATATATAAATTATTTATTCACAAAAAGTCGTAGAAATAAATATACCTATATAGGTAACACCTTTACAAGCCATATCTATCATACAACCTTTTATTAAATAGTTTTTCAAAGGTTACTCGTTTTTTTTTAAGCCAAGATGTCAAATAAGATAAATTCACAGATTTTTCTTAGAAGATTATTTTGCATATTTATATATTTTAAAGTTTTGGAGAGAAAATATGGTTGACAAAATAATCCGCCGAATATTTGGTGTTAAGTTTATTTTTTAGCTAACTTCAATTTTGAAACTTTCTTGGAACACCTTTTTCTGAATTCGAAAAGAAAAGGTTAAGATTCTATAATGAATTTAAACAGAAATATCTTATATCTAATTAAGAAGCTGAGGGGTATAATCATTTTATTTATAATAATTAATTAAATAGAGAAAAACTATAGTGGTGATGAGATAAGGCCAGGGTGGCGCTAGCTGTAGTCGTAGCATTCAGTTTCCAACAATAAATATATAATGCTCATAGAATATACTTTATCAAAATTATATAAATTAACATTAATATCATATCATTCATTAACAAATAATATAATAAAAAATAATTATACATCATTCTAAATATAAATCATTTATAATATATAATATTTAGTAAACACATATATGATATTTGACCACCACTACACACAGACAAAGAACATCAACATGTAGTATACAACAATACTTCTGATAATTTGTATTAAATAAATGCAATTAAAGTAAAAGTTTTACAAACCGCAGTGTATTATAAGTTACTTCATGTATTATTTATGAACGGAAAAATACGTCCAGGGTAGCCTAGTGGACATGGCATCTGCCCGGTAAGCAGAACATTGTGGGTTCGATTCCCATCCCTGGACACTTTTATTTTTCCGTTCATCATTACTCTTCATAATTCACCCTTTCATACCTCATCCAAAAAGGTTATAAATAGTCAATATTTCACTTCGAAATAAATTTTGATTTTTCAGTGAAAAGAAACTCATGCGGTGTAACTTCAAGTGTTGTTTTACAATAAATAAATTTTTGTCCGACTCCGCTAAGAATTTCATACCAACCAATAACAAAGTTTCATATTTAAGCATACGCCACTCCTTATTTGTTTATATAACGATGGATTCTTCATATATGTAAATTCGAACGTTCAACTTTTGAAAAAATATATATATTATAAAGTATGAAAAAAACAATAGAAAAAATAAAAGATATGTGGGTCAGGGGTTGATATTAAAAATAAAGAAGGCATCTCCAGACCACGAGCACATGGCGCTCTGCCATCTAAAAAGCACATGTGCTCGTGGTCAGGAGATGCCTTATTTATTTTTATTGTAAAGTATATAATAGAGTAATAATAAAAAAATATATACATGCTAAAAAGTAAAACTTCCATATTAGGTTTTGTCTATGTGTGTATATTACACCATTCTAACGATCAGAAAATCTACATTTTAAACTAGAATTCACTTGTTTCAATCTCGAACTGAATACATTAGAGGAAGAATCCACAATGAAAATATACTAAGAGATTTTTAAAAGAAGATATTTGCTTTCCGAATTGGTAATCTTCATATCTTTCAATCTTTTTATATTGAGGAAGTACTACATTCGATATTGCAAATATTGATATTTTATAGGCGCGCGATTTTTTAGAAAAATCCTATACGGCACAATTATAAGGGATAATAAGATCATGTACTATGATAGACAAAGATAGATAGACATGGAAAATTCTTGGTTAAAGATATCACTGCTTTGTATATGAGAAAACCTAGTCCTTCCATTTCTTCTCCGACTCGTCAATCTAGAAATTAATACAAGTGTCATGTGTAATTTTGAAAACGAACAAAAAATAGAGCTTCCTGCAATATTCTTTTTACACTTATATTACAACTAAACTTTTTTTTTAAATTATCTCTAGTACACGTAGTACAGGCCATGATGATTATGCTGGGTAGAAGTTGGCGACTGCTTTTACTCTAAGTGCACCATATGTCTACCCATTTGAAAAGCAGTTCGACTTTTGTATTTACAATAGTTATTGAGTATACGTTTGGTTACTTTCTCAAATTGGTGAGATTAAACTTTTGCAAGAATTGTGGGCCATTGGAGCATATTTTAATCAGAAAAAGGTGCCTTATGTGGGATTCGATTCCGGGTTGTTTCGGCTGAAAACCAACGATTTAGAACCCTCGTTCACCGATCCTCACAAATATACTGATAATAAGTAACATTATCAGAGTTGGAAAATAAGCGGTCTTTGTAGCGAATAAAAGCCTCAGATCTTTCTTATCGCTAAAATGAACCAGAAATCAGCGATCAAAAAATCCGTTTAAGAATAATTCCTACGATTGTAAGCTAGCATTTATTCAGATTTAAATAACGATACAAGTAAAAGATATAATATTAACCAAATAATTTCCATCATAATTCTAATATTACTATAAATATATCCCTTTTTATAAATTAACATTAGAAAGAACTAGGAATTTTCAACTCTTCTTCACACAACAAAAAAACAACATGCAATTACAATTTATAATTCTCTTTTTCTGATATATCTATAATGAAAGGATATTTGAGGACAAATCTAACAAATTCGACATGGAGAGGGTCAAAAGAGACAAAAATCCCATGGCTATCATCTCTCAATAGAATGTTGGCGGTTACATTTATCAGGGAAACAGGACGGATGCAGTTGACACACGCCACCACTCCAATTGAATTCTTGGCGCTTTCAAACCTCCTAGGAATCGATTTGACTTAAAAAGACGCAGCTTCCCTCCAAGTTTTATTTTTGCGGTGAGGGTTACAGATGGCCACAATGACCCCAGCCGTTCTCTAACACTAAAAAATCCAAACCTCACATTCCAATTTATATGCCAACTTAATTTTATCCTAATTTCTATGTTTTGATACATTAGCGCGCCTTGGTTATAAGAATTCGAAATTATTATAGACGCATATGATTCTTTTATAAATTAAACGATTTTCTAATGCCCTTACTTCAATGAAAATAAATTTTTCATTTCAGTAAGGGTAGTAGAATTTTTTTAAATTTGTAAAATAAATATAAGCGTCTATAATAGGTTTGAATTCTCATAATTTCTAGGTATTGAGTGTCATTAGTCATAATGTTAGTTTACCGTGATTTGAATAAGCCATCTGCTTATGGCTTTGTTTATCTTCTGCTCTATATTGTGGGCAATTTAGAAAGGAGTAAGAAAGTATCAAAATGGCTCTACTTTGCAAAATATTCTTCAGATTTTCAAATATCGACTGTATTTCCTAATCTCTGTGTATTTGGCGCCATTATTCACAATTTTAGTTTACCGTGATTTGAATAGGGTCGTCTGCTTATAGTTTTGATTATCTTCTGCTCTATATTCTGGACATTATAGAAAGGTATAAGAAAGTATCAAAATTGCTCTAATTTGCAAATTTATTTTTTTTTATTATAAAATATCGACTGTATTGGAAAACTAATTCAATTTAAAGTTGGTACTTTATCAGTTTTCGATCAAAATTTACAATTTGATTCATAATATATAGTCTGTTGTCTATTTCATATTCGCAACTCAGTCTTCCTTCCTTCAATGCCTTCCTATACTGAGGGTGGGCCACATGGTCTTTCCATACTTCCTCCGTCATCCTCTTCATCTCCTCGTAGGTGTGTCGTCCAGTCCATTGTTTTAGATCGTCTGTGTATCCCTGTCGTCTCCTTCTCTTCGATCTCTTCCCCGGAGCTTTCTATCCAACACTATCAGCAAAAGTCTACGAAATTTAAATCATAACTAGGCCATTTGTCAGTCGTATATGCGACGGCTAAAAAACTGCTGTAAAACTTCGCTATACTGACAAAGGAGATAGAAACCTTGCCCTATAACGAATCTAACACATTCCATAATTTCTAAACGAACCTTCCTCTATATAAGGAATGGCTTCCAAACTTTTCCAGAACGTCTATAACGCTCTAGACCGTAGTTGACTGCAATGTGAGAGGTGTGGAGAGCACGTGACTAAGTGACACGTGACAGGTGACATGATCCACGCGACATTCATCAACTGAACGTGGTTAGGGAAGCGAGAGGCCCGGAAGAGGGACATGGCTTGATCCGAGATAAGCCTGGGATAGGTCCAGCTATATGTAAGGTAGATTCCGTCCTTCTTAAACACCACACAAGAGATGGTAGGAGGTAGTATGGACCCAGATCTTGTTGCCAATAACGATGCTAGTCAGATTTCCAATAATGATCTACAGACAGTAATACCCATTGACGCATTCTCGAAGAATCTTAGGGTGAACAAGACTCCAAAATAACGAATTTATACGTTCATATTTGGCGATGAAGCTTAAAACCGTGAGGGTAAACTTCTCAGCTGCAAAATTCAAACCACAAGAGTGTAGCAGGCCCTTTTATTTCAGATTTTGAACGCTATTTCAAATTCTACTTGGCTTTGCCCACAAGCAGATCTTAACCGAACAGAAGCCTCTAAGTGGAAATCTTTTGTTAAACTCGCGGCCTCTAGTCTAGGCTGGTATTTTAAAATATTGTCAGTATTTGGTCTCTATTTTGGAAAGAGTTTTTTTTCTCTATATTTAGAATTTTATTTATTACCTTCACATGCTAAAAATCAATAATACAGAGAAATAAGAAGAAAAATAATCTATTTCTTATAAATACATTTATAAGAAATAGATAATAACCTTTATAAATAAGATAATGGTGTGGGATTATAAAATATGACATAATATTCTAAAAACAATTTAGATTTATATTATATTCTGTGTATTATTATTTTGATTTAATAATATTTCGTAAATATACATATAATTTATAAACATAAGATAACTCTAGAAAGATAGAAATACATGTAAAATACGATGTAAAATAAATTATATGTTAATCCAATATATGCCTTTTTAATTTAAAATCTCTTTGTTTGTGAAGATAATTTTATATTATATAAATAGTAATATTTGATTTAATAATAATATGTTTATTATTAAATGATTAAATAAACACACGCATATTTTGATTTAATTTATATAATTAAAAAAATATAATAAATAGAAGATATGTGTGAACCTTGGCGAGATTGAATTACAGGAGCCTTTTTTTAGATGTATAAAATAATTTTATATTAAATTATATATATTTATATTTCAATTTGATATATATAATTTAATATATAAATAATTAAATATTAAACAAAATAAATAAATAAACATGTATCAAACTTAGAGAGATTGAATTAAAGTACAATTTTCAAAATATTTATGAAAGATCTCAATTTTATTTTAAATATATTAATATAATATAGAAAATTTATAAATGGAATATTTATAAAAAGATTACTGAAACACTCAAAATATATGAGTTATAATTACTTTTAAATGTAAATATCTATATATAACGTTTTAGAATATATAACCATATAAATATAACTAAATTTAAAATTAAGCAGTATATATATTTTTAGAGTATTTTTAAAATTATAAATATAATATTAATATGTCAAAATATTATTGTATTCATATATTAGTAGTTTATAATGATATTTATTAATTGAATATAAATATAATTGTTTTTGTTGTATATATATATTTTAAGTTTAATTAATTAATTGTTTCCACAGAGTATATATGTAAGGTCACACGTAAATAGGTTCTAACAGTAAGAAGATAAGTTTCTCTTTTTTTAACAATGTTATAAGTTTCTCTTTTATATTGTTTTCTCTCTTGTAAATCACTAAATATATGATATTTGATTATATTCTTGGAATCATTTTTTTAAGTCTAAGCAAAGTCAACATGTAAGTGGATTATTTATAATTCAAATTAAAATAAAAGTTTTAAATAAATACTAATTACTTAATAAAATATTACTTTTATATAATAAATACATATTTTTATGTGAAATTAAGCAATTACAACTTATATTTATTTCGGTGATTTATAAATTCTTATTAACCTTTCGATAAATTTCCCACAAGTTGGAAAGGTATAGTTCGACAATGAAATTTCAAAATGATAAATAGATATATTGATGACGGAAAATATGCAAATTTATGAATTATATATATATTATATTGTAACGTATAAAATAAGATATTTGATTGATTTTTTTAATCATTATTAAGTATTTGCTTGTTTCTTCTAATAATTCTGATTGCTTGATTTTTTTTGGAATACATAAATATTATTTTTGGAAAATAGAGCAATCCATAAATAAATCTTTAAAGAGAAAGGCATATATTGGATCAAAATATCATTTTTTACCATATATTATACCATTATTTTTTATGTGGCGCTGGGTTTGTTGTTGACACACTTTAAAATGTTATAATACCTTGAAAAAGGTTGGCGTTCAGCCAACTGAAATATTGGTAAATAAATGATATTTTGATCCAATATAGGCCTTTTTATTTAAAGAATATTATTATGATATTTTTATGCAGTGGTGAAAAATGAAATAAAATGAACTTTGAATTATTAATTGCTAGTTTTTGTTTTAATTGAGCTTATGGAATATAAAATACATAATTTGAGAAAAGTAATACCTGATTTAAGGCGAGAGTAGAATAAAGAAAATAAAATATTACATATTTACATATCTATAAATAAAAGGATTTAAAAGTGCGAATGTTTCTTTTATACATAAAACGAACTTCTACTGTCCTTACTGCGATGAAAAAATATATTGGGAGGGCTTGGCTCATCAGTGGTGAACCCTCCCAGGGGTTTCGCCAATTTAATCCACCAGACCGCTTCTCAGAGCTCTAATACTGTATTGGATCATTCTGCTTTTTATATGCTACACTGAAGGATGGAATTTTAGAAATTGTTTTCAAGTAAACTATGGACATAAGCTTATAGGACAGTAGAATTACATTCAAATATTTGCTTCGAGCAATGCTCTTCAGCAAACTATAAAGACAAGGCCAATTAGGAATAAATTAACACAAAGCAATAACACGCCATCTATACATATAAATAAAAGGATTTAAAAGCGCGAAAGCTTATGTCCATAGTTTACTTGAAAACCATTTCTAAGATTCCATCCTTCATTGTAGCATATAAAAGCAGAATGATCCAATACAGTATTAGAGCTCTCAGAAGCGGTCTGGTGGATTAAATTGGCGAAACCGCTGGGAGGGTTCACCACTGATGAGCCAAGCCCTCCCAATATATTTTTTCATCGCAGTAAGGACAGTAGAAGTTCGTTTTATGTATAAAAGAAACATTCGCGCTTTTAAATCCTTTTATTTTATTCGTATAGATGGCGCGTTATTGCTTTGTGTTAATTTACATATCTACCAAAGGTTTTGAGCCGGCCATCGGGAAACAACAACAAATTGGGTTTATATAGGTAAAGCCGCGACATCTGGGGGTCCACTTTACAGAGTAGTTTGTTATAGAGTTATATATAAATAATGTTATACAACATATACATATATACACCAATACCTCGCTTTGCGTCGTTTCGTTTTGCGTTTTTTTCGAAGTTGCATCGCTGCTTAACTTTTACTGATTTTCACTGTGCGTCGTTAGATTTTCGAAGTTGCGTTGTTTTGGATTCGAGTCTTTAATTTTTTTTTTCCTAAAATATGGCAACACTTTTGTTTTTTTATTGCGCCATGCCATCAGAATTTATTTTCACTTTGCGTCGTTTCAATTTGTGTCGTGTTTTTTTAGCAGAACGTAACCCCTGACGCAAAGCGAGGTATGGGTGTATATAAAAATATTTACTAGTAATTCATATATTAATTAGAATTGAACAAATATCAAAGGTGAACTTTACAATAATATTATGTTCATATTCCGCTATTTATTTTGATTAACGGGTTTTTTCAATCGAAGATGCATAATACTCTGTGTAAATTTCTGGATACAAAGAAATGGGTTTGTGCAAAGACCAATACTTATGAATAAACCATAGAAATCCTAACACTGATACATCTAACAATATCTTCAATATAAAGTTTTCTCAGAGTTCTACAAGCTATATTCTTATCAATACCTTTACACAACAATGCTATTGTTATAATGAATCAACTTGAATAAACTTAACATTGAAGCATTAACAGCATAATATTTATATTATTAAACTTTGAATATTTCTAATTTGAGTATAAATTACTAGTAGAAATATTAATTTATATATGAAATGTATGAAATATGCAGATTACTTGTATATTTTATCATTGAATATATCGTTAATTTCTAATTGAAATATAAATTACTAGTAGAAATATTAATTTATATATAAAAAATATGAAATGTATGAAAATATGCAGATTACTTGTATATTATATCATTGAATATATCGTTAATTTCTAATTGAAATATAAATTACTAGTAGAAATATTTTTTTATCGATATGAAAATGCATATAATATATTCCTATTTTAATAATTCAAAATAAGTGTTATTGGTCATTAATATAGTTGAAATAATATTAATAAGCCAGAAGACATATCCTGATTCTTTCCTTCTAATTCTGTCGTATGCTTCATTCCTGATGTTTCTATTGTTTACGAAGTACCTATAAACATAATCCAAATTGTGCCTTGTCATAATCTAGCTATTATTTTAATCTCTTCACATTTCTTTTTTCATTAGAAACTGAAATATATTACTATACTGTTTATTTTCTCAACGTGAATAACTAACTGAAACTGTATGATTTCTAACATCAACGATTATAAAACAAAATCAGAGATAAAAAGAAACAACTTTTAGAGAATGTTAATATATATAAAAATCTTAAATTTTATATAAATTTCATATATATAAATCATATTTTATATTTTGAATATTCGACC
Source organism: Cordylochernes scorpioides (assembly GCA_030710605.1). Taxonomy (NCBI): domain Eukaryota; kingdom Metazoa; phylum Arthropoda; class Arachnida; order Pseudoscorpiones; family Chernetidae; genus Cordylochernes; species Cordylochernes scorpioides. Next base: position 21,601,388 of record CP092871.1, read on the forward strand.
ACAAATAAATAAAAATATTATTCTAAAAAAATGAAACTAATGTTAATTATTTTTTACACATTTTTCTTTCTTACTAAAAATAAATATCAAAAATGTATTCAAAAGAATAGAATTATTTATATATATGTGCACAACAATATAATTATAAATAATAAACACTTAAATATTCAAATAAGTACAGAACAAATGTCTTGGAATTTTAGAGGGAAAAAAAAGGCAGCAGAGACTCAACACCTAACTCCCTAGAGAAAGAGGTTGTGCAAATTTACATTTGGATACAAAAGCATCTAATCAGATTTGCATTTGGCTTTGTAAGCTTTAAACAGATTTGCCTAATTCAAGCTAGGAAAGTCTTTCTTTTCTTTCTCAAATAGACCTAATGTCTTTACGACCTAAAAAATGTTATATAAAATATATAAACAATGGAAAAATAGAGGTATTATAAAAAAATGCATTCATTCTAAATTTTCATTTCTAATTTTATTGTATAAATAATTAATTACAATATAGTATGTGGGTTTTTCTTGGATAAACACAATGGCTATGGAAGTTTTAAATTGAGACTGCGCGTGACTACCATGTTAATTCAATCTATGTATAAAAGGGGAGCAATAAAAGGCTTAATTCTAAAGTGTATAAAAGCTTTTATTAAGTGATAAAATTATTCAATATTGTTGAAAGACCATTTCTCAGGAATTAATTGTTTGCCTTTCTTCAATAATTTTTATCTATAAACAAATTGCTAAAAATTGTCAAATATTAACACCTAAAAGAGAATATTGCTAGAATATTTTAAGAGTATTTATAAAAATGAGTAATATTTATCAATAATGAAATATATTTATTATTATTTTTTTTACTGATTTTTATAAATATTAAGCAAGATTTTCGTGTATTTTGAAATTTTGATATTTTATAAAACTGTGATTTTTGCCTAATAGAGAAAGAAATAATGAACAAACCTAGTTGTCTTTTGTGATAAATGTCAACTGCTCGGGCTGTCCAGCAGTAAAACTTAAAGTTATATGTTTACAATACTATAATAATAAAATATAACAAAATTAATAACAATAAACAACAATAAATATAAGACTCGTGTTCTATTGGTGAATTATTATACCAGATATTCTCCTGTAGAAGGGCATCCGTGCCCGAAAATTAGCGAAAAAAAAATGTTTTGAAAAGAGACTTTTCCCTGGAGGCCTGATTAATTCTACTGAATAAATATAAGATTTTATAACAATATATAGCAATATGAATAACCAAAAAATAAAATACAACCGGCTATAACAAAGACTTTTCATTTTCATAAGAAATACTCCAATGGCCTCTCGATTATTGAAAAAGTTCAACTCCACCCGCGAATGCAAGTAATCAAACGGGGCTCTGGCATATTTTTAAGTGCAAAGTTGAATTGCTTTTCACATGTGTAGACATGTGGTGTACTTACAGTAAAATAAGTCGTCTATTTTTACCCACCATGATTACCATGGACTGTACCACCTATACTAAGGGTAAGTAAAAGAAAAAAAACTTTCTTAAGTATTATTAATGAGTATATATTGAAGTTTAAATCAGTACCTGTGAAGTGATGAATATTAAAACGTTGCGTGTGTAAATGGCTTTGTGTTTACTGGATATTGATCCATTTCAGTATAGAAAACAAGTCCAGAATGGATGATTTATATTCAAAACATAACCATTCACAACTTTCCTTGGCTCCATTATGTCTCAGTATCAAGACAGATTGAAAGATAAACAAAATATCCACAGAGTAGATGATGAATTGTGGTCATATAATTGATGATAATTCATGCCGTCACAGAATATAACGTGACAAAAAGGGTCTATATATCGAATACCTAACTATACCTATTACATTTTACTCTCTAAAAATAGGGGGGTCGGTGGAAGGATGGTCTAAACTGTTGGTTTTCGACCGCTACGACCCGGGTTCGATTCCCGTTTTGGGCACTTTTTTTCTGTTTAAAAAAAATGCTCCAATGGTCCTTGATTCTTGCAAAAGTCCACCCCCACCAGCGAGTGCAAGTAATAAAACGGGGCTATGGCACATTTGTAAGAGCAAATTCGAACTGCTTTTTACATATGTAGACATGTGATGCACTTACAGTAAAAGCAGTCCCCAACTTCTACCCACCATGATTATCATGGCCTGTATCACGTGTACTAGGGATAAACAAAAATAACTCTCTAAAAATGTAGTTACCACTAAACTATTTTAACAGATATTGGATAGAAATTGAGTCTATATTTCAAATGGAAGTAGATAAGTATGAATATTATCATATCTTTGTCAGCATAGGCGTTTATCAAATATGCTAGACAATCTAATAAATGCAAATATGTTATTGACATCTAGTATATTTCTACTAAAACGAATGAGCAATGAAAAAATGATTATGATTGATATTATTATCAATTTGGTCATAAATATGAAAAAAACTCTTCTCAGCGAGGTTCCTCCATCTTGTCCTCCTCTAGACAAGGATAGGATCTCACAGTTCAATGTTTCCTTGCTTCTGTTAAGGTTAAATGGTTAAATAAATTATAGTATTCATCTAGCTGAAATGTCCAGACGCGACCAATGGTTCAATAACCTCAAAGATCAGAAAGTCAACGAGTACGCGAAATGATGTTCATTCCAGTTCAATGTTGAGATAAAACTTATATAGGCAACTCTTGTCAAACACCAGAATGGCCAGTGCATAGTCATTCGTCGTCAAATATGCAATACTATTTTCAAATTTCGTATTAGATATATGACAATGGATCTTATATATATGAATTGTCTTTATTGTAATGTTCATCAGAGTTAAGCGTGTAGAAATATTCGTTTGAAAGCTCGTTTTTTCAACGTCATCGAAATAGGAACAACATTTATCCTTCTCGCTCGTAGCCCTTTCGTTTTTTATACAACTAAAGTGATTATTAAATGGTTATTTAAAATACCATATAACGCGGCTGATGATTGTAAAACGAAAATTGCAATTATACCGCGAATGTTTCTTTTAAACAAAAATCGAAATTTATTTTTAAAGAGAAATAACGACTATTTCTAACTTAAGGATGAAGTATGAAAGGGTGAAAATAAATTTCGATTTTTGTTTAAAAGAAACATTCGCGGTATAATTGCAATTAAATGGTTATATTGTAACGATTACGGGGTACGCGAGGAAACAATAATCATTAAATTAAAATGAACTCAAATCACAAGAACTTATAGAGCATGCAACAACTGTCCTGGTGTGGAACTAACACCTACTCACATATTCCTATACCCAGCAATGACCGCTGCCTTGCAGAAAATTGAATTAGACCCAGAGCAGCAGCTTTACATACCCAAGATAGTGGATATTGCTGCTGCTGTGATGGAGATGCATGGAGACATCTGAGACCCTTCTTTGGACACGACAACAACACACAACAACAACTCATATATGAAAATCTGATGTTTTCAACTTTATTGAATGTATTAATTATTTATTTAATATATCGATTATTAATTAATTATTGAATGTATCAATGATATAACATCGGTAAAATAGGTGCGTAGCTCTGTAGTGAACATTATTTCAGAAATTAGGGGCTTCCGCTGAAAAGATTGGCAACTCTATATCTAGCCAATCACAGGAAAGGTCTTATAGCTGATCCTGCAAGGTAAAGTTGCTAATTCAACCGCTAAATAACAGAGAACCGTCTCAATATCGTTGTAATCCACAGCTACGATTCTGACTTAGAAGCCTTCAATCGGAATCTCTCGGCTGGGAACTAGTGGCCGCAGGAGAACATGTAGCTCATGTTCCAAATATCCGTACCTGCAGCTTCTTTCTTTAACATGATACGTTCATAAACGGACATAAACGATTTTTGAACGGAATAATACGTCCAGAGTAGCCTAGTGGACATGTCATCTGCCCGATAAGCGGAAAATTGTGGGTTCGATTCTCATTCCTGGACACTTTTATTTTTCCGTTCATCATTACTCTTCATAATTCACTCTTTCATATCTCATCCAAAAAGGTTAGAAATAGTCAATATTTCACCTTGAAATAAATTTTGATTTTTCATTGAAAAGAAACTCATGCGGTGTAACTTCAAGTATTGTTTTACAATCACAAGCCGCAGTGTATTATATATGATACGTTCATACTTATTCATACAAAGCAATAACCGCGCCATCTAAATATAAAGATTAAAGACATTACAAGGTGAATGTTTCTCTTCACAAATAAATCAAATTTCTAATCTCCTTACTGCGATAAAAATATATATTGAGAAGGCTTGGCTCATCAGTAGTAAAACCTCCCAGCAATATCGCCAATTTAATCTACCAGACCGCTTCTTTAGAGCTCTAATACTGTTTTGTATCATTCTGCTTTTATATGCTACACTGAATATTGCTATCATAGAAATGGTGTTTAAGAAACCTATGGACATAAGCTTTTAGGACAGTACAATTACATTTAAATATTTGCATAGAGCAATGTTCCTTCGCAAAAAAACAAGGAAAAATTAGACATAAATTAATTTTAAGCAATAACCCGTCATCTAATCATATTCATTACAGTTCATCGCATTCCTCGCAGTAAGGACAGTAGAAGTTTGATTTATTTATGAAAATAAACATTCGCGTCCTAATGTTTCCATTCGTTATACTTATTAATATACATTTATCCGATTTCCTACCATTATCCATTTGTGCATATAGCTCTAACATCGCTTAAATAAAGAATATAACCAAAATTATAGAAAAAAGCAAAGGATATAGAAAGTTAAATATATATGCTTTTAAAACTTATAATATATCACCTATATTTACATATTTACATATTTTATGCAAATATATCACTGACAAAATTTATAAACGATATGGAATACGCCATTATATATTGCTTCACTCACTCAATTATTTATACATTTATGTATATTCTACCAGATGCATTTGTCTAGAATATATTTATGTATTATTCATATATATTATTCTTAATTTTTGAATATTTTATAAAAATATGAATATATGCATATAGAGAAATGGTTGTTGTTGTCATTTCCAAGGAATAGCCTCAGATGTCTCCGTGTATCTCTAACACAGCAGTCGCAATGTCCTCTATATTGGGAGTGTATACTGTATTGTTGTTGTTGTCGTGTCCAATAAGGAGCCTCAGATGTCTCCGTGTATCTCTAACACATCAGTCGCAATGTCCATATCTTGGGTGTGTATACTGCATTGTTGTTGTCGTGTCTAATGAAGAGTCTCAGATGTCTCCGTGTATCTCTAACACAGCAGTCGCAATACCCTCTATCTTGGGTCTATATACTGTATTGTTGTTGTTGTGTCCAATGTAGAGTCTCAAATGTCTCCGTGTATCTCTATCACAGCAGCAGCAATGTCCACTATCTTTGGTGTGTAAACCTGCTGCTCTGGGTCCATGTCAATTTTCTGCAAGGCTACGGCCATTGCTGAACATGGGAATATGTGGGTAGGTTCCACACTAAGACAGTTGTTATAGAAATGGTAATGTGGAGGTAATGTTTAAAAGACAATCAAAGGAGCTCTAATGGACTTTATTCGTGTTAGGGTCCAGATTTCTCCAATGTTGTCATACGTCATCATGGACCTCTGACTTTCTCTAATTACTTCTTGTTAGTACTCGCTCCGCGGACTATTTATATACATTACAAACTTCTACTGTCCTTACTGCGATGAAAATATATATTGGGAAAGCTTGGCTCATCAGTGGTGAACCCTCCCAGCAGTTTATTTATTTATATTTAATTCTACTGTTCTATAAGCTTATGTTCATAGTTTTCTTGAAAATAATTTCTAAGATTCCACACTTCAGTGTAGCATATAAAAGCAGAATGATCCAATACAGTATTAGAGCTCTAAGAAGCGGTCTGATGGATTAAATTGGCGAAACCGCTGGGAGGGTTCACCACTATAATGAGCCAAGCCCTCCCAAAATATATTTTTACATCGCAGTAAGGATATTAGGAGTTTGTATTATGTATAAAAGAAACATTCGTGCTTAATTCCTTTCATTTTTATATATATTTAAACAAGAGGTTGCGGGCATTTGATATCCTTGTTCCAAAATGGCACCTTTCCATATAAGGCAAAATCAAAGCTAAAGATATATTTTTCAGAAGGCGACATCAAAATACGAAACTTTTTTGAGTTTTTTTATGAGGGTATATTTAAATTAGAAATAGTATTAAAAATATTATTTATAATTTCCAAAATGTGGCGCTGAGTTTGTTATCTATATATATAAAATTGAATGTCTGTCTGTCTGTCTGTTTGTCTGTTTGTCTGTGGTCTGTGTGTACTCTATAGATTCAAAAACCGTACATCCAATCGCCGTGAAATTTTGGGATATTATTAGGCATATCCCCGGAAAGGTTTACGAAAAATAATATCTTGAATATCTTTAATATCCTTAGAGTTATTTGCAGATTTGTAGGTTTAATTCACAAGCAGCGCAACCATTGGGACGGAGATAGGCTTAAGTTTGCTGCTCCTGATGACCTTGGGTCATCGTGTGAGTCACAGCATGATGCTACAAAAACACTCTCTCTGGGGATTTTACAGCGTCGACAACCTGTAAGATTGCCTCTCTCATATATTATACTTTAAACATCTGCTTAATTAAAGCATTTCTCATTTGAAAGAGACTGCTCTCTTAACCCCCTTTAGACAACATTATATGATATCCCGTGTCGTTTTTTTTTTTATGATTTGAGAGCCACCCCTCGCTTGAAGCAAATCCTTTAATCCCAAGAGACTGCGCGAAATATGCAGGTAATTGAAACTCCAACATGTAATATTATGCCAAATAGACAAGAAAGAAGCCTCGCGGGTGACCTCCGGGAACTACGTACATCTTCCATAAACGACACCATGATTTTATTCAGGATGACACGGCACACAGGGACCGGGAAAAAATGATCACTTTATCGAGAGATTCAAATTTACGAGTTTCAAGGGACCGGGAAAAAATGTTCACTAGATAAAACGATTATTTTGTAATGTAGAAAATTAGGAAATACAAAATTCAGGATGACACTGCACACAGGGACCGGGAAAAAATGTTCACTTTATCGAGAGATTCAAATTTACGAGTTTCGAATTATCAAAATATATCTTTTTTTTTTATAGGTTTATAGAGAATTGTTTTAACAAATGTTCGTTAGACAAACCTTTACTCGGGTAAAACCTCGGGCGAAGCCGGGTACGTCCGCTAGTTGACATATAAAAATGTTATAATACCTTGAAAAAGGTTGGCGTTCAGCCAGATGAAATATTGGTAAAATAATTTATATTGTAACATAGTATTTATTAATTTTATTATTTTTATTAACAGAGTGGTCATTTTTATGTTTATATCTTGCGACTCTGTAAATTTCCCTCGTGGCTTATCTTTTGTTTACACTCCATAGTTTGTCCTTCCCTGAAATAAATTGTTATCTCCTCCTGAAGGTTTTGTCTTCCCTAATTTTCCACGTGGCAATATTTCGATCCAATATATGCCTTTTTAATTGATATTTATATCTGTTAAGAGAATATTTTGGGTGTTATATTATCTGAATAATTAGAATGTAACCTTTAGATTGTTTGAGTGCACAACAAACTTAATATCCAGTTTTTAATATACTGATTTTGATAGGTTATGAAAATAAGATATATTTCCTTTATGCACTGTGTATTATGGTATTAATGTGATTAACAATATGGGATTTTGGAAAGATATAGAACGAATAGTTCTATCCATTCATAATGCTAATTATACAATTCGCACTATTTTTTCCAAACGGAATTCCTACACATTTCCATCCAAATTTTATAGTCACTCAATTTGTCACATCACACGGAAAATTCCAGAAATACTTACATGAAAGAGATTTATTTGAAACACCAAATTGTCACTACGGAGAAACTGAACAAACTGCTCTTCACCTTATCTATGACTTTCCGAACTTTACAGAAGTGAGACATCGATTGTTCCCTGATTTAAATGATCTAACTCTTTTACCTCAGCCACTTTGTCTATATAAATTTTATGAACTCTGTAGAATAATACATGTAAATTTGTAAATATTTAATTCTAAGTTCTAATTTGTTTATTGTTTTGTTTACTCTGTATTAGGCGCAAATATTTCAATATTGCGCCTGATTGATTAATCTATATATATATATAAAAATGAATGTCTGTGTGTCTGTCTGTCTGTGTGTGTGTCCTCTATGGATTCAAAAACCATACATCCAATCGCCGTGAAATTTTGGGAGATTATTAGGTATATCCCCGGAAAGGTTTACGAAAAATAATTTCTTTAATATCTTGAATATCCTTAGAGTTATTTGCAGATTTGTAGCTTTAACTCGCAAGCAGCGCCACCATTGAGACGGAGATAGGCTTTTTCAAGAGGGGGAGTAATGTTAGGAGAGAGGAGCGCGTCCCGAGGCGGGTGCTCACGTGTCACTGTTAAAAACCTATTTGTTTTGGCTACATCTTTTCCCGTGGACTTAACGATAACTTTTCTAAAACTTATTTCAAATTTCATGTATAATTATTTTTACATCATTTAGTTTAGTATAATTATTTACTATAATTTCCTATCGTTCAATTATTATACTTTTTGTTCTTAAAGATTATTTAAGACAATAATCTTTAATTAGAAAGTGCTTTGCCAAAGGTTTGGAGTGGGGCAGACCCCGTGCGAGAATGGATTCGCCCGGCCGCCGGCCGACAGTCAAAGTACCCACCGACCAATCAGGGCAGAGTTGGTGACACAGCTATGCCAAGTAGACAAGAAAAAAAGCCTCGCGGGAGCTTGCCCAAGATGACCTCCGGGAACTTCGTCCATCTTCCATAAACGACCATGAATTTATTCAACCTTATCGAGTATTTTTCAAAGGACCGGGAAAAAATGTTCACTAGATAAAACGATGATTTTGTAATGTAGAAAATTAGGAAAGACAAAATTCAGAATGACACGGCACACAGGGACCGGGAAAAAAATGATCACTTTATCAGTTTCAAATTATCAAAATATATCTATTTCTTTTTATAAGTCTATAGAGAATTGTTTTAACAAATGTTCGTTAGACAGACCTTTACTCGGGTACCGATTAATATTGAATTTATTCAACTTATCGAGTATTTTTCAAGGGACCGGGAAAAAATGTTCACTTTATCGAGAGATTCGTTAGACAAACCTTTACTCGGGTAAAACACGGGGCAAATGTTCGTTAGACAAACCTTTACTCGGGTAAAACCTCGGGCGAAGCCGGGTACGTCCGCTAGTAAATACTAAAAAAGTATGAAACGCGATCACACGTCTTTTATATAAAAGGTTCAAATAAGTACATAATACCATAAAAAAGGACGTTATGGAGACTATTCAATGTTCTTAAAGTATACATAAAGAATAAATTGTAATTGAAAACCTAATTTACTATAGTTTTGATCATTCACTGAATCTGTCTTTTATGAATTCATCAACAAGAAATAAACGATTAAAAAACTATTAGTTAATGAAAGTGTAGACAAAATGTATTAAGCAGGACATTAACTAAAGAGCCAGGTAATGGATTGACGTCATTGGAGATAAAGTATTAAGAGATCTCGTATATCTTATTGATATACCTATAATAGATGTATGCTTTTCCGCATCATGCTTTCATATGATCATAGTATTCTCAAAATATTTTCTGATTTCAATATTTCATTGACGCGATTAGAATATAGAACGACGTTTTGAGATGGGAATTCCCATCTCTGAACACTTTTACTTTCATTTTTTCCGTTTATCATTACTCTTCACAATTCACCCCCTTTCTTACTTCCTACCTAAGGATAGGAATAGGCGTTATATCTATCTTAAAATGATTAAAATCACGATTTTTGATCTATAAAAAGAAACATTTACGGTAAAACTTGTTAAACCCCTCGTTCTATAATCATATCCGCTATAAACTCGCTTAGAATTTTTTAAAACAAAGAATAAATATACGTCGATTAATAATATTAAAAAGGAAAAATAGGTTAAACTATGCACGGTGGATAATGTAGCCAATAGACATGCGTCGGACCTGGAGACTATTGTTGGGCTCAGCGCTTTCTGGAGTATAGGAGCTCTATCTATGATTTCTTCTTGTGGTGAATCTGTATTAGACCGATGGTCTTAATAAAGCTATATGTATGTGTTTGTATTTAATTGATTCGCGTTGAAGAAATATCAAATTTGTGTAAGGGAGGTTTTAAGAAAATGTATCTCTATGCAAATAAAGCATTTTCCTCTTTTAATCACTCTATTAGAGAACAAAGCATTAATTAAAACATTAAAACAATGTTTATTTTTCTTATAGAGCGCGCACTGATCAATAAATAAGGTATTTTCCGAACCACTTTGTTTGATTCCATTTTTGACAAGCTGGCAATTTCTGATCTACCTAGATGTGTTGGAATAAGTAGTTTTACATAGCTTATAGGCTTGAAGTATAATTAATTCAAGATAAGAACTCATCAACCTCAAAAAAAGAGCATTTTTTTCTTATTTGAATATATTTACATACTTGCTTCAGTTTTAACTATGTATAAGCATTTTAAGTTTTATATTTTTTTCTGCATTGCCTATAGCTAATGTATGTATGTATATATATTCTAGAAAATAGATGAACAAAAGAAAAACTTCGCCTAAAGCTTTCCCAACTTTGAAAAGTGCAAGAGTAGCCAAAACGTAGGAAATATAAATATATATTTTTGAGGTTTTATGAATCTACATCACGAATTACTAGCTAATATAGTCTATGATTATATTTATATTATACATAAACAGATTCTAGTTTATTAAATTTTTCATTTTTATATATACTCGTATATATATTTTCGATCGTTCTGATACTCTTTGAAAACAAAAAAAAAAAAAAATTGTTGGAAATCTATTTAACGATGCTTTTTTATCCAACAAATGAATTAATAAAGGCCCTGATTGATAAAATGATTATCTCTAATACAAGTGGTGCAGACCATGATAATTATGGTGCACAGTTGTTGACAACTGTTTTTACTGTAGGTGCACCACATGTCTACACATGTGAAAAGCAGTTAGACTTTTGTATTTACAATTCTATCAAAGATTCTCAGTTACTTGCAATCGCTCGCTGGTGGGGTTGGACTTTTTCAAAGAATCGGGGCCATTTTGGGAATTTTTTAAATTAGAAGAGGTGCTTAATGCGGGATTCGAATCCGGGTCGTAGCTGTCGAAAACCAACGGTTTAGACCTTTCGCCCCCCCCCCCCCTACTTCACTAACCTCTTGAGTCATATAGAGCATTGAACCTATCAGGAAAAGCTTCACCCTGTGTACAGGTTAAAACAATAAATTAGATACAGCCTTACTATACAATAACAATCACTGTGTATTCTTTAAAATTATATTTTATAATATATTTATTTTTTCTTATATATAGATGACTTGTAAAATTGCCCTATAAAAAGAGAGGTAAATATAGATAGAGAAGAAATTAAAATTCACTCATAACAATAGTCAAAAATAAAAAATAACAGAATAATATTCATAGAAATTTTCCGTAATTCCTCAACTTTCTAATAAAAACAATATAATTAATTGAATAGAATGATATATATTTGAAAATAGAGCAATCAATAAATAAATCTTTAAGTATAAAGGCATATATTGGATCAAAATATCATTTATATTACCAATATTTCAGTTGGCTGAATGCCAACCTTTATCAAGGTATTATATTAATATTTAAGGTGTGTCAACAACAAACTCAGCACCACATAACGTCAATAGGTATGTGGCGCTGAGTTTGTTGTTGACACACTTTATATGTTATAATACCTTGATAAAGTTGACGTTCACCCAACTGAAATATTGGTAAAATAAATGATATTTTGATCGAGTATATGCCTTTTTACTTAATGAATGATATATTTAAAATATAAGAGGTATTTCAAAGCAAATTTTATTTTTATATAAATCAGTTAAAATGCGTATATCTATAGAAAATATCAAATAACTAAATCTCAACGATAATTCATTGACAAAATATAAATCGATCTAATTTATTATTAGATTACGAACCAATCAGTGTAGAGAGAGGTATTTCCATATTCAATAAAAGTTCTCAATCCAGGTGTTTACTTCCTAATGAAAATAAAATTATAGGGAACAGAATTTTTTGATGAATTTCCAATGGGTATTCTGCCTTATAATTAAGGAACAAGAAATTTCTAGATTACAATTCCTCAGTATATATTATAATTTATTATAAATTGGAAGCCATGATAGACCTGTTTAGTCAGTTAGTTCCTTCCATATTGAATCAAACTTAACACCTATGAGCGGTTAGTTGGAATTATTATTTTTTATTATTTAAACAATGAAATATGCTTTTAATTGTTTTTATAATATGATTTCCATTATATTCGAAATAATTTTGATATTTATTGGTGTTTTTATTTTGTTATTTATATTTCCTCTTTAATCATATATTCCATCGTGTTGTGTGACAATTTTTTGACAATTAAACAACTTTATTGACATCTCGTCAATCTTTACACTCAAAGGGAGTTATAAGGTAATAATAATGGTAGAAATGAAGAGAGATATTTACAATCGACGTAGCCCTCTCCGAGGGCACGTCCGGATCAGGAGCTTAAAGCCGCCTTGAATCTAGACAGATCCCTGCCTTTTGGGGAGTTCATGTTCGGAAGATGTTTGATAAAAATGCCGAAGAATTTATCAAGAAGAATCTTGTCTTCAGGCGTGAGTAGCCCGAGGAGGTGCTCCGTTTCTTTTTCGTAATAGACCGCGAGTATGATATCCATCCTGACCACATTATTCTTGTTACATCGTGTTGTGCGTGTGAGGATTGCAGAAAATATATTTTAAATACTAAATAAAGTACTACGCAAAATGTTTATTTTCTAATTTATTAGCATTTTTAAGAACTTTAGAGTTAAATAACTTTTACACAAGCGTTTCTTCCAAATATATATACATTTCAAATGTATATACTTGGAATACAATACAATACTTGGAAAAAAGGTCCGTAAGAAGAGTTCTTCAACCCGAAAGTTTGCCACTGATAATGAATTGAAAAAGAAACTTCTTGAGAAGTACTTAATTTTAAGTATATTTCTTCAATGATATGTAATGACGCGCGTAATTTAAATGGAAAATAAATTTTAGAGTTAATAATTTTGGCATTGTAGTGAAAATTAAGAGGCATTTCACTGTTTTGGTGTAAAACCTGTTCATGGAGTGAATTTTATTTTGTTCTAGGATAAAGCAGTTGTGTATGGGTGTGGCGAATAGTCTTTTCGGAAAAATGTTTTCCAATTGGATCTTCGACTCACATTGATAGAGGTATAAAGTCTACTTTTTCACAATAAGTTAAATTGGTATCTCCACTTGGCTAGCTGAAAAGAAAATTTGAGGATTAACATCTTACAACGTTCTATGAAATTCAAAGTTTGGATTCATATCATAGGTTATATACAGGTAATTACCTAGGGCAGTAGTCGGTAAACTGTGGCTCGCGACTCACATACGGTTCTTTGGATGTGAAGCTGCGGTCTTTATATAGTTCCATATGCAAATATTATTTAGGCGAGTACTATTTATTGTTTGCCAAGAAAATGTTTGTAACTCTTTAAAACTTTGATATTTTGTAATTTTTAATGTTTAACTCTTCCTATTCAAAAGATTGTCGACCCATAGTTTAGGAGAATAATCAAAAGTACGAAAGGTGAAGCGAAAATTTTCTTTTAGAGTTTCTTTGCGTCTTAAGATTCCATACTTTTAATTATTTTCTTCAGGCGTTTTTATATGATAATCAGCTAATGCTATATTGAAAAAAGAGTTGACGATATAAACTTCGAAGATAATTAAGGGGGAGATAGAACATTGTATTTCGTCGATCAGGCAATTTCGGTGGTCGTTAAAGAGGACGAAAACTTGATTTTGCGAAAGACATCAATATGGACAATTTGACCAAAATTCATTATTTCAAATAATCGCAGAATCAGTACCTGAAGTTTACCTAATATATGCTCATCTAATATCTTTTAAATATCTTTCGCCCTGAAAAATTGATTAACCTTTTTTATTAGTATACAAGTTCAATAAAAAAAAAATACAATTTATCACCACACTAATTTAATTTATATTTAGAATAAAATGTTAAAGCAATTTCACGCCGTTTCATATAATATTTATTCAATTTCCTAATACAAAATTCTATTCCATTACATATAGGTATTTAGAAAATACCAAGTTTTGCTTCCTTAATGTCGAATTCAATTCAACGAGATTGAATGTGAAAATAAAACAAAAACGAATAAGGAATTTTTAATCTAGCTGTATATAAAACAATCGCGAGACACACTTTATTGTCTCAAACATTAATATGTATTAAATAAAGGAATTCCATGAATTCTCCTCCAAACTTTATAGATTTAGCAATATCTGTTTATAGGGAAATTGATAATGTGTATATAATAGAATCATTTCGAAGTGATATATTTACTACTATTCATCCATCACTACATACTATTTATCCCTAGTACACGTAAAACAGGCCATGATAAGCATGGTGGGTAGAAATAGGCGACTACTTTTACTGTAAGTGCACACATGTCTACACACGTGAAAAGAAGTTCGATTTTGCACTTAAAAAATATGCCAGAGCCCTATTTGGTTACTTGCACTCGCTGGTGGGTTTGAACTTTCGCAAGAATCGGGGGCCATTGGCGCATTTCTTTATAATCAGAAAAAAATGCCCAATGCGAGAATCGAACTTGGGTCATAGCGGTCAAAAACCATAGGTTTAGACTATCCTTCCACCGAACCCCCTATTGTATATAGCACAAACCTACTTAATGTATAGATTGTCGTTATAAGCATCTTATTGCATTAAGTACAGCAGAAAATAGAGTTATTGGAAGATTAATCGCGTTTAATAGTTTCATTTTATACATAAAGATTGTGCGCTTATCCCTTATGTGTTATATATA
Organism: Cordylochernes scorpioides; assembly: GCA_030710605.1. Classification (NCBI taxonomy): domain Eukaryota; kingdom Metazoa; phylum Arthropoda; class Arachnida; order Pseudoscorpiones; family Chernetidae; genus Cordylochernes; species Cordylochernes scorpioides. Next base: position 21,616,458 of record CP092871.1, read on the forward strand.
TAACATAATGTTATAGGAAGATACACTCATGGACAAAAATTAAGGAAGTTGTACCTTTTAACATGTATTTCGGTATTCAGACAATAATTCTGAAAGATATTACAGTTATCTTTATTGAATACTAGACGAATGACCCGGGCAACGCCCGGGTTTACATGATTAAATGTATAATTCAAACACATTAAACATGTGCCCGTTGGCTGGCAGCGAGTAAATGTTTGCGCCCGTTGACTCCCGGCGAGCAAGTGACTGCTCCCGTCGGCTGCCGGCGAGCAAGTGGCTTCCCGGCGCATGCGCGCGCACAGGGAAGCCACGTGCTCGCAGGCGGCCAATGGGCGCGCCCCGCCATCAGATCCACCGCGTTCTAAAGGGCGCTGCTCGTGAGCTATTTAGAATAATTTGAATATATAGTTTTAATAATTGATTTATATATTTTTTAAAATAGCCTATCGTCATCCTCGTTTTTTTTTACCTGTTTATGGAAATTTTGGTTTGTATTAGTAAACTACTGCGAATTTGTATACCGGACATACAGACCAACCAACAGACAAACATACAAACATTCATTTTTATATATATAGACATACGAGATAACAAAATGTGAGAACAAAATTGCCATTGTATCTTAAATAAAATGGAAGGACACCGTGACATCAAAGACTTTTCACTTCCTTACGTTTTGTCAATAGGTGAATACACCCATACCTCGCTTTGCGTCGGGGTTACGTTCAAAAAAAAAACACGACGCAAATTGAAACGACGCAAAGTGAAAATATGTGAAGGCGCAATCAAAAACGAAGGTGTTGCCATATTTTAGGAAAGAAAAACCCCAAAAAAATTAAAGACTCGATTCCAAAACAACGCAACTTCGAAAATCTAACGACGCACAGTGAAAATCAGTAAAAATTAAACAGCGACGCAACTTCGAAAAAAAAAAAACGCAAAACGAAACGACGCAAAGCGAGGTATTGATATGTATATACAAGTGTGTATATTTATTCTCTAACCTCAAATATTATGTCAATTATATTATTTTCATTTCTGTAATATGCATTTATCTAAAATTTCTCTTAGAACCAGTTTTATAAATATAATAATTCCGTATAATATTTGAGCGTGTGTATGTGTGTAGAAAATACTGGTTATGATATTCTCTGGTAGATGACTTTATTATATCCGAAAACGTGAAATGTATATAAAATAAAAACAGAAATTGACTCTATTTAGCTGTTTTTTATTTATAAATTAATATATATACATATAAGATTTGAACTTTTATAATCAATTGAATGAAATATTAAATTAATTCCTCTGTGTAGAAAACAAAAATAAGTTACTTCTTTGCCCGTTATTAGAATCAGACCTACATACACACTCATAGACACAGCTTAGTATAAAATATTTTATGTCGTCGATTGACTGTTATTATTTTTTAAAGGAGATAGATGCAATTTTATTCACATTCGGTTAACTCGCTGTCTTCAATAAAGATCACTGTGCATCAAATATTTTTCAGAGTTATTGGCTGAACCCCGATATACATGATAAAAGGTACAACTTCCTTAAGTGTTGTCTATGAGTGTATCTTTCAGAGTTATTGTCTCAATCCCGATATACATGGTAAAAGGTACAACTTCCTTAAGTGTTGTCCATGAGTGTATCTTCCAGGTTATTGTCTGAATCCCGATATATATGCTAAAATGTACGACTTCCTTAAGTTTTGTCCATGAGTGTATACGGTTTAATATTTGAAATTTAATTATTAAACTTTACCGAAATTATTTCACTTTTCTATATCGTCTTCATCGTGTACTTGGAGATTCTTAATTTCTCCTTTACCTTTGATACAATATATAATTTCCTTAGGTTTTACCTATGAGTGTATTTTCTAATATGCTTCAGAGATTTAGAAATCACTAAGAGGCGAGCAGAATTAATATATTCCTGTACCTAATCTAGAAAAGTAATTAATTATTAGATACATGAGGTGAGGAGAGAATTGGGTGGCAGTGTGGTAATTAAGAAATAATATACCCTACAATTCGTGTTGTGAAATATTAAATATGGGAGTGGTGACACATTTGTTCGCAAATTTAATTATCTATTTGTACTCCACCTCTGAACATTCTGGAATTATATAGAGAATTCACATAGCAACTCAGTACCATCTTTCATTTAAATTTAGAAATTATTTTAGCGAGTCAACTTTCTATTAAAATATATGAGAAAACAATATAAAAAATAAAAAGGTCAGGTGTTTATATTAAAAATAATGAAGGCATATCCTGACCACAAGCACATGTGCTTTATAGATAGCAGAGCGCCATCTAGTGGAGCAAAATTAAACTAAACGCTTATTTAACTTGCTCCGTGATTTTTGGCCAACCCAATTTCTTGATAAATCAAGAAAAGCCATCCACAAACGCGTTCCGCGTTATTGGCGTTCGTCAGCGTGAAACAGGCTGTACCACTGAGACCAAAAATATTTTTGGTCCCAGAGGCTTCTTGAACAACAAATAAATGGGTATTTGAGGCCGAATTTGCGTAAATACGCTTAACACAAAAGAAAAACAATAGAAAAAAATAATAAAAAGGTCAGGTGTTGATAGTAAAAATAATTAAGGCATATTCTGACCGTTCTGCCATCTAGAAATTTGCTTTTGGTCAGGATATGCCTTCATTATTTTTAACTCAAATATATATTATTATAATATATTTCTACAGAACTTATACTTTTCATTAAATTCAGCTAGCAATCCAGGGTCGAGTTTATTTAGCTATTTTTAATTCTCTAGCTTCACACATTTCTGTGCGTTGATGGAGTGAAATGGCCTTATTCTAATTGATGTCCCTGCTTTACCAGAATTGTCTATCAACTCGGTTGGCCGGTATTGTGATCAGGGTACACGGACCGATCTGTTCTGCTCTATGGACAAGACATCATCACCATTTTCTAGCTTTCGGGTCAACATGCCTTTCAACACAAGAACTAGATGTACACCAATACCTCGTTTTGCGTCGTTTCCTTTTGCGTTTTTTTTCGAAGTTGTGTCGCTGCTTAATTTTTACTGATTTTCACTGTGCGTCGTTGGATTTTCGAAGTTGCGTTGTTTTGGATTCGAGTCTTTAATTTTCTTTTGAATTTATTTTCTAAAATATGTCAACACCTTTGTTTTTGATTGCGCCTTCACATATTTTCACTTTGCGTCGTTTCAATTTGCGTCGTGTTTTTTTTGGAACGTAACCCCGACGTAAAGCGAGGTATGGGTGTATAGTTGACTGTGATTCATTCTTCCAGTTATCCTGTGGAAAGGCATGTCTAAAGCTAGAGAAATAAATATAGAAAACTAGCTTTAGGCGTTGCCTTTTGATTTCAATAAATTGTGAGGTCAAGGATGAACGTGTATTATAGACCTTATATATACAGCAATGAATAAAGATTGAGAAAGAGAGATAATTTCCAACATTTATAATTCCTGCTTTTCTTCATTCGATTTTTATTTAATTCAAGTATAGACTAAAAATAACCTTTGATTATAAATTTAAATAAAGAGTAGCGTTAGAATTATTTCAAATTTTCATATACACTCAAACACAAAACATAAGGAAGTTGTATTTTTTAATATGTATATCGGGATTCAGACCATAACTCTGTAATATATTTGATACACAGTGACCTTTTTTGAAGACGAGATAACCAAGTGTGAACAGAATTACCTTTGTCTCTTTCAATAAAACGAAACGACCGGTCAAATTAATATTAAACTTCCTTGAGTTTAGTCCATGAGTGTATATAAATTATTGTTTTTTTTTTTGCTTATCCCTAGTACACGTGGTACAGGCCATGATAATCATGGTGGGTAGTTAGCGACTGCTTTTTACTGTAAGCGCGCCACATGTCTACACATGTGAAAAGCAGTTCGACTTTGCACTTACAAATGCCAGAGCCCCGTTTGGTTACTTGCACTCGCTGGTGGGGTTGGACCTTTGCAAGAATCGGGGGCCATTGGAGCATTTTTTTTTAAACAGAAAAAAGTGTCCAATGCGGGAATCGAACCGGGTCCTAGTGGTCGAAAACCAAATGGTTTAACCAGCCTTCCACCGACCCCCAATTCTATATTTTTTAAAAAATGTGTTTGTGTATGTGAGATATTTTTAAAACATTTTAAATCGTATTACACGAATGAAACGGGTCATACCTGGGTTTTCTACCAAATAAATTTTACTTGCGCAAGTGTAAATTGAATATAGCCTTTTCTAAAATTCAGATATCAAATAGTCCAATTGATATTTGAATTAAAAATTATTATATTCCTTAAGTTATCTGAAATAAGAGGTTAACCCCACAGGAATCAATCAATCTGAAAGAATTTTACTTTTATATTTTGATATAGGAAAAATCCAATTCAAAGAACAATACCAGAAGATGTTTTACCTTGAAAATGATTTATATTTTCATAACCATTTACCTATCTAGTCATTTACGTCTACAGACCGACGGAAAAACAATCAAATTTAATTGTCATCCATCGATAAAATTTGTAACAAATAAATTTACTGGCAATGTGTTTCTTTTTAATAATATCATCCAATATTATCTCTACAGATCCTACTGCAATTATATAATTTATTGAATGAGAAGGTTTGTACTTTACAGCCTGCCCATTCAGTAACTTTTATCATTGCAGTAATGTCTGTAGAGATAATATTTGATGGTATTATTTAAAGAAGAAACATATTGCCTTTAATTGTTGAAGCAATCATAAAAATATTTAAATATAGAAAATTTAGACACATATATATAAGGATATATTTCAAAAGAGAATTTTCAACCTTTTTAGCTCTCTAAGTTTATTTTATTAATAATGACTCTAAAACTCAGTTTTCTTTATAAACAAACTTATTACCAAAACTTCTATTCCTTTTAAAATTGTATATAAAGAGGGAATTAAGCACAAAAAGCTAAATGACTTATTTTCAATGCATGTTATATTTTGAATACTTTTACACATCGTTTACCTTGGTAAATATGATTTGAGGTTAGTTATATAAATTGGAACACACACAATAGAATCCTACAAATATAAAATTCGAAATTTTGATATCCTAAACCCCCGATATAAGGAGATATATTTACTTTTAGATATAGCAATAAATTTCAGAAAAATAATATATTGTCATTATATTTTGTAATATGGTTATGTTAAATAAAAATAGTTATTCATATAGGTTCTATATCATAAAGTGACTAAATTTAAATAAGGTAATTTGATAAAAATTCAATATTTATAATCAATATATTGCACATTATATATATATTTTATTCAATTATAATATTATTTGCATCTATATTTTTCAATTATATTTATTAATTCCTATTACACAGAATATTTGTAAATATATTTAAACAAGTTAAAAAGAATTACTTAAATAAAACAGACGATAAAAATATAATTATAAACAGAACAAAAGTCTTTTCCAGATAAATGAAGTCAATGTAATGGAATAACTGGATATAAATAAAGCCAATTTGAGAACAATTTAATATTTCCATTTAATATACTACACAATATATATATTATAAACAAGTTGAAGATTATCAAAAGAAAGCAGATAATAATGAATTATATTGTTAACAATAAATAAGTCTGTTCCAGATTGAATGAAGTCGATCTAATGGACAAACTAGAAATATATATAAGGCAATTTAAAAATAATTGACTAATTTCAATCATTAAATTACACAATATATGTAAATATAAATAATTTAAAAAGATGAACTCAAATAAAGCAGACGATAATAAAATATTTTAAACAGAACTCAAGTCTGTTCCATATTGAATGGAATTACTAGATAATGAAGAAACTATCTATAAATAAGGAAATATGGGAACAATTCAGTACTTATAATCAATATATCGCACAATATATAAAAATATTATAAATAAGTCAAAAATATGAACTTAAAGAAAGCAGACGATAATAAAATATAGTAAAGAGAACACAAGTCTGTTTGAATGAGAGAGAAGTCGAGGTAATAGAATAACTAGATATAAATAAAGGCAATTTGGGAACAATTTGATAGTTCCAATCAATATATTTTACAATATATGTGAATATTATAAATAGGTCAAAAAGAATGACTTAAAGAAAACAAACGATAATAAATTATTGTAAACAGAACACAAGTCTGTTCCATATTGAATGGAATTACTAGAAAATGAATAAACTAGCTATAAATACGGAAATTTGGGAACAATTCAGTATTTATAATCAATAAATATTGCACAATATATATAAATATTATAAATAGGTTTAAAAAATGAGTTTAAAGAAAACAGACGATAATAAAATTTAGTAAACAGTACACAATCCATTTTAGATTGAATGCAGTCGAAGTAATGGAATAATTAGATATAAATAAAGGCAATTTGGGAACAATTCAGTATTTATAATCAATATATTACACAATATATGTTAAAATCATAAATAAGTTGAAGATTATCAAAAGAAAACAGACGATAATAAAATATTGTAACCAAAACACAAAGTCTGTTCCAGATTGAATGGAGTTACTAGAAATAAATAAGACAATTTGGGGACAATTCAATATTTCGAATCAATAAATTACACAATATATGTATAAATATTATAAACAAGTTGAAAATTATCAAAAGAAAACAGACGATAATAAGATATAGTAAACAGAACACAAGTCTGATTGAATGAAGGCGAGGTAATGACTCAGCCCATCAACCTTCCCCCTTTAGCTTCCTGACTGTCTATTAAATGTTTAATATTGATTCTAAGTGAAGCAAATTTAGCCCATCATTTCCTGGTACGTAAATTGATTGTTACATGTTGATATAATTAACTTGTATTAGTACTGATTAACCCCTTATATCTGCCTTGTAGAAAATTGTTATTGAGGAGTCTGCTTTGAAACTATTGAATGGCTATATTTGTGTGTAGAAATTTATCAAATATATTTGAGGTTATTAACTTGTATATCACGGAATACCTTATTAATTTGTTGGGAATAGAGATATAAATTATATTTATTAATCTTTCATATAGAACACTGTGTGTTAGAGAATGATAGTAATAATTTATCGAATGTAAATGTGGATTTACAACTAGTTGTATAGATACATTTCTACATGCATTATTTTCAGGACATAGGCCAGATTGGAATGATATTGAGATATTTCATAGGAATATAAAATTTAAAAAGGAAAGATTATTTTTAGAGGGATGGGTATCACGAGAATTTGGGAAAAGAACTATAAATACTTTTGAAGATATTCCGCAACAATATGCTTCATTTTTAAATTTAAAAAGTAGTTAATAAGCTAGATATAAAAAAAAATAATTAGACATAATAGTTAGAGAAATCTATATAATAATCTTTGTGATTATTATTATTATATTACTTTATTTATTTCTATTTACTTAATTTATTATAATTTTATTATTATATATTTTTATTTCCAAGATCATAGTCTTCGACTAGTTTAATATTTGTTTTTGACTCGCGCTTTAGATGTTGTACTAAATTCGAAAAATCACGTGAGACCGCCCTTACAAACCTCAGAACAATTTTTAACGCCTTGCCAAATGCTTTATTTTTATTTACCTCTCCTGAAGAAGACAAAATATTTTTGTCTAAACGTTGAGAAAATAAAAAAAACTCCAACTTGCCGAAGTGTCTATTTTTTAAATAAAAAGATACATTTCTGTTATTTATTGTAAAGTCTATAGAAAACTGACATTTGAACAATTTCAATACCGAGTATTTCATAACGCTATAAATAAATACATTCAAAAGTATAATATATGTTGTATATATAAGTATTAATAAGTTTAAAGTGATGTATAATATGTTTTCTATTGAAATTCTTTTGAATGTTTCGCATTTGCATAGTTTCACGAAATATTAGAAATATTTAACTAGTCCCCCCCCTATACATTATTAGTTGCTTTAATCCAATTATTTTTGTTTAAATATGTATATATATATTTTTTAATAATTTTTCTTAGATAGAGGAATAAATATATTCTGGTTTCAAAATACATGAACATTTTTTTCAAAAGGGTATGCAGTCTCGTAATATCATGGAATATAATAAAACAGTTTTAATCCCCCCACAATTTTCTTTAATTTTAATGTTATAATATAAGCAATAATTTGAAAAAACGAATACCTGACTTGAGGCGTGATATAAAAATTACACTAAATATTTGGTTAAAAATCTACAAAAGGATTTGTGCCGGCCAAAAGAACCTAACAATAGGTTTTTATAGTTTGAAAAGGCGACACCTGGCGTTCGAATTTAAAGAGTTGTTTGTTTTAGAAAATATAATTCAAATTAAAAATATATAATATATAAATATGTTAGTTCATTTTGAAATTATAATTTATATAACAAAATGTCACGACAGATGTCGCGACTTTTGCTATATAAAACACATTGTTTTTGTTTTCCCGATGGCCGGCTCAAATCTTTCTGTAGATATGTAAATATATAACGTTTTTGTTTTCTTCATTCTTAACGCCTTAGGTAAGGTATTTTTACATCCTCAATTATGTATATCAGCTCAAAATTAAGGCAAAAAATAAATAATAATTACCAGGACTGCAATATCAAACAAATTCATAAAATATATTTATCAAATTATATGAGCAAAAGTTACCCAGGAATTATTTGAAAAGGAAAAATAGAATTTAAGTAAAAGGTTTCTTTTATAAAATTTATAACAGAAACTTTTTGCCTGAATTCTATTTTCCCTTCTCAAATATATCTCAAATGCAAATACCAATTTATATTTCATTATTCAATTAAAAAGGCATATATTGGATAACAATATAATCGATTTTGCCAATATATCAGTTGGCTGAATACTAAACTTTTTCAAGGTATTAAAGCACATTAATATGTTATAATACCTTGAAATGGTTTGGCATTCAGCCAACTGAAATATTGGTATAATTATTTATATTTTGATCCAATATATGCCTTTTTAATTGAAATTTTATTCATGGATTGCTCTATTTTCAAAAATATATTTCACTATATAAAAAAAGATTTTGTTAATTTCCTTAGAATTATGTTGGAAATATATAATCTCTCTCTTGTCTACACTTTATATTTGAATATAAACTCTACAGCTTAAAATTATACAAAATTTAGTTAACCCGATAAAAGATCATACAAACAAAGAATCTATATACCATGTTTTTATATAAAATGAATTCTCCTATTACCATTTTCCTTCAAATTTTATGACAAAATTGCAAATTGTTAACAGATCACTGTGTATAAAATATCTTTAAGCGTTATTATAAGAAATGGATATAAATGCTAAAAGCAAAAACTTCCGTAAATTTCGTCAATAAGTGAAATTATTCTTGCAAGGAACCGCCAGACATCATCTTGATGAAGGGATCAAAGTTTACGTCGACGAGAATTTTTATTTATGCTGTATTTGTTTATTATAACGGTTTTTAAAGTATAATGAAATGATATTCAATATAGTATTATCAGAAATACATTCAAAATCTTTTTTTTTTCTCAAGATAGCTTTGGTAACTCATTATTATCTTTCTCAGGGTAAAATTGAAGGAGGACTTACTTACTAATACATTGAGGCATTGAAGGAATTAACGAACTGTTGATTGATGTCATTTTTTATTTAAACAAACTCTTGAATAGCCACTGCTTTTTCACAACAGGAATAATTCCGAAAAAAGAATCAAAGTTTACGGTGTCGAGTTTCTTTAATTTGTGCTGTATAATCGGCTAGCTTTCAGACTGTGACGTCCTTCAATAGGCAACTAATAGAGGCAACTAAAACAGAAGTTGCCTGTTAAAGGACGTCATAGTACAAAGGCTTGCCAAGATTATACAGCACAAATAAAAGAAACTCGACGCCGTAAATTTTGATTCTTTCTTCGAAATTATTCTTGTTGTAAATATTCAGTGGCTATTTGAGGGTCTGTTTAAATAGAATATGACATCACATCAACAGGTCGTCAATTCCTTCAATAACTCGATGTATTAATATATTGTCAAGAAGCTCCATCCAGATGGGACACCTGTCAATCATCCCTGGACCCCGGGGGGGACCACAGGTGTGAGGGGTTCTCGGAAGCTGATCTGTAAATAAGGGAAACGGGACGGTGGCTGACATTAGGATTATCTTTCAACTTGGGGTAAGTTGTACTCTCTCTCTCTCCCTATAAATACCCCTTATAATAAATTAATTATTCCCAAATTTGCCCTTGCTTTATTTATCTCCGCGACAATATAATATCTACGAACGGAGAAATATGTCCAGGGTAGCCTAGTAGACATGGCATCTTCCCGGTAAACTGAACACTGTGGGTTCGTTTCCTATCCCTGTACACTTTTATTTTTCCGTTTATCATAACTCTTCACAATTAATCCTTTAAAACTTCATCTCTAAGGTTAGAAATGGTCGTTATTTCACCTTAAAAGAAATTTCGATTATTCGTTCAAAAGAAACACATTCGGGATAATTTTAAATGTCGTTTACAATCATAAGCCGCATTATATTGTATAATAAATAAGTCATCCTTTATTTTTACCCTGATAAAGGTAATAAGGAGTTACCAAAGCTATCTTGAAAATGAAATAGATTTTGAATGGTTATCTCTCTTCTTCTTCTTTCTTATCTCCACACTGGGTGAAGTAGAATGCGTCTGCCTTTGTCATTAAGACGGGGAGCACTACTCAGTGGCAGGCCGACTTAGCTTCAAAAGAAATGGCGGCCTCTGACATGAGGAACAGACCATGTGCAGCCGCCCCTAACATGGAGTACAAACGCTGGAATACTATATTGAACATCATTTCATTACACTTTCAAAACCGTTATCATAAACAATTATTTTGTTTAGTATATACAGTGTTCATTTCGTATGGAGATAATATGGTATATAAACCAGATTTTTCTAGTGTAGGGTTAATCTAGTGAATATATATATTGCTGAAAGGGTCATTAGGACATCAATTATCCGTAATTAGAGAAAGTACAACAGCCTTGGGATCCATAGCAACTAGAGTGGACATGTTCCGAGATAAATGTTGTTAATAACGGCACTGGTTGAACGCTAATTAGCAATATATTAACTTTATGAAATCCTTGTGCCAATTAATTTCCTTTTATACAAAACATAGGATCGGATTTTACCTGAAATTCTTTCTATTTTTTGTTTTTCCTGTTTGTTTTTCTCTTATACCTCTATTCGCGTTACTGATTCTCTTTTGATTAAATTGGGTTACACGAAAAACGCGGAAATTTGTTCGCTAGCTAAGGTAAAAAAACATTTTCCCGGAAATTCCTAGCAATTTTTAGCTGATTATTCGACTCTTTTTGTGTATTTGGATTTTCTCTATATACGTTGCCGCTTCGAGTTAATTTTAGTTTCATTATTTTGGCGTTTCAAATAGATACCTATTTGATGTTTATTAAGGTACGACTTTTCGGAAAAAATGAGAGAGATTAATAATTATTTGTTATAAAATAATTGGTATTAAATACGAAAAAATTGATATTGAAACTGCTTGGTTACTGAATTCATGTGATAAATAAAGTTACAAAAAGTAAAAATATGGTTATAAAATACATTGAATGCATTTATTCTAATGAATATAAATAGAAATAATAAATAAGGAGAGATTATTATTTTTATTGTTTCTCATCAATGAAAATATATATTTTTGAAAAACCTATTCCTTCTTATCGTGCAATTAAACTTTGGTAATGGTTTGTGCCTTCTGACGGATTGAATATCAACTATTCGTAAATGATTTATTTCAGAATTTTACGGTCTTAAACATCCATTCTATGGTTTTCCAGAAAGTCTCAATGATCAGCTTTTTTGATCGTTTAGGTACAGATTGCCCAACACTGATAAAGACCAACAGCCTGAAACGTGTACATGGTTAACTTTCTTGATTGATCAATAAATGGTATTTGACCAATTCTGCGATAGTTAAATAATTAAAGATTAGTTGATATTTAATTTGACAGAAGGCTCAGAAAACATCAGAAACCTTCAGTAACACAATCAGGAGATGGTGTTATTATTTTATTTAATATAAATATTTTTAATATTATTTATTTAATATTTTATTTTATAAAATAATAACGCCATATCCTGATTGAAAAAATATATTTTTCGAAAATAGAGCAATCCATTAATTGTGTTTATTACTCCAATATTAAACGCGATGTATCAAATTTAAATCAATATTCGTTGTTTATAGGAATATTAGAATCATAATTCGAATTTGACAACATTTCATAGCGTTCTACAATGTCTTTACAAGTTATCCAAGCTATTTAGGGAAGTAGATCTTCTGATTAATATTTGCCAAGTCTCTCCAACCTGGAGTTAAATAATGACATCTCTGCTATCAGACAGGGAATGTTAAAACTAATTTTGTTAAAAGGATTACAACAGGATTTATTTACACACCTCCAGTTAGATAAAAGTAAAGATATATTGTGGTAATAAAATATTAAATTGCATTTTTTATAAATAATATGGGCTTTTCTATAATTGCATTTGGTTATTTAATTTAAAATATTAAGTTTTCGCGTTTTTTTTTTTTTGTAGATAATTCTCTATTTTTTTTTTGTTAAAACATTATTCCATTCCTGGATATACGCTTTTTATGTTGCTGTTAATCTTATATCTGAAGGCTTATTGTAATGCTGTGTAATTATACATAGAAAGGTGAATGTATTCAATATAAATGATGTTTATTACTGATTTTATTTGAATAATTCAGGTTTCAATTATGAATTATTATAAATATCTTATTGGAATATCAGATGAATAAAAGTCAAAGATGTTTAGACATTGTTTTTCTTCAATATTATTTTTAATTCGCAAAAATATTATCATATGACAAAATAAAAAACAATAATATAAAAAAAGTGACGGTAAAGCAACATTTGCTTTTATATATATGAAGGTAATATGCAAATAGCCCACATGTACATTTTATATGGAAGAATGCCATATAGTGGAACAAAAATCAACTAAATGTTGGATTTAGGCTTGTTCCAATATACACCAATACCTCGCTTTGCGTCGTTTCGTTTTGCGTTTTTTTTTTTTTCGAAGTTGCGTCGCTGCTTAATTTTTACTGATTTTCACTGTGCGTCGTTATATTTTCGAAGTTGTGTTGTTTTAGATTTGAGTCTTTAATTTTTTTAAATTTTTTTTTCCTAAAATATGGAAACATATTTGTTTTTGATTGCGCCATTCCATCAACATTTTATTTTCACTTTGCGTCGTTTCAATTTACGTCGCTTTTTTTTTTGGAACGTAACCCCGACGCAAAGCGAGGTATGGGTGTATTTGCCAACACAATTCCGCGATGAATCAAGAAAAGCCAACTATGAATGCGTTTCGAGCTGTTAGCCCTCATCAACATGGTGCAGGATGAACCTCAGCAAATAAAAATAATTGACAAAAGAAGCTTCCTGAAAAAATCAAGAAATGAGTTTTTAAGCCAAGGTTTTGCGTAAATATGTTGATCACACATTCATACATTTATACCGAGAAAGAGAGAGAGAGAGATTGAGATTGAAACTACTTTATTTCAAAGTCCATATAAGATTGTATAAGGTTAAATACAGAATAAAAATGAATGTGAATAAATAAGATTATATAAATATAAATGTATGATACATTATAAAGGACTGCGGCGTATGATTATAAAACAACACTTAAAGTTTCACCGCATAAGTTTCTTTTCTGTTAAAAATCAATGCGGTGAAACTTTAAGTGTTGTTTTATAAATGTATGAATAAAAAGATATAAATAATTGATAAAAATATACATATATATATATTGAAGTAATAATTCCTTCACCAAACTTTAAGAACGAAATACTTGACGAGGAAAGAGTTTCTTTATTATATATATATACAAGTCGTCATTGGTGGCGCCCACTGCGGAAAAGACTCCGCCTCCGATGGACTGCGAGAGTTCTTTCTCACAGAGTGGGCAGAGAGAGAGAGAGAGAAAATTCTAGTATAAAATAAAAGGTTAGCAATGAAAAATATGTATGAAATAGTGCAAGGTAACAACAAAATTCACGCTGATAATTATAAACGCACACACTTCTTAAAATATCTTTAAGAAATGATAATGAGAAAGACGTAATTAAATTATTCTTCAATTTAATTAGCGAGAGAGAACAATTAGAAATCCATTTATTTTCTTAATTTTCTCTTCAACCTGTAAAGGAAATATACCAGATTAATGACCGAATCAATAACATCCTAATTGAAGGAAAATAAACGCAATTAAAATGGTCATATTTGAATTTCAGGTTTAAAGGATTTAATACGATTTTAAGATAACATAAAGATAACTTGAAAGTACTGTTTATGCAATTATTGTTTAGGATTTGCATATTTACATTGCAGATATAAATGCAGGTTTTGAATTTCACCTAATAACATACTGGTTACCATGCGCGATATTGAAATATTTGCGCCTATTACAAAGGAAACAAACAACAAACAAATTAGAACTAAGAATTAAATATTTACAAATTGACATGTATTATTCGACAGAGTTCATAAAAATTATATAGACAAAGTGGCTGGTGTAAAAGAGTTAGATCATTTAGATCAGGGAACAATCGATGTCTAACTTCAGCAAAGTTCGGACAGTCGTAGATAAGGTGAAGAGCAGTTTGTTCAGTTTCTCCGCAGGAACTGGTTAAGAAATGTTCAAAATTAATATATAGATGGTCAAAATTATCATCTATTTATATGCGAATGTCTGATTTCTGGTAAATAAGCAATTTTCTACTGCCCTTACTGCAATGATAAATGTCCTGGTTCATCAGTAGTGTTCTCTCAAAAAAGAACCATTCGCGCCTAATTAGTTTTAAATTTTGAATAGAGATGGCGTACTTGTCAATATTCTTAGTGGATTTTGAATGAAACCTATTCTGAAATTTAAAAGTGTTTATTCCTTTTTGGTAAATAAGCAATTTCCTACTGCCCTTACTGCAATGATAAATGTCCTGGTTCATCAGTAGTGTTCTCTCAAAAAAGAACCATTCGCGCCTAATTAGTTTTAAATTTTGAATAGAGATGGCGTACTTGTCAATATTCTTAGTGGATTTTGAATGAAACCTATTCTGAAATTTGAAACTGTTTATTCCTCAGTCACTAAAAATAGATTCACAATAACCAATGACTTTTACCTATATAGTCTTCTTCTTCTGTCTTATTTCCACTCAATCATTTTAGGGTATCTAGCTTGTAAAGCTTGAGATCATGACTGGGTGAAGTAGAATGCGTCTGCCTTTGTCATTAAGACTGGGAGCACTACTCAGTGGCAGGCCGACTTAGCTCCAAAAGAAATGGCCGCCTCTGAAATGAGGAACAGACGCATGTGCAGCCGCTCCTAACATGGAGTACAAACGCTGCTAATCCTGTATGCCTGGATCAGGAGCCCTTACAGGGTATAATCAGCCGGGCCAGCTGAGCCCAAGTTTTTTAGTGAGCTTGTTACTGCTCCCCCTCCTCCTTTTTCATCCGGGCTTGGGACCGGCAAAGGCGGAGTTACCTATATAGGGAATTTTGAAAAACCATTGTTGGTTGGAAGTTGGTTTGGAAAAAAAATAGCTATATCAACCAATAGTGTATTCAATTTTCGACGTTTCAGTGATTCGCTGTAACTCTGAGCAAATTTTCCCTGAGGAGATTGACAGTGAATCACTGAAATGTCTAGAATCGAATAAATTATTGGTTGATGTAGTTCATTCTATCTTGTTAGAACAGAGATTCACCATCTTTTTCAAACCTGTGAAAATTTTCAATTTCAAAAAGAATTTGGGTAACAAAAATTGAATGACAAATGAGCACTGATTAAAAACTTGATTCTAAATTTTTATCAAATGCGAATATTTAAGATTAATTTTTCATAAGGAATTTAAATTGAATACTTTTGTGTCTAAGAAGACAAAGAACAAATCCAATACATTGGTCCTTTATAAGTTTTACAGGGATTCGCAAGAGAAGAAACACTGAGGAAAGAGAACAGTATGTATATAGATATACATACCTGTAAATAATTAATATTTTCTGGGCGGTTATCACCAGGGTGAATCCTATGTAGGGCATAGGTTCTCTATAAAAGGCTTGTTGTTGTTATATTCAATTTTATTTGAATCATTTTGTCACTATGTATCTTTTTCAATCTTGGCGATATATTTAGGTATCGCGATATTCCATTTGTAAACATTGTAATTGAAAATTGCTTGTTAAAATCTTTCTATAAAATTGTCATTTACAATTGTCATTATCTTTATTACCCTTAGGCCTTAAATACCCGTTTCTTGGTTTTTCAGGAAGCCATTGGGACCAAAAAATATTTTTTGGTCGCAGTGGTTCAGCCTACTCCACGCTGACGAGCGCCAAAAGCGCGAAACGCGTTCGTGAATGGCTTTTCTTGATTTATCAAGAAATTGGGTTGGCCAAATATCAGGGAACAGGCTATATCAATGTTTAGTTGATTTCTGTTCCACCAGATGGCGTTCTGCCTTCTGTAAAGCACATGTGCTCCTGGTCAGGATATGCCTTTTTTAATATTAGATCTTTAATAAACACGACTGAATTCCTATTATATATATCTATATAGATCCTGTTTTTGGATTTTCCCATCAAAGAGCGAAATATTTTGATAGTTTGCAACACTTCAAAATGAAAACATAAACTCTTTACCGAAACTCCTAGCTTCTCTTATTATACTATAATGATTTATAGACCAATTTGGTTATTATTTATAGGCACTTTCCCATTATGGCTTTCTATAACTTATGTTTTCTTTGTTGTGGCGAAAGGCTCAAAGTATGAAATACCTCTTTTCCAACTAATTAGCCTTCTTTAAGACATTAAGCTAAGCAAGGTAGCGCTATAAAACTCTCTTCATAAATCCAAATTAGCCCGGACCACGGGAATATGATCACCTCGCACCGTGAAATCCTTTCATTAATTAGTCTAGCTTCCAATTATCCCCTTCACCTCTTCCATAAATCCTTGGCTTATCTTTCTTTCTAACCACAAATTTATGCCATTTTGTTTCTTAGACTTTCACTTTTTCTTCTAACTCTCTTTACTATTATAATTTCAAATATAATCATTAGAAGAAAATATTCCTATAAAGTATAGTATTTTTGCCGATAGAGGACGCTAAATGATTATTATATTTGAAATAAGAATAGAAATAGTATCAATGCGTTTCTTTATTTGTACAAAGTGCAAACTTTTGGATCTTTATAATCCTTATACAAGCCTGTAGAAGAATTATAAAGATCCAAAAGTTTGCACTTTTTACAAATAAAGAAACGCATTGATACTACAGTATTTATATTTCCAATTCAAATATAATCATCATTTAACACCCTCTTTCGGCAAAATTTAATACAAATATTAATACCAATTTTCTGTCTAATCAGGATATATTCATTTATTGACAAAACTTAAGGATGTGAAAAGTGTTTAATGTCTCCGGTTGTATTTATTTTTTTTAGGAAACAGTAACAATTTCATTCACACTTGGTTATCTTGTGTGTCTTCAATAGAAATCAACGTTTATCAAATATCTTTAAAATTTATTGTCCAAATAAATATACATGCTGAAAGGTAAAACCTCCTTAAGTTTTTTTCATTTCATTTTCTTCATTCATTTCTTCATATTTCTACAGACTGTAGACTGCAATGAGAAAAATATAAATTTAGAGGTCATCGCTCATCTCAGTGGTAAATCACTCCCAATTTTAATTATCATTTCATAAAAAGAGCTATAGAAATAACTTGACATTATTTGAAAAATAGCGTTAGAATATCCCATCAATTTAGTGGGACACATGGACAAAACTTTTGGAAGTAATACTTTTTGGTATGTATGTTATAAATAAAATAGATAAGATTTTCTGCTTGATTTTTGATTATCGTGAGGATTAGATATGGAATTATTTGCTGGTTCTTTTTTAGGACTAAATGGTATTGGTGATGCAGTCGTGGCAAGAATCTTGAAAGTAAAATAATAAAAATAGTAAAATTAGAAATTGCTTTAATTGAGCTTATGAGATATATAAAAGACATAATTTGGTAGAAGTACTGCCTGGCTTAAGGCGTAAGAATAAAAAAAAATGAAAAGCTTATTTACATAATGTACAAAAGTTTTGAGCCGGCCATCGTGAAACAACAACAATCGGTTTTATATAGTGTAAGCGTGACCTCTGGTGGTCGATTTAACAGAGTATTTGGATCTATGAAATATATATATTTTTAAATAGAATAATATTTTAATATAACATGTGTATATATTTTTATTTCAAATGAGAACGTTCGAATTTACATGTAAGGGAAATCCACTGTTATATAGGTAAATAAGGAGTGATTTTTATGTTTAAAATATAATAATTCTTCGAGTTTTTTCCATTTTTGTTTTCGCCCTATATTATCTACTTTTTATTTTATTTATCCTAAAAATGTTGAAAATATCTATATATGTTAATTGTGATTTCATTTAATTCGCGATCAAACGTTCTGACCCATTGTATATAATATACTAGCCGAATGACCCGGGCAACGCCCGTGTTTTACCCGATTGAATGTTTTTATTCAAATACTATTTGTTACAATTATAAATGGCGCCTTATATAAATGCATATATTAGTTAATAACTATAGCCCATGTGCTTTATCTGTCTATGTACTGTTGGCTTCCGTAGGCGTCTCTTACTGGGAAAAAGAGAGAGAGGATTCCATTTAGTTATTAACTAATATATGCATTTATTTAAGGAGCGACCCGCTCCAACACAATAGTTACAAAAACCAAAAAGCGAGTGGGGGGGGGGGGGGGGGGGGGCAAAGTCAAAACAGTTATTATACAAAAAAAAAGTAATCGAAATAAAAAGAGAAAAAATAACATATATTAGGAACCTGAACCTTTCAGGTTTGAAGGAAAAGCATGACTATATTTACAAAATTAGTTAAACTTATGATAATTCTTTCTGCTATTTACAAATTGATATATATAGCAGAGCGCCATTTAAAAAAAAAGCAAACGGTGACAGAGATGAAGAATTATTAAGAACGCAT
The DNA here is from genome assembly GCA_030710605.1 of Cordylochernes scorpioides. Taxonomy (NCBI): domain Eukaryota; kingdom Metazoa; phylum Arthropoda; class Arachnida; order Pseudoscorpiones; family Chernetidae; genus Cordylochernes; species Cordylochernes scorpioides. Next base: position 21,635,624 of record CP092871.1, read on the forward strand.
GACGCTCGTAACTGTATATAGAATTCCAAACACGATACGACTATCTCTGTCGTGTTAATATAACTAGTTACTAATAACCAGTAGTTAATTATCTCTGTTAATGTTGAGGTTGCATATGGGCTGGGGTATTTTGGTTTTTGTAATGAGTTTTGCTATTGTATTTGCGTCTTTCAATGTTATTTATCTGGTTTCCAGTGCCTGTTTTGTCATTTTACGTTAGTCCATCAACCTGTTCATTTCCTTTTATTCCAGCATGAGTGGTATCCATTATCTCACATTGGTGTGATGTAGGTACAAGCTAGGATCGTTGAGCGAGCGCCATCAAGAAGGTTCCCCTCTGGATTAAAGCAGCCAGGTGAGTAGATTTATTCATTCTTCATCCCCTTCTTTTATAACAACAAAACAACAGCAATAAGCTTTATTAAGACCTTTAGGTCTTATACAGATTCTCCTTGTAGAATAGTGTATATACAAGAATAACAGTAATAGTAACAATAATCAGAATAGGTTTTGCAATGTATCAAATAAGGGGAAAGAATAAAAAACGGCTTGCATCAACTTATATTTAATAAATTGAGAACAAACAGTTCCCTTTTCTTTTAAGAACAAAACACCTTCCGGGAATAAGTATCTTGTTTCATTTTATCTTCATATCAAGCCCTCGGGAATTACCCTTATAGAAGGCATCGAATAACACAGAAAAATTAGTGTTTCATAGGTTTGTATACATAAGAATATCTATTTCTCGGGTCTATTATATTAAAATTCAAAAGCTAGCTTTGGATTTAAAAAAAGGTATTTCATGTACACCCATACCTCGCTTTGCGTCGGGGTTACATTCCAAAAAAACACGACGCAAATTGAAACGAATCAAAGTGAAAATATGTGAAGGCGCAATAAAAAACGAAGGTGTTGCCATATTTTAGGAAAGAAAATAATAAAAAAAATTAAAGACTCGAATCCAAAACAATTCAACTTCGAAAATCTAACGACGCACAGTGAAAATCAGTAAAAATTAAGAAGCGACGCAACTTCGAAAAAAAAGGCAAAACGAAACGACGCAAAGCGAGGTATTGGTGTATATTTTTAAAAATCCAAATTGTGTTTCTATGCTATATACATGACTATTTACAGTTTATATCTATTTTAATATATTTATTAAAAATCATTATTTATTTATTATTATTATCTAGTTTTAAGAATGAATTATATATACATATTTTCATATAGAATGGTATCTATATAAAGGGCTTTCTTGTTAATACTTCACATACAGTCGGATGGTGGTTAATCAACACAAAATTAATAGATTTTCACCATAAGAAGAACCAGATAAATAGAGGTACGAACCTTCCACAATTCAGTAATTTTTGTAAAAGAATAAAATGTCTTATTTTATTCCTATCAAAAATAGGTTTTCAAATTATATATGCATATATAATGAAATTATTTTATTAAAAAGGCATATATTGGATCAAAATATCATTTATTTTACCAATATTTCAGTTGGCTGAACGCCAACCTTTATCAAGGTGTTATAACATTTTAAAATGTGTGACACACATTAAAATGTTATAACACCTTGATAAAGGTTGGCGTTCAGCCAACTGAAATATTGGTAAAATAAATGATATTTTGATCCAATATATGCCTTTTTAATTAAAGAATTACTTATGGATTGCTCTATTTTCAAAAATAAATAAATAAATAAAAAATTTTATGCAAACAAAAAAGTTATTAAATAGCAATTTTCTATTTTTTATAAGGAAATAACTTGGAATATTTTGTGATAATTTTAATCAGTTTTATCCGATTCCAAGAGAATTTGGTATTTATCGTTTGCAAATACTTAAGTTGCAAATGAAGTATAGGGCTACCTGGCCAATATAAACCCTTAATAGTTTAACACATAGCTTTCTTGTTTCTATCACAGCCTTCATTGTTTATAATTTAATTGTACAGCTGAAGGGCCGCTCTTAGACAGTCTTCTCCTTAGTTCATTACTTACTAAATACAAATTTTCATATATAATTATATAGAAAAAAATAATAGGAAATTGAATTTACTTTTATACATTGGTTATGAAAACATATATTGCGGAAGAGCTTTGCTCGATGCAATACCTTGAAATTATATGTAAGTACCTCTACAGACCTATAAGCTTATGTCCATAGTTCACTAAACACCCCTAAGCTACCTTCCATAGAAAATACAGGGTATACTCCAAACCAATCCAATACAATAGTAGAGCGGTCTAGAGATTAATTTGGCGAAACCACTGAGAGGGTTCACTACTGATGAGCCAAGCCCTCTCATTCAATAACTCATATCATTGCAGTAAGGTCTGTAGAGATAATATTTGATGATATTTAAAAGAAACGCATTGCCAGTAAATTTATTTGTGTAAAATTTAATAGAAAAAATAAAAAAGGTCAGCTGTTAATATAAAAAATAATAAAGGAATATCCTGACAAGATGCACATGTGCTTTTTAGATCGCAGACCGCCATCTAAAAATCACATGTTTTCCTGGTCAGGATATGCCTTCATTATTTTTAATATAATTATATATTTGTGAAAAAATAGTACAAATGTTATATTGTACTGGGATAAGGTGCATAACGCGTCCGTGGTTAGCTTTTCTTGATTAATCAAGAATGGGTATTTGGCCAATTCTGGAATAATTAAAAATCAACGAGAATAGTTGATATTTATTCCGTTAGATGGCGCAAACCATCAGCAACTTTCAGTTGCACGATAAGGAGATGCCTTTTTTCATAAATATATATTTCTGTTTTTTCTCTTTGAATGTAAATATCCTAATATATGTAAATATGTATATTTTTTTTTATTTGACGATATCCCAGCTTTAGATACGTGCGCCTAAATACATTTTAGAGCAGCTTAAATACAATTCATTTTATATATAATTCAATGAACAAAAAGCAAAATTAAAACTGAAAGGTTGGTTTTCTCAAACAGAAAAGAAAATCTAAAATGAATTTATAAAAATTATTCAATTTTACATAGATGTTTTTGTTATATACAAATTCGCACATATTAGTAGATATCGTTTTGAAAATAGAGCAATCCATAAATAAATCTTCAAATAAAATATCCATAAATAAATCTTCAATCAAAATATTGGATTAAAATGTTGATCAAACGTTATGTGGCGCTGTTGTTGACACACATTAATATGTTATAACACCTTGATAAAGGTTGGCGTTCAGCCAACTGAAATATTGGTAAAATAAATGATATTTTGATCCAATATATGTCTTTTTATTTAAATACTAGACGGGTAACCCGGGCTTCGCCCCGGAATTGACCCGTGTGCATATCTACCCGAGTGATATACATTTAGATAATATTTTTTTAAATAATTGTTTGTTATTAGCATTATCTATTAGTTTGCATCAGCATAATTTAATCTAATCTTTGATAGAGGGCGCTGTTCGTGAGCTAAGTAGAATAATTTGAATATATAGTTTTAATAATTGATTTAAATATTTTTTTAAAATAGCCTATCGTCTTCCCCGTATTTTTTTACCTATGTATGGAAATTTTGGTTTGAATTAGTGAACTACTGCGAATTTGTATACCGGACATACAAACAAACAAACATACATTGATTTTTATATATATAGATGTAAATATGTATATAAACAATTTTTCTTCTTATACGTTTTTTTTTCTCCTGTGAAAATGCAGTAAATGCTCGAAAATTCACCAAATAATAACAACTTTAAAGAAACCTTATGATTTGCTACTGGAGATCATATAACATAAAATAACTAAAATTGGCGCCCAAAAGAAGGTAGGTGTAATACAAAAATTATTGAATTTTACATAGGTAGATGTTTTTGTTATGTAAAATTTCGCACATATATGTAGATATGTATATAAACAATTAATCTTATACGTTTTTTTCTCTCTTTTGGAAGGGCAGTAATACTCGAAAACACAGCAAAATAATAAAAACTTTAAAGAAACCTTATGATTTCGGGCTTATTATGGATATGCTACTGGAGATCATATATAACACAAAATAACAAATATGTGGCGCCCAAAAGAAGGTAGAGTGTGACATCAGCTGCATTCTATTAAAAGCATGTCGGAGAGGGAGCTGCATGCCAGCAAACACTTGAATCGATGATCAGGTTGATTGATTGTTAATCAATACATGGGGCTGCCATATTAGAGACCCACCCGGCGGCCTCTAATAAACTTTGGGCAACAGATAATCTCCTTACCTGCACAAACTGAACTTTGTCTCATAAATCTTTCTCTTCAAATTATTCTCGGGTTGGCTCACTCTTCCATATTGTAAATCTAGTCATGGGATGATAGGGTCAAAATATCGGCTCATATGTTTGAAGGCACCACTACCATATTGTAAATCCAATCATGGGATGATAGAACCAAAATATCAGCTCATAGGCACCACTATACACCTATGACTTCACATATAACACTAAAACAGCTTCTTTTGATCAATTATCTCTCTATACTAGTTTAATATTCTTGTTTATATATATTACAATAAAACAAAATTCTGCATTTTTTATGAATATTATTAATATAAAATATCGATCAATTGCTTAATACATAAATATATTTGTTATGTTTGCTGGTTCTATTCAGTACATTGGCATTGGTATGCAGTCGTGAAAATAATTTTAAAAAATAACTTTGAATCACAATTTTCTTCTTCTTTTTTTTTATCTCTATCAATCATATTAGGATATCAAGTTGCGACCCTTGATGGTGTCTGTTTTACAACCATCATGACAGGGTGAAGTAGAATGCGTCTGCCTTTGTCATTAAGACTGGGAACACTACTCAGTGGCAGGCCGACTTAGCTTCAAAAGAAATGGCCACCTCTGACATGAGGAACAGACGCCATGTGCAGCCGCTCCTAACATGGAGTACAAACGCTGCTCACCTTTTTTAATTGCGCCAATGAAAGATAATTAAGAAGAAATACCTGATTTAAAGCGTAAAGAATAAAATGAACGGAAGACTTATTAACATAATTACAAAAGGTTTGAGCCGGCCATTGGGAAACAACAACAACAGAGCTTATATAGTGAAAGCCGTGACATCTGGAGGTCGAATTTACAGAGTACATTTTTCTATAAATTAAACTATTTTAAAATATAATAACCTTTATATGAAAAATGTTTATATATCTATATAAATGTTAAAAGAGTTAAAAGAGGCGTCATTTAAACAATATATATTGAATTAATAATTAAAAACATACAAGAGAGTATGTGGTAAAAGTACCATGTCGATCATTCAAATATACGTATTTTGAGAAAATATATATTAATATACATTTATGAAAATCAAAAAAGGCATATCCTGACCATGAGTACATGTGATTTAGATACCAAAGCATGACATTTTTTATTATTATTTTTTAAATCATTTTTTCACCTTTATATATATCCTTAAAATTAGGTCGTGCGCATCCTGACAGTATCTAAAAAATATCACATTGATTATCTTTATTATTTTATAAAATATATTTCCAATATTTAAATTGTGATATATATAATCTGCCATCTAAAAAACACATGTGCTCGTGGTCAGGATATGCCTTCTTTATTTTTAATATCAACACCTGACCCACTTATCTTTCTTCATATATATATATATATATATATATTATATATAACCATCTATTATTATATTCTATATATATATGTTATATAAAAATTATATTTTATTTTAAGATTATAAATCTAAGAACAAATTTCTCTCTCTCTGTTTAAATCTACCACCAGATATCGCGACTTTCACTATATAAAACTAGTGTTGTTGTTTCCCGTTGGCCGGCTCAAATCTTTTTGTAGATATGTAAATAAGTATTTTATTTTATTATATTCGCCTCAAAACAGGTACTACTTTATCAAATATGTATTTATGTTCCATAAGCTTGATTAAAGCTAATTCTGATCAAAACTCTTTTTATTATTCCCACAACTGCAAAACCAGTATCATAATGATCAAACAACCCACTTATACAAAACCTTATCTCAACAATTCATAAATCAACAAAAGAAATCAAATATTCTTATAAATATATATATATATATATATTCATTATATATTTTATAATCTTTATTAGTTATTTATATACTCTAAGAATTTAATTTTATCTCACAAATGATGAATATATATGGAATATATTTTTTAAGTGAGATATTATAAGGCCATGATAATCATGGTGGGTAAAGAAGTTGGCGATTGCTTTTACTGTAAGTACACCACATGTCTACACATGTAAAAGACAGAAATAATCATAATAGAGGTAAAAGACGTTTATAAGAAATGAAAGCATTAAAGTACGAATGTTTTCTTATACACATAAAACAAACTTCTATTGTTCTTATTTCGATGATATATATTAAGAGGACTTGGCTCATCAGTGGTGAACCCACCCAATGGTGTCACCAATTTAATCTACCAGACCATTTTAAGAGCTGTTATACTATATTGGATCATTCTGCTTATATATGTTACACTGAAGGATGGAATCATTGATATGGTATTCGAGAAAACTATGGACATAAGCTTTTTTATCCGTGAAAAACCGTTGGGAGGGTTTACCACCGATGAATCAAGCCCTCCCAATATTTTACATAGGAGTAAAGAAAAAAATTGTTTTAAGTGGAAAAGAACTTTTTTGAATCAATGCTTATATATATCGCCTTATTGCTTTTTAATTGATATATTGTATTTCTTTGAAAATTTATCCTCTATTATTATTATTTTATAAACCGTTAAATTACTCATTTGCATGTTTCTTTGCTATAGATATGTAAATAATATGTGTTTATATATTCACTTCAGCCATTAGTATCTACGTTCATAGTGTCGTATTTATGCTTTAGAGTGTCTGTTGAAGGGTTTTTGCCCGAAAGCTTGCGTCGTCGAAATAATTAAAGAAACTTGTCTTCTTTCATTTTGTTAATCGCTACATATCTTACTGAGAATAATCTTCTATATCTGATATATGTTTATTTGTCGCTAGATCTCAAAACATTTTTACACATATATGAATACACAATAGAAAAGTATACAATAGATATAGTAGTTGTGAAATATAAATTTATAAAAATTATTTTATATTTAATTTTATTTTTGAAGACATTGTTGTTTTATTTAAATGATCAAAATGAAGTATAGAGCGTTTTTCAAAAAAAAAAAAGAAAAACTTTTAAAGTGTGAAATCGCCTATAATAAAATTAAAAGGACCAAAAATATTTATGTTATTGAAAGTATTTGGTTATATCTTAATTGAGGAGATCCTTTAATACATATTTATAATTAAAAATAGTTATGAATATTTTTCAACGATATTTATAACTATTAAATATTAAACAGGCGTATATTGTGTGAATTTAATAAAATATTTATTATTATAACCTTCCTTACCTTTCCATAGTTTATAATTGCAACTTACCCAAGATAAGGGTTAGTAAACATGAGAAATTATAATGAGATATACCAAATTTTTAAAAGGAAAAAATCATATTTGTTATATAAATAAAAAATTGTTTAATAAGCATGATAATGAGTATATTTTTTTTAATGCGAATTCTCAGGTTAGGTTTTCATAATCTATAATTACTTTGTTTGATTTTTTTACCAAAAGCCTTAAAGGGTTTCATATTTTGTATAAATATTTACTACCAAATGTGTTTTTCTGCCCTAAAATATTCTTCAGAAAAACTACAAGCGCACACATATGTATTCAAATATTTTTCTTGATCAGCAAAACTGTCAAATGGTTTATGAATAAATGGAAAAATCAATAAATATCTTTTACGGAGATATGTATATATTTAAAAAATTTTCATACAATTGTAAAAATATTGTTTATATAAATTACAATAAGTACTCTATAAAATAAATATTGTTGACAATAAAAGAATATATAAAACAGCTTCCAAAGATGAATTTCTTGATTTATTTTATATTATGTTAGATCGGTTTTGAAGACAATTCTCAGATTTATAAAATTATTTTATTAAACATTGAACATTTTTAGATATATATAGAAACGAGTTAATTATCTCGTATTTAAGGCAACAAAGATTCATCTAATTTTTATACATTTTCTAACCAGATTCAACTTGTGAAAACAGAAGACAAAGAAAGAATAAACAAATTAATAATAGAGGGTAAGTTCCTATTTTTTGCAAGCTTTCACACTCGGAGAGAATATTCAACTTCTTGTTTTATATTATTCTTAAACTTTCGGGTTTTTTCAAACCTACAGCAGTATATAGTACTATCATATTCGCCTGTAGAAATGTTTGTAAAACCCGAAAGATTTTTAGAAGACTATATAAAGTAAAGTGAAAAATTCATTGTCACAAAAGCTGTTTTATTTTATTATTACGTTTATATCGATTGATTTTATTGTTTACAATAAGTGAAATATTGTTTCCTAATTAATAAATAAATGCTCTTAAAATAAAATTAAAATTCATAAAATTGGAGAAAAAAACAGGTTTCCTAAAAATATATATACATAAAAATATAATTTGTGAGTAATTATGTGAGGCTATTTGTATGTATTCCTAAAGGTATATATATAGTAAATATATCTTATAAATTTAAATAGTCATTAATATAATAAAATAAGATATAATTCGGATTATAGATTAGAAATGTTTGGTAGCAATTTTAATCAGTAAACTTGCGTATCGTTTCAGTGGAGGTGAGGTTTATTGTCTCCATGTAATGAGAAGACATTTAACATTAACCTGTTAGCCAATTTTCAGAGTTCTCTGTAGGCCTTCAAGGCTACTGTAACGACCCGGGGCTCACATAGTCCCCATCGTACTTCTCCCTACAGGACAGTCCCTTACTTATGCTACTTCTCCCACCCACAATGTAAAAGAGGGGTTGGAATTGTGGGTATCGTTTTGGTAACAGTGTCGTTACTATCTTCAACCAAAAATACAGAATCATGTTTCTACATTCAGTACCTAGTCTGAAGAGAAGATAACAATGCTTTACCAAAACTTCATGCACGCCTCATTGTTTTGGTGTTAATAGAAAAATATCAAAAGTCGGGGAGAAATTTTCTTCCTCAATTTATATACATTAGTACAACCTTTCTGGAAAGGCTTGTACTAGCATTTAAAAATGGAAAAACTATATTTCCTTGTCTTGTAATTTTTTTGTCAACGAATAAGTAGATTACCAATATCAAGATTTGGTGTTGTTACCTTTTTTACTAATCTATATTGAAATTGTACCTTATCATTTTGATATACAGTTAAACCTGTCTATAGCGCCCCCTCTAAATAGAGCCTCCCTCTTTATAGCTCCCGTTTTTAAATACGTAGTACGATGCGATTTACATTAAAAGTGACCTGTCTATAGCACCCCATCTCTATAGCACCCTATTTTAGTGAGTCCCAAGAGGGGGCGCTATAAACAGGTTCAGCTGTATTTCAATGGACTTAAGAAATTCTTATTCTATTTAGCTGAGGGAAAATGAATTACAGAATAAATATCAAGGATATTGCTAAGTCATTAATTTAGAAATTGTTTTAAAGAGTTCAGAATCTGAATCTTTCCTCTGAATTCAGAAGTTATTATATCCTTTTGTCTGAAGTTGGTATCAAGGCTGCTGACACACAGATATTGGTATTGTTACGTAGAAATAAAATCACATTCCAGAATGGAGAGAGAATGTTCTAGAACATTTAAGAATAATGTAGAAAAAGCGGAAGACAACTGATCGTCCAATCTAAAGCGATTGCCCAAGGCTTGATGCTGGCGGCTTTCTGATTGGCTGACCAACCGTGACCGTTCTGGAAAGATCTACTCCGGGATATATAGGGATGATGAGATAATGCCTGGAGGGAAGAAATATAAGAAAAGGGGGGAAGAAAAACGAAGCTACGTGGTAGACTCCAAGAAAACGCTGCTGTCTCAAGAGGTCGGACTGCTGCTTACCACCGATGTACTTACTAAAAGATTTTGGTTCTACCAACTTCTGTCTCCTGTTCTTTAAACTTCCTAAAGTCCTATAGATACTTTGTAACCACGGAAGTTATTCTTTGTCAACCAACAACGCAACAGTATTGTTATCTTGTGTTATGAACATAAAGAAAATAACAAATTTCATCAACAAAAGAAATGCTTCGTGTAAAACCCTGACCTATAGTATAAAGTATAGAAGAGTACTAATAACGAATATTTACTGGATACTTCAAGGTTCACCTATACAACGCGTTGTATTTACCAAATCTAAATAATTTTCAGGTATTTTATTCATTTAAGTGTTTAATAAGATTTCAATACCTTAAATAAAATTCAAAAAACAGAATCAAAGGCATCAAACACTAGAAAATATATACAAGGAAATGTTCTACTTTTATTCAAGCTATTTCTATTTTATGAGCCTTTTAAAAATTTTATATAAATATCGGAATAGAAATTACATTTTTACAATATCATGCATTATTTATTCTTTATTTCTTACACCTGGCACATTTCGGTAATGGTGTAAAGGGTTGGAAAATAAACGAAAGAAAATATAGAAAGATAAATACATTTTCAACCAATTTGTTACTAAACTAACAACGCGTTCAATAAAAAATATTTTGATACATAAAAAATTCCTTTTAATATAGATATACACCAATACCTCGCTTCGAGTCATTTCGTTTTGCGTTTTTTTGAAGTTGCGTCGCTGCTTAATTTTTACTGATTTTCACTGTGCGTCGTTAGATTTTAGAAGTTGCTTTGTTTTGGATTCGAGTCTTTAATTTTTATTTTTCATTTTTTTCCTAAAATATGGCAACACCTTTGTTTTTGATTGCACCTTCACATATCTTCACTTTGTGTCGTTTCAATTTGCGTCGTGTTTTTTTGGAACGTAACCCCGACGCAAAGCGAGGTATGAGTGTACACATTACAATTTACATTATATATTATACCTCTAAGATATAATTCACATTATATAATCACAGAGAGAAATGTCATTTCTTATAGAAAAATATTAGATTTTATATCAAACCATAACGGTTTCAATAGATGATACCTTTTCAGTTTTAGTATACAGGTGCTTCTATTTTAAATGAAATTTGCGTGTATTTTATAGTGTATGATATCCATTTAATTCATAAAATTTCATAACATAATTATTTTTATATTAAAATATACGTTTAATATCCTAATTGAATATATTATATATAGATTCTGTATCTATATATTTGAGTCAAGCAATGTAAATAATATATTTGAGATTCCTTTCGTATTACCTTCTGTACAAAGCGCATATAAAGAATATGAAATATAAAATAGCTTTATACACCACAAGGAGATTGTTTTTAAATATATATATTAAAATATTGCCACGTGGAAAATTAGGGAAGACAAAAACTTCAGAAGGAGACAACAATTTATTCAAGGCAAGGACAAAACTATGAATGGTAAACAAAAGATAAGCGACGAGGGAAATTTACAGAGTAGTAAAATATAAACATAAAAAAATGACCACTCTGTTAATAAAAAATAATAAAATTAATAAATACTTTGTTACAATATATATAAATGGTTGAGAATTTACTCAATTTATGTTTATAAATAACAATCTTTTTCTTAAGACAATTCAAACTTCAAAAAAGACACTGTAAATGTTTTAACCTAGAAATCTGATAATTAGCCCGATAAAAGATGAATATGTATTTTTCTTCAAAACGCAAACAGAGGCGAAGCCGTTTCTGTGATATCCAAATAAAGTTTAATTATAGAAAAGAAAATCGTAATAATTGTCAATAAGATTCTTGGTAACTTAAAAAAGAAACGTATTACAATTATCATGATGTTGATAAATTGCGTTTCTACCTTTGTAATTATTTTAACAGAATCTATAGAAAAAATATATATAATCGAATGTATAATTTTAAATAAAAGACAATTAGCTGAGGGAAAAGTTTCTTTTATATATAACGGCAATACAAGCTTTCGGGCTTTTTTATTTATTATTTTTTATTTTTGTAATATGTAAATCAGTTTTGCATATCTGTCTTATATTTTCTGCTTCTTTGTATGTATATATATGGATAAGATTAGAAAAAAACCTCAGTAACATATTTATACCTGTCGAAGGGCTGTTGAGCCAGAAAACTTGTATTGCCGTTATATATAAAAGAAACTTTTCCCTCAGCGAATTGTCTTTTATTAATAGTATTTTATTATGTTTGTAAAATGGAAAGCTTTCAAGTTGAGGCTTATCAACAGACCTATTTATAAGACTGTTTTTTGATTGCATTTATACTCTTTTAGACTGGTTAGTCTCTATATTGTAAATAGATGTGTAGAAGAAATTGGCTCGAAATCATATTTACCTTTTGAATACACGAAAAAGATGCCTATTGTCAATTTATTTAAAAATATTAATAGATACACATAGTATGTAATAGTCAATAAATACTTTTAAAAAGAGTTTGAAACTTATTGGTGTGAAACTTACACCTACCCACATATTCTCATTTCCAGCAATGGCCGCAGCATTGCAGTAAATTGACATGGACCCAGAACAGCAGCTTTACACACCCAAGATAGTGGACATAGTGAATGGTGTGATAGACATGTAGGATAATATCTGAGGCTCTTCATTGGACACGACAACAACAACAACAATACAGTATACACACCCAAGATAGAGGACATCGTTACTGCTGTGATAGAGATGTATGGAGTTATCTGAGGCTCTTCATTGGACACGACAACAACAACAATACAGTATACACTCCCAAGATAGAGTTCATAGCGACTGCTGTGATAGAGATGCATGGAAACATCTGAGGCACTTCATTGGACACGACAACAACAACAATACAGTATACACTCCCATGATAGAGTACATAGCGACTGCTGTGATAGAGATGCATGGAAACATCTGAGGCACTTCATTGGACACGACAACAACAACAATACAGTATACACTCCCATGATAGAGTACATAGCGACTGCTGTGATAGAGATGCATGGAAACATCTGAGGCACTTCATTGGACACGACAACAACAACAATACAGTATACACTCCCATGATAGAGTACATAGTGACTGCTGTGATAGAGATGTATGGAGATATCTGAGGCTCCTCATTTGACACCACAACAACAACATCAACAACAAAAGTTTAATTAATTATAGAAATATTCAGATATTATTCAAATTTCAGTATTAATATAAAATGCATATTTAATATATGTAAATAGAGCAGTTAGGAGTCATTAAATGCTACAGAGCTGCCAAATATATTGGCACCTGAGCCCGGAAAAAATTATCCTTAACAGGATTAATTCCCGTTATTTACGGTCCGTTTCAATGCTCAATAATAACATTTCCGACGTCCAATCCTCCATTAATCTACAGAATTTATCGTACTCCGCCCATATATCACCCTACTTCTTACTTTCAAATAAAACTTGCCACTCTCTACCCATACACCTATATTTTCTTCTTCCCCTACATCACGCTTTAACCATTATAATATATAGTAATATATCCGCTAAATATAATAGTATATGCCTATATTTATTTATATATTGGATACGCAAAGATTACATTTATTTCTTTATAATTTTACATAAACAAACCTTTAATTATTGTTTTGTTTTTAATCAATTTCTGCGACTTAAACTCTAGCTATTCCTATGTATTGGGTTTGCAAAAGTTACATTTTAATTATTTCTTTATAATTTTTCTTAAACAAACCTTTAATTATTGTTTTGTAGCGATTTCTGTGCCTTATATTCTAGCTATTCATGTATTGGATGACAAAAATGGCTCATGCTTCTATTTAAATCATTATAAATTTGCATAAACAAATTTTAACTTGCTTTTTTTACAACGATTTCTGAATATTAAACGCTAGCTAACCATATGTATTTGGTGCGCAAAAATTCTGCGTATCAAACGCTAGGGTGCGCAAAAGTGACTCGTTCCTTTATTTAATTTATTTTAAATTTTACTTATTGTTTTACATCGATTTATGAGTGAAACGCTAGCTATTCAAATATATTGGCCGTACAAAAATGTGACTTTGCGTATTTATTTAATTCCTTATAAATTTGCATAAACAGAATTTTACTTATTGCTTTGTTTTGTAGCGATTTCTGCGTCATAAACGCTAGCTATTTACAAGTAATACTTGATATAAAATCTTATGTGTATTTTATTTTGATCTCTTCAGATGTCTATTTTGTGCCTGGAAATTCCTATTTGATAAAAGCTTTGCTTTTATTTTCACTCTCAAGAATATTCAGGTATGCTTTATTAATTCGCTTTCTGATTTTCCTTTTCACTGTCAGCTGACCTTACTTAACCAATCAACGTTGAGTTCATTACCTAATCAGCCTGTAGTACTCCTTTAACTCTTAGGTTGCATTGAGAAACGAAATTAAATATATACACATAAGTATGTAATATTGTTGTAAATGATCCTGTCGACGTATGGATAAAATGGCAGTCATGTACGTGATGCGAGTGTTGATGCTCTTCCCACACGCGGACAACAAGAAGCAGAAGCAGGGCTAGATGTTAGCACCGATAGTGATCGGGGACATCCACGGGCCAGAGGTAGAGGCCATGACACAAACTTGGATGCCTATCACCGAGACATGGAGAGAGAGACCGAGAAAGACAGACGTGGTCTACCGATGGACACACTGTAGAACATACTGCCGCTGACCCTCTGCTAAAACTGTCCTCTTGACCCCGGGAGGGGTCGCCTATAAAATCCCTGAAGGGGCGTCGGCTATGTTCTTTCCCTCTTCCACGCAACTGTCCCCAGCTGACCACTCTTGCGGTTTTTATTTTGACGTCACCATTTTGAGTTTAAATACAAATAAGGGTGATACATGTTATACTCTAATAAAGATATAGCATGTATATACAAAAAATGGAGGTGGTAGCAAATAGGAACTGTGTACCTTTTAATAGAAGGGTATGATCTTATAAAATATCTACTCTAACAAATTGGAAGATATGTGAAATATACTAAAGGTGTCATTATTACACAGTTTAAAATATACTATATTTCGCAAATTTTCTTATTATGATTTTCAAAATTATAATAGTAACTCCCCTTTTTCATAAGTTGCCAGAATATAATAAGGATAGGTCGAACATTGTGCAAAAATGTGAAGAACAAGCACACATTTCGTATTTATATATATAAAGGAATCAACGTGTATCTAACTCTTTGTTTTTTTCCCCTTTTCGTTTTTCGCTTTCTTCTCAGAGCTGAATAAATGCTAAAACTAGCGTCCCAAGAGGTTCTTTTATACTACACAAATGTAGGAGCTGTGTAGTAGCTGCGATATTTATATTTATGATAGAAAACAAGACGTAAATATATATTTAAAGGATAAATCAGTATTTTTAATAATCTTTAATTAAAAGTTAAAAAAAAAAACTAGACGCCATCTATCGCTGCAAACTATCGGCCTCGGGTCGGTGACTCTCTTTTTGATCATATATATAAGCGTATTTACGCAAAAATGGTCTTAAATACCCATTTATTGATTTCACAAGAAGTCACTGAGGCCAAAATTCTGGTCGTAGAGGTACAGTCTGCACTACGCTGACAAGAGCCAACAGCTCGAGAAGCGTTCTTGGTTGACTTTTATTGATATATCAAGAAATTGGGTTAGCCAAATATCATTGAACAAGTTAAATAAACGTTTAGTTTATTTCTGTTCCACTAGATGGCGCTTTGCCATCTAGAAATACCCATGTGAGTCAGGTTATGACTTTTTTATTTTTAATATCAACAATTGACCTTTTATATATTTTTTTGTTTTTTACACACACGTATATATATCGTAAAGATAGAGGCTGCCTGGCCGGCATTCATATTTATATGAAAAATAGACACATATAAAAAACTCCAATTGGCCGAAGTGTCTATTTTTCATATAAAAACGTATATATATATATATATATATATATATATATAATGATGCATTAGCGCGCTATCAGCTATGAAAATTATAAACTATTATAAACGCCTATGATTCTTTTAAAAATAAAACAATTTCTACTGCCCTTACTGCAATAGAAAAATTAATGGGAAGGCCTGGCTCATCAGTGGTGAACCCTCCCAGGGAGGAATGATTGATTTTACTCAAAGATATGTCTATTCAAGGTTCATGAATATAATCCTACCGCATCCTTATGTTATATATATAAAGCAAACCAATTTGCAAGCTACATTGTTGGAAAATGGTTTGCATAATGTATTTTACCCTTTTTATATTCCATTTGGATATTTATTCAGACAGTATAAATGTCATTTATATAGAATATAATATTTTAAAGAGAAGGATTATAATATATAACTGAAATATATTCCATATATTTATTATAGGGAATTCTGTAAATATTTATAATGTAAATTTATTCTGAAAAAAAAGAAGAGGGGGATAAAGATGTATGTTATGTTGTCAATCCATAACAAGGATTCGAGAGCTAAGATGATAATAGGAAAAAAGGAAAACCATAGGGTCGGTGGAAGGATGGTATAAACCGTTAGTTTTCGACCGCTACGACCCGGGTTCGATTCCCGCATTGGGCACTTTTTTTCTGATAAAAGAAAATTGCTTCAATGGCCCCCGATTCTTGCAAAAGTCCAACCCCACCAGCGAAAACAAGCAATAAACGGGGCTCGGACATATTTGTAAGTGCAAAGTCGAACTGATTTTTACATGTGTAGACATGTGGTGCATTTACAGTAAAGGCAGCCGCCTACTTTTACCCACCATAATTATTATAGCCTGTACCACGTGTACTAGGCCTAAGCAAAAAAAAAAGTGAAAATAATGGAGCAATTTTGGGAGATGTCGATTAAAACCTGAGGCAAATTTCATCGGCCAAATCTTAAAGACCATATTGTTTATTTTAGTAATAAATATTTTAACTTGAAAACATAGTATTAATGTTACTATGCCTTCACCTCCTAATGTGTTAATCACTAATTTACTAATAGATTATTTACACTGCTGATATTAGAAACTATTTAGGGTATTTTCTTCTTTATAAATTAAAAAAAATATTGCCAAACATTTTTAATATTGAAAAATGTTGGGAAAGCTTGTCTCAACTGTGTAATAAACGCTCTCAGTCGTTTTTAAGACTTCTCTGACATAGAATTAGACTCCATTTACATATATCCGGTACTGTTGAAAAACTATAAGTACACGTGGTACAGGCCATGATAATCATGGTGGGTAGTTAGCGACTGCTTTTACTGTAAGTACACCACATGTCTACACATGTGAAAAGCAGTTCGACTTTGCACTTACAAATGTGCCAGAGCCCAGTTTGGTTACTTGCACTCGCTGGTGGGGTTGGACTTTCGCAAGAATCGGAGCCATTTGAGCATTTTTTTTAACTGAAAAATGTTTCCAATACGGGAATAGAACCCGGGTCATAGTGGTCGAAAACCAAACGGTTTAACCAGCTTTCCACCGATTCCCCGGTATTTATATATAGGAGCAGCAGAATGTTATTTTATTTATATATGAAAAAATGATTCCCTCTACAAATAGTGTAAAGTTCCACGTATAGATAAAACGTCAAAATAAGAGTTAATCTATTTTGTAAATATTTGTGCATCGAGAAATGTGTGTGTGATCTTCCACAAACAATAAGTACAAAACCAGTTAGGAATAAATTAATTATATATAATATAACACACAATATACAGGGTGATCCAAAAGTCCCGCACTATTTTAAAAATTAATAACTCCGCGAATATTTGCGCTAGAGCAATGCGGTAAACACCATTGTGTTCAGGATGCAATGGGATTTTTTATGGCAAATAATGAAAAATTCGAAATTGATTTTAGTTACAATTTTATTCGCCAGATGGCGCTCTACCAGAATCAGAGATTCAGCGGCCAAATTGTTTGATAAATTGAAAAATATAACTGATCGGCATGTATTTTTCCTTTTTGAATACCAGGAAATAACCCTAATAATATCAAATAACAAATTAATAAAACACCACTTCGCCAAAAGTATGAAGAATTAGTTAACGATTTTCAAATACAATCAGAGATATGTAAAATAGGTAAATGCAAATTAAAACATGTAGCAAAAAGAAAATTGATATTTTAGATACGGTTTGTTTCCGAAGATAATAAATGTCTAATATTTTTAATTCAACTCTCACTCAGTATCGATTATATTTATTTTAATTCATTTGAAAAATATGTATCTATCTCTGATAATTTATTTTACTCTGGAATGCCGTTGTTGTTGTCGTGTCCAATAAAGAGCCTCAGATGTATCCATGTATCTCCATCACAGCAGCAGCATTGTCCACTATCTTAGGTGTGTAAAGCTGCTGCCCAGGGTATATGTCTAATTTTTGCAAGGCTGCGGCCATTGCTGGCTATAAGAATATGTGGGTAGGTGTAAGTTCCACACCAGGACAATTGTTGCATGCCCTATAGGTTCTTGTGCCATCTGGATGTATTGTCATTCCTTTATAGTGTTTTGTTCTAAGTCTTGTTATAGCTTTTGTCATTTTTCTCTCAGAGTTTATTTCGCATTTTGATCTTTTCTTATTTTTTCGTTTAATTATCTTGTATTTTGACAAAGAATCAGCGTCAAATAATGACATTTGTTCTTTCCTTTGGCTCAACTTTCTGGCTTCCTTTGCCAAAATGAATGCCATTTCATTACCCCTGATCCCAGCATGGGCAGGGACTCATTGTAGAATGTAGTTATTCTCCAATGGTTCCAGTTGGGTAAGTAACGAGTGTATTTTCTGTGTGATTTTAGTATTGCCCTTCTGAATTTCTTCTAGAGCGGATATGGAGTCGCTGTATATTAAAATTACTTCTGCTTGATGCAGGGATGGTTGGTTAAGGCATACATCAAGGGCTTTCCAGATAGCTGTCAGTTCACAAGTGAAGTTTGACGAAATCTGTCCTGCTCCTACTTTGATTTTGATGTTTGTTCCATCTTGCAGTATTATGTTAATTCCGGCCCCTCCATTACTCAGGGTAAGGTCTGAAGATCCATCTGTATATGCTGTTGAAGGGCGTGGCCTAGCAATTTTAATCAATAATTTGTACTATGAAGACATAGCCGTTAATATTACAAACACATTAGACCTCGAAGCCCAAGGTATCAAAGTCTACCTCAATCAAAACAAAGCCATCCACATATACAATATGTATCACCCTCCAAACAATACATTTATTGACGATGGAACAATGGCTCAATTTCTTACAGACAACACTATTATTGTAGGTGACCTTAATGCCAAACATCAACTATGGGGATGTTCTACGCCAAACCCAAGAGGCAAAATACTATCAAACATATTTGACGACAATGCCTTCTCATGTGCTTAAATGATGGGAATCCTACCCATCATTCCTACAAGCTATAATACTGCACAAGCCCTTGATATAAGTTTTTACTATCCTGACATTTTCAACAAATGCAAATAGAAAATATTAAAAAGTTTTGGAAGTGATCATTTGCCTAATTTGATAGAAATTAGCACCAAGACCAAAACTAGCTCAATTAAGAAAAATTCTGGAACTTCAAAAAGGCTAATATGATATCTTTCGAAAACACCATTATTAAAGCAGCCAAAGTTTCAATACCAAGAGTTAATATTAAGAAATGGATTCCAAATTATACACACCTGGCAAAAAATATTCAAAGACTTATAACTAAAAGAAATGAACTACAAAAAAGTGCACCCAAAATCAAAAATATTGTAGAACTGAACTGAACAATGTGATTGCAAAAATAAAAAAAGATTATGCGTAAATGTGAAAAGAGAAAAATGGAAACAAACTTGTGAAAACCCCTGAACCCAAGAAACCCAAATACAAAACTTTGGAATTGAGCAAAACAAATTGACAGAGTCCAGCCACAAACTGAAAACACAAATATGATTAAGAATACAGATGGTACACCAGCAACTAATGACAAAATTGCTGCCAATCTTTTAGGTAATTCATATCAAATAAGTAGTAAAATCAAGGTTGAAAAAAGGCCCGAAAGATTATTCATGACTGTAAAAAATGTCACCAGCACTCATAATATTTTCCATGAAAAAAATCAATATGAAAGAGCTAGCTTATGCATTAGAAAACACTGAACTAAACAAGACTCCTGGGCCAGATGGAATCCATGGCCGAATGATATCAAACTTGGGCAAAATTGGCAAAGAAAGACTTCTTAATATTTTCAATAACTCCTGGAAAACTGGAAAATTGCCTCAAGACTGTAAAAATGCAACAATAATTCCCATTAAAAAACTTGACAAATCTGCTGATGACCCAAAAAACTACCGACCTATCTCCCTAACAAATATTTGCTGCAAATTAATGGAAAAAATTATACTCAGACGACTCACCTACCACCCCGACACAAGAAATCTCTTACCAGAAGAACAATATGGATTTAGGAAAGGACATGGGACAATAGACCAACTCTTATTTTTCACACAAAAGGTAAAAGATGCACAAAACGAAAAACCAACTAACCACACCATAGCTGCTTTTTAGACCTTCCACAAGCTTTTGATAAGGTATGGAAAAACAAGTTAATTACAAAATTATACAAACATTTCAAAATTGATGGAAAAGCTATCACTTGGATAAATGATTCTCTTAAAAATATATAAATCAGGATCAAATATAATGGCACTCTATCTAAAACCTTCAAATTGTACCAAGGATTACCACAAGGATCAGTCCTTAGCCCAACTCTCTTCACCCTATTTATTGCAGGCATAGAAAAATAAATTTCACATAAAACCAATATTGGACTTTTCGCTGATGACATTATTCTATGGAGCAGCAGCACTAACTGGGAAAAAGCTGAAAGAGATTTAACAAGACTCTTCTCCACCTAGAAAAATTTGCTAATAAACATAAATTAGAATTTAACCCCCAAAAATCTGAAACCTGTCTTTTTACTACCGATAAGAAACTATACAAAATAAGACCAAATATTATTCTGAAAGAACAACAATTGCAATATAATAAACATCCTAAATATCTCGGCTACACCCTGGTTCCAGAAATCAACTCCAGTAAGCATATTGAAGGAGTTGTTAGAAAAGGAAGAGACCGACTAAAAATCTTGAAATATATTTCAGGAAGAGTGGGGAGCTGAAGCAACAACAATAAAATTAACTTACACATCTCTAATGAGACCTATCCTGGAATATGGATATCAAATCTATGGTACAGCATCTGAAACAAATCTAAAATCACTGGAAAGGATACAACTAAGTGCAGCTAGAATTATTACAGGTCTTCGAAAACCCTGCCCTAATGATATTGTACTTTACGAGGCAGACATTATGCCCTTAAAGAATAGAATAAGCTACAATCTGCCAAAATATATAAACAAAATCAAGAGTTATGAAAACAAACACAGAACTTTCAATTACATACTTAATTGGGAATCCAATCTAAGACTCAAAAAAGAAGGCCCTCTCCACCTGGCCAAAAGAAATGAATTTTTAAAATATAAAGTGGAAAAATATTATTTAGCTGAAAAAAAAAATATCTCCATGCGAACCACTAACAAAATGTTATTTTTAATGCCACTTTAAATGAAACCACCAACAGACAATACCAAAATCCAGAATACTTAAAACAATTATCATTAGAAATAATTAATAAAATTCCTAAAAATGCAATAACTATCTATACCGATGGTAGCAGAGATGAGTTGGGACACACTGGCAGTGGCTCTCTCATTAAAACCACAAATGGCATTGAGAAAATAAACAGAAAAAACCCAGAATTTTGCTCAGCCTTCAGATCAGAACTTATAGCCATCTATGAAGTCTTAAAATCCATCAGAAACATTAAACATCACGAAATATGGATTCTTACTGATAGTAGAAGTGCCATACAACACTTGAGTCACACAGGGGAACTTAGAGACAAAGTAAGCAGAAACATAATTGGTTATCTCCAAAAACTCTCAATATTTCAAAAATTCACCTTCAATGGATACTCTTACATGTTAGCATTGAAGGCAATGAAGCTGCTGATGCGCTAGCGAAAAAAGGCACAAAAGAACCCTTTCTACAGAAAAATAAACTTACTTTTAAAGAAATAGAAACAGTAGCCAAAATAAACAAGAACTAGAGGATCCCACCTAAGCACAGTCGGTATACCCTAGAAGCAGATGGCCACCCAGACCTTTCGGTCCACAAGCCGGCATGCGAAGCATGCCTTCGCTGCTATTC
This sequence comes from Cordylochernes scorpioides, assembly GCA_030710605.1. Classification (NCBI taxonomy): domain Eukaryota; kingdom Metazoa; phylum Arthropoda; class Arachnida; order Pseudoscorpiones; family Chernetidae; genus Cordylochernes; species Cordylochernes scorpioides. The sequence continues at coordinate 21,657,915 of CP092871.1, forward strand.
TGTTTAACTCATAAGCCAAGTAACGGTATCCAAGCTAGTGATTGGACATTGTACCTTGAAACACCACCTCCCAGACAACGTGTCTGGAAGGATTTCTATACCGGTGGCCTTTAATCACAGCAAAATAGGAAACTATATACTGTGTCCAGCATGGACCGCGGGGAGGCAGACCCCGGTCGACTCTGTTCACTCACAGCTGAGGAAATGCTCAGCTGCCACGTCGTGGGCTTTCTCAAGAAGCTTGCTGTGATTTCTCAGCAGCTCACTCTCGATCGCGCCCCTCGCCCTCCTTCTCTCTTCCTGCACACCCACTACCCTTGGACAATCCAAGACGTAGTGGCGTGCATTCACATCCCTTTCTCCACAGACGCAATCAGGATTGCTCTTAATTTCAAATCTGTGGAGACTTGGGGAAGAGCCCATGTCCCGAACTACCCTAATGAGTTTGTGGGACATTACCTTACAGAGGTACTTGGGTGTTGTTACCCCATTGAATAACTCTCTCCCCGTCACAATGTTCCTCCATCTGTCCAAACATAAGTCCTGGACGTGCCCCCTGATCCTCCTATAAACTTCTTTCTTGGTCACTGTGGTCCTCAGTGATCTACCTTTTAAGCATCCTGCCTTAGATATCCTGTCTGCGAACTCATTACCTTCGATGAGGCTGTGTCTCCTAAACCAAGGGAGCTCCGGAGCCCGCGTCATCATCTCCAGCTCCTGGATTATTTGATGCGCGAGTTGCCCTTTCTCCAGATTGATGGCGACGAGGGCCGACATACGATCTGAATAGAGGCGGTCCGGGCTGAAGTTCTTCTCGGCACACACTCTGCGGGCTACCCTGATCGCAACCAGCTCGGCTGAAAAGACCAATTCGTCCACTCTGAGTGTTAAACTTTCTTGGAAGATCAGCTCTCCATTAGTGGAAATCACTACCCCAGCTCCAGTATTGGTTCCAGACTTATTCCCATCAGTGAAAACCTCCGTGCCAATCCCTGTCAGCCCTCCAGGACTCCAATTCCACTTTGGCAACCACTGCGGAGGCTTTCTTGGGTCCCTCTTCCATTTCAGGGCACCCGCTTCAAGTCCCAGGGCATCTTCCCTGTTCTCTTAGATCTTCTGTCTGATGGTCTCCTCCTCTAGTTTCCATCCCAGAGGAATAAGCCCAGCGAGGACCAATAAGGCCTCACTGCTGGTAGTGCGATATCCCCCTGTGATTCTGAGTGCCGCTGTCCTCTGCACTCTCTCTAGAGTAGTCGCCACCTTCTGATCCCTGTTTCGGCGACACCAAGCCCTGGAAGCATATAGCAGGATTGGCTCGACACAGGAGAGGCAGAGGTTCCTAAAAATAGTACCCTCCTTCTCCCCCCCCCCTGTTGAGAGCCAACCAGGACAGGCCTGCACAACGCCTCCCTGCCTCTCGCCACCATCTCCTCCGCCTGGTATTGCCAACCCATCTTGTCATCAATGACCACCCCCAGGATGGTCATCCTATTGACCAACGCTAACCTCCGTCCTTCGATCCCGATAGCCGGCTTGTGTTCCCATTTGATCCCTTTCCTCTTAGTTCTTATGTCCCTAGGCTTAAAGCTGAGGGCTTTAGTTTTGGAGACATTGAACTTAAGGCCAGAGTCATGGGCCCAGTTCGAGAGAATTTGGAGAGAAGTTTCAACACACTTCTCAGCCTTCGCTCTCGAAGCAGCCTCAACAATGAGGAACTGGTCGTCAGCATAGAGAACCAGCCTGGCTCCCTCAGGGAGCTCCTCCTGGAAAACGGTGCTTACCAGGATATTCCACAGAATAGGTCCGCAGCAAGAGCCCTGGAGGCAACCCCTAGCACAGTTTCTTTCCAACTTCCGCCCACCAAAACTGAGGCTAATCCGTCTATCCCTCAGGAAGTCACGAACCAAGCTGCACAAATTATCAGGACAACCCATGTCCATCAAATTTCTCATCAGCTTGTTCCAGTTCATGGAGTTGAACGCGCCATCAATGTCCAGGGCCACGAAAAGAACCTAAGCACCCTTATTTAAGCCCATCTCAACCCCCTCTAACACCTCGTTCAAAGCTGTGGTTGTGGAGTTCCCTTCCCTAAACCCATGTTGGAAAGAGGAAAGGAGCTCATTACCTTCTAGCCAGTGCTTCAGTCGCTGAGCTAGTAGGCTATCCAGGACCTTACCTAGACACGCTAGTAAAGAAAGCATACGATAATCATTAGGAGAATTACCCTTTCTACCAGACTTTTCGAGAAGCACTACTCGGGCAACCTTCCATGCCTCAGGAAAAGTACCAGTGTCCAGGCACCTATTGAATAACCTGGAAAGAAGCGATGGGTGCATCCTTACCAGGGCTTTCACGACCGTGTTATCGATCCCTTCGGGACCAGGAGATTTCCTTTTCCCGAACTTGAAAGCCGTCAGTTTCACCTCATTCTCAGAAAAGGGCGGATCTACCAAACCACAAGTGGTCAGAGAGATCTCGTCCTTTGGTTCCTCGTTTCCGAAGTGCCGATCCAAGTTGTTTTTATTTTGTCTTCTGCTTTCGAGCGAGTAGGTCTAGAACACATTCTCTCTGAATTTTCTCATTGTTGGTGGATGAAACAGCACCAGTGATTATTTTGGCCGCTTTTGCTTGAACACTGTCTAGTCTTACTTTTAGTGATGAGCTTGAGGGAGCCCAGACCGGTGTTGCATATTCCATTATCGGCCTTATTAAGGTGGTATATGTTGTTCTGAGAATTCTGGGTTTTGCTCCCCAATTTGTTCCACATAGCCTTCTCAGAATGTTTAGTTTTCTGATAGTTCTATTTGAGGTGCTAATTATGTGTTCTGAAAATTCCAATTCCTCATCAATAATAATTAAAATAATTTTGTTGACATCTTGTCAATACATGCACAGTCTGCACTATTAAAAAAAATAATATGCATTATATACACTATGTACAATGAATATGGCGCCTCTTCCAGCGCTGCAGATTTTGTGGAGAATCGCCAGTGGGACTCCAGCGACACCACGCATTTTGCAATCTACGATGAATACGTAGATCGCGTACTTTGCCGCTTAGGAGATGGTGATGGCGTGGTCCTCGAGACCAACTTGAAAGATACAGGACTGCAGTATCACACCTAGGTATTATGGATTTCTAATTTTATCAATCATTTGTTTGTTTATGCTTATTTTTTTGCTATATTTATGCCTTTTTCCCTGTGAGTGGAGAAGACGCATAGGTTTGGTTTTATTGGGTTTATGGTCATTTGGAGTTCCATTGCCCACTTCTCCAGTCCTCTCATTGATGTGTTCAGTATTTTTTACGATTTTTCTATGCTGCTACTTGTGTGCCATATGGCTATATCATCTGCATAACAGACAACCTTTGTGTCTTCAGTGAGGTAAGGATGGATGTCGTTAATATATAGCAGATAGAGTAGAGGACTGAGCACAGATCCCTGAGTTACACCAGCCCATGTTCTTCCTTCCTTGGAAAATTCTCCATTGACCCGAACCTTTAACCTTCTTCCCCTTAAGAAGTCTGCAATCCAGATTAAGGTTTTTCTCTTACTCCGATGTTGTGCAGCTTTTCACGTAATTTCTCCCTCCACACTCGATCAAAAGCTGACGTCATATCAAGGAATATAGCCGTGGTCTTCTTTGGCAGTTTTTCCTGGAAAGAATCTATTATTGATTGACAGAAGTAAAACAGTTGATCAGTCGTACAGTGCTGGGATCTATAGGCAGTTTGGTAGAGGTTTATTTTATTATTTTTAGTGAGCCAGACTATGAGCCTAGAGTGGATAATTCGTTCTGGTATTTTACAAAGTTTGCTGGTGAGAGCAATTGGCCAATAGTTCTTGTATTCCTTGGCATCTTTGTTTGGCTTCAGTATTGGCACTATAATTGATATCTTCCAATTCTTTGGTAGTTTACCAGTTTGCCATGAAATGTTCAGTATTCGTAGGAGTTGATTATTAGCTTTGTCTTCAAAGTGTTTGATCATTTAATCAAAGATTAGATTATCTCTTGGTGACCTCTTGGATTTTTTTATTGATAAGTTTAGCTCATTCAGTGTGAAGTCTCTCGAGAAAATATCTTGTTGATGGAAGTTTATTGCTTGTTTAACTAACTGGTTTATATTATTTTTAGAGTCCTGTCTTCATTCGTATAGTTGAGTATGGAAGTGCTTGAAAGATATTCAGCAATTATGTCAGCCATCTGTTTGTTCTCGTTCGCGCTGTTCTATTCATATCGGTTAGAGTATTGAAGGATTGGTGTTGATTGTTCTCTAACACTCTAATCATATTACAGTGTTGGCTGTCCTTTCTTGGATCCATTTTTTCGCAGAATTTTGCCATTTTTCTTGTTTGCATATCCAAATTTCTTGTTCTATTTTGTGACTAATTTCAATGAGTTCTTTCTGTTTTCTTCTGTTTTATTTTTTTAAGAAGTTCATTGATATTGTCTCTCTCTCTGAAATCACTGCCTCGATGTTGTGGTCCTTCCAGTAAGGTATCCACAGGTCTTTACGTCTAACTCTAGGTATCGATGCTTTTGCAGATTTTGAAATGTTCGAAGAGAATTTTTCCAAGTTTTTGTCAAGCGTTCTGTAATTCAATTTTTCGTTGCACAGTTCTTCAAGCTTTTCTGTGAATTTTTTTCAAGTCTGCTTTCCTAAAGTTCCATGTTCTTTTATTCTAATGGACGTTCTCAATTTTGAAGTTTAGGGTTGTTAAAATTGGTCTGTGGTCACTGATTGCACCTCTCATGATTTTCCATTGTGTTGTGGGTGCGATGTTGTAATTTATCGCTGTGATGTCTATTGCGGATTCTGTGCCTGTGGACTTAGATAGGTGTTCTCTCCGTTATTTAACGGTGTAAGGTCGAGGTCTGTTAGCATGTCCTCAACCTGCTGACTTTTGTTATCCAGGACAGGTGATCTCCAAATTGAACTTTTGGCGTTAAATTCGCCGAGTATGATTGTGATATCCGAAGACGCTTCACTTAATGTCTCTATTGTGTGTACCCATACAAAATTCAAAGATTTCACGAGCTGAAAGTTGGCGATTTTGAGATGCGTCAAGAATTCGCTGCATGGGTTTTCTGGCGAATTGATATTGATGAAAACTGGCTGTCGAATGTTCTGTGGACAGATGATGCTCACTTTTCTCTAAACGGAGAATTTAACATTCAAAACAGCCGCATTTGGGCAACAGACAACCCTAGGATTTTTACAGAAATGCCACTTTACCAGCCTAGAGTTACAGTTTTGTGTGGGTTCCCATATTGCAGGGCAAAAGCACTAAGCGAAATAACATTCATGAAAGATGGAGGACCTCCTCATATCTCCCGAGGTGCCAAACAATTGCTGAAGGATACCTTCTGTGAAAATCGTGTGATAAGTCGCCACTTTATATACCAGTGGCCTCCAAGATCACCAGACTTGACGCCTTGCGATTTTTGTTTATGGGGGTACATTAAATCGTGTGTTTATCGATGCTGGCCTACCACATTGGCCATGTTGAAGGCTTCTACCAGATGGCACGTTTTATCAATTTAACAGATATGTAATTTAATGCTGTCCATTCTGTCATTTATCGTCTGCAGGCGGTGATTGAGAATGAAGGGTGCCACATTGAGCAAGGATTGTGACCTAATACAAGAGAGAAGGCAGTTACCTCATGTGTTATATAAGCCGCCATGTATTATATTATCTACCAATATTTTGCAGCTCTTTGTGTTGGGATATGGGGATAATAAATGCTGTCCTCACATCTTGACTATCTTTTTTTATTTGTGAACAGTAATTTTTTGTTTGTCATTTGCTCACATATTATGTCGTGCAAACCAGAGTGTTATAACTTCTCGAATAACACTGGTACACACAATTTTTCCCCTTATGTTTAGTTTTCGCTTTTCGCTCATTAGAAGAAATAGCATAAGGAATATTTTCTGTATACCAATAACTTTAGAATTTTGTGAAAAAAAATAATACAAAATGATTTTACTACCACGTTTTTCAACGCAAAAGGTCGATTTAAAAATCATTTTTATTTGAGGAGAAACATTTTTTAAAATTGTGTACAGTATAATAAACAATGATAACATTTGACAAGCCCATAGGATATTTGGAATAAAGTACGACAAATATATTTTGTCACTCCCCTCTATATTTCATTTGTTGGATCATGACAAATATCCAGTTAAATAGTCAAGGGTCTCCAATTAGTCAAGAAACTACACATTTCTTATAGCAAGAAATCCTATTAGTAGTGCCATCATAATTTTTGGTACTATATTAACATATCAAAAATTCGTGTATTGATATCAGCAGTATTTTTCAAACATTCAATCTATTTCACAAAACCCCATATAAAATATAAATATTTTTGCTACATGTTTTAATTTGCATTTGCCTATTTTACATATCTCTGATTGTATTTGAAAATCGTTAACCAATTCTTCATACTTTTGGCGAAGTGGTGTTTTATTAATTTGTTATTTGATATTATTAGGGTTCTTTCCTGGTATTCAAAAAGGAAAAATACGTGTCGTTCAATTATATTTTTCAATTTATCAAACAATTTGGCCGCTGAATATCTGAATCTGGTAGAGCGCCATCTGGTGAATAAAATTGTAACTAAAATCAATTTCGAATTTTTCATTATTTGCCATAAAAAATCCCATTGCATCCTGAACACAATGGTGTTTACCGCATTGCTCTAACGCAAATATTCGCGGAGTTATTAATTTTTAAAGTTGTGCGGGACTTTTGGATCACCCTGTATATGCTATGAATAAAAATACACAATGTTAATGCAGTCTTGGTTAACAATCTTGAAAGAATAATAATATTGAAGATCATATATTTATTTATTTGAGCTAAGGAATATATAAAAGAACATAATTTGATAAAAGTACTGCCTGGCTTAAGGCGAGTAGAATAAGCAAAACAAAAACTTATTTACATAATGTACAAAAGATTTGAGCCGGCCATCGGGAAACAACAACAGTGAGTTTTTATAGGGAAAGCGTCACCTCTGGCAGTCGATTTAACAGAGTATTTGAATCGATGAAATATAATTTTAAATAAAATAATATTTTAATATAACATATATATGTTTAGATGTTTGTATGTGTAAAAGTCACAATCATGCTTTAATGCTTACATTCCATGTATGGTGCGTTATTGACTTACAATCCGTATCTCTATCACACATCGAACACTATCTCCTGTCCCTTATCAAGAGGGCGGATGGTGAAGTAGCGGCTCCTGATTACCGCCTCCCATCCATCTTACTGATGGCCTAATAAATGGCGGAACATCTGTATCGTCGCCTAACTCAGCCTTTCATAAACTCACCGTCTTCAACGATTCTTATAAACACATTCTTATTTGACAGTTTGATACCAATTTTCATGTTCCGCATTGTAAATATACACTTATAATTTGTCATAATTATTATTTTTACGATACACTAGCGCGCCATCTGTTATTAAAATTAGAAACGATTTTAGACGCGTAAAATTCTTTTTGAAATTAAACAATTTCTACTGCCATTACTGCGATGGAAAAATTAAGGGGAGAGCCTGGCTCATCAGTGGTGAAACCTCCCAGCGGTTTTGCCAGTTTACTGGGAGGGTTCACCACTGATGAGCCAGGCCCTCCCATTAATTTTTCCATTGCAGTAAGGGCAGTAGAAATTGTTTAATTTCAAAAAGAATTTTACGCGTCTAAAATAGTGTCTAACTTATTATTGTCAATGTGCTTCTTTTTCACATATCAAATATTGTTGTGAAAATTAAGAAATCCATATTTTAATCATTTAATAATATGAAGGCATATATAGATTGAATGAATGATTTATTTGCCAATATTCCGGTTGGCTGAATGCCAACTTTTATCATGGCATTACATTTTTGTATTCATTTATACTCATTTTGTACTTACAAAATAGTAATACCTTGATAAAGGTTGGCCTTCAGCCAACCAAAATATCGGTAAATAAATATTTTATTCAATCCAATATATGCCTTTTTATTATCTTATATCAAATACTATCTCTTCAGACCTAATTGCAATGATAAATGATAAAGTGGCACAGCAAATCTGTTTGAAAAGAGATATACAATTTAAATAATTTTATTGATTCTTCTAATCAATTTTTACAAAGGTGGAAAAAATATATAATAAAATAGTAAATAAAGGGTAGATAAAATGTAGGGGAATATATATAGTTGTGTATGTGTACAAATTTCTTCAGCAAAGAAGGCCTTCCCACCTTGAGAGAGTTCTCCTCAAGACAAGGTCTTCACTCCTCAGTTCCACGCCAAGGAAGTACTGGAAAGAGATAGATATAGCCAAATCCTTTTATATATATTTAAACGCCGGCTATCGATAAAATTTGTAAGAATTATTTTTAGCAATGTGTTTCTTTTTATCTATGAATCATAAAATATTATTTCTATAGACCTTACTGTGCAATGATAAAGTTATTTATTGAGAAGGCTTGGCTTATCAGTGGAGAGACGTAAAGGAGGAATAAAATTTAAAAAAAACGCGATAACTTATTTACATATTTACAAAAGGTTTTGTTTCGGCTAAATTCAAACAATAACAATGAATTAATATAGGATAAAGCGGCGCGCTATCTTGGCGGTCGACTTTACATGGTTCTAGAAAATATATTTCAAAATAATATTTCAAAATAAGGAATTGCTATTGTATGTTTGTCTTTTTCTCCTTGACCAATATTCTTTGGATAATTATATAAAATAATTGAATTGTATAAGTTTGTATATAGCCAATTTGTTATGACGTAAAGAAATGTATTGACGCAAATATCCCTGGGTTTGAGATATCGTGATATAGGATGTTAATAAGGTTAAACTTACTTCAAAATGAAATAAAATGTATTATTTACGAACGGAAAAATATGTCCAGGGTAGCCTAGTAGACATGGCATCTGCCCGGTAAGCGGAACACTGTGGGTTCGATTCCCATCCCTGCTGGACATTATTATTTTTCCGTTTATCATTACTCTTCACAATTCATCTTTTCATACCTCATCTCTAAGGTTAGAAATAATCATTATTTCTCCTTAAAATGAATTTTGATTTTTCGTTGAAAGGAAACACCTGCGGTATAATTTTAAATTGTCGTTTTACAATCACAAGCCGCATTATATTATATTGTATTATATATATATGTCGTATTAAGGTATATCTTTGAATAATTATAAATTAAAAACTCTAAATTTGTATATAAGAAATAATAGACGCGACAAAAAGAAACGCAGCCATTTTCTCTTTGTTTATTATTCAACCTCCTTTTTTCTCCCTCTTACCCCTCGGGTCGTTGGTCAAAAAATTATATACAAGCATTGGCTATTTACTCTTTGATTATAGATATTAAAATATATGGATATGGATATTAAAATATATGGATATGGATATTAAAATATATGGATATGGATATTAAAATATATGGATATAAAAATAAAAAATGTGTTGACTATTTACAAGTAGTGTGGGAATTATATTGCAGTGAACCTGCGTGGGGGTGCGCAAGATGAAATTCGTAGCTGCACAGTCTAGATAAAATTTTTAATTTTCTCTGAATTGAAAATATCCTAACGAGGTTATGATATACTATTGATATTTTAAACTGTTATTTATTACATCTTTATTATCTAATAAGTCGATAGGATTCGAACAGTGCGGGGTTAAAAAGCTAAGACTACGGATGGTAGATCTCTCGGCCACGACTGCTCACTTTGAATATGTTCATATCTTTCTTCATCCTACGATCCCTATTCCTTGATGAGGGATCACATCCTTGTGATCTGGGTTGATGTCCGCTCGATGTGGCTGGTTCCCTGGGTTCCTTGGGCAGCGTGTTATCCGCGTAGTTGCGAAAGGCAAAACGTCCATCTCCAGGTCGACGAAAAGTTGCTAATTGCCCATATTGTGGCCGGTAATGACCTTGGCTAGGCGGGGGAGTGGATTCGGGTTGCCAGCGGTCAAAGCCACGCTGTGGTGTCGGTTGTCCTCGAGTTACTGGCCGCATTTGGATGGTGTTTACATAGTCCAACCATTCTTCAGGCGTCTGTGGGTTCCTGGTGTATATCATTTTCTTCAAATCATACGTTACACCTGCCGTAAGTGCTTCAACAATCTGTTTGTTTGGAAGTGAGTTCTCTAATGCACCCACAACCTTAAAATGGTAATAATCGTTAATTTTTTCTGGCTTTTCCAATTGGTGAGTGAACAATTCTTCCAACGTTGTCTTCTTCTTTGATATATAGATTGTGGACAGTTTCTGTTTGATATTTAAATAAGTCTCTTGTTCTAAGCCCAATCGATAAAATATATTTTTAGCTCCTTCTTCTAAATTTAGAATAACTAAATTTTTTCTGTCTCGTTCATCGTTCGTTGCATCCTCAATGTTACGAAAGAAAATATTTATATCTTGATTGAGGCCAGAGAATTTACTTATATGATTTTTATTTGAGACCGTCTGTTGTTGTATAATTTGTGTTAGTAAATTAATTTGTTCTTTCATTAATTTAAATTTTATATTATCGTTTCTGTCAGAAAAATGAGTGTCGGTATCTGACTTCCTTTTTGGCATTTTTGTGGCGAATGGTTGTAGGCTAAAGGTTAAATCCAATAAAGTTTTAAAAAAAGAAAAAACGTACCGGTTATTATATCCTGTCGGCTAAATACTGTCGTATTAAGGTATATCTTTGAATAATTATAAATTAAAAACTCTAAATTTGTATATAAGAAATAATAGACGCGACAAAAAGAAACGCAGCCATTTTCTCTTTGTTTATTATTCAACCTCCTTTTTTCTCCCTCTTACCCCTCGGGTCGTTGGTCAAAAAATTATATACAAGCATTGGCTATTTACTCTTTGATTATAGATATTAAAATATATGGATATGGATATTAAAATATATGGATATGGATATTAAAATATATGGATATGGATATTAAAATATATGGATATAAAAATAAAAAATGTGTTGACTATTTACAAGTAGTGTGGGAATTATATTGCATATATATATATATAATTAAAAAAAAACAGATATTTTCAGCTTGATTTTGATTATATTTTATATAGAATTATTAGCTATTGCTTGATTTTGGTATGCATGAGTATGTGTTATTTTTATACAGTTGTGGTAATAATTAAATAATATTAATAAAAATAGTTATCAAAAATAGCTTTAATTGAACTAAAGGAATATATAAAAAACATAATTTGATAAAAGCTGTCTGGCTTAAGGCTTAAGAATAAAAAAATGGAAAACTTATTTACATAATTTACAAAAGGTTTGAGCCGGCCATCGGGAAACAACAACAATGAGTTTTTATAGGGGAAGCGTGACCTCTGGCGGTCGATTTAGCAGAGTATTTGAATCTATGAAATATAAATTCAAATGACATAATATTTTAATATAACACATATATATATAGGGATACTATATTTAATTCACCTTGTGTATGTTAGATGTCCGTTTAGCAACCTAGGTCTCTGTTGTATTCAATATGCAGCACAGAACGGCACTACCCACCTTTCCTTAATTAAGGGCTCATGATAACACAGGATTTATGTGGCAGTAAAAAATTACTTTTTTATGATCACACGATTTGGTTTTCACAGGTTATCAGTGATCGTAAGTTTAGACAATGTAGGTCACAGCCTATCGTGAGTGGATTGGAACAATTGGGAAGGTAATTATTGCTATATGAGAGGACAGTTTCTTGTAACGACTGATGAGTCCTTGTTTCGATATTGAAAGATTATCTAGTTACTAAGTAGTTTAGTTTGATATTAATTTAATATAAATTTGAAAACCTCTTTATTAAGGTTTTCCGATATGTATCTATAAATTATCGATATAATTTTTATATTCTTAAATATATCTATTATTTTGCTTATTAAATAATTTATTAGAAATAGTATAAACACATTTATTTTAAACAAAATAAAAAATATCAGAACTTATAAAATAAAAGAAGTTTATTTTACCGTCTTTAAAAATATTTACATAAAAGCAATTTAACAAAACAAATTTAATCCAAAAATTAAACAATCAAAATTTACATATATCTCGACAGAATGTGTTTACTCTAGTCTCTAGTCAAAACTCAATCAATAAATATATACACAATTTGATTATTTTTATACGTGTGCGTATCTCTAAGTCCATTTACATCAATATCTGTGTGAAAAAAATAAATAAAAGTGGTCAGGTGTTAATATTAAAAATAAAGAAGGCGTATCCTGACCAAAAGTATATGTGCTTTTTAGATTACAGAGCGCCATCTAGTGGAGCAAATATAAACGTGATTTATGGCCAACCTAATTTCTTGAAAAATCAAGAAATTTTTATTCTTATATAAAGGTGAAAATAAAATAAAAAGTCCTGAAAAAAAGTCAGGTGTTGATATTAAAAATAAAGAAGGCATATCCTGAACAGGAGCACATGTGCTTTTTAGATGACATCTAGTGGAACAGAAATCAACTAAACATTGATTTAGCATGTACCCTGATATTTAGCCAACACATTTTCTTGATAAATCAAGAAAGGACATCCAGCCAGATATATATATGTTATACTTATAAATGACTGCGGCGTATAATTATAAAGCTATACAACCAGTTTAACCGCATAAGTTTATTTTTATTTATGAAAAATCATTTTTAATTTCAAAGAGAAATAATTTAATATTTCTAACTTTTGGATGACGTATGAAAAGGTTGAATATATGAAGAGTGATGGTCTATATATGAATGGATGACGTATGGAGGGTGAAAATATGAAGAGTAATGGCGAACGGAAAAATAAAAGTGTCCAGGAGCACAGGTTCCCGCTCCTGGACACTTTTATTTTTCCGTTCGCCATTACTCTTCATATTTTTCACCCTCCATACGTCATCCATTCATATATAGACCATCACTCTTCATATATTCAACCTTTTCATACGTCATCCAAAAGTTAGAAATATTAAATTATTTCTCTTTGAAATTAAAAATGATTTTTCATAAATAAAAATAAACTTATGCGGTTAAACTGGTTGTATAGCTTTATATATATGTTATATTAGAATATTATTCTATTTAAAATTATATTTCATCGATTCAAATACTCTGTTAAATCGGCCGCCAGAGGTCATTCTTTCCAAACTAGTTGTTGTTTTATCCCAATGGCCGGTTCAAATCTTTTGTACATTATGTAAATAAGCTTTTCATTTTTTTTAATTCTTACGCCTTAAGCCAGGCAGTACTTTTATCAAATTATGTTTTTTATATATTCCTTAGTTTAATTAAAGCAACCTCTGATCAAAACCATTCTTATTATTATTCTTTCAAGATTTTAACCACGACTGCATTAACATAATAAAATCCTCAAGATAATTCCAAAATACAACAGGAATCCCATTGATCTTTTCTTTATATAAGATATATATATATGGGAAAAAAAAGATAAAAAAAGGTTAGGTGTTGATATTAATAAATATTAAAAGGGGATATCCTGACCACTCAAATTAACATTTTAGAGCGCCATCTTTTGGAATAAAAATAAACTAAAGTCGATATAGGTTGTTCTATAATATTTGGTTAACCAATGTCTTGTTGATCAAGAAAAACAAACCACTTACGCGTTTCGGGCATTTCTGCGCGTATTAGTCGTTGAGGTAAAGCTTGCACCACGCTAATGAGAACCAACAGCCCCAAAACGCATACCTGTTTTGGCTTTTTAAAAAATTCATCCTGGTTCAAAATCACATTAATAGGTATCGCTCAGCAAGAGCAACCTAGTTCATGATAATTGAAACAATGAATAATATGTTAACGAATAGATTCAAGAAGGATAAGTTTCTTTATTTGAAAAATCAATTCGAGCTTTCGGGCGCAAGCTGCCCTTCTACAGGAATAATAGATACAATTTTAAGAAGGGCAGCTTGCGCCCGAAAGCTCGAATTGATTTTTCAAATAAAGAAACTTATCCTTCTTGAATCTATTCGTTAATATAATTATTGAAAGGATTATTCGTCTTAAATGAATAATATGTGAAGGTTTTTCACATATTAAACAAATTTTTAACGCGGGATTAAATCCCGGTTCGTGACTGTCGAGAATCGAGGGTGTTACCTACTCGTCCACCAAAAAATCATAAAGTAAATGGATTAACCAAATATTATGTAACAATCTAAATCAACGTTTAGTTGATATTTTTCCACAAGAAAAGCGCTCTTCTAACTAAAATACTCATGTGAGGTATCAGAATATGCCATTTTTTAAATAGCCTTATATATAAATGAAAATGTGGAAAAATAATGAAAAAATAGAATATTAAAAATCAGGAAACAGGATAAATTAACGTTTAGTTGATTTCTGTTCCCGGGATTTGATAAATATAAACACTCATGGATAGATATAGAAACAGAACTTAAGCATTTTCTTTTCAGTATGTATATCGGGATTATTCTGCCAAAACAATTCTCCTAGGTTTTTTTCAATAGAAATCACTATGTTGGATATCAATCTAAAGGGCTCCCAATCAACAGGTGAATCAGAGACAATTAGAAGTTTAAAACTGATTCTTATACTTATGAACAAACCTTTAGGAGATGTTTTGTTTTCATTCAGACAATAACTCTGAAAGATATTCGATACGCAGTAATCTTTATTGAAGATATACGAGATAACTAAGTGTGACAAAATTGTATTTATCTTCTTATTATTCTTTAAAAAACAATATCAAACTATATCACGATAAAATGTTATCAAAATATGAAATTTCCTAAAGTTTTTTCCATGAGTTAATTGTCCGATAAAACCTCGTTATCTATCATCTCTATTTTACAAAGTATCTTACAACAAACCAAAAAAGAGTAATTATTTATTTAAAAATAAAACATGATTTTAAAACATTTTAAAATATGTTTCTTATCCAGAAGTGAATGCATTAACACTAAGGCTTTCTGTGAATCAATCGGAATTTTTTTATTAATAGTTAAAACATCTAGAGAGCGTATTCACTTTAAAAAAAAATGTAGTTAAAGATTTTCAGAAAGACACTTTAATAATGGACGTTTTTTCAAATGAGAACTTGCCGATAATTAACCTTTGAAAGTAATGAAGTGTTAGTAATGGTTAGTTAGCTGTAATTAACACATTTATAATGTTTTATTATATAATTAGACCGCGAATACTTATTAATAGACGAAGAAATACAATTTTAAATATTATTATACTATATTTATAATATTGTAGCGTAGAAATCAATCTTGGAATATCTTAAGATGTAAGAGTATTTATTGATGACAAGAACAACCATCTACAGCTAGAGAATATTGAACAAGTAAGCTAAGTACCATGTATGATTATTTCAAAAATACATGGTAATTATCTGTGTTAAATGTTTTAATTGAATATACAGGGTGATCCAAAAGTCCCGCACAACTTTAAAAATTAATAACTCCGCGAATATTTGCGCTAGAGCAATGCGGTAAACACCATTGTGTTCAGGATGCAATGGGATTTTTTATGGCAAATACTGAAAAATTCGAAATTGATTTTAGTTACAATTTTATTCGCCAGATGGCGTTCTACCAGAATCAGAGATTCAGAGACCAAATTGTTTGATAAATTGAAAAATATAACTGATCGACACGTATTTTTCCTTTTTGAATACCAGGAAAGACCCCTAATAATATCAAATAACAAATTAATAAAACACCACTTCGCCAAAAGTATGAAGAATTGGTTAACGATTTTCAAATACAATCAGAGATATGTAAAATAGGTAAATGCAAATTAAAACATGTAGCAAAAATATTTATATTTAATATGGGGTTTTGTGAAATAGATTGAATGTTTAAAAACACTGCTGATATCAATACACGAATTTTTGAAATGTTAATATAGTACCAAAAATTATGATGGCACTATTAATGGGATTTCTAGCTATAAGAAATGTGTAGTTTCTTGGCTGATTGGCGACCCTTGACTATTTAACTGGATATTTGTCATGATCCAACAAATGAAATATAGAGGGGAGTGACAAAATATATTTGTCGTACTTTATTCCAAATATCCTATGGGCTTGTCAAATGTTATCATTGTTTATTATACTGTACACAATTTTTTAAAATGTGTCCCCTCAAATAAAAATAATTTTTAAATCGACCTTTTGCGTTGAAAAACGTGGTAGTAAAATCATTTTGTATTATTTTTTTTTTAACAAAATTTCTAAAGTTATTGGTGTACAGAAAATATTCCTTATGCTATTTCTTCTAATGAGCGAAAAGCGAAAAACTAAACATAAGGGGAAAAATTGTGTGTACCAGTGTTATTCGAGAAGTTATAACCCTCTGGTTTGCACGACATAATATGTGAGCAAATCACAAACAAAATATTACTGTTCACAAAAAAAAAGAGAGTCAAGATGTTAGGACAGCATTTATTATCCCCATATCCCAACACAAAGAGCTGCAAAATATTGGTAGATAATATAATACATGGCAGCTTATATATCACATGAGATAACTGCCTTCTCTCTTGTATTAGGTCACAATCCTTGCTCAATGTGGCACTCTTCATTCTCAATCACCGCCTGCAGACGATAAATGACAGAATGGACAGCATTAAATAACATATATGTTGAAATTGATAAAACGTGCCATCTGATAGAAGCCTTCAACATGGCCAATGTGGTAGGCCAGCATCGATAAACACTCGATTTAATGTACCCCCATAAACAAAAATCGCAAGGCGTCAAGTCTGGTGATCTTGGAGGCCACTGGGATATAAAGTGGCGACTTATCACACGATTTTCACCGAACGTATCTTTCAGCAATTGTTTGGCACCTAGGGAGATATGAGGAGGTCCTCCATTTTTCATGAATGTTATTTCGCTTAGTGCTTTTGCCCTGCAATATGGGAATACCCTTTTCTCTCAAAAGTTGAACATAACGTTCACCAGTTACAAAAACGGTTTTAAAAGTTCTTCCATTGATTTATCGAAGAAAAATGGCCCAATAATAAAAGAAGTGAACCCACACAAAACTGTAACTCTAGGCTGGTAAAGTGGCATTTCTGTAAAAATCCTAGGGTTTTCTGTTGCCCAAATGCGGCTGTTTTGAATGTTAAATTCTCCGTTTAGAGAAAAGTGAGCATCATCTGTCCACAGAACATTCGACAGCCAGTTTTCATCAATATCAATTTGCCGGAAAACCCATGCAGCGAATTCTTGACGCATCTCAAAATCGCCAACTTTCAGCTCGTGAAATCTTTGAATTTTGTATGGGTACACACAATAGAGGCATTAAGTGAAGCGTCTTCGGATATCACAATCATACTCGGCGAATTTAACGCCAAAAGTTCAATTTGGGGATCACCTGTCCAGGATAACAAAAGTCAGCAGGTTGAGGACATGCTAACCGACCTCGACCTTTCACCGTTAAATAACGGAGAGAACAGCTATCTATCTAAGTCCACAGGCACAGAATCCGCAATAGACATCACAGCGATAAATTACAACATCGCACCCACAACACAATGGAAAATCCTGAGAGGTGCAATCAGCGACCACAGACCAATTTTAACAACCCTAAACTTCAAAATTGAGAATGTCCATTAGAATAAAAGAACATGGAACTTTAGGAAAGCCGACTTGTAAAAATTCACAGAAAAGCTTGAAGAACTGTGCAACGAAAAATTGAATTACAGAACGCTTGACAAAAACTTGGAAAAATTCTCTTCGAACATTTCAAAAGCTGCAAAAGCATCGATACCTAGAGGTAGACGTAAAGACCTGTGGATACCTTACTGGAAGGACCACAACATCGAGGCAAAGATTTCAGAGAGAGAGACAATATCAATGAACTTTTTAAAACAAATAAAACAGAAAAAAAAAGAAAGGAACTCATTGAAATTAGTCACAAAATAGAACAAGAAATTTGAATATGCAAACAAGAAAAATGGCAGAATTCTGCGAAAAAATGGATCCAAGAAAGGACAGCCAACACTGGAATATGATTAGAGTGTTAGAGAACAATCAAAACCAACACAAATCCTCCAATAATCTAGCCGATATGAATAGAACAGCGAGAACGAGAACAAACAGATAGCTAACATAATTGCTGAATATCTTTCAAGCACTTCCATACTCAACTATACGAATGAAGACAGGACTCTAAAAATAATATAAACCAGTTAGTTAAACAAGCAAGAAACTTCCATCAACAAGATATTTTCTCGAGAGACTTCACACTGAATGAGCTAAACTCATCAATAAAAAAATCCAAGAGTTCACCAAGAGATAATCTAATCTTTGGTCAAATGATTAAACACTTTGAAGACAAAGCTAATAATCAACTCCTACGAATACTGAACATTTCATGGCAAACTGGTAAACTATCAAAGAATTGGAAGATATCAATTATAGTGCCAATACTGAAGCCAAACAAAGATGCCAAGGAATACAAGAACTATCGGCCAATTGCTCTCACCAGCATACTTTGTAAAATACCAGAACGAATTATCCACTCTAGGCTCATAGTCTGGCTCACTAACAATAATAAAATAAACTTATACCAAACTGCCTATAGATCCCAGCACTGTACGACTGATCAACTGTTCTACTTCTGTCAATCAATAATAGATTCTTTCCAGGAAAAACCGCCAAAGAAGACCACGGCTATATTCCTTGATATGACCTCAGCTTTTGATCGAGTGTGGAGGGAGAAATTACGTGAAAAGCTGCACAATATAGGAGTAAGAAGAAAAACCTTAATCTGGATTGCAGACTTCTTAAGGGGAAGAAGGTTAAAGGTTAGGGTCAATGGAGAATTTTCCAAGGAAGGAAGAACATGGGCTGGTGTAACTCAGGGATCTGTGCTCAGTCCTCTACTCTTCCTGCTATATATTAACGACATCCATCCTTACCTCACTGAAGACACAAAGGTTGCCTGTTATGCAGATGATATAGCCATATGGCACACAAGTAGCAGCATAGAAAAATCGTAAAAAATACTGAACACATCAATGAGAGGACTGGAGAAGTGGGCAATGGAACACCAAATGACCATAAACCCAATAAAACCAAACCTATGCTTCTTCTCCACTCACAGGGAAAAAGGGATAAATATAGCCACAATATAAGCATAAACAAACAAATAATTGATAAAATTAGAAATCCATAATACCTAGGTGTGATACTGCAGTCTTGGATCTTTCCAGTTGGTCTCGAGGACCACGCCATCGCCATCTCCTAAGCGGCGAAGTACGCGATCTATTCATCATAGATCGCAAAATGCGTGGTGTCGCTGGAGACCCACTGGCGATTCTCCACCAAACTCTGCAGCGCTGGCAGAGGCGCCATATTCATTGTACATAGTGTATATAATGCATATTATCTTTTTTTAATAGTGCAGACTGTGTATGTATTGACAAGATGTCAACAAAATTATTTTAATTATTATTGATGAGGAATTGGAATTTTCAGAACACTTAATTAGCACCTCAAATAGAGCTATCAGAAAACTAAACATTCTGAGAAGGCTATGTGGAACAAATTGGGGAGCAAAACCCAGAATTCTCAGAACAACATATACCACCTTAATAAGGCCGATAATGGAATATGCAACACCGGTCTGGGCTCCCTCAAGCTCATCACTAAAGTAAGACTAGACAGTGTTCAAGCAAAAGCGGCCAAAA
This sequence comes from Cordylochernes scorpioides, assembly GCA_030710605.1. Taxonomy (NCBI): domain Eukaryota; kingdom Metazoa; phylum Arthropoda; class Arachnida; order Pseudoscorpiones; family Chernetidae; genus Cordylochernes; species Cordylochernes scorpioides. The sequence continues at coordinate 21,677,644 of CP092871.1, forward strand.
TAATCACTGGTGCTGTTTCATCCACCAACAATGAGAAAATTCAGAGAGAATGTGTTCTAGACCTACTCGCTCGAAAGCAGAAGACAAAATAAAAACAACTTGGATCGGCACTTCGAAAACGAGGAACCAGAGGACGAGATCTCTCTGACCACTTGTGGTTTGGTGGATCCGCCCTTTTCTGAGAATGAGGTGAAACTGACGGCTTTCAAGTTCGGGAAAAGGAAATCTCCTGCTCCCGAAGGGATCGATAACACGGTCGTGAAAGCCCTGGTAAGGATGCACCCATCGCTTCTTTCCAGGTTATTCAATAGGTGCCTGGACACTGGTACATTTCCTGAGGCATGGAAGGTTGCCCGAGTAGTGCTTCTCGAAAAGTCTGGTATAAAGGATAATTCTCATAAGGATTATCGTCCGCTTTCTTTACTAGTGTGTCTAGGTATGGTCCTGGATAGCCTACTAGCTCAGCGACTGAAGCACTGGCTAGAGAGTAATGAGTTCCTTTCCTCTTTCCAACATGGTTTTAGGGAAGGCAAATCCACAATCACAGCTCTGAACGAGGTGTTAGAGGGGGTTGAGATGGGGTTGAATAAGGGTGCTTGGGTTCTTCTCGTGGCCCTGGACATTGATGGCGCGTTCAACTCCATGAACTGGAACAAGCTGATAAGTAATTTGATGGACATGGGTTGTCCAGATAATTTGTGCAGCTCGGTTCGTGACTTCCTGAGGGATAGACGGATTAGCCTCAGTTTTGGTGGGCGGAAGTTGGAAAGACACTGTGCTAGGGGTTGCCCCCAGGGCTCCTGCTGCGGACCTATTCTGTGGAATATCCTGGCAAACACCGTTGAGCTACTATTTTTAGGAACCTCTGCCTCTCCTGTGTCGAGCCAATCTTGCTATATGCTTCCGGGGCTTGGTGGCGCCGAAACAGGGATCAGAAGGTGGCAACAACTCTAGAGAGAGTGCAGAGGACAGCGGCACTCAGAATCACAGGAGGATATCGCACTACCAGCAGTGAGGCCTTTTTGGTCCTCGCTGGGCTTATTCCCCTGGGATTGAAACTAGAGGATGAGACCACAGACAGAAGATCTGGGAGAACAGGGAAGATGCCCTGGGACTTAAAGCGGGGGCCCTGGAATCGAAGAGGGACCCAAGGAAGCCTCAGCAGTGGTTGCCAAAGTGAAATTGGAGTCCTGGAGGGCCGACAGGGATTGGCACGGAAGTTTTCACTAATGGTAGTAAGTCTGGAACCAATACTGGAGCTGGGGTAGTGATATTCACTAATGGAGAGCTGATCTTCCAAGAAATTTTAACACTCAGAGTGGACGAATTGGTCTTTTCAGCCGAGCTGGTTGCGATCAGGGTAGCCCTCAGAGTGTGTGCCGAGAAGAACTTCTGCCCGGACCGCCTCTATTCAGATTGTATGTCGGCCCTCGTCGCCATCAATCTGGAGAAAGGGCAACTCGCGCATCAAATAATCCAGGAGCTGGAGATGATGACGCGGGCTCCGGAGCTCCCTTGGTTTAGGAGACACAGCCTCTTCGAAGGTAATGAGTTCGCAGACAGGATCGCTAAGGCAGGATGCTTTAGAGGTAGATCACTGAGGACCCCAGTGACCAAGAAAGAAGTTTACGTATAGGAGGATCAGGGGGCACGTCCAGGACTTACGGTTGGACAGATGGAGGAACAGTGTGAAGGAGAGAGAGGTATTCAATGGGGTAACAACACCCAAGTACCTCTGTAAGGTAATGTCCCACAAACTCATTAGGGTAGTTCGGGACATGGGCCCTTCCCCAAGTCTCTCCCCAGATTTAAAATTAAGAGAAACCCGGATTGCGTCTATGGAGAAAGGGATGTGAATGCACGCCACTACGTCTTGGATTGTCCAAGGGTAGTGGGTGTGCAGGAAGAGAGAAGGAGGGCGAGGGGCGTGATCGAGAGTAAGCTGCTGAGAAATCACAGCAAGCTTCTTGAGAAAGCCCACGACGTGGCAGCTGAGCTTTTCCTCAACTGTGAGTGAACAGAGTCGACCGGGGGTTGCCTCCCCGCGGTCCCTGCTGGACACAGTAGATATTTTCCTATTTTGCTGTGATTAAAGGCCACTGGTATAGAAATCCTTCCAGACACGTTGTCTGGGAGGTGGTGTTTCCAGGTACAATGTCCAAGCACTAGCTTGGATACCGTTACTTGGCTTATGAGTTGAACAGAATAGCAGCGAAGGGCATGCTTCGCATGCCGGCTTGTGGACCGAAAGGTCTGGGTGGCCATCTGCTTCTAGGGTGTACCAACTGTGCTTAGGTGGGATCCTCCAGTTATTGTTTATTTTGGCTACTGTTTCTATTTCTTTAAAATTAAGTTTATATTTCTGTAGCAAGGGTTCTTTTGTGCCTTTTTTTCGCTAGCGCACCAGCAGCTTCATTGCCTTCAATGCTAACATGTAAGGGTATCCATTGAAGGTGAATTTTTGAGGTATTGAGAGTTTTTGGAGATAACCAATTATGTTCCTGCTTACTTTGTCTCTAAGTTCCCCTGTGTGACTCAAGTGTTGTATGGCACTTCTACTATCAGTAAGAATCCATATATCGTGATGTTTAGTGTTTCTGATGGATTTTAAGACTTCATAGATGGCTATAAGTTCTGATCTGAAGACTGAGCAAAAATCTGGGTTTCTTCTGTTTATTTTCTCAATGCCATTTGTGGTTTTGATGAGAGAGCCACTGCCAGTGTGTCCCAACTCGTCTCTGCTACCATCGGTATAGATAGTTATTGCATTATCAGGAATTTTATATTTATTATTTCTAATGATAATTGTTTTAAGTATTCTGGATTTTGGTATTGTTTGTTGGTGGGTTCATTTGAAGTGGCATTAAAAATAACATTTTTTTAGTGGTTCGCATGGAGATATTTTTTTCAGCTAAATAATATTTTTCCACTTTATATTTTAAAAATCAATTTCTTTTGGCCAGGTGGAGAGGGCCTTTTTTTTTAGTCTTATATTGGGTTCCCAATTAAGTATGTAATTGAAAGTTCTGTGTTTGTTTTCATAACTCTTGATTTTGTTTATATATTTTGGCAGATTGTAGCTTCTTCTATCCTTTAAGGGCATAATGTCTGCCTCGTAAAGTACAATATTATCAGGGCAGGTATTTCGAAGACCTGTAATAATTCTAGTTGCATTTAGTTGTATCCTTTCCGGTGTTTTTAGATTTGTTTCAGATGCTGTACCATAGATTTGATATCCATATTCCAAGATAGGTCTCATTAGAGATGTGTAAGTTAATTTTAGTGTTGTTGCTTCAGCTCCCCATTCTTCCTGAAATATATTTCAAGATTTTTAGTCGGTCTCTTCCTTTTCTAACAACTCCTTCAATATGTTTACTGGAGTAAATTTCTGGATCCAGGGTGTAGCCGAGATATTTAGGATGTTAAATATATTGCAATTGTTGTTCTTTCAGAATAATATTTGGTCTTATTTTGTATAGTTTCTTATCGGTAGTAAAAAGTCAGGTCTCCGATTTTTGGGGGTTAAATTCTAATTTATGTTTATTAGCAAATTTTTCTAGGTGGGAAAGAGTCTTGTTCAAATCTCTTTCAGCTTTTTTCCAGTTAGTGTTGCTGCTCCATAGAATAATGTCATCAGCGAAAAGTCCAATATTGGTTTTATGTGAATTTTTTTCTTCTATGCCTGCAATAATAAGGGTGAAGAGAGTTGGGCTAAGGACTGATCCTTGTGGTAATCCTTGGTACAATTTGAAGGTTTTAGATAGAGTGACATTATATTTGACCCTGATGTATATATTTTTAAGGGAATCATTTATCAAAGTTATAGCTTTTCCATCAATTTTGAAATGTTTGTATAATTTTGTAATTAACTTGTTTTTCCATACCTTATCAAAAGCTTGTGTAAGGTCTAAAAAGCAGCTATGATGTGGTTAGTTGGTTTTTTATTTTGTGCATCTTTTTTTACCTTTTGTGTGAAAAATAAGAGTTGGTCTATTGTCCCATGTCCTTTCCTAAATCCATATTGTTCTTCTGGTAAGAGATTTCTTGTTTCGGGGTGGTAGGTGAGTCGTCTGAGTAAAATTTTTTCCATTAATTTGCAGCAAATATTTGTGAGGGAGATAGGTCGATAGTTTTTTGGGTCATCAGCAGATTTGTCAAGTTTTTAATGGGAATTATTGTTGCATTTTTACAGTCTTGAGGCAATTTTCCAGTTTTCCAGGAGTTATTGAAAATATTAAGAAGTCTTTCTTTGCCAATTTTGCCCAAGTTTGATATCATTCGGCCATGGATTCCATCTGGCCCAGGAGTCTTGTTTAAGTCAGTGTTTTCTAATGCATAAGCTAGCTCTTTCATATTGAATTTTTTTCATGGAAAATATTGAGTGCTGGTGACATTTTTACAGTCATGAATAATCTTTCGGGCCTTTTTTCAACCTTGATTTTACTACTTATTTGATATGAATTACCTAAAAGATTGGCAGCAATTTTGTCATTAGTTGCTGGTGTACCATCTGTATTCTTAATCATATTTGTGTTTTCAGTTTGTGGCTGGACTCTGTCAATTTGTTTTGCCAAATTCCAAAGTTTTGTATTTGGGTTTCTTGGGTTCAGGTTTTCACAGGTTTGTTTCCATTTTTCCCTTTTAACATTTACGTATAATCTTTTTATTTTTGCAATCACAATGTTCAGTTCAGTTCTACAATTTGTTTGGTTTTGGGTGCACCTTTTTTTGTTCATTTTTTTAGTTATAAGTGTTTGAATATTTTTTGCCTGGTGTGTATTATTTGGAAATTATTTCTTAATATTACCTCTTGGTATTGCAACTTTGGCTGCTTCAATAATGGTGTTTTCGAAAGATATCATATTAGCCTTTTTGAAGTTCCAGAAATTTTCTTAATTGAGCTAATTTTGGTCTTGGTGCTAATTCCTATCAAATTAGGCAAATGATCACTTCCAAAACTTTTTAATATTTGCTATTTGCATTTGTGGAAAATGTCAGGATAGTAAAAACTTATATCAAGGGCTAGTGCAGTATTATAGCTTGTAGGAATGATGGGTAGGATTCCCATAATTTAAGCAAATGAAGGCATTGTCGTCAAATATGTTTGATAGTATTTTGCCTCTTGGGTTTGGCGTAGAACATCCTCATAGTTGATGTTTGGCATTAAGGTCACCTACAATAATAGTGTTGTCTGTAAGAAATTTAGCCATTGTTCCATCGTCAATAAATGTATTGTTTAGAGGGTTATACATATTGTATATGTTGATGGCTTTGTTTTGATTGAGGTAGACTTTGATACCTTGGGCTTCGAGGTCTAATGTTTGGAATATTAATGGCTATGTCCTCATAGTACAAATTCTTGATTAAAAATGCTAGGCCACCCCCTTTAACAGCATATACAGATGGATCTTCAGACCTTACCCTGAGTAATGGAGGGGCCGGAATTAACATAATACTGCAAGATGGAACAAACATCAAAATCAAAGAAGGAGCAGGACAGATTTCGTCAAACTTCACTTGTGAACTGACAGCTATCTGGAAAGCCCTTGATGTATGCCTTAACCATCCATCCCTGCATCAAGCAGAAGGAATTTTTTAATATACAGAGACTCCATATCCGCTCTAGAAGCAATTCAGAAGGGTAATACTAAAATCACACAGAAAATACACTCGTTACTTACCCAACTGGAACCATTGGAGAATAACTGCATTCTACATTGGATCCCTGCCCATGCTGGGATCGGGGGTAATGAAATGGCATTTGAATTGGCAAAGAAATCAGAAAGTTGAGCCAAAGGAAAGAACAAATGTCATTATTTGACACTGATTCTTTGTCAAAATACAAGATAATTAAACAAAAAAATAAGAAAAGATCAAAATGCGAAATAAACTCTGAGAGAAAAATGATAAAAACTATAACAAGACTTAGAACAAAACACTATAAAGGAATGACAATACATTCAGATGGCACAAGAACCTATAGGACATGCAACAACTGTCCTGGTGTGGATCTAACACCTACCCACATATTCTCATGTCCAGCAATGGCCGCAGCCTTGCAGAAAATTGACTTAGACCCAGAGCAGCAGCTTTACACACCCAAGATAGTGGATATTGCTGCTACTGTGATGGAGATGCATGGATACATCTAAGGCTCTTTATTGGACACGACAACAACAACAACGGCATTCCAGAGTAAAATAAATTATCAGAGATAGATACATATTTTTCAAATGAATTAAAATAAATATAATCGATACTGAGTGAGAGTTGAATTAAAAATATTAGAAATTTATTATCTTCGGAAACAAACCGTATCTAAAATATCAAATTTATTTTTGCTACATGTTTAAATTTGCATTTACCTATTTTACATATCTCTAATTGTATTTGAAAATCGTTAACCAATTCTTCATACTTTTGGCGAAGTGGTGTTTTATTAATTTGTTATTTGAAATTATTAGGGTTCTTTCCTGGTATTCAAAAAGGAAAAATACGTGTCGATCAGTTATATTTTTCAATTTATCAAACAATTTGGCCGCTGAATCTCTGATTCAGGTAGAGCGCCATCTGGCGAATAAAATTGTAACTAAAATCAATTTCGAATTTTTCATTATTTGCCATAAAAAATCCCATTGCATCCTGAACACAATGGTGTTTACCGCATTGCTCTAGCGCAAATATTCGCGGAGTTATTAATTTTTAAAGTTGTGCGGGACTTTTGGATCACCCTGTATATAAATTAAATAATAAAATATAAATTATTTCTTCGACACAATATTATATGATTTCAATATTTTACATGTTTTAGTTACTAATACTGAGGTGTATTTTGGATTTAATTCAAAAATACTCTCTATTTTTGTGAATAAAGGTAATATTTCGAAAGAGTGGATTTTTTTTTTTCAGTTTCAGGAGTCAAACTCACGACGTGCCAGGGTTTTGAAAAATTCAGACAAAATCCAACCTATGTACCTAGCTTTCAGGTTGTAATTATTTTCAACTTTCTTTTAAAACGACTTTGCTTAAACAAGAAATATTCCTAAAAATCGATCATAAATATAAATTGTAGCGTAGAAATCAAGTATTTGTATATCTGGAGATGTGAAAGTATTTATTGATGACGTCACCACGTCCAGTCGACAATTATCAACCCAACTATCTACAGCTAGAGAATATCGAGCAAGCAAGCAAAGAAATATTTTAAAGATGATTTTACAAATACAGAGTAATATATATTTTTATAATCTGTTAAATATATTTTCATTGAATAATATTAAATTAAATAATAAATTATTTCTTTGCCACAATATTTTGTAAAATATTATATTTTTGTAGTTTATTTTTATTTCTTGATGAAAATATATAATTATAAACTACCATATATTCAATATGGTATTTGTTAATTCAACCCTATTCCTATAATTATTGTTGATAGTGAATAAGGTACACAATTGTATACATCTATATAAATAATTTCTTAAGAATTAGTTATATAATATGTGTTAATTATATACATACATATGTTAAAAATGGCATATCCTGACCAGGAGCACATGTGCTTTACAGAAGGCAGAGCGCCATCTGGTGGAACAGAAATCAACTAAACATTGATTTAGACTGTTTCCTGATATTTGGCCAACCCAATTTCTTGATAAATCAAGAAAATCCATCCACGAATTATTACATATGTTTATATATGTTTCAGATTTGAGAAACTTCACTCTTTAATCTAATTACAATTTCACAAAGGTCTTCTCTATTTACATTTTCATGTTATAGAATATATCTGAATTATACAATATTTACGCATCAAAACTAACATATATATACATTATGTAGGTGTGTGTGGGCTGGAAAATATCGAGTAATTTTCACATATATTCTATAATTTCAAATTATAATTAGAGGATAACTTTGTCAGAGGGAATTTGTTTCAATTCTGAAATTTATATAAACTTGTATATCAAGTCATCTCCTGATCGTGCAACAAAGGTTTGCTGATGGCTCGCGCCATCTGTCAGAATAAAAATCAACTATTCGTTGATTTTTAATTATTCCAGAATTATCCAAATACCCTATATTAATTAATCAAGAAAAGCCAACCACATACACGTTTCAGGCTGTTGGCACTCATCAGCTTAATGCAAGCTGTACCTGAACGACCAAAATATACTATTATTGTGCCTTCTACAAGCTTCGGTAAGCTTTTTAAGGCATAACTCATAGTTAGGTGTCTCCGAGCAACCCGCCGCAGAGGAGGGCCAAGGAGAGGGCTGGAGAGGCGACGGCGAGGCCGTGGGCGCCCCGGGGGAGAAGAGGGCTAGTGCACGCCGTTTTGAGGGAACCAAGGCAGCGCCGAGCACAACTCCGGCACCGCAGGCTTCAAAAATAGGGGATCATCAGAGATCAAAGGTCTGGCTTTTACCTTTCGACCTCCCGAAGGAAGTTCCTGAACGTCCAAAAGATCTGGTTATATAGGCATTCGGCAAAATCATGAAACAGGTAGTTAAGACCAGAAGTGCTTGAAAATACCAAATAATCTGAAATAATACTATAAAGTACTATTTTATATTAAAATATTTTCATACAGATGAACACTGAATGTATAAAATATTATAATATATGATGCACCAGCGCGCCATCTGTTATCAAATTTCAAAACTATTTTAATATAATAATAATTCCATTGCAGTAAGGGCAGTAGAAATTGTTTAATTTCAAAAAGAATCTTACGCGTTTAAAATAGTTTAGAATTTTAATATTATAATATGTCAATGATCATCATAAATATAAAAAATAACACATACGATATCTTCATCTTCAAATATATAAATACAATTGCCATCTACCAATAAAGTTGTAACAATAACATTTACTGGCAATATGTTTCTTATTAATATAGATATATATTTGATGATAATATTAAAAAAGAACATTGCCAGTAAATTTAATTGCTACAAAACCTTCAAATATCTTCATTATATTATGATGCATTAGCGCCATCTGTTATGAAAATTCGAAACTATTATAGACGATTATGATTCTTTTAAAATTTGTTTATAAGAATTATACGCGTCTACAATAGTTATGAAGTATCTTCATTATGTTATTAAGAAGTAAAGGTCTAATATGACCTAGCGCTGGGTAGCGTAATATGGGGGTCACTGGGTAGAAAATAATAAATAGTGGAGACACGGAAATTGAGGGAGGTCTGTGTGTAATATATTGAAGACAGGAGTTGGCATCCATCTTGGCGCTCTGTTTACCCATCTTTCTGCGGATTATCCCGGATTTGCATGGTTCTTTGTTCCTATAGTAGCGCTAAATGGGTGACGCTTAGGTATTGGATCTATATTGTATCTGTTAGAAATGGTTTTACAACAAAGAAACAAATCACAGCTAGTATATTTAATTTATTCCTATATGTATATTGTTTTCTTTGGCACACAAACATTCCGATTATTTGAAACTATATATAGGTCATATAGTTTAATGTAAATTAAAAGGCATATATTGGATCAAAATATAATTTATTTACCAATATTTCAGTTGGCTGAACGCCAATCTTTTTCAAGGTGTTATAACATATTTAAACGAAGAAGGTATCATAGTTAACGTTGACGAGTATCTTTATTTGTGTGGTATAATCTTGGCTAGCCTTGGGACTATGATGTCCTTCAACAGGCTACTACCATAGTAGTCTACCATTATAGTTGCCTGTTAAAGGACGTCATAGTCCATAGGTTTGCCAAGATTATACCACACAAATAAAAAAACGTGTCGCCGTAAACTTTGATTCCTTTTTCGAAATGATATCTGGCGATTACTTTTCTCTTATAATATTTGTGGTATATTTATATTTTAATTATATAATATAATATTGTATATAATAAATTAATATAATAATAATATTAAATCCACAGATTCTGCGATATAGTGTATATATCATAACATATAATTTATCATCATATAATTCGATTGTTAACTTGTAATTCTTAAGCTTGCATCTAATACGGTGTAATATAATAAAAGCCATTTAAATAAATAAAGCCTAAAATATATTTCTACTTTTAAATCAACCTGAATATACCACATTACTTCTCTTGTAATATTGAATACATTAATTCAAGTTTAAGACTCCACCAAACCTTTTATAAAATGTGAAAAAATTGTATAAAAGTGAAATTGTAATAGTATTTTCACTTTTGTACTATTTCCTTCACATTGATTGTTGTTTTCACTTACTTCTTGCTATAAATACCCGGCACATATTTTTCGGATGCCTAAATTACCAGTTTTTTTAGTCGTAGAGATACAGCTTGCAACACGCTGATGAGGGTCAACAAGTCCGAAAAGCGTAGGTGGTTATCTTTTCTTGATTAATCGAAAATGGGTATTTGGCCAATTCTGAAATAATTAAAAATCAATGATTAGTTGATATTTATTTCAACAGATCCATCAGAAACTTCTATTTGCCAAATCAAGAGATGCTTTTTCTTTTCTTTTAATAAAATTTTATCGTTCTTTTGACGTTTCGATGACCCAGTGTCGCCCTTTTCAAAAGAAGGAAAACAGAAAGATAGAAAAATTGGAGAAGATAACAGTAGTTTTCCTGAAGTGACAAAAGGACAATAAAGTTTTATAAAAAGTTTGAGGAAATCTATAAGCCCGCTTTGAGAACACTTTTCTAAAGTAAAGGTTGCCTTAATGGCCCTTGATTCTTGCTCAAGTTCAACCCCATCAGTGAGTGCAAGTAACCGAATGGAACACTTGTAAGTTCAAAAGTTAAACTTTTTCTACATGTAGTGGAGACTAAAAATGGTCGCTAACTATCCACCCTTATTATTATATGGCTTGTACCATATTTATCAGGGATAAATGACAATAAAATATATACTACTATCAAATATAGGATAGATTAAACTATGAAACCGCTGAGAGGGTTCCCCAATAATGACCTGGCCCTTCCAATATTTTTGCATGGAAGTTATGACAGTGAGTAGTTGTTTTATCGGTAGAAAATCATTTTCATGAAAATTGTTTCAATTTTCATCAACTACAAATACAATTTGAGAGTTCAAATATAATTTATTTTATATATTTCATTCTATAAGACACTTAGAATATTTAAAAGATTTTTGCTCCACCGAAGTACTAAAGAAATATCATCTAGATGTTTATATACAATTTAAAAGGTCAAAGTTAACATTAAGCATTTAAATAGTAAAATATTATATAACTTTTAAACACATTAATATTGTTATTCACATTCACATCAGTTTCCTCAGATAAGATGTCTTACAGAAAACTAGAACAAACCATAACTGAAAACACACTATTTTCACATATAAATTTTTTTCTAAATATTTTAAACCTTATAGACGTACATTTTGGGTTCGATTTTTTGAATTAAGGGAGGTAATGGATTTCTTGAAAAATGTTGAGAAGTTTTCAAAAATTATTTTGAAGAGTTTTAACTACACCTCTGTAAGAATTATTTTTATTTATTTACCTTGAGGGGAGTTTCTTATTAAAAAACCTTCTTTTTACCGAATTTTCATTTTAACCCTTTTTTTTCCAAAAAGGTCTCAGTGAAAATATGATTTTTGACCGAGATTATTTTATTATTTTGCTATTTCTCTAATGAGTTTATTTATCATTGATATTTTTAGCTATGGTCCTGACCAATGGATCATTCTGCTTTTATATACAACACTGAAGGATTGAATATTAGGAATGGTATTTAAGTAAACGATGGACATAACCTATGTGCTGATTTTACTTTTAAAAAATAGTTCAACAACTAAAATTTCATTCTATCGTAGTTTCAGGTTACCATATATATTTTACAACATAAGAAATAACACAAAGCAATAACGCGCCATCTATACATATAAAATGAAAGGATTTAAAAGCACGAATGTTTCTTTTATACATAATACAAACATAAGAATTGCGGGTGGATGACATTCAAATACCAAAAAGGGGTATCTCTCCTTTTAATTGTACATAGTAACTATGGCATTGTGCATCTCCCTAATAAAACACTTTACTCGTGATAACAAAGAATGGGCCGCAACACCAGTTTAAGAAATTTCAGACAAAAAAGTTATGAAATCGAAGCTGTCTCTGTACTAATTAGAGCCAAAGCACGAAACCATCGTATACAATTTGGTTCTTAAAATTCAAACTATTTTAAAGGCGTAAGATTCTTTTTGAAATTAAACAATTTCTACAGACCTTACTGCAATGGGAAAATTAATGGGAGGGCCTGGCTCATCAGTGGTGAACCCTCCCAGCGGTTTCGCCAGTTTAATCTACCATACCGCTGTTATATTGCATTTTTGGAACTTCCTTTTATAGTGATACTGTTGGTAGACTCTTGGAATGGGTATTTTAGATGAACTATGGACACAATTTGGTTCTTGTCTGAAATTTCCAAACTGGTATTGTGGCTTATTATTTGTCATCACTAGTAAAGTATTTCTATTTGCGTGATGCATAGTGCCCCATCGTTTTAATACACATTTAAAAGGAAGGGTGTGTTTCTATTGATAAATATATGCATCATCATATATTCTCTTAGAATTATAATATATTATAGATCATCTAAAAATTATTATTTTAAAATTCTTGCTCAAATACACACTGACATGCAAAAATTATGAACAATAAAAAAAAAAGATAAATTAATATATTAAAGAATCAATAATTTTATTCGCATATATACAAATATTTTGAAAATAGAGCAATCCATAGATAAATCTTTAATTATAAAGGAATATATTGGATTAAAAAAAAAACATTTATTTTACCTTAAAAAGGCATATATTGGATCAAAAATTATTTATGGATTGCTCTATTTTCAAAACGATTTCAACCAGTTTTGGTTATGACGCTCAAGGTGAAATAAATGATTTTTTTAAAATCCAATATATGCCTTTTTAATTAAATATACAAATATTTGTACATAAATACTAATTTTGTTTGAGATTTCGGAAAATATCTTCAATTTTCCAAGAATGGAACGTAATAAACGCTTAAAATGGAGAGAAAAGGTTTGTGTAATATTAGATTAAAAGCGTAGGCAGTTCATAAGAATGAAAAGGCATGTTCAAAGCGCCATCTTTCAGAATAAATTTCAATTAAACGTTGATCTTAAGGCTTACTAATCTATATAATCCAGCACCTTTTTAGTTAAGTGAATAAAATGACAACAAAAGCGTATGCCTTTCAGTCTGTTTGCCATCGTCAGCGTAGGACAGATAAGCTTTATCTTAAAATAAACCTCAGAAGCATACGAATTTGAAATTAAGGATTTTTATTCGGGTTAGTTGCCGATTTTTTTGCCAAATTTTACTATCCCTTAATGCAAATAAACCCAAAATTTCAGCAAATAGGATTTCTAATACGCGACATTGTATATCAATCAATATAAATAAATATTTTTTATTTATATTGTAATGTGAAAAATTAGGGAGGACAAACTTCAGTATGGGACAACAATTTATTCAAGGCAAGAACAAACTATGAAGGATAAAAATATAAGCTAAGCAATGAGGGAAGTTTACAGTGTATCAAAATATAAACATACAAAATCGATACACTGCTACAATATACACCTATCCTCCGATTTACACGGTAGATACGTTCCTGAAAAAAACGTGTAAATTGGGGAATAGGTGTACACAGAAATAAAAATTAAATGCATTGACAGGTTAAAATATGTAGTCAGCACATGAGCTTGGGATTCCTCGTGAGATGTGTACACAGCGCATGTGTTCAATCACCGTAGCATTTAGTATAGTGCGATAAAAACAAAAAACAAAAACTTATTTGGAAAACCGTATAAAAGCGAAAACGTGTGAAACAAGTACCGTGTAAATCGGGGGATAGGTGTATTTAATCTTATTTATTCAATTTGGTATTCAAACTTATAAAACTTTATAGGAACGACGTAATAAATAAGTTTCAATCTCTATAGAGAGGTTTGACTGTAATTGTTTAGAATTCCAACGTTGAGGAATCTGAGTTACGGAAAAGATATCTCAGACAAAGAAGAACACCCTTAAAATAGATCCAACACAGAGATCTACCTTCCAGCTGTATTTATATCCCACAGGTCAAATAAGTTAAAAGACAGGATAAAGGGGGCTAGGCAACAATTCAATGAATTCAACGTCAGGCTTGAGCACTCCCTCTGAAGGGGGATAAGCCGGCTCTTGTTATTTTTGTCAGGCATCCGACACCGGCCATCTGGCCGCCACTTGTCACCCTCCTGCTTGTTCTCCGGATATAGCTCCTCCGTGTGAACCCTTCCTTCGTACTCTCGGTTGTGTGGAAGTGGCAATTTTACAAAAACAAATATCAAAGAATAATATTTTTAGAAAGTTTTTTTACCATTTGCAAACCAAAAGTGCGTTATCTGCATTCATATATCTAAACTATTTTAACAGCTTTCTATGAAAAATAGACACTTCGGCCAGTTAGAGTTTTTTTTTATTTCACAACGTTTCGACAAATATATTTTGTCTTCGTCAGGAGAAGTAAATAAAAATAAAGCATTTGGCAAGGCGTTGAAAATTGTTCTGAGGTTGCAAGGGCTTTCTCACGTGGTTGTACTAAATTCGAAAAATCACGTGAGAACGCCCTTGCAAATATCAGAACAATTTTAACGCCTTGCCAAATGCTTTATTTTTATTTACTTCTCCTGATCAAGACAAAAGATTTTTGTCGAAACATTGAGAAAATAAAAAACTCCAACTGGCCGAAGTGTCTATTTTTTATAGAAATATGAATGCCGGCCAGGCAACTTCTTTCTTCACGATTTTTTTAACAATTCTACTTTTAAAACAAAATATTTCGTAGTGTATTGATTGCAATGAAAAAAATATCGACAGAACTTTGCTGATTGTGATGAAGATATCCCGATATTTTTGACATTTCAGCAAAGGCGGTAGAATATTAACATGTTCATCAACACAAAATAGCCTTTATATGGAAATCTTGAAAAAATTAACTATATAGTATTCTATGAACGATATTGGACAAATGTAGCCATAATATATATAAATAGGTTCGAATGTGATGCGAAAAGGGATTTGAATGGAGATATTTATAAATTTGTTTTCTGTTTTTGGTTATGTTATGGCGATCTCTTCGCATACCTGTTTGTAGACTCCCGTCAACTCTAGAATAAGAGTACTTATTTCTGATATACACACATGGACAAAACTTAAGAAAGTGTAAATTTTTTTATGTGCCGTTCGTCATTTTTCATTCTGAAGGAACAGAGGCAAATTTGTTCACACCTAGTTATGTCGCTGTCTTCAATAAAGGTTACTGTAATAACTTTCAGAGTTATTGTCTTAATACCAATATACATGCTAAAATGTTAACTTCCTTTAACTTTGTTCAAAAGTGTATATATGCAAATGATATATATCACGTACAAAACTGTCCTAACGTTCTTTAGAGCCACACCTTTAGAAAAGCCGTACCTGCTAAAAGATACAACTTCATTAAGTTCTGTCCATGAGTATAGTTTATCATGTTTTGTGTGTGTATTAGGTTTGTTCTTTTTTTGCTTGCTAACTAGTACTTAGTGTGACATCTAAATTAAATTATAAAAAATAAAAAAATAAAATAAAGGTATTATCTCCCGTCAAAATAGACGCAAAAGCTATGCGCCATATAAAGACCGTCTTTGTAACTATCAGAATGGTAGGAGACAAAGCCAATACACCAACTTTGAAAATATGTGTCATAGCAATTTTAGATAAATATTTTGACTGTATGATAATAATCTATATAGATAAGAGTCGCCTCTTCAGTGAAACCTAGACGTTAAAAGTATTCTCTGTTAATGAAAATTAGAAATATATTAGTAAAATTAAATTTAATTGCCATCTATCGTTAATATTTTACAAATATAAATTTACTGGCAATGCGCTTCTTTTTAAATATCATCAAATATTATCTCTACAGACCTTACTGCAATGATATGAGTTATTGAATGAGAGGGCTTGGCTTATCAGTAGTGAACCCTCTCAGCGGTTTCTCAATTAATATGGCGAAAACGCTGAGAGGAGTCACTACTGATGAGCCAAGCCCTCTCATTCAATAACTTGTATCATTGCAGTAAGGTCTGTAGAGATAATATTTGATGATATTTAAAAAGAAGCGCATTGCCAGTAAATTTATATGTGTAAAAAAAATAGAAATATATTCTTATATATCGCCTCTTGTTAAATATACATAATTAAATCTATTCAGTAGTGCGAAAAATATCTCTAATATATTCAACGATATAGGGCCCTAAGATAAAGAATATATTTATTCTTAGTTTGCCAAAGCTGGTTTTGTGGCTTAATCACTGACCCGAAACCGCTATTTTGCAACGACGGTCAATAGACGGCGTCTAGTTTTGAGGGCAGGGGTGATAATTATTTATAATAAGCAATTCTTTAATTGAAATAGTTCATATATTACCTAAAGAATTGTTTTAAACATTAATTTAAACTTCAGAAAGAAAGATCATGTACATCAGGCACCTACAAAAGTTGTAATAATGAAATTTACGAGTAAAGAGATGAACCAGTTGACTAGGGAATTAAATCTAAGAAGCGATTCTTAGTATCCATCAATATTTACCCCATAGAATTATAAATGTATTTAAGATGTTTAGTTAATAGAAATTATTAATTAGTTTAATGCAATAATTATATATTGATATTCCTTCTCAACATATTGATCTCGTAACACGTATATTATTTCAGGAATGATATTATAAAGTGAAAATGAATATCATATGTATTATAGCGTCGTGGTGGTGGTGTCTTGTTCATGGAGCAGATCAGATCGATCTGTGCACCCTGGTCACAATACCGGACAACCAAGGTGCCTTGTCCGTATGGATGTCCTCTTCTGGATTGATGTCTGTCATATAGAGGGCTGCAAGGATGGCCGGGCAACTGTATATGTGGTATGCATTGGCGTTCCATCTGTTATGAGAAATTCACATATTTTCGACGCGTATGATTCTTTTAGAAATACATCAATTTTCTACTGCTCTTAATTCATTGATAATACCCTCCCATTAGATTATCATTATAGTAAGGGAAGTAGAAAATTGATTTATTGCTAAAAGAATCAAAAGCGTCGAAAAAAGTTCAAATTTCTTATGAAGTGAAGAAAATTTAAATATGATTCTACCCCTTTACCTATCTTACTTCTGCAAAATAAAAAACAATTCTAGATGATTAGGGAATCGAAGATTTAAATACCAACACACAAGCATGATTCATTATTATATAAAATGATAAACATCATTGAATTATGATTGGATAGATTTAGGACCAAGTGTCCCTTAACTAACCTTAATTCGTATGATATACAGTTAAACCTCTCTATAGCGCTCCCTCTAAATAGCGCCTCCCTCTCTATAGCGCCCGATTTTAAATACGTTGTACGATACGATTTACATTAAAATTGACTTGTCTATAGCACCCCCTCTCTATAACACCCTATTTTGGCGAGTCCCAAGAGGGGGAACTATTGTTGTTGTTGTCGTGTTCAATAAAAAGCCTCAGATGTCTCCATGTATCTCTATCACAGCAGCAGCAATGTCCTCTATCTTGGGAGTGTATACTGTATTGTTTTTGTTGTCGTGTCCAATGAAGAGCCTCAGATGTCTCCATGTATCTCTATCACAGCAGCAGCAATGTCCTCTATCTTGGGAGTGTATACTGTATTGTTTTTGTTGTCGTGTCCAATGAAGAGCCTCAGATGTCTCCATGTATCTCTATCACAGCAGTTGCAATGTTCTCTATCTTGGGTGTGTATACTGTATTGCTGTTGTTGTAGTGTCCAATGAAGAGCCTCAGATGTCTCCATGTATCTCTGTCATAGCATCAGCAATGCCCTCTATCTTGGGTGTATTAGCTGCTACTCTGGGGGCGCTAAAGACAGGTTTAACTGTATTCCTAAATAAATAAAATCCATATTTTAAACAAAGTATTATTATATGTTAGACGAATCACAGTTTTTATGCAACTCTGGCTTACCTCATTCAAGCAGAAACATGGCAAAAAGAACATTCTCACTCAACAACAATATTTAACACCTGATTAAACAAAGGGTGTCCTTTTTTTTAACCCAACCTTCACATATGTAATCTCATGCTTGAATAATACGCTTAAATATTAGGAAAGATAAAAATGTAACTTTGAAACTAATCTTTTGGTAGTAACCATTTTTTTCTTGTTGGATATTATTAGACCAAAATATTTCGTCGAAAATATAGCATCTAAATATTTAATGGAACTCTTAAAATGGTGGTAAGCAGAATTTCAGATACTATTTTTTATTATGAAAAGTGTCTATTTTGTAAATTTTTAGACATAATGCTATAGATAGAAAATATAAAATTTGTATTTTTCTTTAAAGATAAACATGTTGTGGTTTGTAATATATATTTTTTATCGTGATATCTTATTTTCATGTTATTATTTTCATTAGAATAATATTTTAAAATGATTTATTTATTAAAAGAAAACTTGAATAAATTAAAACATTAAAATTTATTTCTTGAGAGATAAGAAAATGTTTTTTTTAATCCTTGTTTCATTGTATTTTAGTATATTGATAAGTGAACATATCTTACTTAAGGAAGTTGTACCTTTTAGCATGTATATCGGGATTCAGGCAATAAGTCTGAAAGATATTACAGTGACCTTTATTGAAGATACACGAGATAACCAAATGTGAACAAAATTGCCTCTGTCTCTTCAAATAAAGCAGTGGGACAGAGATATTAAAGACTTTCCACTTTTTTAAGTTTTATCCCTGAGTGTATGTCTGAACTATAAGAAACTGCAATATTAATACGTTCAATTAAAAGGTATAAAACAACAGACTGTATATAGTGTATACCTCTTTGCGATTTGCTATGTATCTTATAAAACGAAAAAAAATATTTCTGTTGTATTTTATAATTGTTGAGATTATGCTATGTTAATGCAGTCGTGGTTAAAATTCTTGAAAGAATTATAATAAAAATAGTATTGATCAGATATTGCTTAAATAAGTAATGTATAAAAGACATAATTTGGTAAAAGTATTGCCTGGCTTAAGGCGTAAGAATAAACAAAAATAAAAGCTTATTTACATAAGCATTCCAAATAAAATAATATTTTAATATAACATACATACAAATATAAGTAGGAAATAGAGAGTGGATATGCAATTACCGAATAACATCATAGAGCAAACCCTTAAACAATGGATTATTAGTTAATGCATTATTGAGACTATGTGTGATTAAAAGAAGGATACAAATCATATTGAGATCAAAGACACCAAATAAATATTAATGGCTAAAGGTATGAATGATGTTAGGAAGATGGAGATTGCTTATGTAGGAAATTCTGGAATATATGTCAGGCAAATCTATGGATCTATTGATGTCATTGTGTTTTTTAGTAAGTAAAACTTCCAGTACTAGGCGATTTGCTTTGTTATTTACTGATAATGGGTTGAGGGTTTACTAATATTAAATGAATGGTCCGTGATATTTAGTATATGAGAGAACGGGGATCCTTTCTCTTGACAGAACTTTCGTGTTCAGCCATTCTGATTCTCACAGTTCTCCCTGTCATTCCCACATACGTAGCTTCACACTGAAAGAATGATATTGAGTATATTACATTATTCTTTCTATATTTTGAACATGATTATAAACCTTGTTATAAATTAAATATAGGAATTTTATATTTTACTATTCTGTTATATTATTTTGTATCATAGAGTTTTAATTTAAGGCTCCTCTGTATATGTATTTAAAACCACAACCACTTTTCAGAGAGATCTATTATATTCTCTCTAAATCTGAATCGCGATTTTTTTTTCGGACTGGATTATAAACATTGTTGAATAAAATCTAGGAATTTTATATTTGATTATTATTTTATAATTTTGTAACACATAAAGTTTCAAATTTAGACTCCTATGTAGACTGAAACAGCAAACACCTTCCAAAGAAATATATAATATCTTCTCTAAACCTGAATCGAATTTTTTTGACTGGTTTATAAACATTGTTAAATAAAATATAGGAGTTACATGTTATACTGCTTTGTTCTATAATATACAAAATTATCAATTGAAAAACTCTGTAAGATTCATAAATGAGTTAAACAAAGCATCAAGGGCTGCGTATCTTTTATTAGCACTTTTTTTAAACACCCTGTGTATATTGACACCGCAACCACCTTCCAAAGAAATCTATAATTTACTCTCTAAAACCGAATCGCAATTTTTTGGACTGGATTGTAAACATTGTTATTTAATGAAATATAGGGATTTCATATTTACTACTCAGTTCTATAATTTGTAACGTAGAGTTTTGATTTGAGGTCCCTATGTGTAGTTTTAAACTACAACCGCCTTCTCTAAAAAATTCATAATATTCTCTTAAAAACTGAATCGAAATTTTTTACTGGATTATAAACATAATCATAAATAAAATATAGGAATTTTATATTTTACTACTATGTTCTATAATTTGTAAAATAGAGTTTTAATTTAAGACCCCTCTGTATAGATCGGAACCACGAATGCAATCCAAATAAATCAATAATATACTCTCTAAACCTGAACCGCAATTTTTTAGATTGGATTATAAACATTGTCAAATAAATATTTAAGAATTTCATATTTTATCACTTTGTTCCATAATTTGTAATACATATGTATTTAATTTATATCTCCTGTGTATATTGAAATCATAACCAACCTTCTAAATAAATCCATAATATTCAATATAACTTGCAATTATTTAGACTGAATTATAAACTTAGTTATAAATATATATATAAAATATAGGAATTTTATATTTTAATACTCCGTTCTATAATTTGTAACATAGAGTTTTAATTTAAGATTTCTCTGTATAAATTGAAACCACAAATGCGATCCAAAGAGAGAGAGAGAGAGAGAGAGAAATCTATAATATTGACTCTAAACCTGAATCGCAATTTTTTAAACTGAATTATTAACATTTTAAAATAAAATATAGGAATTTTATATTTTACTAGTCTTCTTTATAATTTGTAAAATACATTTTAATTTAAGGCTCCTCTCTGTTTATTGAAACCACAACCACCTCCTAAATAAATCCATAATATTCCCTCTAAACCTTAATGGCAATTATTTGGACTGCATTATAAACATAGTTATGAATAAAATATTGTAATTATATATTTTAATACTCCGTTCTATAATTTGTAACATAGAGTTTTAATTTAAAGCTCCTCGGTATAGAATGAAACAGCAAGAATCTTCCAAAGAAATCTATAATATCCTCTCCAAACCTGAATTTCGCAATTTATTTTTATTTATCGATTTTGAATTTTGATCAGGCTCTGGAATATTTATTGTTAGAATGCTACCCGGAGAAATTTCTCTGTTTAATTTGTTTAAATTTACATTATTTTAGGAAGTTTGAAGCTTTACCAAATTTATTTTCTTGTCTATTTAATTCTCTATACAAACGATAAAAATAGAAAACATAATTTATTGTGAACTCTGTGTGTTTATTTTTTAAATCCATTCTATATTTTGATACACACATTACTTAGCTATTCTCTGATATTGAAAAATAGAGAATCAAAATTATATTTGTATATATTATTTACTTTTTTAATTATATTTTTCTGATATCAGCCTATCTCTATATATTCTTCTATATGAATATTAAAGTTCTTTGATTTAATAAATAAGGACTCAAGGGTTTCGTTTCTTATTTCATTTATTTCTCAAGCTGTCTGGCTAACATTGCCATTCAACACGGAAATCCTGAAGTACTCAGGAAGGAATCTATATTATAACAGCTCTTAAAATAAGAATCCTATATACAATCACATTGATAAAACTTAAGTGTGTGGAAAGTATTTGATATCGCTGGTTTTCTATGTTTTTAAGGAGACAGAAGTAATTTGGTTCATACTTAGTAGTCAAATATCGTATGCATAGCGTAAATTTTCTTCGATGTTATTACATATATATATAAAGGAAATAGAAGTATTAAAGCACGAATGTTTTTTTTTAAACTTAAAACAAACTTCTACTGTTCTTACTGCGGTGAAAAAATTGGGAGGACTTGGCTCATCAATGGTAAAATCTACCAAGTGTTTCGCCAATTGGCTAAACTACTGATGATCCAAACACCCTCCTAATATTTTTCATCGCAGTAAGGAGAATAGAAAATAATTGTTTCATGTGTAAAAGAAGCATCCGTGCTTTTATTCTTTCATATCTTATATATGGATGATGCGTTATTTCATCGATATATACACAAAACAATGTTTTTTTCTGATTTTCTCTATGTGGGCAGAACACACAAATTCTAATTATTGAATGGGTCACAACACCAGCTACAGAAAATGCTATCAAAATCCAGCAAGAGGTATAACCCACACAAAGTCTTTATTAAGACACCAGTCTTATACAGATTTTCCTCTCTCATTGCCGACTTGGAAAGATAATCTCACGATGATCAATCACCATCATGTATTGTAGGAGAAAACCTTGAATCTAAGTTATTTTTTCTACTTAATGCTTTGTAAAAGCAAACAGTATATCACGGATTCGGACTATTGACCCTCATCAACACTGGGGAAACTTCATACCATCCTAAGGAGAAGTAATTATAATCTGGTGTTATGACACAGTCATTGTTTCGAATCCACGCCCTGTGCATAGAAATTACCCAGAATTGAACCACAATGTTAACATATTATAACCTTATTAGAGGTCTCTATATATACGTGGCTGGTCTATAATACACTCATGGACAAAACTTAAGGAAGTTGTACCTTTTACCATGTATATCGATATTCAAACAATAACTCTGAATGATGTTTGATACACAGTTACCTTTATAGAAGACACGAGATAACCATGAGTGAACAAAATGCCTCTATCTCCTTCAAAAATGTGACATCAATGACTTTCCATTTCCTCAAATTCTGTTCATGAGTATATATATCAATATATCTATCTAAAGAATATCAAAATATCTTCTCACTTTTGTTATATCATTTTTTGAATCATACAGGTAACAGGTTTATAATGTCTATAAAGCCCAGTTTACAAAACAACAACAACAACAAAAACGATTTCAAATGGAAAAAATGAAGATATTAGCTCATTAATATATTTATATTATTTCGATAAATTTACTTTTCTTTATTAATATCGCGCGAAATAAGGTAAAATATAATGTCAAATTGGAGTTTATATAATTATTCGGAGGGTCGATATAAGAGAAGTGAAAATATTTGAACAAAATGTGTACAGAATGTGAACATTCGTTTTTAGTATAATGTATATATCGAGCGAAATGTATTGCTGTTATAAAATGTAGTGACATTATATGTGTTTTAGATATTTCTGTTGATGGTTTAAACTATACTAGGTTAAAGTTACTAGTTTAAACTAAACTATACTCTAACTAAGTCTGTTTGTGCATGGTGCGAGAAAGAATGACTACGAAGAATGCTTTAGACTTTGAAATTGTTGTTTGTTCCTGAATTATTCTTTTAAACGATTTACGAATCCATTCATTTAAGGAACAACCGGCCCGTGTCCAACGGCGTTAACATAGAGCATGTACTTTTAACTTCAGTTCAAGTTGTTAATTAGTAGGATAAACCATTCTCTTAATTAAATGCCAGTGACTCATAGATTAGAAGAGTAAATCATCATCGTGAAATGAGAAAGTGACACTTATGTCAAATTATAAACATATTGACGATATTTTACTTTTAGAATATATATCCTGCTGTCATCGCAGGATGAGAGCTCTGTAGAATTAATTATAAATGTATATTTTTTAAAAGAATATAGCGTTAAAAATGTGTTTCTAATTTTCCACGATGGGCGTTAAGATATTGATGGTATTTTAAGTGATATTTTACCAATATTTTTCACAAGATTAACAGATAGGGAGGTCTCTGTACAGATTCCTATATTTTCTCCCTATAATCTAGCATAACGCTTTGAAGATCATTTGTTGTGTGTCTGGAAGTTGATTAGGAGAAAAACATAGCCATATCAACCAATCAATCAAGGAAATCAAGCATTCCTCTGAAGAAAGTGAAAGGAAGTTACTGAAACGTCGTGAGTTAAACTATACTATTGATTGATGTGACTGTGTATTTCTCCTAGCATGTGCTTATACAAGCCATTATGTGGTTAGTTATGTTAGTTTACGTTAGGTTAATCTAGAATATTATTCTTTGGGAGGTCTCTTGATCGTGTCCCATGTTTACTAACCCTAGCAAGAAGATATTTAAACTTTACTAACTCACACTAATATAATCTAATCTTACCTAAACACACTAGACTGACTATATCTGATCTAACTACGTTGTGGCTTGTAAGCACGTTGCATGGATTAGGATATAGTAAATGTGGAACTTATTAAAGAGAACTACAATGAAAAATAACCAAGAATAACCTATCGTTAACTAATATAAACTTATATAATC
Source organism: Cordylochernes scorpioides (assembly GCA_030710605.1). Taxonomy (NCBI): domain Eukaryota; kingdom Metazoa; phylum Arthropoda; class Arachnida; order Pseudoscorpiones; family Chernetidae; genus Cordylochernes; species Cordylochernes scorpioides. The sequence goes on from CP092871.1 coordinate 21,702,198, forward strand.
ACGTATAATGAGGTGGTGGTGGTGTCTTGTCCATGGAGCAACTGCTCCATGGAATGGGGGGTGCTATTGCCCAGTTATTCAGCCATATATCAGAGTTCCCTGTTCAAGGTTACCGTAGCGACTCGGGGCTCACGACACCGTACTTCACCCTACAGGACAGTCCCTTACTTGTGCTGCTTCTCCCGTCCGCCACGTAGAGTATAATGACATGTAATCACTTTATGCTAGATAAGAGGTAGAAAATATACGGAGACCTTCAATTTTGTTCATCTTTGGGAAAATATTGAAAAAGTATAAATCGAGGTAAATAAAAGAATGTACATTCATGGACAAAACCTAAGGAAGGTGTATCTTTTAGCATATATATCGGGATTCAGACAATACCACTGAAGGATATTCGATACACAGTGATCTTTATTGAAGACTCACGAGATAACCAAGTGTGAACAGCCTCGGTCTCCTTATAAAAAAAATAAGAAGAGAATAAACAGATTTTCCATTTCCTTATATTTTGTCCATGAATTTAGGCGATTTAAATAAATGGATTTTAAAAGTAGAATTTAGCGGCCATCTGGCAGCGAGCTGAGAATCTGTGTTCACCCTGAATACAGATAAAGGAGTAAATTGAGAACCTCTTCTACTTCAAGCAGAAAAAAACCGGCAAAGAAAGTGTGGGACTGCGCAACACAATGCCACCAAACTTCTAATTAAACCAATAATAATCTTTCACCTGCTCGCCTGGAAACTTCAAACCAACTAATTAGCATTTGTTCAGAGAGGATTCTCGTTTTTCTATAACAAACAATGGATTTCAATTATTTTCTTTGGGTTGTGTTTAACAAGTAATGCATACGATTAATAAAAGATGTGTGTGTTTGAAATAATTTAAAATTAATTTTGAAGTAGAAATTTGATGTGTGTATTGTGTGTGTAATTAAAAGGTTTAAAAATAGTATAATATATTTTAGGTTTTGTATGTGATACTCAGATATGTATATAACAGTTTCAAGATAATGATATCATGTACTTAAAAGGGCACCACTCGCTTTTTGATACATCTCCTTGCAATCTTATTTTGTATTCTGGCTTAAAAATCATCTCTGCTATTTACTCAACCAGCTCAAACTTCTATTAAGAAATTTCGATCGATTTCATGACCCTTCTCGTTGTATGTTATGAAATCGAAGCCGCTCCTGTATTCATGAGTGATATAACCGGAAAAAATGATATACACAAGTTAGCCTTTATCTTATTTGTCAGAACTGGTGTTTTGTTACATTCTTCATAGCCACTAATACGTTCTGTACTGGGTGATAAATACCTAGCTCGTTTTAATTTATTTTAAAGTGAGAGGTGCTTCTTTTAATATCTTCGTCTCTGCTATTTACTTAACCAGCTTAAACTTCTATTAGAAAATTCCGACCGATTTCATTACCCTTCTCTTAGGATATTCGAAGCTGATCGAAGCCGCTCTCTAATCGTGAGTGATATAACCGGGAGCAATGATATACCAGTTAGCCTTTATCTGTATTTGTCCAAACTGGTGTTTTAGTACATCTTTATAGACACCAATACGTTCTGTACTGGGTGATAAACAAATTATCTCGTTTTAATTTATCTTAAAAGGATAGGTGCTTCTATTTAATAATATGTGTATATGCATATACAAAAATTGAACTTGTATTATGACTCAATATTCATCACAACATATAAGTTTTCTAATTGGCTAATAAACTAAAAGAATTGTTTTAAATACATATTTTGAATGGATATGTGCCTCTTTTGGAACACGTTAAAAAATGTATATGCTTATTATCACAAAATATAGATTAAATTCTTATGGATGAACACTTTTCAAAGTATTTTGTTAACATGAAGCTTTTTCTTCCTGTCTTAGCTTTATGGAACGAGGCAGGTTTGGTCAGATATATTTTCCTATATTGTTGCTTTGTTAGTAAACTGATCGTGATTTTTAAATATTTCAAAATTAGCTAAATACTCTTTCTTGATTAAGAAATAAAAGCTAACCATGTACGCGTTTCGAGTGTTGTCGTTGAGGTACAGCTTGCATCACGCTGATAAGGGTAAACAGCCTGAAATGTGTAAGTATGGTTAGCTTCTTAATTGATCAAGAAAGGGTATTTGGCCAATTCTGGAATAAATAAAAATCAACCATTAGATGATATTTATTCGAAAAGATAACCCAAGCCATCATAAACTCTCAGTTTCACGATCAGAAGATGTCATTTTTCCTAATAAATTACCATGTTTTGACAAAGTTCGTGGTGGAAGTAAAACCTAATTCTGAAATAAGCTATTCTATATTTCTCTCCATTGAAGAAATAAAAGTAACAGAGTGAAATGGAATTAGAGTTAAGATAGATGGGAGATTAGGTTAAACCAATTGGGTGGAAGCTTTACTTCCTTCGATTTGTTACTTGCGCGTGGATTAACGATAGTTACAAATATAACGTTTGGTTGGTGGAAGGATGGTTTAAACCGTTGGTTTTCGTGGTGCAAACTGTACCTCAAGGACAGACCGAAAAGCGTACATGGTTAGCTCTTAATGATTAATTAGGAAAAGGTTTTTGGCCAATTTTGGAATAATTAAAAATCACGATCAGTTTACTAACAAAGCAACAATATAGAATAATATATATCACCAACACCTGCCTCGTTCCATATAACCAAGACAGGAAGAAAAAGCTTCGTGTTTACAAAATATTTGGAAAGGTGTTCATCCATAAGAAATACATCGACCTGGAATCGATTTCCGCATTGGGCACTTTTTTCTAATTGAAAAAAAAATGCTCCAATGGCCCCCGATTCTTGCAAGTCCAACCCCACCAGCAAGTGCAAGTAATCAAACGGGACTCTGACACATTTTAAAGTGCAAAGTCAAACTGCTTTTCACATGTGTAGACATGCGGTACAGTAAAAGCAGTCTCTGACCTCTACCCACCATGAATATCATGGCTACGTGTACTAGGTATAAATAAAACGTAACACTATCGAAACTTCTACATTTCAGATGTTGGTTTTAGCACCTTCTAAATTCTGAATATTTTACTTTCGAAAATCAACTAGTCTTTCGCCTTGTAAATATAATTTAAAATTTAAATTGCGCGCACAATTCCGTTTGGATATATACACTCGTGGACAAAACTTAAGGAAATGGAACGTATTTTATATCGCTGTTCGTCCGTGTTTTATTAAGGAGACAGGGACAAGTTTGTTCACACTTGGTTAACTCGTGTGTCTCCAATAAAGGTCACTGTGTATCAGATAAATTTCAGAGGAATTCTCTGAATCCAGATATACATGCTGAGAGGTACAACTTCTTTAAGTTTTGTCCATGAATGTAGTAACAGATTGAAATCTGCATGTGATTTAACAATAAAAACATATTTTCAAAATTGTGTTAACCAGATTGATTATCACTTTTCATTGAACCTTTTGATCTAACAATGAAGACCAAATCTTTAAATAAATCATAGAAACCACGTAAACATATTACACATCCAGTGCTCTAGAAAACAAAATCTCATAAATAATATAACAATTATATTGTATAATAACGATTAAAATTGGTGTCACTACAATACTACGCCCTGTGTGTGTGTTATCTCCATACATACCTATATTCGTGGATGGCTTTTCTTGATTTATCAAGAAATTGGATTGGCCAAATATCACAGAGCAAGGTAAATAGACGTTTAGTTTATTTTTGCTCTACTAGATGGCGCTCTGCTATATGTGATTTTGGTCAGGATATGCCTTCATTATTTTTAATACCTATATCTATTGAAGCGGAATTAATAAACAAATACTGATAATATGAAACACACACACACACACTCGATACCCAACAAGATAGAGATAAAAGTACTGGATTCCTTACCGCCATCCTATCAACAAACACAATCCTACAATAAAAGTTTCATTTAAAGAAAAAGGCATCTTCATAATCGTGCAACTTAAAGTTACTGATGGCTTGCGCCTCTCAGAGAAATCTTTCAGAACAAATATAAATTATTCTTTGATTATTGGTACTGGGTGAACAGACCTAGGCCTCCTGGGTAAGTCCTGGATGAACAGACCTAGATGCCGTACGGGAATAAGAGAGGTACTCAGGCTCCAATTTAGGTCAAGTGTAGCTGACCTCGTTTATTTTTTATTTTTTATAACACTGAGACTGAATTTCTCTAATGTAGGTTTTTATGTCAAAATACTTTTCAAATTTCATTGCTCTCGAAATTAGCTATTATAGTGTACTATAGATATCAATCTACAAAAAAAAAACATTTAAAAATGCATCAAGATTTTGTGCATTTTGTTTATTACCTTTGTGTAAAAATGTTGAGATTGCGATAAAGAATGAGCTATAACACCTGTATTGACAATTTTAGAAGATTTCTAACATTGAATTTAGGCATGTCCGTTCTTTTTTATCTATAGTCACTGCCAAATATTCTTCCTAATTTCTCCATACAGGTGGCGATTCCCTTGTCTGTGAAAACCTGACTCTTTGACTGCAACTCCAGACATGTATTCCGACTTGTATACCATGTTTTCGACCTATACTATTGTAGTACCCTTGCCCCATGCGTTGATGACATCTCGAGTTGTTTTCGCAGCGTTGTGGCCGAATTTGAACTCGTGAAGCAGAATTATGCGGATTTCCTTTTTTAAAAGCATTTTTAATACAGCCTGAAATCACACAAAATTGTTGTAAATTTATTGGTATATATAGTAACAGAGCAAGAAATAAAATTTATAATAATATATTACTTGCAAATATTTAAAAATAATTAATTGCAATTATCAACGATTGAATTTGGATTTATGAAATCGGCCGTTACTTTTGCCTCAACCTAATGCTTATCAGTACAAGGGCGGTTTCAAGTTTGAAACATTCTACTGGAAGTTATAAAATCAGTCGTATTTAGATTTCTATTAAGAGAAGGTTGATAATGATATACAAATAACATTTACATAAGTAAATTTTGAGTATAAGCACACTAGTATGATAGTTAGTATACCTACCTTCATTTTTCAGATTTGCAATTTCAAATCAAACGAGTCCGCTTTCTTGTAAAGTTTTCTTTTATTATGATTAATATGATCTAAACAAGGATAAACATTATAATTTATTGGAGAATTTATCTCCAGTGTTCATGTTTTCCCATGGGCAGATTTGTGTTCTCTGCTGATGTGTCAGTTCCTCCAAAAATCGTTTTGCTATTGCAACTAAAGGCCCCACAAAATTCCAAATAAAGAAACTCCACCTTAAAGACCTTTCGACTTAAAATATAAGAAATTTTGTCTTATATATTCACCTTTCCTAATGCAATAAATGTTGTAATCATATATGGATATTATATTTTAAAGGGTTAACGATATGAATAATTGATATACCTATAATTTTGAAAATAGAGCAATCCATAAATAAATCTTCAATTAAAAAGGCATATATTGGATCAAAATATACTTTATTTTACCAATATTTCAGTTGGCTGAACGCCAACCTTTATCAAGGTGTTATAACACCTTGTGGTAAAATAAATGATATTTTGATCCAATATATGCCTTTTAAATTAAATACCTATAATTGTTTAATACAAATGAAGTATTATGCAAATGCCGAACAATCTCTAACTAAAGTATCATCCAAATAAAAAAAATAGAAGTAGGGAGAGAGTGTACTAAAGAATATATTAAATGTTTTTTTTAATACTATTATAGTTACATTCATGTAAACACAGGCGTTGCCTAAAAGGACATTCATTAGATGTTATGCTGATATATTTTATTAATTTATCATTACTGAAAACTTATAAGTAGAATTAAATTGCATATGGATAAAGATTATTTTTGATTTCGCACATCATAGATTCAGAAATGTTCTGTAAGGAAACACCGTGATAGCTACAACCCTAGAATATGCAATTTAGACAAAGAGCTTACTGAATTGCATAATTTAGGGCCAGAATAATAATACTATTAATCCTGATATTATTATTTTCGAAAAGTGAATAATTATAAAGAAAAGTGTTAGAATTATATTCATTTAGTGTAATATTCACTCAGGAAGCACCCGAGCGAAGCCGAGTGATTTGACACGATCATATATACATATTTAAATATAAAAATGATCAATATACTTAAACATTCGAAATTATTATAGACGTGTATGATTCTTTTAAAAAATGAAACAATTTCATGACAGATGGCGCGCTAATGCATCATAATATAATAGAATATGTTTACTTCTGATGTAAATGTCTTTCGAACATTGAATTTTAGCATGTGTCCATTCTTTTTTATCTATTGTCACTGCCAAAGATTCTTCCAAATTTCTCCATACAGGTGGTGATTCCCATGTCTGTGAAAACCCTGACTCTCTGACTTCAGCCCCTGACATGTATATATCTACATAAAGATTCCTCTCACGCAATCGTTTATGAATTAAAAAAAAACTCCCTCCTTAATTCGAATGTTCATTGTTCCCTCTTTAAATACTCCCTGCTGGTGTTTTTTAATGACCCGTAAATGGCGGAAGTAGCCCATTTTGTTTGAATTTCACAATCTTGGCCTATATAAAGGTGTCAAGAGAACTTTAAATTCGAATATTCTGAAATTTAAATTACAATGAAACGCAGTTTATAATTCTTTTACATATCTCAGAAGTTCTGAGAAAACTATTTTTATTTGTTTGGTGTAATATAATATAAGGGCAGTAGAAATTGTTTCATGTTAAAAATAAGCATACGTGTCTTTAATAATTTTGAATTTTGATAACAGATGGCGCGATAATGCATCATAAAGATAATATATCAATGATATGTTATAATATTACTTACTCTGTTTTAATTTGAGATAATCAAAGGTAGGTTAATTATTAAAAACCTTGTTTATAATGTTTTTGTATGCAAATTTGTGTAATAATAAAATATTTATAGTAGCATGAAATTTCGCATCTTCTATTTTTCTTTTAAAGATATCTAAATATAAAGTGCGATTTCTTATAAAATAACTTTCACTATTAATCTCCACCTTATAATATAAACTTATCAAATTCGAATTGCGTTTTTTTTTCCTTTTTACATACAGATTTAACAAATTATTGTCTATCCAGTGTTGTTTTGACTATATACAAATCTATTATAGACTTCTGGTATGTTAATATTTATATTGATACTATATGTAAATCAATTTATAAGATATAAATATATAAATAGTGTATTGCCTTTCCGGCATTCATAGTTCTTTAAATTAAAGATACTTCGGCCAGTAATATTTTTTATTGTCTTGACGTTTCGACAAAAATATTTTGTAAAATGAAAGGATTTAAAAGCACGAATGTTTCTTTTATACATAATACAAACTTCTACTGTCCTTACTGCGTTGAAATAAAATATATTAGGAGGGCTTGGCTCAACAGTGGTGAACCGTCCCAGCGGTTTCGCCAATTTAAACTACCAGACCGCTTCTTAGAGCTCTAATACTGTATTGGACGATTCTGCTTATATACGCAGCACTGAAGGGTGGGAGAAGTCCGATCACACCTCCCTGCGGTCCCCCCTTGACCCTTGGAATATTCGACCAAATTCTGGTTCGTTTCCAAGGTGACTAACGTGGCAACGGCACCTATTTTCCAATGAAGAGCAAGATAGTGGATATTGCTGCTGCTGTGATGGAGATGCATTAAGACATCTGAGACTTTTCTTTGGACACGACAACAACAACAACAACTGAAGGGTGGAATCTCAGAAATGGTTTACAAGAAAACTATGGACATAAGCTCATAGGACAGTTCGCTCGTTAGGAGCGAACAGAATTTTGTCGAAACGTCGAGACAATAAATAAGATTTACTGGCCGAAGTATATTTAATTCTAAGAAGTATAAATATAGTAGTTGAAAATTGAGATTTCATTTGGTGGTATGCTCATGTAGAAGGTTTTACGGTACTTGAGAAGCTTGAGAGAACATTTAATAAAGTAAGAAATATCCTCGGAGTTTTTCTTGTAAAGAACTTTCGATTATCAATTATCAACAATTAATATTGTGAAACACAAAACCAAGATGTGAATGTGGTTCGGGGACATTAACAGTATAACAATTATATGTTGTAATATATTCCAATATGTCTCCATGTGTTATAATGTAATTGCCAAAGTGACAAATAAAATTTCGAGTGAGTGACAGTCGATACCAGTAGGAGGAAAGAGGTCCGAAAAATAAGTCGGGTTCCTAGGTGTGCCCTTTCTTACCCAAACAGATTAGTCGGCTTTGAGACACAATGCTTACAGACGATTGACAGATCTGTCCTGACCGGCGTCGGCTACACTGGCTCTCTCGCCATCTCTATGGTGCCATCCAACATGTCTCGTCCTTTTGTGTAATCCCAATAACGCCTGAACCCACTATAATCATTGTGGCCACCACGACTGCAAATCAACATGCCACACTGCATTCATCCAACAAGATACAACATATTACTACATATATCATTTTTAACGCCTTGCCTAATGTTTTCATTATTGTTTGCTCCTGACAAGGACAAAGGTTTTTGTTGAAACGTCGAGGTAATAAAAGGATTTACTGACCGAAATATATTTAGTTTCAAGAAATATGAATTCCAGCCAGTCTATCTTTACGATATAATATTCGAATAATCCAAATATTACAATCAAAGAACTTCACTTTATTTTGTTATTGATTCAAAAAGAATGTAAACTGGCCATTTAAGCTAGAGAATTTAATGATAGATAACAGGTTATTCATTGAACTACACAATCATTATAAATATGAAAATCGTTAAAAAATAATATATCAATTTATATAATAATTTATATACAATAAATAAGAAAAACACAAACATCCTCGATAAAGAGAGGCGAGTTGCCCCTTCGAAATATTGGAACAATAAAATAATTATAAATCCAATATAATTATCTTTAATATTTTACAAATATAAATTTACTGGCAATGCGTTTCTTTTAAATATCATCAAATATTATCTCTACAAACCTTACTGCAATGATATAAGTTATTGAATGAGAGGCTTGGCTCATCAGAAGTGAACTCTCTCAGCGGTTTCGCCAAATTAATCTCTAGACCGCTCTACTATTGTATTTGATTGGTTTGGAATATACCCTGTATTTTCTATGGAAGGCAGCTTAGGGGTGTTTAGTGAACTATGGACATATGCTTATAGGTCTATAGAGGAACATACATATAATTTCAAGGTATTGCATCGAGCAAAGCTTTTCCGCAAAATATTTTTTTGTAAGATATGTATCTTTGTTGAATATATATTAAATAATTAAATGATAAATATTAATAGAATCAATTGATATGGTGCAACAGAAAATGAAGATGTGAATGTTGTTTGAAAGAAAAAAAAAAACAGTAGAGCATATAATATACTCGGGTATATCAAATATAACAATCTAAGATCTTCTTTATTTTGTTGCTGATATGAAAAGGAATGAACAGGCAATTTAATTTAGAGAAATTTACGTAAAATAACTGGCTATTTATTGAGAACTACAGAGATTTATTATAAATATATAAAACATATGAAATGATACAATTGTTATATTAATTATATATATTTATATAATACAAATTGTGTAAATAGCAAAATATTATATATTGTTCACAGACACAAAAGGTATTTAATTTATTATATTTTCTTAATGTTAACTTTGACTTTAAACTGTATATATACATCTATATGATATTTGTTTAGTTCTTTGATTTAACATAAATCTCTTCAATTTTCTGATTGCATTTGAGTAAAATAAATAAAATGGAATATACAAGAATTAAAAAGGAAAATATAAATTAATCATAAATTCCTTAGGATATTTTTTCTAGTTTTAAACTTTGCAAGGTCTAATTCGATGATAATATTAAATTTTGAAATTCATTCGAAAGGATGGAAAACCTGCAAAGTCAAATTCTTTAGAACTTGCTTCTACTGAGTTTCAAAGGCACGTCTTATGCAGATGTTATAGTTTAGACGAAGACTGTAGAAATAATCCTGAATGGAAATTTGAATGTACAAACTTTTGTAATAACATCCTTCCACATAGGATATGTTTCTTGCTGTGTGTTAATACAATTTATATATCAGGGGATTTAAATAAAAAGGCATATATTGAATCAAAATATCATTTATTTTACCTATATATCAGTTGGCTGAACGCCAACCTTTATCAAGGTATATATAACATTTTAAAGTGTGTCAACAGCAAACTCAGCGCCACACTTTTAAAAGTTATAATACCTTGATAAAGGTTGGCGTTCAGCCAACTGAAATATTGGTAAAATAAATAATATTTTGATCCAATATATGCCTTTTTATTTAAAAATTTATTTATGGATTGCTCTATTTTCAAAACAATTTCAGAGGAGTATATCTTCCGATATACAAACTTCTACAAAATAAAAAAGGTAAAATGCCGTAATGAAATTAAAAAAAATTCTCGTCTTCTATTTCTATACTTAAAACACCCAACCAGAAAGTGATTGTAATGTAAATTAACAAAGCAGGTTTTTCAGCCAATAATTTTTCATTAGGTAACACATTTTGCTCATAATTTAAAAAACCTAATGTGTGGGATTAAACCATTAAAAGATAATGACAAGAAATAACTCACGTTAAAACCTTAATTGATCCGTAATCAGGGGAACTGTGTTTAACTCTATTATGAGGCTTTTTATTTTTCATGATCATAAAGATTCTTTGTAAAGAGTTTTAAAGATGCGTTATAATCTTACTTCGAAAAAAGAAGAATTAAAGTGTTTAAAATCGTTTTATCGATTTAAAAAAATGAAAAGTGTTCTGTGAATTTTAATTAGTGTAAATGACCAGAATTTTTCTGTGTTTTATTTATGAGATAAACTACGACAATATTTTTATCTGCGAAATGACTCTTTATAACACATGTGATTTTAATATAGCTCTATATATACATAATACTGTATCACTTAGCTTATATTTGTTCAAATCTATAAGCTTGAGGGATGAGTTTCTTTTGCAAATAAATTTATTTCGACCTTTCGGGCAACGCCCTTCTACAGGAAAATTAAAAATAAAGTAAATTAAATTATATTACACTGAGATTAAGCTAGGCAAATGTATAACGAACTATAGAAAATGAAAATAAATATCAGAAACAATTATTTTCTAAAGTCCGTTATACATTTGCCTAGCTTAATCTCAATGTAATATAATTTAATTTACTTTATTTTTAATTTTCCTGTAGAAGGGCGTTGCCCGAAAGCTCGAAATAAATTTATTTGCAAAAGAAACTCATCCCTCAAGCTTATAGATTTGAACATTCTATTTAGGGATTAGCCTATTAATTATAGCTTATATTTATTATTACTTAATATGTTTTGAATCAAAAGGCACAGCTTTTAGAATGATATTCAATTTTAAATCCTTAAATATATTCAAAATCACATATATATTGAAGATATCCAGCTATATTTGATATTGGTTTGATTTTAAGAAATTTGGGTTAGCCTCAAGTTTTCTTTATTCCTTTTTTTTGATCTAGAAAACATTTGATATGCTCACCTGTGTGTTATTTTGAATAAAGGATCATTTTGCGGAAATTTATATTTCCTTTCTAATTTATTAATTTATTATTTATGACTTCTAAATGCATTCGACCTTTCCATTTAATATATTTTGAATTTCTAAAAATAATTATTCTAAAATGCCATTAATTTGATTGAATTATGGATTATTTTGTCAAAAGAGAAATCCTTCTAAGTGTTTTAATGTATTTCTATGTTGAAGATATCGTTCAAAGGGTTTTATCAATAGAGGAATCAGAAATACAATTAGAATTTTAAAATTGATTCTTACATTATGAACAAAACCTAAGGAAGTTGTACCTTTTATTATGTACATCGTAATTCAAACAATAACTCTGAAAGATATTTGATACACAGTAACCTTTATTGAAGATACACGAGATAACCAAGTGTGAACAAAATTGTCACCTGTCACCCTCAAAGAAAATACGGTGAGAACTATCGAAATATATAAAACCTTCTTAAGTTTTGTTAATGAATGTAAATAAAGATGCTAGGAATTTAAACGATGTAAATACGATAATACAAAGCCGTCAGATATAAATAAACTATACAATAACCTAATGATATGCTGTATTAATTTTACTATTCTTTGTGTGACAAGTAAATCATTCGAGGAAGAGGTATATCATATGTTTTTTTTTTTGCTTATCCCTAGTACACGTGGTACAGGCCATGATAATCATGGTGGGTAGTTAGCGACTGCTTTTTTTTACTGTAAGCGCACCACATGTCTACACTTGTGAAAAGCAGTTCGACTTTGCACTTACAAATGCCAGAGCCCCGTTTGGTTACTTGCACTCGCAGGTGGGGTTGGACTTTTGCAAGAATCGGGGGCTATTGGAGCATTTTTTTTTTAATAGAAAAAAAAAAGTCCAATGCGGGAATCGAACCCGGGTCCTAGTGGTCGAAAACCAAACGGTTTAACCAGCCTTCCACCGACCCCCCGATATCATATGTATCCTGTCAGACCAGGTTTTCATATGTAATAATAATTAATATATAGGAGGATAATCAATTATCCTTGAAATTGAAAACTATCTCTAAAGGCTGATAAACCTATAATTAGTTCAACATATACCAATGCGAAAGGCAAAGGGGAAAACTCTTCATTATTACACCAAGAATATCCTCAATGAAGAGAATCATTGATTCAAATCAATATTTTTCCACTAAACTTATATATGGCTATTGAGTTGACAATTTATAAAAGTAATAATGCTAAGGACTGATAATCTGGTGTGTGTTATACCCTCATGGACAAAACTTAAGGAAGTTGTGCCTTGTAGCATGTATATCAGGATTCAGACAATAACTCTGAAAGATACACTCATGGACAAAACTTAAGGAAGATGTACCTTTAAGCATTTATATCAGGATTCAGACAATAACTCTGAAAGATACACTCATGGACTAAACCTAAGGAAGATGTACATTTAAGCATGTATATCAGGATTCAGACAATAACTCTGAAAGATACACTCATGGACAAAATTTAAGGAAGTTGTTCCTTTTAGAATGTATTTCGGGATTCAGACAACAACTCTGAAAGATACACTCATGGACAAAATTTAAAGAAGTTGTGCCTTTCAGAATGTATATCGGGATTCTAACAATAACTCTGAAAGATATTTGATACACTGTGTAACCTTTTTTGAAGACACAAGATATAACCAAGAGTAAAAAAATTGTCTCCTTCAAAAAAAAAAAAAAAAACAGACGACCGGCGCGATATACGAGACGATGAGAGATATCAAAATATGAAACTACCTTGAGATATTTTCATTAATATAAATAAATATACAGCTAGGAGTTTAAAATGATGTAAATATGAATATTTAAAGTCTCTAGATATGAATAAACTTTCCTAAGTTTTGTCCATGAGTGTAAACTTTAGATATTTGACAACCAACACTTGAATTTGATATTGGCAGACCAGTTTTTCGTTTAGATCAATAATTCCTTAATGGTCCTGACTCTATTAAGTGCAACTAACCAAATGAAGCTATGGCATCTGGTATGAGCAAATTCGACCAGGTTTTACATATGAAGATATATATGCACATGTAAAACTTGGTCTACTTGCTTATACAAGATGCCAGTGCTTCATGTAGAGGCATGATGCAATTGCAGTACAAAAATCCGCAATCTACTCTCCACCATGATTATTATAGCTTTACAATGTGTAGAAAGAAGAGGCAATAACAAAAGTGACTACATAAGAGAGTCCCATACCTAATAAAATCCCAAATCCCAATGTAATAGATATAGCCAGTAAAATAAGCTGTTTCAGAATCAGTTTATAGAGAAAAAATAAATGAACCTTTTTTAAAAACTTTTATTCCAACTTTGAGGGCTATTTATATATTGAAACATATCAATCATCGTGATTTTCATGTGTTACTATATATCGCATTTATAATACACTATTCCACAATAGTGATGTTCTTCATTTGAGGATCGTGTCCTATACCATGGGTATATCTCGCTTGTCTTCAATAAAGGTCACTGTGATTCAAATATTTTTTATATTTATTGTCTGAATCCCAATATACAGGATGAAAGGTACAGTTTTCTTTAGTTTTGTTTATGAATATATATTTCACATGATATATTATTTATTGGTGACAATTACAATATGATTATTCGAGATAATTGGCGATCTGGAATGATTATGTATTTACCGGTATTTATTGAAGAGGTAATGATTGTAGCATCAAATATCTTTTAGAATTATTATCTGAATCCCGATATACATTCTAAAAGGTAAAATTTCCTCAAGTTTTTTTTCATGAATATACAATGATATAATATTTATTGATGACGACTACAATATGATTATTCAAAATAATTGGCGAACTGGAATGATTTTCATGATATTTATTAAGGAGGTATTGTTTGTAGCATCAAATATATTTCAGAATTATTGTCTGAGTACCAACATACATACTGAAAGGTATTAGATTCTTTAGTTTTGTTCAAGAGTGTAAATTCCATGATAAAATTATATATAGGTAATAACTTCAATGTGATTATACATATCGAAATACTTGACGTTCTGGAATGATCATGTATTTCCCGGTATTTATTGAGGAGATAATGATTGTAGCATCAAATATCTTACAGAATTATTGTCTAAATCCCAATATACATGCTGAAAGAAATCCAGCCCCTCCTCTACTTGGTAGGCGGGAGAAGAAGCACAAGTAAGGGACTTCCCTGTAGTACGGTGTCGTGAGCCCCGAGCTGCTACGGTAACCGTGAACAGGGAATTCTGAAATGTGGCTGACTAACGGGGCAATGACACCTCCCCTTTCCATAATGTGGAAAAGACACCACCAAAAGGTATAAAATTCTCAGATTTTGTCTATAAGTGTATATTCCATTATATAATGACGAGTATAATATGTTTATTCGAAATAACAGGCGATCTGGAATGATTATCATGGCATTTATTGAAGAGGTAATGATTGCAGAGCCAGCTGGGCCGCCCATCATTGATCCAACGGTATGCAGATGATATCATTAGGGCCGCCTGGAATGAGGGATTTTACAACTAATTTAACAAAAACGTAGAGATGCTGGTGGTAATGAGCCGTATACCTCCAGACCAAATTGCAACTACATTCTACACACACAAAAACTTAATTAGCTAACAGTTTTACTTTATTTCCAATGACAAATATATTTAGCCAGTTTTCTTACACACACACCTCTCTTTCTACCTCTGTTATCCTAGAAAAATGTGTTCGAATTCCAATTAAACGGTAATGATTCACATTTATAATTTGATATCTTTATCGATAAGCTAAAATATTAAATCGTAATTTATATAGAGGTCCTGAAAATAGATGTTGCCTGGCCGGTATTCGTATTTTTGTGAAAAATAGACACTTCGGCCAGTTTATTTTCTCAACGTTTTGACAAAATTATTTTGCCTTCGTCAGAAGAAGTAAATAAAGCATTTGGCAAGGCGAATTGGCCGAAGTGTCTATATTTCATATAAATACTATATAGATGTATGATTTGCTAATTGTAATTAACTAGAATAAGCTAATGAATGCAATTTTGTGTATGTATGAACGGTTATTCACTGAATAAAAGTTTAGAGATGTATTTTTAACTAATATTTTCGAATATTATTTGTTAGTTGGAACTCTATTTGTAAAATTATATATGGTTAAATCAATATATTTTTATTTTGTTATTGACGTTTTAGTGACTTGTCATTCTCCCTAGGGTAAATATATTTGAGATAAACAATTCTAAACTGTCATATATACTTCAAATTATGATTTCCGATCGAATATGTTGGTTTTATTTTTAATTATTTAAGTGGCTACACGCCATACCTCTTTTTAGGAAATAAGAATATTTTGAGAGGTTAGCTTATCATTCCACACTTGCCATTGTAACTGCTATCAAATTTGATATATCTGGAACCTGAAAATTAAATACACTTAGACGAAATTAAAATATATATCAGGGGGGTCGGTGGAAGGCTGGTTAAACCGTTTGGTTTACGACCACTACGACCCGGGTTCGATCCCCGCATTGGACACTTTTTTTCTGTTTAAAAAAAATTGCTCCAATGGCCCCCCGATTCTTGCAAAAGTCCAACCCCACCAGCGAGTGCAAGTAACCAAACGGGGCTCTGGCACATTTGTAAGTGCAAAGTCGAACTGCTTTCACATGTGTAGACATGTGGTGCGCTTACAGTAAAAAGCAGTCGCTAACTACCCACCATGATTATCATGGCCTGTACCACGTGTACTAGGGATAAGCAAAATATATATATATATTTATAAGGAGAAAAAGATAACAAATAAATATACTAATTAGAAATCAATACACTAACTACTTTATTTTAACATATTTTAAGAAATCTGTCGTTTGATAGATGTAAATCTTTAAATATTGTAACAAAGTATTTATTAATTTTATTATTTTTTATTAACAGAGTGGTCATTTTTATGTTTATATTTTGCTACTCTGTAAATTTCCCTCGTGGATTATCTTTTGTTTACCATTCTTAGTTTGTTCTTGCCTGAAATAAATTTTGTTTCCTCCTGAAGTTTTTGTATTCCCTAATTTTCCACGTGGCAATATTTAATTATAAGTTTTAGTTTGTTTATCTTTTTTCTTTGTTTCCTCTGTAATAGAAGCAAATACTTCAATATCACGCCGTGTTTGATAATAAATAAATAAATAACAATTTAAGTGAATCAGCACAAAACGGTATATCCAACAGAAGTTCTAATATACAATACGGTGCCAAGTTATGTAGACATATGAGTACATTTTGATGGATATTGTGTGTTCTGAGGGTTAAGATTAAAGGTATACTTGAAGATAGTTATTTCTTTTATTTAGGCTATCTTCTATATTGAAATCCAGCTTTACAGAAAAATTCTGGCATACTTGTCCTTAATAATCGAATAAACTATTTTAAATTAAATGTGAAAAAAATAGTACAAATGTGATATTGTACTGGGATAAGGTGCATAAATAAAGAAAAGAGGCATCTACTTATCGTGAAACTGAAATTGTTTGATTAATCAAGAATGGATATTTGGCCAATTCTGGAATAATTAAAAATAAACGAATAGTTGATGTTTATTCCGATAGATGGCGCAAGCTATCAGAAACTTTTATTTGCACGATAAGGAGATGCCTTTTTATCTAATTTCAATTGAGTCAATATTTTCTAGGTGGTTCTGCTTTAGAGCGTAATCTAGTAAGAGTGAAAGATGGCTTTAGCTTATGACGACTGTTCAGTATTGGTTAGTTCTTTTTTCTAGAGTTTTTTCCTGTCTTTCCTATGTATGTTACTGAGCATGATTGTCATGAAATTCTGTAAATAATGTTCGATTTTTGTTTATTGTTTTGATTGGTAACAGGATTGAGATGCGTTTTAAAATTTGATGGTTTCTGTGATATATTGACATTATATTTCTCTTTTGAGGGTTATACTATATTATGATACATTAGTGCGCCATCTGGTAGATTAAACTGGCGAAACCGCTTTGTGGGTTCACCACTGATGAGCCACAGTAAGAGCAGTAGACAATTGTTTAATTTTTAAAAGAATTATACGCGTCTATAATATAGTTCTACAATATAATATCACAACAAGAACCTGCAGAGAATAAATAGAGAAGAGAAAATATTCTAAGTCCAATAAAGGTCAAAGTGTCATAGAAATCGACAGGGCAGTGACCTTCAATTCCCAATAAGTGAGTTGTGAGTTTAAGGCATTTTGAGAAATAAGGAAAGATATTTTGTCAAGCAACGTAGTCGAATAAGGCCTAACTTCTTGCTCTCTCAATTTAGAAATTTCTTTCTCTTTATATTTCCTTACATTGTATTTTTATCAGAATATCGGTTATAAGGTATAGTTTATTTAAAAATAAGGCTTATTTTGGATTACAATAAGATTATTTATTAATTTAATATTTTGATGGACCAATCTTCCATCTTTTACGAGGTGTTTTGTTATGAAGCATACAGCAGGTCGCGTAAAAGATGGACGATTGGTCCATCGAAATATTGGATTAATAAAAAATCATATTAAAATCCAAAAATAACCTTATTTTTAAATATTTATATTATGTTCTATATTCCGAAAGGTATAGTTTATGTTTGCCTAATTCGTTTTATATGACATATAAATATTAAGATGCATTAGCGCGTCATCTTTTATAATAAATCGGAACTATTTTTGACGTGTATGTTTTTTTTTTATCAAACAATTTTCTACTGCCGATAATGCAATGATAAATTAATATGAAGGCCTGGCTCATCAGTATGGAACCTTCCCAGCGGTTTCGCCAGTTCAATCTACCGTACAGCTATAATATTGCATTTTGCGGTTTTCCTTTTATAATAATATTGAAGCTAGACTCTTGGAAAAGGTATTTTAGATTATTTGGGTATATGCTTTAAGGACAATATAAATACATAGAATTGTAGAAAATATAATAGGCTTCGAGAATTCGAGCAAGAGAATAAAATATTAAATACGTATTTATATAATCACCAATTATTTGAGCCGGCCAACGTGAAACAACAACAATGCGTTTATTTAAGGAAGGCCGCGACATCTGGTGGTCTTCACGGAGTATTTTGTTATAGAAATTATAATTGTATATTAAAATATTTTCATATAATATATATTATGAAAAATATAGTTCTACCACTATATGCTGCAATGATTAAACATTGTAAGGAAAGGAGAAAGTTTCATCTCGGTAATCATCTCTACCAGCGCCAGTTTAACCAGTTTAATCCATCCTTCTCTCTTCTCTATCGTTCGCCACTGTTTTATTAAAATGTGATTCGTATGTACTCTTCCTGTATAAATTTATACTGTGTGGCGTCTAGTTTTGATGTTTAATTTGATGGGAGAGGTGTTTTATGCTTTTTAAAATCAATATTCTCCCGGCAAATTTTCCATCTATAATTTGGCCATAGATTTGGCCTAACCACATTATCAGCTAAACACCTCTTTGACAGATTGTGAAGATTCCATTGGATCCTGTGTGGATATCATGGAATAAAGTCCATCTTAGACTGCCGACGGCCATTAGCGATAAAACATGGTCTCTAGTTGGACGCTTTTCAGTTTGTCAAATCTGGTGTTGTGGCTTTGTCACCGACCCGAGACCGCTAGTTTGCGGCGACTGTTAATAGATGGCGTCTAGTTTTGACATTTAATTTGACGGCAAAGGAGCACTATGCTTTTTTATATCAATTTCCTTCTAGCAAATTTTCCATCTATATATTTATACTGGTTTTTATTTTTTATACTACAATTAAACTTGTGTTTTTTTTTAAGATAACCATGACCTTATAGGGGACTTTATATAAATATAGACTTAACTATTAAACATACATATATTTGAATATGCGTTAAAATGTTATAATTTTCAACGAGAGACAGAACTAATATGAAAATGATTATGTTATACTAATACAATACTTCTATGCGCATTGTACAAATACCTCCAATATATAAAACACAAAACGTCACAAAGTCCAATATTTTATGTCCATCTAAAACATGCCAGTTTATTATGTCTCTTACTGACGAAGATTTAAGATGTCAATAAAAGAAAGTTATTGTTTTCTCCGCTGTCCTGTCTTCTTTTCTTATCCGAGGATCACTTTTATGTTTTATCATACGCCATTGTGTGTGTGTGTGTGTTGGAAATTTCTTTCTTTGCGAAGATTCTTTTTTTACAAGGATTTTATTTTCTATATACATTTCAACTACTATATATTTATATTACGATGCATTAGCGCGCCATCTGTTATCCAAATTCGAAACTATTATAGTCGCGTATGATTCTTTTTTTTTTTTAATAAACAATTTATACTGCCCTTACTGCAATGGAAAATTTAATGGGAGTGCGAAGCTCATCAGTGGTGAACCCTCCCAGCGGTTTCGCCAGTTTAATCTACCATACCCCTGTTATATTGCATTTTTCGATCTTCCTTTCCTAGTGATACTGATGCTAGACTCTTGGAATGGTTATTTTAGATGAACTATGGACCTAAGCTTTGAGGACAGTAGAAATACATATAATTATAAATATTTAAATACGAGGGTTGTCCGTTAAATAAGTTCCACAGAGGTTTTTCATACAGAAAAACAGGTTTATTTGCGCTGAACTATACATTTTCGAAAATATCAGACTTTTTTTCATTTTTCTACATATTCCCCGTTTCGTTCGACGCATTTTTGCATTCGGTAACCCACTTATGGAACCCAGAGTCAAAGAACTCTGCCGCCTGGCCGCGTAGTAAGCCTAAAACCGCTTCTTCCAACTCGTCATCGTCCTGGAATTGGGTTCCACCCAGGTTTTTCTTCAACTCGGGGAGGAAATGGAAGTCACTAGAAGCTAGGTTCGGGCTGTAGGGTGGGTGTGACACCAATTCCCATCCAAATTCTTCGAAGAAGGCAGTGGTTTTATGGGCGGTGTGCGGCCGAGCGTTGTCGTGGTGAAACCGCACCCCTTTGGTTAACATCCCTCTCCTCTCGTTCTGAATCGCGCGTCGAAGTTGTTTTAAGATCTCACAGTACCGGTCGGGATTCATTGTTGTACCCCGACGCATAAAGTCGCACAACAATAGACCCTTTCGGTCCCAAAAGACGGAGCCATAAGTTTCCCGGCAGAAAGTGTTTGTTTAAACTTTAGAGGTTTCGGAGAAGAAGTGTGCTTCCACTGCTTGGATTGCTCCTTTGTCTCCGGTGTGGTGTAGTGTACCCAGGTCTCATCACCAGTAACGATCGAATCCAATAATTCCTCTCCGTCAGTTTCGTGGCAATCGAGAAATTTCTGGGCCGCTTCAACCCGCTGCCGTTTATGGTCTTCAGTCAGCATTTTCGGAACCAATATTGCGCAGACCTTTGAATACCCTAAATGTTCACGCAAAATCTTGTCGATGGTGGTTTTACTGTTATCAGGAACCAAATCGCAGAGCTTCCGCACAGTAACCCGTCGATCTTCAAGCATTGCCGCTTCGACTTTGGCAATGATTTCGTACGAATCCGATGGCCGTCCAGCACGCGGTTCATCGTGGACGTCTGTTCGGCTGTTTTTAAATTCTCTGACCCATCTGCGCACCATCCCGGAACTCATACACCCTTCTCCATACACTTGACAGAGTTTAGTATGAATGTTCTTCGTCGAATTCTTCTTTGCGGCTAAAAAGCGAATTACTGACCGTGAATCGCAGCTGGCGGGAGACACGAGGGGAAGCTCCATCACTAACGGCTGCTCAGCCAAGACTAAGCTTACCAGCGATGTATCCTTGGTGGGAAATTGGAGTGGGGAGAACAAGCTACGAGCCCGTGCAGTCGGCTCGAGCCTAAAAGCGATCCTCATGACAGTGGTGCCCCGTGGAACTTATTTAACGGACAACCCTCGTATTTATATTAATACTGAAAACTATATAGGTTAATAAATAAACGTTCTTCCCTGATTTATAATATTATAAAGTAAATAGAGCTTTCAGGGTTATGTTTCTTGTTCAAATTTTTATTTGCAAGCTTTCGGACTTGTTATCGTGATACTCCGGTAGAAGGACTGACAAGTCCGAAAGCTTGAAAATAAAAATTTGAACAAGAAACTTATCCCTGGAAGACTATATTATTTATTTAATGGTGGTTTAATGTTTTTTTTTTTTTCTTGAAAAATAGACGCAAGGAGAGGTAAACACAAACAAACTTTATTCTCTGTAACAACGATCTAAAACTGTAGCTACGTATTCTATATACAGTTACGAGCGTCATTCTTCGTCGCCTCTGCCACGGTTTGCTTTTTTTTTTTGGAATGGAGCCCTCCTATTGGTCGGCTACGAATACGCCACCTTTGCCCCCCCCCCCCCCCCCCCCCCCCCCATCATGTCCCCCCCCCCATTTTTGTAACTATTGTGTTGGAGCGGGTCGCTCCTTAAATAAATGCATATATTAGTTAATAACCAAATGGAATCCTCTCTTACTTTTTACCAGTAAGAGACGCCTACGGAAGCCAACAGTACATAGACAGATAAAGCACATAGGCTATAGTTATTAACTAACATATGCATTTATTTAAGGTGCCAAATTATAATAGTATTTGAATCAAAACATTCAATCGGGTAAAACACAGTGGTTGCCCGGGTCATTCGGCTAGTATATATATAGCTGTGACACAATTCAAGTCAAACTATCAAAATCTGATAAAAATAGAAAACTTTAAATTATGTAAATAACAAATAAACCATGTTACAATATGATAAATAAATATTGACACGTGGAAAATTAGGAAAGACAAACTTCAAGATGACAAAGAAATTTATTTAAGACAAGAACAATTTATAATTGATAAAATACAGGATAAGAAATTAAGGAATTCTACAAAGTAGCAAAATATAAACATATAAAAAGATACTCTGTTAATAAGATAAAAACTTTGCTACAATATAATACTCTAAGAATGATTCACGAAAATTAATTTACTAATTTATATTTTTATTTTTTAAATCTCTTACAAAGAAAGAACTATTAAAAATCAGTAATATATAACTTTCTTCAAAATACAATTAAAACGACTCCGCTCAGTTATATTAAATGAAATTGAGAATGCGTCGAAATAAATTTTACTAGATTATTGAGTTTTTCAAATGTCAACTTAAATGATTTACTAGAAGATTTTTATTGTCTAAATGTCTTTGAGTTTTTTCGAAAAAAATAAAAAATGTCGTTTGAAGTTTGAACACTTTAAAGTATATTTAGTTTGAAATTTTAGACAGAATAATGCGACTTCTTTTACAAATGCCATTCTTCTTTCTTTTGATTACTTTTGAAACTTTAAAAAACTGCGATATTTTAACATGAAATTCAATATTGATTTCTTATATATTTTATATAAGATGTATTTTTATTAACTTTAAAACAAAGAATTATAATAAAATATGTTCATATTGAATTGATTTAGTTCATATTTGTATATTATTGATTTTTTTTTTCCCAAATTAAGCTACGCCAAAATTTTGAATTTTTAAATATATTTCGGTAATATATTGTCGCAGAATAATCTGTGGTGGTTTACTCGGTTTATCATCATCAGTCACGTGTCCTCAGCGTTTTATTTGTAAATATTTTGTTTATATATCTCTTAGTTTTGTGTTTTTGAAATTGGCGAAATTTTTAAATACTCTCCTTCCTAACCCTGGACACTTTTATTTTTCAGTTTATCATTACTCTTCACAATTCATCCTTTCATACCTCATTTCTAAGGTTAGAAATATTCATTATTTCTCCTTGAAATAAATTTTGATTTGTCGTTGAAAAGAAACGCGTGCGGTATAATTTTAAAATGTCGTTTTACAATCATAAGTCGTATTATATTGTATTGTATTATAAATACTTCCCTTGTTAAAATAAATTTTCAAATATAGATAAATAATTCTTCCTGAATTGAAATTAGACCAAAGAAATGGTGAAGGAAGACGAGTTTCTTTTATTGATGCATAGGTGCAAGCTTTCGGGTAAAAACCCTTCAACAGGCAAGCAATTCCTTCCTACCATTTGTACCATAGTTCTTATAAGTCGCGCTTCATTGCTCGCCTGTTGAAGGGGTTTTACCCGAAAGCTTGCACCTATACATCAATAAAAGAAACTCGTCTTCCTTCACCAGGTTTTTCGTCTAATTTAAAATAAATTTGTTTTATGAGATTACTCGTTATGTTCTGACTTGAGTCTCCCATACATTCCAAGAGGTGCTCTGATGAGGACTCTCTGGTCCTACAGATGGTTCATTGTGAGAAGGTCTTTACACCATCCTGGAAGAGGAGAGGTCTTGTATGTACAGTTTTGAGCCTGGAGATATAGGTTGCTGCTTATCGGTTCATCCTACATTCTAGAAAAGCTCCAGGCTACACGTTTAAAATATATTGGAAAAATGGACCAATTGAATATTGACATGAAGCCAGGACGGCGCAACAATTATATGAGCAAAGAAAGAGAGTATTTTTCATCGAATTTATTTATTTATTCTAATATTTCGTTCATAAATTATAAAATAGAGTCAATTATAATAAAGTTTATTATGTATATAATGTAAAGTATATGATATGTTTATAACTGTTTCTGTTTAAAAAAAAAATTAAATCGACGCAATTATCCCTAGCCGGGATATCGCGTTTTTTGTGTTGAAATAAAATAAAATAAAATAAAAATTATAATGAAGTAAAATGCTAATAGTATATTGAACTTAATTTAATTTAAACTCCTTTTTTTAAATCAGTTTTCAACGCGATTGTTTATAAAATTATATTTAAGTTATTCGTAAAACTTGTTTTTATCTCTGAAAATATAATCACTGAAAATATAAGAATTAGAATTTCAATTATGAATATATTGAGATAAGTGAACCTGGTTATATGTTTGATATTAAGATATTATATATAAATATCCCAATAGATATTTGTGGATTATCATATATGAGTAGGTTGTTTGTATAAAATATTCAGGATATTTGATTTACTTGTGATTTTCAATTTTCTTAACACTAAAATTAGGTTTTTATATTTAACGGATTTATAGATTCGACTGCTCGAAAATGTTAAGTATATTAATTCAAAGATTTTTTCTCTATGTAAATAAATTATATAGATATATGAATAAATATAAATTCATGATGATAACATTAGCTAGAATATGTTGATTAACGATTTGGCAACGTAGTTAGTGGCTCCTTGATCCTTTTTTGTTTTTTGTTTTTATTCTTATAATTATTTTTTGTACTTCTCTTCTTAATACTTAAATTTTACTTTTGTAGTTTCTATGCATAAAGATATAACATTAAAAATATATTCAAGTAACATTTTCTCTTTTTTATCCCCAAAAAACACCAACAGAAAATATTAAGATTTGAGGTTCTATATGCCGATAACAATAGTTCGAATAAAAACACGTTTATTTTTTTATCTCATTGTACAACTATACAAGTTCATGGAGACTATATTCATTTATTAAATTCACAATCTTAGTAGGTTTGTAATACAGGTCCTGTCTTGAGGCTCCCATACATTCCAAGAGGTGGTCTGGTGAGATCTCTTTGGTCCTTCAGATGGTGCATTGTGGGAAGGTCTTTACACCATCCTGGAAGAGATGTGGTCTTGTATGGCCAGTTTTGAGCCTGGAGATATAGGTTGCTGCTTGTCGGTTCATCCCACATTCCAGAATAGCTCCAGGCTACAAATTATATTGGAACAGTAGGTATGATGAGTCATTGATAGGTGAGTGTAATAATTGCTGTGTATTTCTGAGAATTAACAATTATACGCGCAAAATTGAGGTATTTAAGTGAATAACAAATATCCTGGAGGTAATTGTTAGATAATAAATAGAAAAAGAGTAATGTTCAAGTAATAACGAAAATTAAAAACCGTAAATCCTGATTTCATGAACAGAAACAACATTTTCAAGATAATTATATAGGATGTATTAAAGAAATTGTAGGTGTTTATCACGAGAATTTTTATACTCAGGCGAAAAGAAATAGGTCTAGACAGAATTGAGTTATCATGAAGAAGGCGAGTCATATATGAATAAATAGCAGGGTATTTGCATCTAGAGAAACCGAATGTCTTCTAAATAGCAAAGCATATTACTAGATAAATATCGAACTGAATATAACATTTAGTTATGTAAAGGTAACTCTCAGAGCATGTACCCTGAACACACATAAATGTAGAGAGCAAACCTGGTTATATTTAGGTTATTGTTATCGTGTTCAATGAAGAACCTCAGATATCTCCATGCATCTCTATCACAGCAATCGCAATGTCCTCTATCTTGGGAGTGTATACTGTATTGTTGTTGTCGTGTCCAATGAAGAACCTCAGATATCTCCATGCATCTCTATCACAGCAGTCGCAATGTCCTCTATTCTGAGTGTGTATACTGTATTATGTTGTTGTGTCCAATGAAGAGCCTCAGATGTCTCCATGCATCTCTATCACAGTAATCGCAATGTCCTCTATCTTGGGTGTGTATACTGTATTGTTGTTGTTGTCGTGTCCAATATAGAGCCTCAGATATATCCATGCATCTCTATCACAGCAGTCGCAATGTCCACTATCTTGGGAGTGTATACTGTATTGTTGTTGTCGTGTTCAATGAAGAGCCTCAGATATCTCCATGCATCTCTATCACAGCAATCGCAATGTCCTCTATCCTGGAAGTGTATACTGTATTGTTGCTCTTGTCATGTTCAATGAAGAGCCTCAGATATCTCCATGCATATCTATCACAGCAGTCACAATGTCCTCTATCTTGGGAGTGTATACTGTATGGTTGTTGTCGTGTTCAATGAAGAGCCTCAGATGTCTCCATGCATCTCTATCACAGCAGTCGCAATGTCCTCTATTTTGGGAGTGTATACTGTATTGTTGCTGTTGTCATGTTCAATGAAGAGCCTCAGATATCTCCATGCATCTCTATCACAGCAGTCGCAATGTCCTCTATCTTGGGTGTGTAAAGCTGGTTCTCTAGGTCCATCTCAATTTTATGCAAAGCTGCGGCCATTACTGGACATGAAAATATGTGGGTAGGTGTTAGTTCCCCACCAGGACAATTTTTACATGTCCTATAGGTTTTTGTGCCATCTGGATGTATTGTCATTCCTTTATAGTGTTTCTTTCTGAGTCTTGTTATAGTTTTGGTAAATATTCTCTCAGAGTTTATTTCGCATATTTGATCTTTTCTTATTTATTTAGTTGAACTATCTTGTATTTTTCCAAAGCATAAGCGTCAAATACTGACATTTGTTCTTCCCTTTGGCTCAAAATTCTGACTTCCTTTGCTAATTCATCTGCTATCTCATATCCCCCGATCCCAATATGGGCAAGAATCCATTGTAGAATGCAGTTATTCTCCAATGGTTCAAGTTGGTTCTTATATTCAAGTAAATATTGATATATGTGTCCAAGTATACATAACTGAATATACCATCTAGTTAGATTGAAGTAAATATTACATATTTTTCATAGAACACATATTACTGGTTAACATAATGATTTTAACATGATGCATTGACGCGTCTACTAATAAAACTGGCCTTCCTATTATTTTATCATTGCAATATGGGCAGCGAACACCAAATTTTTCCTACGGAGAAATTGAACAAACTGCTCTTCACCTTATCTATGACTGTCCGAACTTTACAGAAGTGAGACATTGATTGTTCTCTGATCTAAATGATTTAACTCTCTTACTTCAGCCACTTTGTCTATATATATTTCATTATCAAAATACGAAACCATTATAGACGCGTAATATTTATTTAAAAATAAAACAATTTCTACTGCCCTTACAGCCATGGAAAAATTAATGGGAGGGCCTGGCTCATCAGTGGTGAACCCTCCAAGCGGTTTTGACAGTTTAATCTACCATACCGCTGTTATATTGCATTTTTGGAACTTCCTTCTATAGTGAAACTGATGCTAGACTCTTGGAATGGGTATTTTAGATGAACCATGGACATAGGCATCATAATATATTTCATTAACTCTGTGACGAATGTAAATATTTAATTCTAAGTTCTAACAATTTTTTGTTTTGTTTGTTTCCTCTTTAATAGGCGCAAATATTATATAAATATATATCAGAGTCATCAATTCTGTCATCGTTTGCTTCTGTGAATGGAATGCTTTTATGAAACGTTGCTATCACTTTCACATAATATTTGAAATCTAAAATGTTCGAGAATATCGTTTTTTTTTGTATCATTTTGTTCGAAGAACAGACAGGGGGGGGGGGGGTCTTTTTGTCTCAATATAAATTAAATTATATTTGAAAATAGCGAAAATTATTTTATTACAAAAATAAACATACGTGTCAAAACCAGTTTGAATATATCATAGTGAGGATATTTGAATAACAATTTCGACTCTCAGTCACAACAACAGCAAGTTGCCAGCCTGAGGACTGTCGACGCAGGTGTCCGCCAGGTGGTGAGATGGCTTTGTCCCCACTGGCCCAGCTTTCCACCTCGGTAGCTTTATATTAAACCAATATCCCTGCGCTTCTAATTGCTTTAACGGCTTGCTTGCCTGGGTATATGAAGGTCCCTCCCCGGAATTGATTGAAATTTAAAGAGAATATAAGCTTATATGGACAAAATAGGCATTTCTCCTTTTTAATAAATGCATTAAAAAGCTTTATTTTACAATAAATGCTTTAACGGCTTGCTTGCCTGGGTATATGAAGCTCCTTCCCGGAATTGATCGATATTTAAAGAGAATATAAGCTTATATAGGGAAAATTTGCATTCCTATTTTTTAATAGATGCATTTAAAAGCTTCATTTTACAATAAATGCTTTAACGGCTTGCTTGCCAGGGTATATGGAGGTCCACCCCGGAATTTATTCAAATTTAAAGAGAAAATATAAGCTCATATGTGCAGAATTGGCATTCCTATTTTTTAAATAGATACATTCAAAAGCTTCATTTTACAATAAATGCTTTAACGGCTTGCTTGCCAGGGTAAATGGAGGTCCACCCCGGAATTTATTCAAATTTAAAGAGAAATTATAAGCTCATATGTGCAAAATTGGCATTCCTATTTTTTTAATAGATGCATCTAAAAGCTTTATTTTACAATAAATGCGTTAACGGCTTGCTTGCCTGGGTATATGGAGGTCCACCCCGGAATTTATTCAAATTTAAAGAGAAAATATAAGCTCATATGTGCAAAATTGGCATTCCTATTTTTTAATAAATGCATTTAAAAGCTTTATTTTACAATAAATGCTTTAACGGCTTGCTTGCCTGGGTATATGGAGGTCCACCCCGGAATTGATTGAAATTTAAAGACAACATATAAGCTTATATGTGCGAAATAGGCATTTCTCCTTTTTAATAAATGCATTTAACAACAAATCGTATATGGAAATGTTAAAGAAATCTTTGATCAAACCTATTTTTATTATTTTTACTTTAAATATTTTAACCAGGACTGCATAACCATAGCATAATCTTAAATAATCAACAGAAATCTTTTATTTATATAACATATATATATATATACATAATATAATCTAAAAATATATATTCAAATTATTTTATAAAAAAAATGTATATATATATATATATTATTTTCACATTCATAGACTATTCTACATTTTTGACCACACACACATCGTTTTTAGAATATGCCACTTTTAATTATGTTGTAAATATGCATAGTTGATTTTTATATTTTTAAATTTACCAATATATAATTAATTCCCCAGCAACCCCTTTCCTGCTACTATCCCCCTTGACACATTGTAAATAGCATTGCTAATTATTGTAACTATTGTTCCTGTATATACCCTCTTCTACTTGGAGAAGTTGTATAAGACCAAAAAGTCATAACAGGGACTTTTGTTGTTGTTACTACTGTTATTCTTGTATGTACCCTACATTTCTGTGCTTGGAGAATCCGTATAAGACTATAAGGTCTTAATAAAGATTTTTTGTTGTTGTTGTTGTATATATAATTATTTTTATGAATTCTATATAACTGTGAAAATGTTGAATTTCTTCAAGTAATTGAAAATAAAACTACTTGATAGTAAATAATTATGTTTTTACTTTCCTATTATGACGACCTTTAATTCTTCATCTATACAGCAAAATATATTATTCATAACATATATATTAACTCTAATAAAGTTTGTAATAATTAAATTTTCTGGCAATGCGTTTCTTTTTACATAAAGCATAAATATATTATCACTACAGACCTTACTGCAATTATAAAAGTTATTGATTGAAAGTAAGTTCTGTTGAGATAAAATTTGATGATATTATATTAAACTGACTTTAAAGGCCGCCAAGATGGCACATCGAGCTCAAGATATTGATGACTGGCGTCGTGTTTGGGATGTAATAGATACAGTGGGCTACAATCTTCGATCACGAATAAAAATATTATAAATTCTTATTAAAAAGAAACAAATGTCAGAAATTTTGATTGTCACCAATTTTATTGATAGATAGTAATTGAATTGAAGAAACAAATGTAAGAAATTTTGATTGTTACCAATTTTATTGATAGATAGTAATTGAATTTATATATATTATATAAAATAATTATGAATGAGATTTCCTGCTTGAATTTAGATCATGTTGAAGATTATGGTAATGCAGTCGTGGTTAAAATCTTGAAAGTATAATAATAAAAATGGTTTTAATCAGAGGTTTCTTTAATTGAGCTGAGGAATATATATGAAAAACATAATTTGATTAAAGTACTGCCTGGCTTAAGGCATAAGAATAAGGTAAACAAAAGATTATTTACATAATGTACAAAAGTTTTGAGACGGCCAACGGAGAACAACAACAATGAGTTTTTTATAGGGGAAGCATGACCTCTGGCGGTCGATTTAGCAGAGTATTCTATCTATGAAATATATCTGAAAAACATTTTTATATATATAACATATATATATAATAAAATATATTTATGTAAAAGAAAATTGATCAAGAAAATTAGGAAGAGTAAATATGTATATTGAAGGCGCCTCAAAAATTATGTTTTATTTGAATAATAAAATAATATATTTGACATTTTGGCAATTTTTTTTTTCGGAACGAACTATATTAACACAAAATCAAATAAACGATTTACCAAAGGTTTTAAAAATATATATATTTATATTAGGAGCTTTTGGGTATTGTCCTTTGTCAACCTTTTGGTAAAATGATTGGAGGATACAATTCAATATATTGTCAAGAAGCTCCATCCAGATGGGACACCTGTCAATCATCCCTGGACCCCGGGGGGACCACAGATGTGAGGGCTTCTCGGAAACCTGATGTAAATAAGGAAAACGGGACGGTGGCTGACCACTCTCATTAGGATTATCTTTAACTTGGGGTAAGTTGTACACTCTCTCTCTCCCTATAAATACCCCTTATAATAAATTAATTATTCCCAAATTTGCCCTTGCTTTATTTATCTCCGCGACAATATATTGCGACGTGTAAAATCAGGAAAGACAAACTTTAGGATGACACAGCAGTTTATTTTAGCCAAGAACAAACTATGAATGATAAACAAAAGATAAGCAACGAGGGAAGTTTACAGAGAAGCAAAATATAAACACAATTGAAAATGAAAAAAACAAAAATCACATTTGTACTATTTTTTCACATTGTGTCGCGGGCTCACGCAATTCTGGCGTTAAGTACCCGTTTCATGATTTTTCAGGATGCCTTGAATGACCAGTTTATTTGGTCGTTGAGGTACAGCTTGCACCACGCTGATGAGGGCCAACAGCCCGAAACGCATCCGTGGTTAGCTTTTCTTGATTAATCAAGAATGGGTATTTGGTCAATTCTGGAATAAATAAAAATCAACGAGAATATTTGTTATTTATTCCGATAGTCATCAACAACTTTCAGTTGCACGATAAGGAGATGCCCTTTTTTTCACAATTGAATCTGTTAATAAAATAATAAATACTTTGATACAATATAATCATCATTCCTATTCAGTGACAAAATAAAAAAGTGCTCTTTCATCTTATATATATAATATTAATTAGCACCAGACACACATTTTGATGACACAGTTAATATTAGACTTTAATTTGTGGCTAGGAATAGCATTAAAATATGCATTTGCTCTTTATTTCATAAAATCAGTTAATTAGGAGCTTTTCTAAACAGGAATAAAATAACTTTGGGAAATCTCGGACACAGCTGTGACAATTTTCTCTCTTTGTATATATTTATTCATTTAATAGTCACCTTTCCGTTAAAATAGACGTCAAAATTAGACGCCATCTATTGACCGTCGCCGCAAACTAGAGGCCTCGGGTAGGTAGCATCTAGTTTAAACATCTGTTTTAAAGGGAACGGTGAACTTTATTTTTATTAATATACTAGCGGAGATGTACCGGGCCTCGCCCGGGTTTTACCCTAGTGAAAGTTTACCTAACCAGTACTTGATAAAAATTATTTTTCGAGCATACATCCACTCTCTACTTAAACTTTTTATAAAGATAAGCTGTACCCGTTCACACGTTGCTGTGTTTGTACAAAAAGGCAGTTTCGATACCTCAAACATAATTTATTTATGATAAAATGTATACAATACATCAAAATGAAAATTAATAATGGAATTATCCCTACATATAAGTCATTTGAATATAACATATGTACACAACATAGATATACATAGTTAATGGTAGAATAAACATGCTTCTTCATTTGTGATATTAAAAAATATTGCAAACGAATTTCAATTGAACAACAATTTTGTAATTTTTAAATATTATCATGGAATGAATAATATTAGATTATTGATGGTGAACTTTATCTTAGTAGTGCTTGTAAATATACAAAATTTTTTGTTTTCCTATCTGGTGCAAGAACAAATAAATTTGATGGTTTTCCAACTCGTGAACACCCAACGTACAGCTGTCCATGTGAGAAGCATGGATTTATCAAATTTAATCCACATACTTGCAATGATTGTCCTTGTGCTTTGTTAATGGTCATTGCAAAGGCTAGTCGTACAGGAAACTGTAAACGTTTGAATTCAAATGGAGTATCCATTGGTATCATAGGAATGCGCGGTAGCAATACATGTTCCCCTTGATATTTTCCATTTAAAATGGTTGCCTCAATTATGTTATTCATTAATTTTTTTACTGATAGCCTAGTCCCATTCGTAGAAGGATGATTGGGGAACCAATTTTCAAAGATAAAATATACCGTGGCATTCCTGGCTAAATCAATGTTTAGTTGAATTCTGTTCCACCAGATGGCGTTCTGCCTTCTATAAAGCGCATGTGCTCCTGGTCAGGATATGCTTTCTTTTTTTTAAATATATATGTCAGTGAAAAAATAGTACAAAGGTGAAATTGTAGATACTTTCAGTTGCACGATAAGGAGATGTATTTTTCCTTATATATAGGTTTATAAAACTATATATAACATACAGATTGTAATTCACGCTGCGAAAGAAATTTCTGAAATTTTATAAGAAGGATTCACCTCAACCATAATAAGTATCTATAATATTTATTCCCCCCTCCTCTCTCATAGACAGTATAAGATATTACAGGCTCAACTATATCCAGTATCTATTATCATACATGTCAATTTCTACTGTCCATAATTTACTATTATGTTAATTATTCCTCCCGACTTTGCTTAGTTATGCAAAATCCCTATAAAAAGTTTTTAAAATTTTAATTTTTGAATATGTAAATAGTCCGATTATTATATAGTACCTGATGTGCCATTGTTCACTTGTCTCCTGTAGAAGGGCCGGTCAGCCCGAAAGCTTGAGCGATTTAAAATAAAGCTTCCTACAAAAGACACTCGTCCCATGATTCTCGTATTTGTTTTCTAACTGTATTGAATGGGATTCCAGTACTTATAATATTTTATTTATAGTGCGCAAAGCTTTCGAGTTAATTTACTTTCCTGCAGGCGTTTTCTTTTCACTTATAGTTAACTCTAAAGCTAAAATCTTAACTACATTGTGTAAAGTCCTCGCACGTGACTGGACTCGAACATAAAGTATATTCCAGTTTAGTCACGAGCAAGGGTTTCGCAAAATGTATTTAAAATGTTTCAGTAAAGTTTTCTTTTAAAGCTATAGGATCAAACGCCTCTATCTCTTAAAATATAATTTTACTTCTAGAGCGAGATCACGTTATATAAATACTTTCTGAATTATTTATTGTAGATAAAGTGAATTATATTTTATGAATATTTTGAATGATAACATATTTAAAGTTTTATATATTTTTTCCATCACAGTATGAAGAGTAGAAGAGTGTTTTATGTTCATAAGAAACTTGCGTTCCAAAATGTTTTCCTTCCTTATATATTTATACTCCATTTAACATATTGAAACATGCCATAAGAACTTTAAGCCATTTTATCTTCAAATATACTTATGGATAAAACTTAAGAAAGTTTTACCTTCTATTAGGTATAGCATGTATATTAAAGATTTTCAATAAATATTGATCTTTATTTAAGACAATCAAGTGTGAACAAAATTGACTCTGTATCCTTCAAAAGAACAGATCACTGGCAATATTGAATTCTTTCAACTTTTTTAAGTCCACTGAGTGTATATAAAAAATGTTTTTTTATTTTTAAATCTCATTTAATTTCGGGGATGACCACCATATATACCCAGGCATGAAAGCCAATATAACCTACTCTAATGACTATACAACATTTATATATAATATTTATTGTAAATTAAAGCTTTTAAATGTATTCATTAAAAAGAAGAAATACACCTTTTATTTGCAAATAAAAACATATTTTCTTTAAAGAACATTCAATTCCAAGGATGTGTGTGTGACCTTTATATACCCAGACAAGCAATCCGAGATGAGATATATATATATAACCTATTATAATGACAACTTAATTGAGCTAAAGTAATATATATTAAAAAAAAACAATTCGGTAAAATTACTGCCTGGCTTAAGGCGTAAAAATCTAAAAAATGAAAAACCTATTTACATAATGTACAAAAGATTTGAGCCGGCCATCGGCAAACAACAACAATGAGTTTTTATAAGGGAAGCATAACCTCTGGCGGTCGATTTAGCAGAGTATTTGAATCTATGAAATATAATTTTATAATAAAATAATATTTTAAAATAACATTTATATATACAGGGTGTACCAGGTAAATTGGGACTAACTTTGACAGTCCATAAAACAAAAACTACTTGAGATTAAAAACTTGTTTTTTTTTCATTACGTAGCCATATTCATGTAAAATGCAACAGTACATGTGTGCGCAGTGTAGTGATGAAGAGTAACCAAGAATTTGAAAATCGAGCTGCCATCATCGTTGCTCTGCGCGCCGGAAGGAGCCCCAAAGAGATAGTGGATTTTCTTAAGTTGCCCAAAACCACTATTTATCGTGTCAAGAAGCAGTTTGATGAGGCCGACAGTAACAAAGAGGGGATAGCTACAAGGAAAAAGCACTCGCGTCGATCGGACAGGGTGAGAGGCGAAGAATTTGTCAAAAATGTCAAGGAGAAGATTGATGGAAACCCTGGGAAGAGCATGAGGGCCATAGCCAAGGAAATGGACGTTGGCTCTATGACAATTGTCAGAACTATCCATGAGGACCTTGGTCTCAAGTCTTATGCCCTTCGGAAAGGTCAGTTGCTGACTGAGAATATGAAGAATAACAGAAAAGGAAAGGCTGCTGCCCTCCTCAACAACCTGAAACACGACTCTTTTGGCATGCTAAGGTTCTTCTCTGACGAAAAGAACTTTGACGTGGACCAAAAGGTAAATCCCAGGAATGATCGCTGGATCTGTAAAGACCCCACAGAGATACCTGTCGTGATGCACACGAAATTTCCTGCCTCCGTAATGGTCCTTGGCGTTATCAGCAGTGAAGGTGATGTCATGCCTCCCCATTTCTTTGAGAAGGGCCTTAGGATGAACGCTGACACCTACATCAATGTTCTGGAGACCGTTGTGAAGCCTTGGATGGACATGGTGGCCGCAGGAATGAAGTATGTCTTCCAACAGGACTCAGCTCCAGCCCATAAGGCAAAAAAGACACAATCGTGGCTGACACTTAACGTCCCTAGTCACTGGGGTCCTGATATTTGGCCCACTAATTCTCCAGATTGCAATCCCCTCGACTACTATGTATGGGGCGTTGTTGAGAGAGATGTCAACAAAGCTCCTCATACCACCATCCAGTCTGTCAAGAAAGCAGTTCACACGGTGATGACCCAAATGGACAAGGTCATCGTCGCCAAGGCCTGTGCTTCATTCCGCACTCGCCTCGAGACTGTTGTAGCTAATAATGGAAACTACATTGAATAAATAAAAACTATATCCTTTTATCTACTACTGTGTCAAATTTCATTCGGATATTTTAATTTTTACTTGCAAAAAATTTCAGTTAAAATACCATTGTTGAAATTCCCAATTTACCTGGTACACCCTGTATATGTTATGAATACAATACTATGTAGGAAAGATAGTTATTTACTTATCAAGTAGTTTTAATTTTGATATACTAGAGGCAAATTATACATTAAATATTTATCACAATTATATAGAATTTATAAAATTAATCTTATATAAATGAATCAAAATTTAATATTTAGGTTAACTATACATATTTACAAACAATATTTGAAGTGATATATTCTAAATCTATGGTTAACGGAATGTAGAACAGTCAATGAATGGAAATAAAATATATGTTTTCAAAAAATGAAATATTTGCATTTTAGATTATATATTATATATGTATATCTCTCTAACACAGAATTTTTATATTATTAATTGACATTATTAACAAAATTTAATCAATCAATTTCAATTAATTATATAAATTTGCATAGCCTATATTTTACCTAGTCTAAAGTAGAATAAATGCTTATAATTAAAGCTAAACATTTATTAGAATTCAAACAAATGTTATATACTAAATACTTCAAAGGAATTAAAGCTATTTTTACCAAACAACTTTTTAAATGCTCCGTTAATTAAAGAAGGAATTATGGAGAACACTTTTCTCTGCCAAGAACTTGAAACATTTGCTCAACGCAAATATTTAACCACCACAAAAGTAATAAAATAAATATTTATCTTTTCTTTTTATCATCTTATATTGAAGAAGCAATTATTAAATGAATAAAATTCAAGAATGATAATAATAAATCTTATTTAATTTTTAACATTACATACTTTTGAAAAAAGAAAAGGGCATTTCCTTATCGTGCAACTTGAAAATTGCTCATGACTTGCGTCATCTATCGGAATAAATATCAAATGTTTGTTGAATTTAATTATTACAGAATTGGCACCAGCCATTAGCAACTTTCTATTCACGATAAAGAAATTCTCCTTTCTTTTTTCATAATCTATGCACCTTATCCCAGTACATTATTACAATTTGACTATTTTTCATACATACTTTTGTTTTAAAAAATAGACGATTCGGCTAGTTAAAGTTTAATTTTCTCAACGTTTCAATAAATATCTTTTGACTTCGTCAGGAGTAATATAAATAATGAATTTGGCAAAGCGTTAAAAACTTGCCTAATCCTTTAGTTCTATTTCTTCTGACTAAGACAAAATATTTTGTTGAAACGTTGAAAAAATAAAACTTAAACTGGCCGAATTGTTTATTTTTAAAGAAATATGAAAGCCGGCCAAGCAACCTCTATCTTTAAGTTAAATACACCTATCCCCCGATTTACACGGTAGATACGTTCCTGAGAAAAACGTGTAAATCGGGGGATAGGTGTACACAGAAATAAAATGCATTGACAGGTTAAAATATGTAGTCAGCACATAAGCTCGGGATTCCTTGTGAGATGTGTACACAGCGCATGTGTTCAATCACAGTAGCATTTAGTATAGTGCGATAAAAACAAAAAAAAAACTTATTTGGAAAACCGTGTAAAAGTGAAAACGTGTAAAAAAAGTACCGTGTAAATCGGGGGATAGGTGTACTTTTGATTTATCTGTTCTGTTGCTGTTAGATTTCATCAATTCAACATTTGGTGACACTATTGACAAATATTCTCCACTTTGTTAGTGAACATCAGTCTCAGCTCATCTAGTGACCTTCAGGTAGTTTTCTTGAATCCTTCTAGCCAGTTCATTGCAGTTCTTCTTCTCTTCTTATCTTTCTTCAATTTCACCAATATCTGTTATATCTCAGCTGAAATTAGCAACGTATGATTTCAAAGCAAATTCTTATTTAAGAAAATGCATCTCATGATCAACAAACTAAAACTTTCTGATGGATTACTCCAGCTGTCGAAATAAATATCATCTATTCGTTAAATTTTTAATTATTACAGAATTGATGAACTAATAAATTTACTTTTATAAAACGACATTTGAAAATTATCCCGCATGTGTTTCTTTTGAACGAAAAATCGCAATTTATTTTAAAGGAGAAATAACGATTATTTCTAACCTTAGGGATGAAGTGTGAAAGGATGAATTGTGAAGAGTAATAATAAACGGAAAAATAAAAATGTTCAGGGATGGGAATCGAACCCACAATGTTCCGTTTACCGGACAGATGCCATGTCCACTAAGCTACCCTGGAAATGTTTTTCCGTTCGTAAATCTATATATATATAAATGAATGTTTGTATGTTTGTTTGTTTGTTTGTATGTCCTGTATACAAATTCGCAGTAGTTCACTAATTCAAGCCAAAATTTCCATACATAGGTAAATAAATACGGGGAAGACGATAGGCTATTTTAAAAAATATATAAATCATTTATTAAAACTATATATTCAAATTATTCTACTTAGCTCGCGAGCAGCGCCTCTAGCGGTGAAGATGGGAGGTAATATCAGCTGACCTAATGTACATGTAAAGTTTGGAGCAAGACGTTTCACAAGAGTGACATTCACGGCGACAATTTATAATTGTAACGAATAGTGTTTGAATAAAACATTTAATCGGGTAAACCCGGGCGTTGCCCGGGGAATTCGTCTAGTATTATATAAAGTAATATTTAATACAATATAATGTGGTTTATGTTAATTTTTTACTTATTATTAGTTATTTATTTTTAGTTATATCATACTTACTGATCATTTGATTTTATACTAGTTTGCACTTACTGGTTATTCACTTTGAGTGTTAGTTTATATTTAACTTTATTTCATAAAGAAATAATTTCTTGAACGCATCAATTTGTAATAAATTTTGTGAATTTACAGTATCAACATGCAGATCATTCAAAACTTAAAAACTATTTTTAGATATTATAATTCATAAATATTCTGTAGCTACCATAAGAATTGGTTTACAATACGTTTAGAGTTGAATTAAGGGATATTTGAAAAAATATATATTACCAGTTGCAAATAAGACAGGCTATATCCGATCTGGATAATTGCGCGTGAAACTATTTACAATATAATTCATATTGTAGTAGAGTAGGTGACAGAATTATCAAAAATAAAATAAACAATTAAGAAAAATAGCATTAAATAAAAATATACATTAAACAAATAAGCAACAATAAAAGCAGATAGAAGAAATCGTAAGGAAGTTATTTACAATATGTTAAGCAATGATGGAAGTTGATTTAATGAAGTTATCTGTAATAATTAGTATCGTGGAGAGAGAAAGTTGATCAAGTTGAGCTATTTACAATGAGTTATATTCTAAAGTAACTTATTAATTATTTACATTGATATAAATCAAGTCGCCTAGTAGTGTAGTTCCTCAATCTGAATATGAATAGTTGAATATATGTCAATATTAAAAATAAAAAAGGCATATCCTGACCAGGAGCACATGTGCTTTTCAGAAGGCAGAGCGCCATCTTGTGAAACAGAAATCAACTAATCATTGATTTAGCTTGTTCCCTGATATTTGGCCAACCCATGCCATCCACGAATGCGTTTCGCGCTGTTGGCGCTCGTCAGCGTGGAGTAAGCTGTACCACTGCAACCAAAAAGATTTTTGGTCCCAGTGGCTTCTTGAGAAACCAAGAAATGGGTATATTAAGGCCAAATTTGCGTGAATACGCTTTTTTTATTGTTATTTCATAAGTCAATATATAAAATTATTTTTATCTCATATATTTGATTATTAAAAGTTTAACCTATATCATTGCAATCATAATCCCTCAAATTCTAATCGCCAAAGCTCATACAAGAACAATATTTTAAAGAAAATGCTTATATTTTAAATGATTGGCGACTCGGATAGAAATACACCATTTCATATTTCCTAAAAAATTGATTTCTTTTTATCGAATCTATTCTTATATATAAAATAGTGCTTTCATAGGAAAATCCCATTTCTGCTGAACGCAGGTATCAGTTGAAATATTCTGCTGTATTTATTCCTGAGATCTCTATGTGTAATTTAGACTGGGCACACCAATTTTTTGTCTTTAAATCTGCTTTTCAAGTTTATTG
This sequence comes from Cordylochernes scorpioides, assembly GCA_030710605.1. NCBI lineage: Eukaryota > Metazoa > Arthropoda > Arachnida > Pseudoscorpiones > Chernetidae > Cordylochernes > Cordylochernes scorpioides. Next base: position 21,742,285 of record CP092871.1, read on the forward strand.
ATTTTATCAAATCCTATAAAAATATGTCATTTGCATTTGTCTCTTCCCATATTAATAATTTATATGATATATATATATGTTATGAATATTTTTTTTTGTTGTTGAAAAAGACAGAGAATTGAAGGTGCAGTCGTGAAAATAGGAAAGATATTTTTTACCCATCAAGAGAGTAGTTTTTATTTTGAAATACTTAAAGCAAATTATACATAAAATTAATTTTCACAGTAATATAGAATTTATAAAATGAATCCTATATTCGTGATTTAAAAAATAGGTAGGTTAACTATACATATTCACAACAAATATTCAAAGTGGTATTTTCTAAATCTATGGACAAAAATGTAGAACAGTCAATGATGAGAATAAAATACATGTTTTAAAAAATAAAATATTTGCATTTTATATTATATAATATATATATATAGATGGAAACATTACGACGAGAATGTTTCTTTTCACAAATAAATCAAATTTCTACTGTCCTTACTGCTATGAAAATTTGCCTTGTACTTATTGTTTGCGGAAGAGCATTGCTTGATGCAAATATTTAAATGTAATTCTACTGTCCCAAAAGCTAATGTCCATAGTTTGATAAAATACCATTTCTAAGATTCCATCCTTCAGTGCAGCATATAAAAGCAGAATGATCCAATACAGTATTATAGCTCCAAAGAAGCGGTCTGATAGATTAAATTGGCGAAACAGCTAAAAGGGTTCACCACTGATGAGCCAAGCCCTCCCAATATTTTTTTCATCGCAGTAAGGACAGTAGAAGTTTGATTTATTTGTGAAAAAAAAAAAACATTCGCGTCGTAATGTTTTTATTTGTTATATAAATATTTACTCTTCATTATTATGATATTGGTCTATTTTCTATAATAAAATTAAGAAAATACTACTAAATATTTGTTTTTTAAAATTCCCTACCAAACTAAGAAGCGTCTTTATTTGTCAAAATATCTTAACCAGGTATGTGTTTCTTAAATAATTGCCTAGAAAAATTTCTTCTAAAAATGGAATTTCGTTGTCTAACGTAGAAATAGGATCCGTTAATTAAATAGCAAATAAAAAAGTTCTAAAAGAACCCTTCTTAAATACACTTCACCGAAATAATGGGGGTCGGCTTTTAAGGCATATCTCAGGGGACAGAAAGTCCGTTTTATGGACGGCCGGAGTAAGTGACCAGTTGACCATCCTCATGAACGTCCACTTAGAGAAGTATCAAATCTAGGAGTAAGTGAAGATTCATAAACTTCGCTGAGATTCTTGGCCAACTCTCTCCTTCTTTTATCTCTGTTTAAGATGGAGAGCCTCAGAGACACATCATTGTCATGAGAGTATATACACGAAAGGATCAAAAAGTTCCCGAACTTTTAAAAAAATTAATCATTTAATCATAGTATAGTAATTTAAACATCAAATTTTTCCAAATAGGAGCCTTATTTATTTACACATTATTTTCAGCGTGAAAAAATCTGTTGAAATGCTAGTTCAAAGTCAATTTTTCTAAGCTTGTTTAGCTCCACCGTCGCATTTTTAATTACTTCTGATGACGATGAAAACGCCTCCCTTTTAACGTCATTTTAAGTTTTGTAAATCTAAATACAACGAAAATATGCCTAAAATGAAGGCTACGCATGCGCATTTACTGGCGTTGCTAAATTAAATGATAGTATATGCTTTTTTTGTTCTTCACAGTAAAATTGATTTTACATTTTTAAAAGGTCGGGAACTTTTTAATCCTACCGTGTATATTTTTGTTTGAAAAATATTAACATGGATATAATTTAAATTGTATAGCAATAAAAATCTTTAAAAAAACTGATAATTCATATTATGCTGATTGTACATATTACATATTGCCAGACAATTTTTTCTTTTATACACAGTTTTTTTCTCGTTTTTTTTTCTCTCTTTTTCGTTGTTAATATCATATGACTATTCTATTCACGGCCTAAAATTATTATATATATATATATGTATAGACAAATATAAAGGCATACATGTATGACAGCGCAAGTGTCCTTAGGGGGACATAACGCTTTAAATTTAAATAAAATAATAATAGTTCTGTCCCTGGATCTTTTTCTACTCTAAATATTCACTTTTTCCTTTTTTTCAGTTCCGCATATATGACTCGTAATTGCCGAAGCTTTTTTGTGAACCTTGTTATAGCACTTTATTGTTAATAAAAATTGAAAAGTTATTTTGAAATTTCTTTTTTTAATATTTCATTTCTCTCCCTTTCATCGCCTCCCGAATTCTTTTTTTTTTTTAACAATATTTCAATGTTGGTTTAAATGAATTAATATTTTAATTGTGAAATAAATCATCGCAAAGAATTATAATTTATTCGTTCAGTTTTAGATTTCTAAAATGGCATTATATTAACAATCAGTAAAAACATTTATTTCATAATATTTTGATTATTTTCAAAATATTTTTTTTTTCTATTTTTAACAATTTATAAATATAAACCATTGCCACACTTGTCATTCTGTACACGTAGGAGTCGTCTTGCCAGAAAGCTTGTACGATCATTTTCTTTAATAAAGAATCTCTTCTCCCCGACCTTTTTCTCTTCTATATTGCCAAGTGGAAGATTAGAGAAGAACAACTTCGGGATGAGACAACAATTTGTTTTAGGCAAGAACAAACTATGCATGGTAAACAAAAGATAAGCCATAAGAGAAATTTACAGAGTAGCAAAATATAAATATAAAAAAGACCACTCTTTTAATAAAAATAATAAAAGTGATATATTCTTTGTTATAATATATTGGCGATATTTAGCTTGATATACACTTATGTGACGAAACTTAAGAAAGTTGTATCTTTTAGCATGTAAAATATGAATTTTTTATTATTTTATAATCGCAGAATAATCTCTGATGGCCTTCTCTGTGAATCACCATTAGTAAGGCAACGCTAAGTCAGCATTTTATTTTTAAATAGTTTTTGTATATATCTCTCGGTTGTATTTTCAGATCTGGCGAAATATTTGCAAATAAATTCCTTGTTAAATATAAATTTGTTCAGAGTAAAACACCGAACTAGTATTTACATGTTTAGATATGTGGTGCATTTATAGTAAGATTTGGAAAATGCTATTATTATCTTCAAACTGATTCACTTTTATTGATGATTATCAGAAATATAAATTATTTCATCGCCAATTTTAATTTTTTTCAATTTATAGTTAATAATAGTCGATAACGATTACCCACCATGACTATCATGACTTTTACTTCATGTATACTAGTAAAAAACATAAAAAAATAATATATATTGTTTTACTGTAAGAAGTCAGTTTAAATTCTAGAGTATACCATTTGGTTCTAGTGTAAACCCCATATTCTGATTTCGAAAAGTGATTATGATGAAAATAAATATTGATGAAAATTATTTTCTATACTGCTGCATAATTACAACTATTATTGATAATAACTCTATTTTTCAACAAGATTACAAGTTTTTCTCTAGAAAGTGTAACGAATGGTCAGTCTATTTACATATTTTCATTTACAACGTCAATAAATAATAACTGTAAAAGTGAACAAGTATATTTACATTTGCTATCTTGACTCCTGGTCAGTGCTGTGGGCATTGATAATAATAATAATAAAAACATATATCGGCTAAAATAATAGTTTCCAAAGTAAAATAATAAATCTTATTACACACACACACACACTAGTAAATAATAATTTAACAATAGATGTTATTTTTACCGGTATTTTTATGTTTAGTTGGAGAAGTCATTTTTAATCCATTTTTTTTCTCCAGTAAATTAATTTATTTTTCTTAACGTTTTTCCACCAAATATAATTTTTCTGTTGCTAACAGGATATAAAACAAAATTAACACGTGTTTATAACTTTGTTAACATTTATTTTATTTTAATCTCATGTAGGAAAAAAAAACTTTCATAAAATGTTAAGAAAAACACATAAAACGTAATAATAACTAGCCAAAAGGTTTTATTATTATTATCATTATGTAATATTGAACATTTTTTAAAATGAGGTTTGAAACTATTCTAAAAATATTTTTTGATGAAGAAAATAACTTTCTACTGCTCTTTCTATAATGAAAAATATTAAGAAAGGCCTGGCTCATCAGGAGTGATCCCTTCTAGCTGTTTAGCCAGTTTAACAATTCCGTTCTAATAATACATTGAGCTGCATTATTTTAACGCACAGAAAGGACAGTATAAAGTTAATTTGCGAGTATATATAAACGAAAATACGCCACTAAAACATTTCGGAAAACACGCATAGATGGCGCGCTATTACATTATATCTCCCTATGTATACGTTTGAATTTATATTTCTCTTATATGATTATGTTTTATATAAAGACCAATATATAGAGAGAAAACTAAAAAAAATCACGTATCAAAGTATTCAATACATGTGCCTCTTTTCTGAATTTTTGTTCGTCTACCTCAAAGCCTAGGTTCAGGCTTGAAGGCGGGGATCGTTGAGCCCAGGAAAGACTTAAGAAGGAAGAGGGCGCGCTTGACGGCTGGAGGCAGTCTACCCTGTGTTCACATCGAGAACAGCGACTGCTCTCTGTTTTAAGCTGTTTTTATGGCTCTGTAAATATATATCGTATGTTTAGATGGAGAACAGAGTACCTTATAAATCATTCCGCATGTTTATTTGACCATCCTGACACAACGACGTTTCAACAATGTGATTTCAGATTCTGCGGGTCATGACAAAATAAATAGTAAATGGTGAAATTTCAACATTTTTTTAAAGAGTAATTACAGAAGCCTACGGCTATGCCCTTCTTCGGTTAAAAAGAACGTGTTCAACAGATAAAAAGTTGAAGAAAAACCTTTCCCTTTGTAGAAGTTTAATATAACAATTTTATATAAACATAATACTCTGAATAAGAAAATTATAATCTTTCAATTCGATATAAAAGATAAAACACTATAGAAGAAGAAGCTCTTTTCCCTTTTTTATGTTTCTTATTCAATAATATTCTCATACCCTTACTACCTAGAAGACAGAGCTTTATTTGGACTATAGAGACAAAGCAGAAGTACAATATAAATATATATAACTCGGAATGAATCCTAATGCATCAATAACCATTTGCTTCACCTTCAATAACTGCTTGAAATGCAATAGTACAGAAGCTTCTCCGGAACATATCATTTTCAGAACTGACAATAGAGGACCTATTTTCCAGGCCTATAACTACCATCGCAAAATTGGAGAGGAGTAGACTTCAGGAATTAGTTTAAACATGGAAATAAGCACCACCACCATTTGCTTCAATGTAAGGAAAACAGAAATAATTGCACACGCAATATATAATATATGAATTGATACTGAAATAAATTCAAAAAGAGATATTCAAATATCTTTTGAAAATCGTTTGAAATTAAGCATTTTTCCTTGGTTCTAAATACAGTACGAGTCCAGTATTTGAAAACTCGTTTAGGAATGAAATTCAAACTAAAATAAAAAGCATTCATTACCAAAATATTTTCGCGGATATCAATTAATAAAGGAGTATTTTGAATTCCATCATATTGTCGAAGAGATAAATAAAACAAGAGGGAAAATTTAGAAATAATTAATTCATTATAAGGGTGAATATAACTTTTAGTTCTCCAATAAAATTATATACAAAAAGTATTTATAGGGAGAGAGAATAAAAAACCAACTTATCACAAGATAATACTAATAATAATAAGTGTGGTTAGCCACCAAGGCGTCTCGTTTTACTTATCTGTCTATGATTCAGAGAACCCCTCGCATATGTGGTTACCTCCTAGCGAAGTCCAGCGATGATTGCCAAGCCTCCAAAGAAGTGTGACTGGGATTGTAGAGCTAATAGACATTATGAAGACCTGTGTATCTGCAAACTTTGTGGGTAGATAGCAGAGAGGGAACATATGCTTCTTCTGCTTTCTTATTTCCACTCAATCATATTAGGGTGTCAAGCTTGTAAAGCTTGTTGATGGTGTCTGTCGGGGATGAGTAGAGCACATTAATGGATGAGGGAACATATTTTCGCAAAGTATGTATTATTTTATTAACAGAGTATCATTTTTGATGTTTATACTTTGCTACTATGTAAACTTCTCTATTTTTTTATCTTTTGTTTATCATTCATAGTTTGTTCTTGCCATAAATAAATAGCTGTCTCATACCGAAGTTGGTCATCCCTAATTTTCCATGTGGTAATATGCTATTCTATAAATATGTCATTCCATTTCCTGTTTTTGCTATGTATTGTAATAAATGTATATCTCACGATGCACTATGTATCTATTGTATAAATTTTATTGAAAGAAACTAAACTATTTATATAAAAACAGAACAACAATGAAAGCTTACTAAAAGAGGAATTAAAGGTGATATATGTGTTTGCAGGAGCAACAACGCTGTCATTACCCAGCCAGCAATGGTAGCTGGACTGGCATCGGTAAGCAAACTTCACACCTTGACACAATATAGTTAGGACAATGGTGATTTACCTATTCATATACTAGAAGAAAATCCACAAAATAGGAAGAATACTAAATATACACTCATGGAAAATACTTGAGGAAGTCTCTCCACCAAAAAAAAAAAAAAAATACAGAAAACAGGCAATATCGAAAACTTTCCAATTCTCTAGATATTGTCTCCAATAGTATATATACACCAATACCTCGCTTTGCTTCGTTTCTATTTTGCCTTTTTTTTTCGAAGTTGCAGTCGCTGCTTAATTTTCATTGATTTTCACTGTGCGTCGTTAGATTTTCGAAGTTGCGTTTGTTTTGGATTCGAGTCTTTAATTTTTTATTTTTTTTTCCCTAAAATATGGCAACACCTTTGTTTTTGATTGCGCCATGCCATCAAAATTTTATTTTCACTTTGCGTCGTTTCAATTTGCGTCGTGTTTTTTTTTTTGGAACGTAACCCCGACGCAAAGCGAGGTATGGGTGTACTTGATAATATGAGAAACTATTTAATCATAAAATATTCTTATGAATTCGTCCTATGCATTCGTCTTACTATATTAACAATTTATCTATATGATTTATATATGACGTGTATAATCATATAAATTATTAATATGGGAAGAGACGAATGCAAATGACATCTTTTTCTACGATATGATAAAATCAATAAACTTGAAAAGCAGATTTGAAGACAAAAAAATTGATGTGCCCAGTCTAAATTACACATAGAGATCTCAGGAATAAATACAGCAGAATATTTCAACTGATACCTGTGTTCAGCAGAAATGGAATTTTCCTATGAAAGCACTATTTGATATAAAAGAATAGATTCGATAAAAAGAAATCAATTTTTTACTTCTATATATTATATTGTTAAGAGATTTGCGAATTTGTATATAACAAAGACACTTATGTAAAATTCAATAATTGTTGTAAATTCTTTTTAGATTTTTTCTTCTGTTTGAAAAAACCATCGTTTCAGTTTAAATTGTGTTTTAGTCCGGTTATTAAGTTGTATATAATGAATTGTATATATAGGTTGCTAAAATAATTCATTTTAAATTTTCTATTTTGTTTTAGAATACCATCGTTTAAGTTTTAATTGTGTTTTTAGTCCGGTTATTGAATTGTATATAGTTAATTGTATATAGGTTGAAAAAATGTATTTAGGCGCAAGTATCCCGAGCTGGGATATCGCATCCGATATGTCAAATAAAATAATAATAATAACACAAATATAAAAAGATACAGTGTTAAGAGTTTTCGTCAATGAGATTTGTCGTCTGCCTTACGACGGCGTAGTTAGGTGACTGTCCACCAGGTCGCGTGTCACCGCTTCCAGGTCAATACCTTGTCGCCAGTACACTCTTTCAAATGTCCCTCAATAGCCACCGCCGTCAACCACATCTTTGTTGAGTCCTTTCTTCAGGCCAGACCTTTCACTCTGGTACACTTTTCCAAGGTGTTCTGATACCACAGAACACACACTGTCCAACTTGATATTCTTTTTTTGTAGATCTCACTAGCTCTCATTATAGTGACCTAAGTTCAGAAACCTCAATTTTATTCTTAATCAACTAAGGCCTTAATACCCTATTGCGAATATTTTGTTAATTCAGTCATTACATATTTCCATTTTTTCATCCTGGTAGACACAACAAACTATATTCCATATCAATTGATATAAAAATCTCATGGAGATATAAATTATATAGTAAAAAACGTCTCTGGAGATGAGTGTCTTTTCAACTGATTCGTATAATCTCAAGCTCTCGGAAATCTCTGCCTTCTACAGAAATACATAAAACGAATAAATATAAACGACGTTAGATTATTAATGGCGTTTACTAGTTTATAATTACACTGATAGACAAAACTTAAGGAAGTTGTACCTTATAGCATATATATATCTCTCAGAGTTATTTTCTGAATCCCGATATATATATGCTATAAGGTACAACTTCCTTAAGTTTTGTCTATCAGTGTTATCTGTTGTGTACTCCTTTAGAAAGACAGGGATACCCGAAAGCTTTAGATTACATTTATCATGTGAAAAGAAACGTATTTCTAAAGCCTTGTTGTATTAATCGAAACTTATAATATATTCAATATCTTAAATCATCAATCATCTTTGTTTTTTGTTTTTGTATTTTAATAATAGAATACATTTACAGAATATTTTCGAAGGTTTATTAATACAACAGAACTGTAAAACCTGGTATTATTTTTTTTTAGAGGTGAGTAGCTCATTGCAGTGTTGTAAATGTGAAAAAAAAACTGATTTTTCCTATTCAAATAGAGCTTTAATCTCTATTGTAAATTGTCGTTCATTGAATCATTCAATATTTCCTTTTTTATTAATAAAGAATATATATCATAAGAGTTGATTCCTAGTTCTCTAACTAATCATATTGTAACGTATAAAATAAGGAATGACAAAAATTTCAGGATGACACAACAATTTATTTATGGCAAGAACAAATCAATATTTATAAAACATCAGAGAGGCAATCAGGAAGTTTTACAGAGTAACAAAAAATATTAATATATCAAAATTATTAATCTATTTATCAAATAATAATGAAAATAATGTGTAATCAATCTTCTTGGAATCAGTATGTTTAAAAAGGTCTTTAAAAAGTGAACATAAAATGATGCTATTTTAAATAGCGCTAGTATTTTATATATTAGTAGCATTAATATCTCGCATAATTTGATTTATATCAATCATATGCCTCATAGTTGCAAAATATATTTAATTCAACTCTATAAACGAAATCTTAAAACAATTATTCATCATAAAGCAATAGCGCGCCATCTATACATATAAAATGAAAGGATTTAAAAGCACGAATGTTTCTTTTATACATAATACAAACTTCCACCGCCCCCACTGCGATGAAAAAATATATTGGAAGGGCTTGGCTCATCAGTGGTGAACCCTCCCAGCGGTTTCGCCAATTTAATCCACCAGACCGCTTCTCAGAGCTCCAACACTGCATTGGACGACTCTTCCCATATACGCAGCACTGAAAGATGGAATCTCAGAAATGGTTTCCAAGAAAACTATGGACATAAGCTTATAGGACAGTAGAATTACATTCAAATATTTGCATCGAGCAATGCTTCCGCACTGATGAGCCAAGCCCTCCCAATATATTTTTTCATCGCAGTGGGGGATTATCCATCATGTTCTTGAAAAAAAAGTTAGATTCTTAAAATGGCTGAAATATACGTTATGAAGTTATTTCGCCAAAATTGTTACAAAAATAAATATTTGAAAATGCATTGAATCAAAATGTAATTTATTTATCAGTATTTCTTTTAGTTGAACGCCAACCTTTCTCAAGTTATTACAACATATGTGCCTTTTGAAATAAAGATCTATTTATGGATTGCTCCAATTTCAAAAATAAATAAATACATATTATTGTGATTTGTCTTTTATATTTTTACTAATATAATTGATAAAAATATTGTATATATGCATTCATCTTTTACATCAAATATGTATATTTAGTAGAACTTTTGGCATAAATATGGAAAGAGCTTTGAACATGTGAAACCAGATTACATTTCAAAGATAAAAGGGGAGTGCTATTTTGTGAAAAAGAGCAAAAATACCACCATCAAACTCTACTCCAGATCCCGCCTAAAAAAGAGAGTTGGGCTAAAATATAAAAACATTTTGTGTGTAAATATAGCATCATTTTTCTCGTATCTTCTGTTATTTGAATTGGTGTTGCCGGTTCAGTTTTATTCTACTGTGACCCTGTGATAAATATAGTCAATAAAATATACCTTTGTGGATGATCTATCAGCATGCCATCTGTATTTGAAAAGTTGAACTATTCTGTGTATAGTGAAGCCTTCTGTAAATGGGGAACTAAAAAGATACACATAATAAATTGATATTTTATGACAACCCGATATTGTCTACAATACAGCAATGGATCAATCTACAGTCGAAACTAAACCAGTTATATAAGAAGGTATAACAAATGAAAAAAGTTTTGAAATGCCAATATAAAATATAAATTCTTAAATATAGTTTAAATTACAATAGAATGAATCTCTCAGGATATATTTGTTGGAAGAAGCCAAAGGTAAAATAAATTTTTAAAACCCTGACGAGTTTATATTATTTATATAAATAATATAAACTGACCTCTCTCTCCATTTCATATTTTTCATTCTTCATATATTTATCATTATATAATCATATTTATTTATAATAATTCTGTATTTAACCTTATATACAACAACAACAACAAAAGCTTTATTAAGACCCTTTAGTCTTATACAGATTCTCCAAGCAGAAATATAGGATACATGCAGGGAAAACAATGATAGAACTTAATGGTAACATAAAATTTATGTACAGAGAAAATGATATAAAGACGATCAAGCTAATAGATTAATCTGGGCAAATTGGAGGCAAAGAAAGTTACTATACATGGATTTTATTTAACCTTATATAATCTCATATGAACTTTGAAATAAAGTAGTTTCAATCTCAATCTCTCCCTCTCTCTCTCTCTCTCTATTCGGTATTCGGTACCAAAAGATGGCCCAGGCTCTGCTGATCAAGTGCCTGAAAGGCCCAGCAACCTGTCGCAAGCGGGTGAGGAATTAGCCCCGAAAAACGGTAATTTGAAGAATTTCAATGAAAATTCTTCTGAATTTCAAAAATATGCAAATCCGCCGGAAGGCGACATGCATGCAAATCTGGCCGCAAAACGGCGCCGCCGACTGCTGCCTCTCTCTCTCTCTAGGCATAGCGTTGAAGTTTTTTTTTTAACAAAGCAAATGAGTCAGGCCCCATCCCAATATTCTTCTCATCATAGAAAGGATAGTACTTTTTATAAAATAAACATTCATGCAATAAACAATTTATATTTTGATCTATGCTGGAAGAGAGAGAGAGAGATTAAGATTGAAACTGATTTATTACAATGTCCATATAAGGTTATGTAAGATTGAATATATATAAATATGAATAAAAAAGATTATATAATGATAAATATATGAATAAATAGATATAAAATAATTGATAAGTATACATATATATAAAAATATATACAAGTCGTCATTGGTGGCGCCCACCGCGGGAAAGAATCCGCCACCGATGGACTGCGAGAGTTCTTTTCCACAGAGTGGGCAGGTCGAGGTGATGGCTGGTGCTACTCACCTCAAGACCAAGATAGTACTTTTAGAGAGAGAGACCAGTTTATATTATTTATGTAAATAATATAAACTCGTCAGGTTTTTTATTTATTTTACCTTCGGTTTCTTCAAACAAATATATCCTTAAAGATTCATTCTTTTGTAATCTATATATATATATATATATAAAAATGAATGTCTGTGTGTGTGTGTGTCCTCTATGGATTCAAAAACCATACATCCAATCGCCGTGAAATTTTGGGATATTATTAGGTGTATCCCCGGAAAGGTTTACGAAAAATAATTTCTTGAATATCTTTAATATCCTTAGAGTTATTTGCAGATATGTAGCTTTAACTCGCAAGCAGCGCCACCTAGCGACGGAGATAGGCTTAGGTCTGCCCCACCCCGTGAGAGAATGGATCCGTCCGGCCGCCGGCCGACAGTCCAAGTACCCACCGACCAATCAGGGCAGAGTTGGTGACACAGCTGTGCCAAGTAGACAAGAAAAAAAGCCTCGCGGGAGCTTGCCCAAGATGACCTCCGGGAACTTCGTCCATCTTCCATAAACGACCATGAATTCATTCAACCTTATCGAGTATTTTTCAAGGGACCGGGAAAAAATGTTCACTAGATAAAACGATGATTTTGTAATGTAGAAAATTAGGAAAGACAAAATTCAGAATGACACGGCACACAGGGACCGGGAAAAAATGATCACTTTATCAGTTTCAAATTATCAAAATATATCTATTTCTTTTTATAAGTTTATAGAGAATTGTTTTAACAATTGTTCGTTAGACAGACCTTTACTCGGGTACCGATTAATATTGATTTTATTCAAATTATCGAGTATTTTTCAAGGGACCGGGAAAAAATGTTCACTTTATCGAGAGATTCGTTAGACAAACCTTTATTCGGGTAAAACACGGGCGAAGCCGGGTACATCCGCTAGTTTAAACTATATTTAAGTATTTAAACTTTATATTGGCATTTTTTATTTTGTTATACCTTCCTATACAAGTCGTTTTAATATCGATTGTAGACAGATCTATTGCTATATTGCAGACAATGCCATATCGATTTGTCATAAAATATCAATTTATTACGTGCATTTTTTAGTCCCCTATATACAGAAGACTTGAAGTAACCTATATTTGATGAATGAATAATATATTTAAAAGACTTGATATATTAATAATTTTTGCGACAATATAACTCCATGCCACCAAAAAAACACTTTTAAACAGGTTTTCTTCCTGAACTTCAACCTATAAATATTACATTTAACGCTAGACATGTCCGAATAGATTAGGTCTGTCAATTCAGATAAATATTCTGAGGGATTCTAAATTAAGCTTCTATTTTTGGTACCGTTGGATTTGTGAACCATATCGATGCTTGAGCTATATTAGGTGAAACTTTCAGATACGTACAGAGGTATTCACAGGTTCAAGGAAACTCTATTCAAGGAAACTCTAAAACGTAGACTTTAAATTCCTGTATAGAAATCCCGAATAAATCCTTAGGATAGTCTCCTGGCGAACTCTTTGTTTGTATCTTCGCTGAATATCATTCTTGGCTTTATTCTGACTTGAATATCGAATAATTGAAAACGTACGCTTATGATTGTTTTTATAGAAAATCACTAATTCTTTTAAGTAATTTTAATTTATAGATCAATTATTTATTATACTTTTTCGATTTAGTTTCTCTAAACAAAGTCCTTATAAGAAATGAAAACTAATTTTTGAAAAAGTAAAATATCAGGTAAAAGGTTTCTTTTAATTTTGAATTTGCAAGCTTTCAAGCAAATATACTGCTCTTCTTTCTTATCTCCACTTAATCGAATCAGGGTATCAAGCTTGTAAAGCTCTAGATCATGACTGGGTGAAGTAGAATGCTTCTGCCTTTGTCATTAAGACTGAGAGCACAACTCAGTGGCAGGCCGACTTAGCTCCAAAAGAAATGGCCGCCTCTGACATGAGGAACAGACGCCATGTGCAGCCGCTCCTAACATGGAGTACAAACACTGCTCATCCTGTATCCATGGATTAGGAACCCTTACAGGGTACTATCAGCCGGGCCAGCTGAGTCCAGGCTTTTTAGTGAGCTTGTTACTGCTCCCCCTCCTCCTTTTTCATCTGAGCTTGGGACCGGCAAGGGCGGAGGTATAGTCACTCTCTATTGTGAACTTAGAGTTAGAATTTCACATTTTTATCGCCCTATTCACTCATAATAAAGTTTAAACACTTTCTTACACATTACTGGAGGTGATTTTTTTCCATAAAAATTAAATTGAATTCACATTCATTTTAAATGGAATTGGATTATTTGTTATTTGTGATTCGTTAACTATCTTTATCTTGACAATTTCGTATTTCTTTTAAGAAATATACGATGTTTATTAAAATTTAGAAATTTTAATTAAAATAAAATGTTTATGTGGTTGAAATATGTTTTCTATAACACTCTAAATGGATTGCCTATAATTTTAAATAGAAGAATATAACATTTGAATAGTTATTTTGTTTATTTAAAATATATATATACACTAATGGGCAAAACTTGAGAATAGTGTTCTATTAATCTTGTATATCGAGTTTCAGACAATAACTCTGAAAGATATTACAGTAACCTTTATTGAAGACACACAATGATAACCAAGTGTGAACAAAATGGTCTCTGTCTACTTAAAAAATAAAACAGATAACCGGAAACATTAAATATTTTCCATTTCCTTAAGTTTTGTCTATGAGTGTAATATCATTTATCTTGTCGTTTATTTTTTATCAAGCCAGAAAAGATTAAAATGTATTTAAAATCTTTAAACATCTCAAAAATAAAAAGATACACCATATACGAATTGTTATTTATATTATTAAATTCACGTGTTTAAATGATAAATATAAATACAGACTAAATAATAATAACGAAATTGTTGTAAACCACCTGTTAATTCTTCTTAAAATATTTGCTTTAAAAAATCTTGAATATAGTATTGATAATAATGATATTGATGGAAAATTAAATTTTGTGTATGATGCAGAACAAGATCATAGGATTACTTTATTCGTCATCATTATAAAATATACGAATTATTTTGACGCCTATAATTCTTTTTGAATAAATCAATTATAAACTACCCTTACTTAATGAAAAATAATGACAGTAAGGTCATTATAAAATTGTATTATATTAAAAAGAATCATACAAGATTAAATCTTCTAAAAAAGGACGTACAAAAAAGCGTAAATTCAATAAAAATATAAGAAGGTTAATATGAGAAATATTAGCTTGAAAGATATCCCGTGTGCCATTCTAAATCCCTAGGACAACATTGAAACATCCGGGGGCTAAGCTGGAACTTCAAGGAATCTCTAAAACGTAGACTTTAAATTCCTGTATAGAAATCCCGAATAAATCCTTAGGAAAGTCTCCTGGCGAACTATTTGTTTGTATCTTCGCTGAATATCATCCTTGGCTTTACTCTGACTTGAATATCGAATAATTGAAAACGTATCTTTATACTGATTTTAAAGAATGAATCACTAATTTTCTCAGTAATTTTAATTTATAGATCAACTATTTATTATAAAGTTTCGATTTAGTTTCTCTAAATATACTCCTTATAAGAAATAAAAACTATTTTTGAAAAAGGAAAATTAAAAATCAGGTAAAAAGTTTCTTTTAATTTTGAATTTGCAAGCTTTCGAGCGAATATACTGCTCTTCAACGGGCTGATATTCTTTATGTACAAACTCTTAATAATCTTTATACAAGTTTTTGAATTATTTTATATATATATAATTAAGGCATTGTACATAGAGTATCAGCCCGTTGAAGAACAGTATATTTTGCTCTAAAGCTTGCAAATTCAAAATTAAAAGAAACCTTTTACCTGATTTTTATTTTTCCTCTTTTAAATAATTTTTGGGTAACTATTGCTCACATAAAAATTATTTTAATGTGTGATGCGTATGATTCTTTTTGAATTGAGGCAATTGTTTTTATATTAAATATTTCCGCATTGGGCGCTTTTTTCTAATTAAAAAAAATGCTCCAATGGCCCCCGATTCTTGTAAAAGTCCAACCCAACCAGTGAGTGCAAGTAACCGAACGGGACTTGACACATTCGTAATTGCAAAATTTGAATTGGTTTTCACATGTGGTGTACTTACAGTAAAAGCAGATGCCAGCTTCTTACCCTCCATGAATAGCATGACCTGTATAGCACGTGTACTAGGGATAATAAAAAATAAATCTGTACATATTTAACATAATTCTTGACAGAAGTCAGTTAACATCTATATTATCTTCACGATATACCTGCATAAACAGTAGGTTATTATTTAAAGCTCTCACTTCCTAACTTACCCACCATGATTACCATGGCCTGTACCATATGTACTAGGAATATTAAAAAATAATCTGTACGAATTTAATACAAATCTTCACAGAGAGTTAAGATATATATT
Source organism: Cordylochernes scorpioides (assembly GCA_030710605.1). Taxonomy (NCBI): domain Eukaryota; kingdom Metazoa; phylum Arthropoda; class Arachnida; order Pseudoscorpiones; family Chernetidae; genus Cordylochernes; species Cordylochernes scorpioides. The sequence goes on from CP092871.1 coordinate 21,758,401, forward strand.
AGATTCACGTTATACGTACATGAACTGTGGAATGAACACACAGATAGGGCAAACAGTAAGTTATTATTTAAGACTCTTCCTTCCTGACTTACCCATCATGATTATCATGGCCAGTACCACGTGTTCTAGTAATAATAAAAATATCTGTACAAATTTAATATAATTATTCAAAGAAATTAGTTAACAACTATATTATCTTCACTTTATATGTACATTAACAATATATGAAAACAGAGGTAGAGAAAACAGTAAGATATTATTTAAAACTCTCCCTTCCTGAATTACCCACCATGATCATTATGGCCTGTACCACGTGTACTAAGGATAATAAAAATAAATCTATACATATTTAACACAATTCTTCAAAAAAAGGCAGTTCCTGACTTCCCCACCATGATTTTCAAGGCCTGTACCACGTGTACTAGGGACAATAAAAATAATCTGTACACACACACCTAAGTATACGCTTGTTCGGCGGTACATATACTAAAATTGGAACACACACACATAAGTTCAACACAATTCTCCAAAGAAGTCTTTTAAAAACTATATTAGCTTTACGTTGTATAGGTACATCAACAATATATAAACACAGAGATAGAGCAAACAGTAAGTTATTATTTAAAACTGTTCCTTCCTGACTCACCCACCATGGTTACCATGGCTTGTAACACGTATACTAGGGATAAAAAAATAAATCCGTATCTTCATATTAGCTTTACGTTGTATAGGTACATAAACAATATATAAACACACAGATCAAACAGTAAGTTATTATTTAAAACTCTTCCTTCCTCATCTCTTTTTTTGAGATCGGCCGAAAGGTTCAGCCAGCACGTTCCGTTGCCATTAGCGCCGCCTCGTGACTGGGCTGGAAATTAGGGAGAACGTGATTAAATATATGGCGGGGAGTATAGAATTATCAGCTCCTGTCAGCATTCTTTTGTTCGCTTTCCTCTCTCTCTGTGTTGTGAACTATTTTCCATAGCATATGTACCTCATACTGTAGCATATCTCACCATATCTCTCATATTGTATAGAATTATCAGCTCCTGTCAGCATTCTTTTGTTCGCTTTCCTCTCTCTCTGTGTTGTGAACTATTTTCCATAGCATATGTACCTCATACTGTAGCATATCTCACCATATCTCTCATATTGTATAGAATTATCAGCTCCTGTCAGCATTCTTTTGTTAGCTCTCCTCTCTGTCTGTGTGCGAACTATTTTCCATAGCATATGTACCTCATACTGTAGCATATCTCACCATATCTCTCATATTGTATAGAATTATCAGCTCCTGTCAGCATTCTTTTGTTAGCTCTCCTCTCTGTCTGTGTGCGAACTATTTTCCATAGCATATTTACCTCATACTATAGCATATCTCACCATATCTCTCATATTGTATAGAATTATCAGCTCCTGTCAGCATTCTTTTATTAGCTCTCCTCTCTGTCTGTGTGCGAACTATTTTCCATAGCATATATACCTCATACTATAGCATATCCCACCATATCTCTCATATTGTATAGAATTATCAGCTACTGTGAGCATTCTTTTATTAGCTCTCCCCTCTGTCTCTGTGTGTGAACTATTTTCCATAGCATATGTACCTCATACTGTAGCATATCTCACCATATCTCTCATATTGTATAGAATTATCAGCTCCTGTCAGCATTCTTTTGTTAGCTCTCCTCTCTGTCTGTGTGCGAACTATTTTCCATAGCATATATACCTCATACTGTAGCATATTCCACCATATCTCTCATATTGTATAGAATTATCAGCTCCTGTCAGCATTCTTTTGTTAGCTCTCCTCTCTGTCTGTGTGCGAACTATTTTCCATAGCATATATACCTCATACTGTAGCATATTCCACCATATCTCTCATATTGTATAGAATTATCAGCTCCTGTCAGCATTCTTTTATTAGCTCTCCTCTCTGTCTGTGTGCGAACTATTTTCCATAGCATATATACCTCATACTGTAGCATATCTCACCATATCTCTCATATTGTATAGAATTATCAGCTCCTGTCAGCATTCTTTTGTTAGCTCTCCCCTCTGTCTGTGTGCGAACTATTTTCCATAGCATATATACCTCATACTGTAGCATATCTCACCATATCTCTCATATTGTATAGAATTATCAGCTCCTGTCAGCATTCTTTTGTTAGCGCTCTCCTCTGTGTGTGAAATATTTTCCATAGCATATATACCTCATACTGTAGCATATCCCACCATATCCCTCATATTGTATAGAATTATCAGCTCCTGTCAGCATTCTTTTATTAGCTCTCCCTTCTGTCTCTGTGGTGAACTATTTCCATAGCATATATACCTCATACTGTAGCATATCTCACCACATCTCTCATATTGTATAGAAGATAATATAATCTCAAATATATCTGTGTGGGGGGTTCAATATTTATTCATCATAACAACAGGCAAAATACAATAATTTCAAGAAGTCTGTTAGTAAATTATTTTAACATTGGGTGTGCAAAACAATCCCAAGATGAAATCGATAGACAATATGCAAATATAGGTTTATAGAAGTTTTAATAGAGATATTTGATATTTCTATATGAAATTTATCAAAGGAAAAGCGAAATTTGAAGGACGTTCACTACACTAAACATCTGGAAAGCATTATAAGAATAAAGGAAGAGATAGAACTAGATATAGAGAGAATAGATCCGTGAATCTAATTAAATAGTCTGGAATTAGAAGATATGAAGAAAATTCGTCAGAACAGGAAGAAACGAAACGTTTCACGTTAACTCTCTTATAAACATAAAGAAAGACATTCTTATTTTATCTATTAGGTGATCATTTCTCAGAAAAATATTATATCCTAACAGTTAACAATAATAACTATAAAAGAGGAATCTTTTCATTTCGTTTTCTATATATATAAAAGTTTATATTAAATCGAAAATTTCTTAAATACCATTCCCGAGTAAAGAGTATTGGCGATAGAAAATTAAAAAATGATAAAAATGATAAATAAAATCATCCCAGGTAAATATTTACAGATAAAGGAAGGTAATATGATTGAGTTTCTAACAAGGAATTTATTGTCTCAGTAGATTTCGAACTAAGCTGGCTTGTTTCATTAGTGGCTGATCCAATGGGGTTGTAAAATGGCTCCTGATGAAAATATATGGCAGTTATTGGATAGACGATAAATGACAGACTTCATTCGTGAAGATTTTATTTTATATATTAATCAACCAGGCGCGATATTGAAATATTTCTACTCCTTACAGAGTAAACAAGCAAAATAAAAAACAATTTAGAACTTAGAATTAAATATTTACAAATTTACATATATTAATCGATATATTTCATTAAATTTATATAGACAAGTGGCTGATGTAAGAGAGTTAAATCATTTAGATCAGGGAACAAACGATGTCTCACTTCTGTAAAGTTCAGACAGTCATAGTTAAGGTGAAAAGCAGTTTGTACAGTTTCTCCGCAGGAACAATTTGGTGTTTCTGATAGACCTCTTCTATGTAAGTATTTCTGGAATTTTCCTTGTGATGTGACAAATTTAGTGACTATAAAATTTGGATGGAACTGTGTAGGAATTCTGTTTGGAAAAATTAATTCATAGAAAGAATGAGCCAAAAACTAGTTTAGGCAAATTCAGACAAAAATTCAGACTGTATACCAAGTTTTCGACACATTCTTTATCATCGTTAGCAAAGTATTTTACTAGGGTAATAAACAGGTGCACATCGTTTTTATCTACTTATATAATTGCCTTATTCTGAAGCTCACGGATAGAATGCGCGCCCATTGGCTGCCGGCGAACACGTGTCCTCCCTGCCCCCCTCTAGACAACCCTGTTATCAGCTGTGTGATACATACACCTGTCTAAAGCGGCCATTCCAGACAACCCTGCTATCAGCTGTGTGATACATCCACCTGTCCATACAGACCACCCTGTCTACAGCGACCACTGACCACCCTGCCTATAACGACCACTCTAGACAACCCTGTTATCAGCTGTGTGATACATCCACCTGTCTATACAGACCACCCTGTATATAGCGGCCATTCCAGAAAACCCTGTTATCAGCTGTGTGATACATACACCTGTCTATAGCGGCCACTCTAGACAACCCTGTTATCAGCTGTGTGATACATCCACCTGTCTATACAGACCACCCTGTCTATAGCGGTCACCTTAGGCAACCCTGTTATCAGTTGTGTGTTACATTCACCTGTCTATAGCGGCCACTCTAGACAACCCTGCTATCAGCTGTGTGATACATCCACCTGTCTATACAGACCATCCTGTCTATAGCGGTCACCTTAGGCAACCCTGTTATCAGCAGTGTGATACATACACCTGTCTATACAGACCACCCTGTCTATAGCGGCCACTCTAGACAACCTTGTTATCAGACCACCCTGTCTATAGCGGTCACCTTAGGCAACCCTGTTATCAGCAGTGTGATACATACATCTGTCTATACAGACCACCCTGTCTATAGCGACCACTCTAGACAACCCTGTTATCAGCTGTGTGATACATACACCTGTCTATACAGACCACCCTGTCTATAGCGGCCACTCTAGACAACCCTGTTATCAGCTGTGTGATACATACACCTGTCTATACAGACCACCCTGTCTATAGCGACCACCCAAGACAACGTTTTTAAAACATATTCGCACTCGGGTAAAACCCGGGCGTTGCCCGGGCCATTCGTCTAGTTCATAATAAGGGGAGAGATGTCTCTTTTGATACATGAATATAAGTTTGTGTTTCGTGTGTGAATGTACTCGCTGTTTGCAAAGAAGATCAAACTGATATATTATCTTTTAAAAGCATTTAATAGGTATTTATTGGGAGAAAGAGGTGTTATTTTGCACATGTATACCACACATTGCTATACATTACAATATATACAATAAAAATCTATTATCTTACCTTTTTAGACACGATCATGTGAAATACCACATTTTTGAACCGTTTGATACACTTATTTTAAATATTCGCTTATTCACTATGCACGATCAAGAAATATCCCTTTTCTCAATTTATCCACCTGATCTAAGTATAAATCCATTTTTGTACTATTATTCACATTGATTGGCGTTCTCACGCCCTTCCAGCCTAAATAGCTGCTTCATGGTTTTTCAAGATACCCCACAGACCAGCTTTTTTATTTTGGTCGTTAAGGTACAGCTTGCACAATGCTGACGAGAACCAACATACCGAAACACGTACGTGGTTAGCTTTTTTTTTTATTAATCAAGAAACAATATTTGGCCAATTCTGGAATAATTGAAAATCAACGATTAGTTGATATTTATTGCACGATCAGAAAATGCCCTTTTCTCATATATATATATATATTATAGATGGAAATTTTGCCGGGAGGAAAATGATCTAAATAGACAAAGGTCGCCTCTCCCGTCAAAACAGACGTCTAAAACAGACGCCATGGTTTTAGACGTCTGTTTTGACGGGAGAGGCGACCTTTGTCTCTTTAGATATATATATTAATAGTAATTTTTTTATATTTGGAAAAGAGAGGAAAAGTAAACTATTAAGAACTACAGATTTTGAATTAATTTTAAGTCAGAACAGCAAGCTAATTCTGTATCAAATAGTATAGTTATTAAAATTTTAAGATTAACAATTTTTTTTATTTAATTTAAATGTGTGAGGTTTTTTTAAAAATATTTTTGTGATAATTTTTTTCTTTTTTAAAAATATAATCTAACTAATTATTTATTACAAAAAAAAAAATAAAAAACAAACCTCACACATTTAAATTAAATAAAACTATTTATTAATCATAAAATTTTCATAACTATACTATATATATTAAAAATAAATAAGGCATCTCTTGACCACGAGCACATGTGCATATATATATATATATATGTGTGTGTGATGCACAAGCGCTTATCTGTTATCAAAATTCAAAACTATTTTAAACGCGTAAGATTCTTTTTGAAATTAAACAATTTCTACTCCTTTGCTGGTAGATTAAACTGGCGAAACCGCTGGTAGGGTTCACCACTGATGAGCCAGGCCCTCCCTTTAATATTTCCATTGCAGTAAAGGCAGTAGAAATTGTTTAATTTCAAAAAGAATCATACGCGTTTGAAATAGTTTCG
>CP092871.1:21764644-21862239 GCA_030710605.1 Cordylochernes scorpioides
AAATAAACAAAGCTTACGAATTTGAAATTAAGGATTTTTATTCGGCTTAGTTGCCGATTTTTTTGCCAAATTTTACTATCCCTTAATGCAAATAAACCCAAAATTTCAGCAAATAGGATTTCTAATACGCGACATTGTATATGTATTATATATACATATATATATTTATTCATATTGTAACGTGAAAAATTAGTGAAGACAAACTTCGAGATGAGACAGCAATTTATTCAAGGCAAGAACAAACTATGAAGGATAAAAATATAAGATAAGCAATGAGGAAAGTTTACAGAGTATCAAAATATAAACATACAAAAACGATACTCTGCTACAATATGCACCTATCCCCCGATTTACACGGTAGATACGTTCCTGAGAAAAACGTGTAAATCGGGGGATAAGTGTACACAGAAATAAAAATTAAATGCATTGACAGGTTAAAATATGTAGTCAGCACATAAGCTCGGGATTCCTCGTGAGATGTGTACACAGCGCATGTGTTCAATCACAGTAGCATTTAGTATAGTGCGATAAAAACAAAAAAAAAAACTTATTTGGAAAACCGTATAAAAGCGAAAACGTGTAAAACAAGTACCGTGTAAATCGGGGGATAGGGGTATTTAATCTTATTTATTCAATTTTGTATTTGAACTTATAAAACCTTATATGAACGATGTAATGAAGAAGTTTCAATCTTTATAGAGAGGTTTGGCTGTAATTGTTTAGAATTCAACGTTGAGGAATTCGAGTTACGGAAAAGATAGCACAGAAAAAGAAGAACACCCTTAAAATAGATCCAACACAGAGATCTACCTTCCAGCTGTATTTATATCCCACAGGTCAAATAAGTTTAAAAGACAGGATAAAGGGGGCTAGGCAACAATTCAATGAATTCAACGTCAGGCTTGAGCACTCCCTCTGAAGGGGGATAAGCCGGCTCTTGTTATTTTTGTCAGGCATCCGACACCGGCCATCTGGCCGCCACTTGTCACCCTCCTGCTTGTTCTCCGGATATAGCTCCTCCGTGTGAACCCTTCCTCCGTACACTCGGTTGTGTGGAAGTGACAATTTTTCAAAAGCAAATATATTATTGATTTTTTTAGAATGTTTATTTTTTTAAATTTGCAAACCAAAGCTGCGTTATCTGCATTCATATACCTGAACTATTTTAACAGAAGCAGTTCTACTTTTAAAACAAAATATTTCGTAGTGTCTTGATTGAAATGAGAAAAATATCGACAGAACTTTGCTCATAATGATGAAGATATTCGAAGCTTTTTTACATATTAGTGAAAACAGTAGAATATTAACATGTTTATCAACACAAAATAGACTTTATATGAAAATCTTGAAAGTAATAACTATATATTATTCTATTAACAATATTGGACGAATGTAGCCATAATATACATATAAAGAGAGGCGAGTTGCCCCTCGAAATATTGGAACAATAAATTCATTATAAATCCAATATATGCATCTTTTTTAAATATATATAAAGTGGTTCGAATGTGATGCGAAAAGGGATTTGTATGAAGATATATATATTTTTTCTGTTTTGGTTATTGTCTGGATATCTCTTCGCATACCTGTTTGTCGACTCCCTTCAACTATAGAATAAGAGTACTTATTTCTGATATACTCACATGGACAAAATTTAAAGAAGTGTAAATTATTTGATCTACCGTTCGTCATTTTTCATTCTGAAGGAACAGAGGTAAATTTGTTCACATCTAGTTATGTCGCTGTCTTCAATAAAGGTCACTGTAATAACTTTCAGAGTTATTGTCTTAATACCAATATACATGCTAAAATGTTAACTTCCTTAAGCTTTGTTCAAGAGTGTATATATGCAAATGATATATCTCACGTATAAAAATGTCCTAACGTTCATCATTTTGAAATAGTTCATATATTACCTAAAGAATTGTTTTAAACATTAATTTAAACTTCAGAGAGAAAGAACATGTACATCAGACACCTACAAAAGTTGTAATAATGAAATTTACGAGTAAAGAGATGAACCAGTTGACTAGGGAATTAAATCTAAGAAGCGATTCTTAGTATCAATCAATATTTATCCTATGGAATTATAAATGTATTTAAGATGTTTAGTTAATAGAAATTAGTAATTAGTTTAATGAAGTAATTATATATTGATAATCCCCTTCCAACATATTGATCTCGTAACACGTATATTATTTCAGGAATGATATTATAAAGTGAAAATTAATATCATATGCATTAGCGTCGTGGTGGTGTTGTCTTGTCCATGGAGCAGATTAGTACGGTCATTGCACCCTGATCACAATACCGGCCAACTGAGGTCGTGGTGTCTTGTCCATGGAACAGATCAGATCGATCCGTACACCCTGATCACAATACCGGCCAACTGAGAGGTGGTGGTGTCTTGTCCATGGAGCAGATTAAATCGGTCCACGCACCCTTATCACAATACCGGCCAACAAAGGTGACTTGTCCTTATCGATGTCCTCTTCTGGATTTGATGTCTGTCATATAGAGGGCTGCAAGGATGGCCGAGCAACTGTATATGTGGTGTGCATTGGCGTGCTATCTGTTATGAGAAATTCACATATTTTCGACGCGTATGCTTCTTTTAGAAATACATCAATTTTCTACTGCTCTTAATTCAATGATAATACCCTCCCATTAGTTTATCATTATAGTAAGGGAAGTAGAAAATTGATTTATTTCTTAAAGAATCAAAGGCGTCGAAATTAGTTCAAATTTCTTATAAATTAAAGAAGATTCAAATATGATTCTACCCCTTTACCTATCTTACTTCTGCAGAATAAAAAAAAAAAACAGTTCTAGATGATTAGGGAATCGCAGATTTAAATACCAACACACAAGCATGATTCAATATTATATAAAATGATAAACATCATTGAATTATGATCGGATAGATTTAGGACCAAGTGTCCCTTAACTAGCCTTAAGGCGTATGATATGCAGTTAAACCTCTCTATAGCGCTCCCTCTAAAAAAAAGATAATATGGATTATATTAACTATGTACAATGAATATGGCGCCTCTGCCAGCGCCGCAGAGTTTGGTGGAGAATTGCCAGTGGGTCTCCAGCGACCCCACGCATTTCGCGATCCACGAAGAATACGTAGATCGCGTACTTCGCCGCTGAGGAGATGGTGATGGCGTGGTCCTCGAGACCAACTGGAAAGATCCAGGACTGCAGGTCCGGCGCTCCCTCTAAATAGCGCCTCCCTCTCTATAGCGCCCGATTTTAAATACGTAGTACGATGCGATTTATATTAAAAGTGACCTGTCTATAGCACCCACTCTCTATAGCACTCTATTTTGGCGAGTCTCAAGAGGGAGCGCTATTGTTGTTGTTGTCGTGTCCAATGAAGAGCCTCAGATGTCTCCATGCAACTCTATCACAGCAGCAGCAATGTCCTCTATCTTGGGAGTATAAAGCTGCTGCTCTGGGGGCGCTATAGACAGTTTTAACTGTATTCCTAAATAAATAAAATCCATATTTTAAACAAAGTATTATTATATGTTAGACGGTTTTTATGCAACTCTGGCTTACCTCACTCAAGCAGAAACATGGTAAAAAGAAAATTCTCACTCAACAACAATATTTAACACCTGATTAAACATAGGATGTCCTTTTTTTTTAACCCAAACCTTCACATATGTAATCTCATGCTTGAATAATACGCTTAAATATTAGGAAAGATAAAAATGTAACTTTGAAACTAATCTTTTGGTAGTAACCATTTTTTCTTGTTGGATATTATTAGACCAAAATATTTCCTCGAAAATATTATATCTAAATATTTAATGGAATTCTTAAAATGGTGGTAAGAAGAATTTCAGATACTATTTTTATTATAAAAAGTGTCTATTTTGTAAATTTTTAGACATAATGGTATAGATAGAAAATATAAAATATTTGTATTTTTCTTTTAAATTAAACATGTTGTTATTTGTAATATATATATTTTAACGTGATAATATCTTATTTTCATGTTATTTCTAAATCAGAATAATCATCAAAATGATCTATTTATTAAAAAAGAATTTGAATAAATTAAAACAATAAAATTTATTTCTTGAGAGATAAGAAAATATTTTAATCCTTGTTTCATTGTATTTTAGTATATTGATAAAGGAACTTATCTTACTTAAGGAAGTTGAACCTTTTAAAAGGTATATCAGGATTCAGACAATAACTCTGAAATATATTACAGTGACCTTTATTGAAGACGCATGAGATAACCAAATGTGAACAAAATTGCCTCTGTCTCTTCAAATGAAGCAGTGGGCCAGAGATAATAAAGACTTTCCATTTATTTAAGTTTTATCCTTGAATGTATGTCTAAACTATAAGAAACTGCAATATTAATACATTCAATTAAAGGGTATGAAACAACAGAAAATATATAGTTTACCTATTTGCGATTTGTTATATATGTATCTTATAAAACGAAAAATATATATATTTCTGTTGTATTTTATAATTGTTGAGATTATGCTATGTTAATGCAGTCGTGGTTAAAATTCTTGAAAGAATTATAATAAAAATAGTATTGATCAGATATTGCTTAAATAAGGAATGTATAAAAGACATAATTTGGTAAAAGTATTGCCTGGCTTAAGGCGTAAGAATAAACAAAAATAAAAGCTTATTTACATGAGCATTCCAAATAAAATAATATTTTAATATAACATACATACAAATATAAGTAGGAAATAGAGAGTGGATATGCAAGTACCGAATAACATCATACAGTAAACATACCTTAAACAATGGATTATTAGTTGATGCATTATTGAGGCTATGTGTGATTAAAGGAAGGATACAAATCATATTGAGATCAAAGACACCAAATAAATATTAATGGCTAAAGGTATGAATGATGTTAGGAAGATGGAGATTGCTTATGTAGGAAATTCTGGAATATATGTCAGGCAAATCTATGGATCTATTGATGCCATTGAGTTTTTTGGTAAGTAAATCTTCTAGTACAAGGCAATGTTTATTGTTCTTTATTTCATGATATTAAGTTGAGCGTTCACTAATATTAAATGAATGGCCCGTGATATGTGGTATATGAGAGAACGGGGATCCTTTCTCTTGACAGAATTTTCATGCTCAACCATTCTGATTCTCACAGTTCTCCCTGTCATTCCCACATACCTAGCCTCACACTGCAAGAATGATATTGAGTATATTACATTATTATTTCTATATATTTTGAACATGATTCTAAACCTTGTTAAAATTTAAATATAGGAATTTTATATTTTACTATTCTGTTCTATTATTTTGTAACATAGAGTTTTAATTTAAGGCTCCTCTGTATATACTCTGGGTAGGATGTCTAGGAGCCTGGCAGGGCTGATTTAATCGGACTCGTCCATGTAATCTCTAAAAGAGGGTGGAGGCTGACTCGAGCGACCCGATGTTGGAGCTCTGTATATATATTTAAAACCACAACCACTTTTCAGAGAGATCTATTATATTCTCTCTAAATCTGAATCGAGATTTTTTTTGGATTGGATTATTACATTGTTGAATAAAATATAGGAATTTTATATTTGACTATTTTTTATAATTTTGTAACACATAAAATTTCAAATTTAGACTCCTATGTAGACTGAAACCACAAACACCTTCCAAAGAAATATATAATATCTTCTCTAAACCTGAATCGAATTTTTTGGACTGGTTTATAAACATTGTTAAATAAAATATAGGAGTTTCATGTTTTACTACTTTGTTCTATAATATACTAAATTATCAATTGAAAAACCCTGTAAGATTTATAAATGAGTTAAACAAAGCATCAAGGGCTGCGTATCTTTTATTAGCACTTTTTTTTAAACATCCTGTGTATATTGACACCGCAATCACCTTCCAAAGAAATCTATAATTTACTCTCTAAAACCGAATCGCAATTTTTTGGACATGATTATAAACATTGTTATTAAATAAAATATAGGGATTTCATATTTTACTACTCAGTTCTATAATTTGTAACGTAGTGTTTTAATTTAAGGTCCCTATGTAGTTTTAAACCACAACCACCTTCTAAATAAATCCATAATATTCTCTTAAAAACTGAATCGAAAATTTTCACTGGATAATAAACATAACCATAAATAAAATATAGGAATTTTATATTTTATTACTATGTTCTATAATTTGTAAAATACAGTTTTAATTTAAGACCCCTTTGTATAGATTGAAACTACAAATGCAATCCAAATAAATTTTTAATATACTCTCTAAACCTGAACCACAATTTTTTAGATTGGATTATAAACATTGTCAAATAAAAATTTGAGAATTGCATATTTTATTACTTTGTTCCATAATTTGTAATACATATGTTTTTTATTTATATTTCTTGTGTATATTGAAATCACAACCATCCATCTAAATAAATCCATAATATTCAATCTAATCCTGAATTTCAATTATTTGGACTGGATTATAAACATAGTTATAAATAAAATATTGGAATTTTATATTTTAATACTATGTTCTATAATTTGTAACATAGAGTTTTAATTTAAGGCTCCTCTGTATAAATTGAAACCACAAATGCGATCCAAAGAGAGAGAGAGAGAAAAATCTATAATATTCACTCTAAACCTGAATCGCAATTTTTTTATACTGGATTATAAAAATTGTTAAGTAAAATATAGGAATTTTATATTCTACTACTCTGTTTTATAATTTGCAACATAGAGTTTTAATTTAAAGCTCCTCGGTGTAGAATGAAACAGCAAGAATCTTCCAAAGAAATCTATAATATCCTCTCCAAACCTGAATTTCGCAATTTATTTTTATTTATCGATTTTGAATTTTGATCAGGCTCTGGAATATTTATTGTTAGAATGCTACCCGGAGAAATTTCTCTGTTTAATTTGTTTAAATTTACATTATTTTAGGAAGTTTGAAGCTTTACCAAATTTATTTTCTTGTCTATTTAATTCTCTATACAAACGATAAAAATAGAAAACATAATTTATTGTGAACTCTGTGTGTTTATTTTTTAAATCCATTCTATATTTTGATACACACATTACTTAGTTATTCTCTGATATTGAAAAATAGAGAATCAAAATTATATTTTTCGGAATTATTTACTTTTTTAATTATATTTTTCTGATATCATTCTACCTCTATATATATTTTATATAATACTATTACAGCTCTTTGATTAAATCAATAAGGAATTAAGGGTTTCGTTTCTTATTTCATTTATTTCCCGAGATTTCGGGCTAACATATCCTTCAATACGGAGATATTGAAGTAGGCAGGAAAGAATCTATATAATTACAGCTCTCAAAATGATAATAAAATATACAATCAAATTGATAAAACTTAAGTGTGTGGAAAGTCTTTGATATCGCTGGTTTTCTATGTTTTTAAGGAGACAGAAGCAATTCTGTTAATACTTAGTAGTGGAAAATTGTATTTATGGCGTAAATTTTCTTCGATGTTATTACATATATATATATATAAAGGCTTCTTCTTATCGAGCAACTGAAAGTTTCTGATGGCATGCGCCATCTATCGGAATAAATATCAACTATTCTCGTTGATTTTTAATTATTCCAGAATTGGCCAAATACTCATTCTTGATTAATCAAGAAAAGCTGACCACGTATTTCGGGCTGTTGGCCCTCATCATGGGTATTTGGCCAATTCTGGAATAATTAAAAATCAACGAGAATAGTTGATATTTATTCCGATAGATGGCGCATGCCATCAGCAACTCTCAGTTGCTCGATAAGGAGATGCCTTTTTCTTAATTTATGCACCTTATCACAGTACAATATTACATTTGTACTATTTTTTCATATATATATATAAAGGAAATGAAAGCATTAAAGCACGAATGATTCTATTTTATGCTTAAAACAAATTCCTATTTACCTTACAGCGGTGAAAAATATTGGGAGGGCTTGGCTCATCAGTGGTAAACCACTCAGTGATTTTTCCAATTGATAAACCGACTGATGCTCCAAGATATGTTGATATATATACACTCATGGACAGAACTTAAGGAAATGGAAACTCTTTGATGTTGCATGTTTGAAGGAGACAGAGACATTTTGTTCATACTTGGTTATCTCATGTGTCTTCAATAAAGTTCACTGTGTATCAAATATATTTCAGAGTTATTGTCTGAATCCCGATATACATGCTAGAAAGTATAACTTTCTCAAGTTTTGTCCATGAGTGTATTATAAGCCAGCTCGTTAATATAGAGACATCTAATAAGGTTATAATATTTTACATTGTTTGGTTGCATAGATAATTTCTACGCAGAAGGTATGGACATGAACTAGTGACTGTGTCATAAAACCAGGTTATAATTACTTTTCTTTAGGATGTTATGAAGCTGCCTCAGTGTTGATGAGGGTCATAGCCCGAATCCGTGATATACTGTTTTCCATCGCTCACACAGTAAGTAGAATAGAAAAGTTGTTTTTATGTGAAAGAAAAATTCGTGCTTAAATTCTTTCATTCTATATACAGTTACGAGCGTCATTCTTTATCAGTCATCTCTGTCACCGTTTGCTTTTTTTTTTGGAATGGCGCCCTCCTATTGGTCGGCTACGATCACACCACCTTTGCCCCCCCCCCCCCCCCCCCCCCCCCACTCGCTTTTTCGTTTTTGTAACCATTGTGTTGGAGAAGGTCGCTCCTTAAATAAATGCATATATTAGTTAATAACCAAATGGAATCCTCTCTTTCTTTTTCCCAGTAAGAGACGCCCACGGAAGCCAACAGTACATAGACAGATAAAGCACATAGGCTATAGTTATTAACTAAAATATGCATTTATATAAGGCGCCAATTTATAATTGTAACAAATAGTATTTGAATCAAAACATTCACACAATCGGGTAAAACACGGGCGTTGCCCGGGTCATTCGGCTAGTTTCTTATATAAAGATGATGCGTTATTTCATCGATATATACATTTTTCTAAATGTTCCGTCACACGTGCGGCCTATTATTACTGCTTTTATGTAGAAATGGCACCTATCCCTTTAAAAAAACATGTTAGAACACACACAATGTTTTTTTTTTTCTGATTTTCTCTATGTGGGCAGAACACACAATTTCGAATCAATGAATGGGTCACAACACCAGCTACAGAAAATGCTATCAAAATCCAGCAAGCGGTATAACACACACAAAGTCTTTATTAAGACACCAGTCTTATACAGATTTTCCTCTCTCATTGCCGACTTGGAACGATAATCTCACGATGATCAATCACCATCATGTATTGTAGGAGAAAACTTTGAATCTAAGTTATTTTTTCTACTTAATGCTTTGTAAAAGCAAACAGTATATCACGGATTCGGGCTATGACCCTCATCAACACTAGGGCAGCTTCATACCATCCTAAGGAGAAATAATTATAATCTGGTGTTATGACACAGTCATTGTTTCGAATCCACGCCCTGTGCATAGAAATTACCCAGAATTGAACCGCAATGTTAACATATTATAACCTTATTAGACGTCTCTATATATACGGGGCTGATCTATAATACACTCATGGACAAAACTTAAGGAAGTTGTACCTTTTACAATGTAAATCGATATTCAAACAATAACTCTGAATGATGTTTGATACAGAGTTACCTTTATAGAAGACACGAGATAACCATGAGTGAACAAAATGCCTCTGTCTCCTTCAAAAATGTGACATCAATGACTTTCCATTTCCTCAAATTCTGTCCATGAGTATATATATATCAATATATCTATCTAAATAATATCAAAATATCTTCTCACTTTTGTAATATCATTTTTTGAGTCATACAGGTAACAGGTTTATAATGTCTATAAAGCCCAGTTTACAAAACAACAACAACAACAAAAACGATTTCAAATGGAAAAAATGAAGATATTAGCTCATTAATATATTTATATTATTTCGATAAATTTACTTTTCTTTATTAATATCGCGCGAAATAAGGTAAAATATAATGTAAAATTGAGGTTTATCTAATTATTCGGAGGGTCGATATAAGAGAAGTGAAAACATGTGAACAAAATGTGTACATAATGTAAACATTCGTTTTTAGTATAATGTATATATAGAGCGAAATGTATTGCTGTTATAAAATGTAGTGACATTTATAGGGGTTTTAGATATTTCTGTTGTGGGTTTAAACTATACTAGGTTAAAGTTACTAGTTTAAACTAAACTATATTATAACTAAGTCTGTTGGTGCATGGTTCGAGAAAGAATGACTGCGAATAATGCTTTAGACTTAGAGATTGTTGTTTGTTCCTGCATTATTCTTTTAAACGATTTACGAATCCATTCATTTAAGGAACAACCGGCCCGTGTCCAACGGCGTTAACATAGAGCATGTACTTTTAACTTCAGTTCAAGTTGTTAATTAGAAGGATAAACCATTCTCTTAATTAAATGCCAGTGACTTTTAGATTAGGAGAGTAAATCATCATCGTGAAATGAGCAAGTGACACTTATGTCAAATTAGAAACATATTGACGATATTTTAATTTTAGAATATATATCCTGCTGTCATCGCAGGATGAGAGCTCTGTAGAATTAATTTGAATTATATATATTTTAAAAGAATATAGCGTCAAAAGGTGTTTCTAATTTTCCACGATGGGCGTTAAGATATTAATGGTATTTTAAGTGATATTTTGACCAATATTTTTCAAAAGATTAACAGATAGGGAGGTCTCTGTACAAATTCCTGTATTTTCTACCCTATAATATAGCATAATGTTTTGAAGATCATTTGTCGGTTGTCAGTTGATTCGGAGAGAAACACAGCCCCATTAACCAATCAATCAGGGAAATCAAGCATTCCTCTGAAGAGAGTGAAAGGAAGTTACTGAAACCTCTGTAGTTAAACTATTGATTGATGTGAACTGTGTTTTTCTCCTAAAATAACATGTTTATATAAGCCATTATGTGGTTAGTTATGTTAGTTTACGTTAGATTAATCTAGGTTAATATTCACTTTGGGAGGTCTCTTGACCGGGTTCCATGTTTTACTAACCCTAGCAAGAAGAAATTTAAACTATACTAACTCACACTAACCTGATGTAATTTAACCTAAACACACTAGACTGACGATATCTGACCTAACTACGTTGTGGCTTGTAAGCTCGTTGCATGGATTAGGATACAGTAAATACGGAACTTAGTAAAGAGAACTACAAAGAAAATTAACCTAGTTTACCTCAAGGCCAATTAACATAAACTTATCTAACCACGTATAATGACATGGTGGTTGTGTCTTGTCCATGGAGCAACTGCTCCATGGAATGGGGGGGTGCCATTGTCCAGTTAGTCAGCCATATTTCAGAGTTTCCTGTAAGCTGGAAGGCTTACAGCCTCACGGTTACCGTAGCGGCTCACGACACCGTACTTCGCTCTACAGGGCAGTCCCTTACTTATGCTGCTTCTCCCGTCCGCCACGTAGAGGATAATGACATGTGAACACTTAATGCTAGATTAGAGGTGGCAAATATACAGAAATCTTTACGGAGACCTACTTTTTTGTTAGTCTTTTGGAAAATATTATGGAGGTATAAGATGAGGTTGATCAGAGAACTCACACTCATGGACAAAACCTAAGGAAGTTGTTTGTATCTTTCAGCATGTATATCGGGATTCAGACAATACCACTGAAGGATATTCGATACACAGTGATCTTTATTGAAGACACACAAGATAACCAAGTGTGAACAGCCTCGGTCTCCTTATTAAAAAAAAAAGAATATAATCAACATATTTTCCATTTCCTTATATTTTGTCCATGAATTTAGGCGAGTTAAATAAAGAGATTTTAAAAGAATTTAGCGGCCATCTGGCAGCGAGCTGAGAATCTGTGTTCACCCTGAATACAGATAAAGGAGTAAATTGAGAACCTCTTCTACTTCAAGCAGGAAAAAAAAAACCGGCAAAGAAAGTGTGGGACTGCGCAACACAATGCCACCAAACTTCTAATTAAACCAATAATAATCTTTCACCTGCTCGCCTGGAAACTTCAAACCAACTAATTAGCATTTGTTCAGAGAGGATTCTCGTTTTTCTATAATAAACAATGGATTTCAATTATTTTCTTTGGGTTGTGTTTAACAAGTAATGCATACGATTAATAAAAGATGTGTTTGAAATAATTTAAAATTAATTTTGAAGTAGAAATGTGATGTGTGTATTGTGTGTGTAATTAAAGGTTTAAAAATAGTATAATATATATTAATTTTTGTATGTGATACTCAGATATGTATATAACAGTTTCAAGAGAATGATATTCATGTACTTAAAAGGGCACCACTCGCTTTTTGATACATCTCCTTGCAATCTTATTTTGTATTCTGGCTTAAAAATCATCTCTGCTAATATACTCAACCAGCTCAGACTTCTATTAAGAAATTTCGATCGATTTCATGACCCTTATCGTTGTATGTTATGAAATCGAAGCCGCTCCTGTATTCATGAGTGATATAACCGGAAAAATGATATATATACAAGTTAGTCTTTATCTGTATTTGTACAAACTGGTGTTTTGTTACATTCTTCATAGTCACCAATACGTTCTGTACTGGGTGATAAATACCTAGCTCGTTTTAATTTATTTAAAAGTGAGAGGTGCTTCTTTTAATATCTTCATCTCTGCTATTTACTTAACCATCTTAAACTTCTATTAAAAAAATCCGACCGATTTCATTATCCTTCTCTTAGGATGTTCGAAGCTGATCGAAGCCCCTCTCTAATCGTGAGTGATATAACCGGGAACGATGATATACCAGTTAGCCTTTATCTGTATTTGTCCAAACTGGTGTTTTAGTACATCTTTATAGACACCAATACTTTCTGTACTGGGTGAAAACAAACTATCTCGTTTTAATTTATCTTAAAGGGATAGGTGCTTCTATTTAATAATATGTGTATATGCATATACAAAAATTGAACTTGTATTATGACTCAATATTCATCACAACATATAAGTTTTCTAATTGACTAATAAACTAAAATCATTGTTTTAAATGCATATTTTAAAGGGATAGGTGCCTCTTTTGGAACATGTTCAAGAAATTTTATATGTTTATTATCACAAAATATTGATTAAATTCTTATGGATGAACACTTTTCAAAATATTTTGCAAATATGAAGCTTTTTCTTCCTGTCTTGGTTATATGGAACGAGGCATGTTTTGGTCAGATATATATTTCTATATTGTTGCTTTGTTAGTAAACTGATCGTGATTTTTAAATATTTCAAAATTAGCTAAATATTCTTTCTCGATAAAGCAATAAAAGCTAACCATGTACGCTTTTTGGACTGTTGTTATTGAGGTACAGCTTGCATCACGCTGATAAGGGTCAACAGCCTGAAATGTTTAAGTATGGTTAGCTTCTTAATTGATCAAGAAAGGGTATTTGGCCAATTCTGGAATAAATGAAAATCAACCATTAGATGATATTTATTCGAAAAGATAACCCAAGCCATCATAAACTCTCAGTTTCACGATCAGAAGATGTCATTTTTCCTAATAAATTTCCATGTTTTGACAAAGTTCGTGGTGGAAGTAAAACCTAATTCTGAAATAAGCTATTCTATATTTCTCTCGATTGAAAAAATAAAAGTAACAAAGTGAAATGGAATTAGAGTTAAGATAGATGGGAGATTAGGTTAAACCAATTGGGTGGAAGCTTTACTTCCTTCGATTTGTTATTTGCGCGTGGATTAACGATAGTTACAAATATAACGTTGGGTCGGTGGAAGGATGGTTTAAACCGTTGGTTTTCGTGATGCAAACTGTACCTCAAGGACAGACCGAAAGACGTACATGGTTAGCTCTTAATTATTAATAAATAAAGGGAATTTGGCCAATTTTGGAATAATTAAATATCACGATTTGTTAACGGACAAAGCGACAATATAGAAGAATATATGTCACCAACACCTGCCTTGTTCAAAATAGCCACGACAGGAAGAAAAAGCTTCGTGTTCACAAAATATTTTGAAAGGTGTTCATCCATAAGAAATACATCGACCCGGAATCGATTTCCGCATTGGGCACTTTTTTCTAATTAAAAAAATGCTTCAATAGCCCCCGATTCTTGCAAATCCAACCCCACCAGCAAGTGCAATTAATCAAACGGGACTCTGGCACATTTTTAAGTGCAAAGTCAAACTGCTTTTCATTTGTGTAGACATGCGATGCACTTACAGTAAAAGCAGTCTCTAACCTCTACCCACCATGAATATCATGGCTACGTGTACTAGGTATAAATAAAACGTAACACTATCGAAACTTCTACATTTCAGATGTTGGTTTTAGCACCTTCTAAATTCTGAATATTTTACTTTCGAAAATCAACTGGTTCTTCGCTTTGTAAATAACATTTAAAATATAAATTATGCGCACAATTCCGTTTGGATATATACACTCATGGACAAAACTTAAGGAGGTGGATTACATTTTATGTCGCTGGTCGTCGGTTTTTTTTTTTGTTTTGTTTTATTTTATGGGGACAAAGATAATTTCATTTACACCTGGTTATCTCGTGTGTCTTCAATATGGGTCACTGTGTATCAATTATTTTTCAGAGTTATTATATGAATCCTGATATACATGCTGAGAGGTACAACTTCCTTAAGTTTTGCCCATGAGTGTAGTAACAGATTGAATTCTGCATGCAATTTAACAATAGAAACTTTTAAAAATGGTGTTAACCAGATTGATTATCACTTTTCATTGAACTTCGTTGGTCTAACAATGAAGACCAAATCTTTAAATATATCATAGAAACCACTTAAACATATTACACACCCAATGCTATAGAAAACAAAATCTAATAAATAATAATTATAATTATTCTATATACAGTTACGAGCGTCATGCGTGGCCTCTGTCACGGTTTGCTTTTTTTTTTTTGGAATGGCGCCCTCCTATTGGTCGGCTACGATCACGCCACCTTTGCCCCCCCCCCCCCCCCCCATTTCTGTAACTATTGTGTTGGAGCGGGTCGCTCCTTAAATAAATGCATATATTAGTTAATAACCAAATTGAATCCTCTCTTTCTTTTTCCCAGTAAGAGACGCCTACGGAAGCCAACAGTACATAGACAGATAAAGCACATAGGCTATAGTTATTAACTAAAATATGCATTTATTTAAGGCGCCAATTTATAATTGTAACAAATAGTATTTGAATCAAAACATTCAATCGGGTAAAACACGGGCGTTGCCCGGGTCATTCGGCTATTATTGTATAATAAGGAGTAATATTTATATCACTACAATACTACACACGGTGTGGGTACTATATCCATACATACCTATAGTCGTGGATGGCTTTTCTTGATTCATCAAGAAATTGGATTATTCAAATATCACGGAGCAATTTAAATAAACGTTTAGTTTATTTTTGCTCCACCCGATGGCGCTCTGCCATAAAAAAATCACACGTGCTTTTGGTCAGGATATACATTCATTATTTTTAATACCTATATCTATTTATACAGTTATCAGAGTCATCAAGCATCAATTCTTAATAATCAATTTTGTCACCGTTTGCTTTTGTGAATGGAATAAATACCCAAAAATGGCCATTTCTCATAACCATCGGTGGTTCAGTGGTAGAAAATGCTCGCGGGCGGCCCGGGTTCGATTCCCAGCTGATGCATTTTTTTTTTACAATTTTTAAAACTCATTTATATATTATACAAGAATGACATCCACGGCGCCAATTTATAATTGTAACGAATAGTATTTGGATAAAAGCATTTAATCGGGTAAAACCCGGGCGTTGCCTGGGTCATTCGGCTAGTATCTATTTAAGCGGAAGTAATAGACAAATACTGATAATATAAAACTTGATACCCAACAAGATAAAAAGAAGATTAATGGAATATTTACCGCCATCCTATCTCCAAACACAATCCGACAATAAACGTATCATTTTAAGAAAAATACATCTTCATAATCGTGCAACTTAAAGTTACTGATGGCTTGCGCCTCTCAGAGAAATATTTCAGAATAAATATAAATTATTCTTTGATTATTGATACTGGGTGAACAGACCTAGGCCTCCACGGGTAAGTACAGGATGAACAGACCTAGATGCCGTACGGGAATAAGAGAGGTACTCAGGCTACGAATTAGGTCAAGTGTGGTTGACCTCGTTTATTTTTTCTTGATAACACTGAGACTGAATTTCTCTAATGTAGGTTTTTATGTCAAAATACTTTTTAAAAATATAATTGCTCTAGAAATTAGCTATTCTAGTGTAGCATAGATATCTATCTACAAAGAGAAAAATAATCATTTAAAAATGCATCAAGATTTTGTGCATTTTGTTTATTACTTTTGTGTAAAAATGTTGTTATTGCGATAAATAATGAGCGATAACACCTGTATTGACAATTTTAGAAGATTTCTAACATTGAATTGCAGCATGTCCGTTCTTTTTTATCTATAGTCACTGCCAAATATTCTTCCTAATTTCTCCATACAGGTGGTGATTCCCATGTCTGTGAAAACCTGACTCTTTGACTGCAGCTCCAGACATGTATTCCGACCTGTATACCATTTTTACGACCTATACTATTGTAGTACCCTTGCCCCATGCGCTGATGACATTTCGAGTTGTTTCCGCAGCGTTGTGGCCGAGTTTGAACTCATGAAGCAAAACTATGCGGATTTCCTGTTTTGAAATCATTTTTAATACAGCCTGAAATCACACAAAATATATTGTTGCAAATATATTGGTAGATATGATGGCAGAACAAGAAATAAGCTTTATAATGATATATTACTTGCAAATATTTGAATATATTTATTTGCAATTATCAACGAATGAATTTGGATTTATATAATCGGCCATTAATTTTGCCTCAGCCTAATGCTTATCAGTACAAGGGCGGTACCAAGTCTGAAACATTCTACGAGTGGAGTTATAAAATCAGTCGTATTTAGATTTCTACTAGCCGAATGTACTTTTACCCGATTAAATGCTTTTATTCAAATACTATTCGTTACAATTATAAATTGGCGCGGTGGATGTCATTCTTGTATAATATATGAGTTTTAAAAATTGTAAAAAAAAAAAAAAAATGCATCGGCCGGGATTCGAACCCGGGGCGCCCGCGTGGCAGGCGAGCATTCTACCACTGAACCACCGATGGTTATGAGAAATAGCCATATTTGGGTATTTATTCCATTCACAACTAAATGGTGACAGAATTGATTAAGAAATAATTGATTATGACGCTGATAACTGTATATATTAATTAAGAGAAGGTTGATAATGATATATAAATAACATTTACATAAGTAAATTCTTGGTATAGCACACTGGTGTGATAGTATCCTCACCTTCATTTTTCAGATTTGCCTTTTCAAATCAAACGAATTCTTTTTCCTTTAATGTTTTCTTTTATTATGATTAATATGATCAAAACAAGGATAAACATTAATATTTATTAGAAAGTTGATCTTCAGTTTCCATGTTACCAATGGGAAGATTTGTGTTTTTGCTGACGTACCAATTCTTCCAAAAATCGTTTTGCTATTGCAACTAAAGGCACCACAAAATTTCAAATATAGAAACTCCACCTTAAAGATCTTTCGACTTAAAATCTTTCGACTAACCTAATGTAATAAATGTTGTAATCATGTATGGATATTATGTTTTAAAGGGATAACGATATGAATAATTGATATACCTATAATTTTGAAAATAGAGCAATCCATAAATAAATCTTTAATTAAAAAGGCATATATTGGATCAAAATATTATTTATTTCACCAATATTTCAATTGGCTGAACGCCAACCTTTATCAAGGTGTTATAACACCTTGTGGTAAAATAAATAATATTTTTATCCAATATATGCCTTTTTAATTGAATACCTATAATTGTTTAATACAAATGAAGTTTTATGCAAATGTCGAGCAATCTATACATAAAGTAGCATCCAAATAAACAAAAATAGAAGTAGGGAGAGATAGTACTAAAGAATATATTAAAAGTTTTTTTTAATACTATTATAGTTAGATTCATGTAAACACAGGCGTTGCCTAGAAGGACATTCATTAGATGATATACTGATTTACTGTATTTTATTAATTTATCATTACTGAAAACTTATAAGTAGAATTAAATTGCATATGGATAAAGGTTATTTTTGTTTTCGCACATCATAGATTCAGAAATGTTCTGTAAGGAAACACCGTGATAGCTACAACCCTAGAATATGCAATTTAGACAAAGAGCTTACTGAATTGCATAATTTAGGGCCAGAATAATAATACTATTAATCCTTATATTATTATTTTCGAAAAGTGAATAATTGTAAGGAAAAGTGTTAAAATTATATTAATTTGGTGTAATATTCACTCAGGAAGCACCCGAGCGAAGCCGAGTGATTTGACACGATCATATATACATATTTAAATATAAAAAATATTAATATACTGAAATTTTCGAAAATATTATAGACGTGTGTATGGTTTTTTAAAAATTGAACAATTTTATAACAGATGGCGCGCTAATGCATCATAATATAATGGAATATGTTTACTTCAGATGGTAATGTCTATCTGACATTGAATTTTAGCATGTTTCCGTTCTTTTTTATCTATTGTCACTGCCAAAGATTCTTCCAAATTTCTCCATACAGGTGGTGATTCCCATGTCTGTGAAAACCTGACTTTCTGACTTCAGCCCCTGACATGTATATATCTACATAAAGATTCCTCTCACGCAATCGTTTATGAATAAAAAAAAACTCCCTCCTTAATTCGAATGTTCATTGTTCCCTCTTTAAATACTCCCTGCTGGTGTTTTTTAATGACCCATAAATGGCGGAAGTAGCCCATTTTGTTTGAATTTCACAATCTCGGCCTATATAAAGGCTGACCGTCAAGCGTACTTTCGATTAGGAATAATCCTCTAAAATTTAAATTACAATAAAACGCAGTTTATAAATTATTTAAATATCTTAGAAGTGCTGAGAAAACTATTTATTATTTGTTTATGGTGTAATATAATTCGAATTGAGATTTTCTTTTTACATACGGGTTTAACAAATTATTGTCTATCCAGGGTTGTTTTGGCTATATACAAATCTATTATAGATTTCTAGGATTTCAATATGTCTATTCATACTATACGTAAATAAATTTATAAGATATAAATATAGTATTGTAAAGATAGAGGCTGCTGGGCCGGCATTCATAGTTCTTCAAATTAAAGATACTTCGGCCAGTAAATATTTTTATAGTCTCGACGTTTCGACAAAAATCTTTTGACCTCGTTAAGAGCGGACAGATTTCTGTCGATACGTCGAGATAATAAAAAGATTCACTGGCCGAAGTATCTGTAATTTGAAGAACTATAAATATAGTAAAAATTGCACGATAAGGAGAAGCCCTTTTTTCATAATTATGCACTTTATCCCAGTCAATATCACATTTGTACTATTTTTTCACATTATGTCGCGGTCTCACGCAATTCTGGCCTTAACTACCCGTTTCATGATTTTTCAGGATGCCTGAATGATCATTTTTTTTTGTCGTTGAGGTACAGCTTGCACCACGCTGATGAGGGCCAACAGCCCGAAACGCGTCCGTGGTTAGCTTTTCTTGATTAATCAAGAATGAGTATTTGGCCAATTCTGGAATAATTAAAAATCAACGAGAATAGTTTCTATTTATTCCGATAGATGGCGCAAGCCATCAGCAACCTTCAGTTGCTCGATAAGGAGATGCCCCCTTTTTTCATAAATATAAATATAGTAGTTAAAAATTGAGATTCATTTGGTTGTATGCTAATGTAGAAGGGTTGACAGTACTTGAAAGCTTGAGAGAACATTTAATAAAGTAAGAAACATCCTCGGAGGCTGCGTTTCATTCTAAGGAACTTTCGATTATCAATTATCAACAACTAATATAGTGAAACACAAAACCAAGATGTGAATGTGGTTTGGGGACATTAATAGTAGAACAATTATATGTTGTAATATATTCCAATATATCTATGTCTCCATATGTTATAATGTAATTGCCAAAGTGACAAATAAAATTTCGAGTGAGTGACAGTCGATACCAGTAGGAGGAAAGAGGTCCGAAAAACAAGTCGGGTTCCTAGGTGTGCCCTTTCTTACCCAAACAAATTAGTCGGCTTTGAGACACAATGCTTACAGACGATTGACAGATCTGTCCTGACCGGCGTCGGCTACACTGGCTCTCTCGCCATCTCTATGGTGCCATCCAACATGTCTCGTCCTTTTGTGTAATCCCAATCACGCCTGAAACCACTCTAATCATTGTGGCCACCACGACTGCAACCAACATGCCACACTGCATTCATCCAACAAGATACAACAATTACATTACTACATATATCATTTTTAACGCCTTGCCATATGTTTTCATTATTGTTTGCTCCTGACAAGGACAAACGTTTTTGTCGAAACGTCGAGGTAATAAAAAGATTTACTGACCGAAATATCTTTAGTTTCAAGAAATATGAATTCCAGCCAGTCTATCTTTACGATATAATATTCTAGTATCCCCGAATATTACAATCAAAGAA
Source organism: Cordylochernes scorpioides (assembly GCA_030710605.1). Classification (NCBI taxonomy): domain Eukaryota; kingdom Metazoa; phylum Arthropoda; class Arachnida; order Pseudoscorpiones; family Chernetidae; genus Cordylochernes; species Cordylochernes scorpioides. The sequence goes on from CP092871.1 coordinate 21,785,264, forward strand.
CTTCACTTTATTTTGTTATCAAATTAAAAAGAATGTAAACTGGTCATTTAAGCTAGAGAATTTATTGATAGATAACAGGTTATTCATTGAACTACACAATCATTATAAATATGAAAATCGTTTAAAATAATATATCAATTTATATAATAATTTATATACAATAAATAAGAAAAACACAAACATCCTCGATGAAGAGAGGCGAGTTGCCCCTCGAAATATTGGAACAATAAAATAATTATAAATCCAATATATGTATCTTTAATATTTTACACAAATAAATTTACTGGCAATGCGTTTCTTTTAAATATCATAAAATATTATCTCTACAGACCTTACTGCAATGATATGAGTTATTGAATGAGAGGGTTTGGCTTATCAGTAGTGAACCCTCTCAGCGGTTTTGCCAAATTAATCTCTAGACCGCTCTACTATTGTACTGGATTGGTTTGGAGTATACCCTGTATTTTCTATGGAAAGCAGCTTAGAGGTGTTTAGTGAACTATGGACATAAGCTTATAGGTTTGTAGCGGTACATACATATAATATCAAGGTATTGCATCGAGCAAAGCTTTTCCGCAAAATATGTTTTTGTTATATATGTATCTTTGTTGAATTTATAATAAATAATTAAATGATAAATAATAATAAAATCAATTGATGTGTGTATGTGTGTGTGTGTGTGTGGTGGAACAGAACATCAAGATATGAATGTTGTTTGAAAGAAAAAACAGTAGAGCATATAATACTCGGGTATATCAAATATAACAATCTAAGATTTTCTTTATTTTGTTGCTAAAATGAAAAGGAATAAACAGGCAATTTAATTTAGAGAAATCTACATAAAATAACTGGCTATTTATTGAGAACTACAGAGATTTATTATAAATATATAAAACATATGAAATGAAACAATTGTTATATTAATTATATATATTTAATGCAAGTAATGTAAATAGCAAAATATTATATATTGTTCACAGACACAAAAGGTATTTATTTTATTATATTTTCTTAATGTTAACTTTGACTTTAAAATGTATATATACATCTATATGATATTTTTGTTTAGTTCTTTGATTTAGCATAAATCTCTTCAATTTTCTGATTACCTTTGAGTAAAATGAATAAAATGGAATATACAAGAATGAAAAAGGAAAATATAAATTATGATCATGAACTTCTTAGAATATTTTTTTCTAGTTTTACACTTTGCAAGGTCTAATTCGATGATGATATTGAATTTTGAAATTCATTCTGAAAGGATGGAAAACCTGCAAAGTCAAATTCTTTAGAACTTGCTTCTACTGGGTTTCAATGACACGTCTTATGCAGAAGTTACAGTATAAACAAAGACTAGAAATAATCCTGAATGGAAATTTGAATGTACAAACCTTTGTAATAACATCCTTCCACATAGGATATGTTTCTTGCTGTATGTTAATACAATTTATATATCAGGGGATTTAAATAAAAAGGCATATATTGAATCAAAATATCATTTATTTTACCTATATATCAGTTGGCTGAACGCCAACCTTTATCAAGGTATATATAACATTTTAAAGTGTGTCAACAGCAAACTCAGCGCCACACTTTTAAATGTTATAATACCTTGATAAAGGTTGGCGTTCAGCCAACTGAAATATTGGTAAAATAAATAATATTTTGATCCAATATATGCCTTTTTATTTAAAAATTTATTTATGGATTGCTCTATTTTCAAAACAATTTCAGAGGAGTATATCTTCCGATATACAAACTTCTACAAAATAAAAAAGGTAAAATGCCGTAATGAAATTTAAAAAAATTCTCGTCTTCTATTTCTATACTTAAAACACCCAACCAGAAAGTGATTGTAATGTAAATTAACAAAGCAGGTTTTTCAGCCAATAATTTTTCATTAGGTAACACATTTTGCTCATAATTTAAAAAACCTAATGTGTGGGATTAAACCATTAAAAGATAATGACAAGAAATAACTCACGTTAAAACCTTAATTGATCCGTAATCAGGGGAACTGTGTTTAACTCTATTATGAGGCTTTTTATTTTTCATGATCATAAAGATTCTTTGTAAAGAGTTTTAAAGATGCGTTATAATCTTACTTCGAAAGAAGAAGAATTAAAGTGTTTAAAATCGTTTTATCGATTTAAAAAAATGAAAAGTGTTCTGTGAATTTTAATTAGTGTAAATGACCAGAATTTTTCTGTGTTTTATTTATGAGATAAACTACGACAATATTTTTATCTGCGAAATGACTCTTTATAACACATGTGATTTTAATATAGCTCTATATATACATAATACTGTATCACTTAGCTTATATTTGTTCAAATCTATAAGCTTGAGGGATGAGTTTCTTTTGCAAATAAATTTATTTCGAGCTTTCGGGCAACGCCCTTCTACAGGAAAATTAAAAATAAAGTAAATTAAATTATATTACATTGAGATTAAGCTAGGCAAATGTATAACGAACTATAGAAAATAAAAATAAATATCAGAAACAATTATTTTCTATAGTTCGTTATACATTTGCCTAGCTTAATCTCAATGTAATATAATTTAATTTACTTTATTTTTAATTTTCCTCTAGAAGGGCGTTGCCCGAAAGCTCGAAATAAATTTATTTGCAAAAGAAACTCATCCCTCAAGCTTATAGATTTGAACATTCTATTAGGGGATTAGCCTATTAATTATAGCTTATATTTATTATTACTTAATAGGTTTTGAATCAAAAGGCACAACTTTTAGAATAATATTTAATTTTAAAACCTTAAATGTATTCAGAATCACATTGAAGATTTCCAACGATATTTGATATTGGTTTGATATCAAAGAAATTTAGGTTAGCCTCATGTTTTCTTTATTCCTTTTTTTATCTAGAAAACATTTGATATGCTCACCAGTGTGTTATTTTGAATAAAGGACCATTTTGCGGAAAATTTATATTTCCTTTCTAATTTATTAATTTATTATTTATGACTCCTAAATGCATTCGGCCTTTCCATTTAATATATTTTGAATTTCTTAAAAATAGTTATTCTAAAATGCCATTAATTTAATTGAATTATAGATTATTTTGTCAAAAAAGAGAAATCCTTCTAAGTGTTTTAATGGAATTCTATGTTGAAAATATCGGTCAAAAGGTTTTACCGGTAGAGGATTCAGAAATACAATTAGAATTTTAAAATTGGTTCTTACATTCATGGACAGAACCTAAGGAAGTTTTACCTATTATTATAAACATCGTAATTAAGTCAATAACTCTGAAAGATGTTTGATACACAGTAACCTTTATTGAAGATACACGAGATAACCAAATGTGGACAAAATTGCCTCCTGTCACCTTCAAAGAAAATACGGTGAGAACAATCAAAATATGAAACCTTCTTAAGTTTTGTTAATGAATGTAAATAAAGATGCTCGAAGTTTAAACGATGTAAATATGATAATACAAAGCCGTCAGATATAAAATAAGACGATACAATAACCTAATGATATGCTGTATTGATTTTACTATTCTTTGTGTGACAAGGAAATCATTCGAGGAAGAGGTATATCATATGTTTTTTTTTTGCTTATCCCTAGTACACGTGGTACAGGCCATAATAATCATGGTGGGTAGTTAGCGACTGCTTTTTTTACTGTAAGCGCACCACATGTCTACACATTTGAAAAGCAGTTCGACTTTGCATTTAAAAATGCCAGAGCCCCGTTTGGTTACTTGCACTCGCTGGTGGGGTTGGACTTTTGCAAGAATCGGGGGCTATTGGAGCATTTTTTTAAATAGAAAAAAATGTCCAATGCGGGAATCGAACCCGGGTTCTAGTGGTCGAAAACCAAACGGTTTAACCAGCCTTCCACCGACCCCCCGATATCATATGTATCCTGTCAGACCAGTTTTTCATATTTAATAATAATTCATATATAGGAGGATAATCAATTATCCTTTAAATTGAAAACTGTCTCTAAGAACGGATAAACCTATAATTAGTTCAACACTATATCAATGCGAAAGGAAAAGGGGAAAATTATTCATTATTACACCAAGAATATCTTCAATGAAGAGATTCATTGATTCAAATCAATATTTTTCCACTAAACTTATATATGGCTTTTGAGTTGACAATTTATAAAAGTAATAATGCTAAGGACTGATAATCTGGTGTGTGTTATACACTCATGGACAAAACCTAAGGAAGTTGTACCTTTTAGCATGTATATCGGGATTCAGACAACAACTCTGAAAGATACACTAATGGACAAAACATAAGGAAGATGTACCTTTAAGCATGTATATCAGGATTCAGACAATATATCTGAAAGATACACTCATGGACAAAACTTAAGGAAGTTGTACCTTTTAGAATGTATATCGGGATTCAGACAACAACTCTGAAAGATACACTCATGGACTAAACCTAAGGAAGATGTGCCTTTTAGAATGTATATCGGGATTCAGACAACAACTCTGAAAGATATACTCATGGACAAAACTTAAGGAAGTTGTGCCTTGTAGCATGTATATCGGGATTCTAACAATAACTCTGAAAGATACACTCATTGACAAAACCTAAGGAAGATGTACCTTGTAGCATGTATATCAGGATTCAGACAATATATCTGAAAGATACACTCATGGACAAAACTTAGGAAGTTGTACCTTTTAGAATGTATATCGTGATTCAGACAATAACTCTGAAAGATACACTCATGGACAAAACTTAAGGAAGATGTACCTTTAAACATGTATATCAGGATTCAGACAATAACTCTGAAAGATACACTAATGGACAAAATTTAAGGAAGATGTACCTTTTAGCATGTATATCGGGATTCAGACAATAACTCTGAAAGATACACTAATGGACAAAATTTAAGGAGGTTGTGCCTTTTAGAATGTATATCGGGATTCAGACAATAACTCTGAAAGATATTTGATACACTGTGTAACCTTTTTTGAAGACACAAGATATAACCAAGATTAAAAATATTGTCTCCTTCAAAAAAAAAAAACAGAAGACAGACGAGACGATAAGAGATATCAAAATATGAAACTACCTTGAGATATTTTCATTTATATAAATAAATATACAGCTAGGAGTTTGAAATTATGTAAATATGAATATTTTTAAAGTCGTCAGATATGAATAAACTTTCCTAAGTTTTGTCCATGAGTGTAAACTTTAGATATTTGACAAACAACACTTGAATTTGATATTGGCAGACCAGTTTTTCGTTTAGATCAATGATTCCTAAATGGTCCTGACTCTATTAAGTGCAACTAACCAAATGAAGCTATGGCATCTGGTATGAGCAAATTCGACCAGGTTTTACATATGAAGATATATATGCACATGTAAAACTTGGTCTACTTGCTTATACAAGATGCCAGTGCTTCATGTAGAGGCATGATGCAATTGCAGTACAAAAATCCGCAAACTACTCTCCACCATGATTATTATAGCTTTACAATGTGTAGCAAGGAGAGTCAATAACAATAGTGACAATATAAGGCAGTCCCATACCTTCAAATGTAATAAATATACCCAGTATATAAGCTGTTTCAGAATCAGTTTATAGAGAAAAAATAAATAAACCTTTCTTAAAACTTTTATTCCAACTTTGAGGGCTATTTATATATTGAAACATAATCAATCATCGTGATTTTCATGTGTTATTATATATCGCATTTATAATACACTATTCCACAATAGTGATGTTCTTCATTTTAGGATCGTGTCCTATACCATGGGTATATCTCGCGTATCTTCAATAAAGGTCACTGTGTATCAAATATCTTTTAGATTTATTGTCTGAATCCCAATATACAGGCTAAAAGGTACAGTGTTCTTGAGTTTTGTTCATGAATATAAATTTCACATGATATATTATTTATTGATGACAATTACAATATGATTATTCGAAATAATTGGCGATCTGGAATGATTATGTATTTCCCGGTATTTATTGAAGAGGTAATGATTGTAGCATCAAATATCTTTCAGAATTATTATCTGAATCCCAATATACATTCTAAATGGTAAAATTTCCTCAAGTTTTTTTCGTGAATATACAATGATATAATATATATTGATGACGTCTACAATATGATTATTCGAAATAATTGGCGAACTGGAATGATTTTCATGATATTTATTAAGGAGGTATTGTTTGTAGTATCAAATATATTTCAGAATTATTGTCTGAGTACCAATATACATACTGAAAGGTATTAGATTCTTTAGTTTTGTTCAAGAGTGTAAATTCCATGATAAAATTATCTATAGGTAATAACTTCAATGTGATTATACATATCGAAATACTTGACGTTCTGGAATGATCATGTATTTCCCGGTATTTAATGAGGAGGTAATGATTGTAGCGCATCAAATATCTTACAGAATTATTGTCTAAATCATACTATACATGCTTAAAAAAATCCAGCCTCTCCTCTACTTGGTGGGCGGGAGAAGAAGCACAAGCAAGGGACTTCCCTGTAGAGCGAAGTACAGTGTCGTGAGCCCTGAGCCGCTACGGTAACCGTGAACAGGGAACTCTGAAATGTGGCTGACTAACGGGGCAATGGCACCTCCCCTTTCCATAATGTGGAAAAGACACCACCAATAGGTATAAAATTCTCAGATTTCGTCTATAAGTGTATATTCCATTATATAATGACGAGTATAATATGTTTATTCGAAATAACAGGCGATCTGGAAGGATTATCATGGTATTTATTGAAGAGGTAATGATTGCAGAACCAGCTGGGCCGCCCATCATTGATCCAACGGTATGCAGATGATATCATTAGGGCCGCCTGGAATGAGGGATTTTACAACTAATTTAACAAAAACGTAGAGATGCTGGTGGTAATGAGCCGTATACCTCCAGACCAAATTGCAACTACATTCTACACACACAAAAACTTAATTAACTAACAGTTTTACTTTATTTCCAATGACAAATATATTTAGCCAGTTTTCTTACACACACACACCTCTCTTTCTACTCCTGTTATCCTAGAAATATGTGTTCGAATTCCAATAAAACGAAAATGATTCACATTTAAAATTTGATATCTTTATCGATAAGCTAAAATATTAAATCGTAATTTATATAGAGGTCCTAAAGATTAAGGTTGCCTGGCTGGCATTCGTATTTTTGTGAAAAATAGACACTTCGGCCAGTTTATTTTCTCAACGTTTTGACAAAAATATTTTGTCTTCGTCAGAAGAAGTAAATAAAGCATTTGGCAAGGCGAATTGTGGCCGAAGTGTCTATTTTCATATAAATATTATATAGAGGTATGATTTGCTAATTATAATTAACTAGAATAAGCTAATGAATGCAATTTTGTGTATGTATGAACGGTTATTGACTGAATAAAAGTTTAATGATGTCTTTAACTAATATTTTTGAATATTATTTGTTAGTTTATTTGTAAAAACATATATGGTTGATTCAATATATTTTTTATTTCGTTATTGACCTTTTAGTGACTTGTTATCATTCTCCCTAGGGTAAATATATTTGAGATAAACAATTCTCAACTGTCATATATACTTCAAATTATGATTTCCGATCAAATATATTGGTTTTAATTTTAATTATTTAAGTGGCTATACGCCATACTTCTTTGGGAAATAAGAATCTTCTGAAAGGTTGACTTATCATTCCACACTTTCCATTGTAACTACTATGAAATTTAATATATTTGAAACCTGAAAATTATATAGAATTAGACGAAATTAAAATATATTTATAAGAAGAGAAAGATAACAAATAAATATACTAATTAAAAATCAATACACCAACTACTTTATTCCAGCAAGTTATACCTGTCACCTGATAGATGTAAATATGTAAATATTGTAACATAGTATTTATTAATTTTATTATTTTTTATTAACAGAGTGGTCATTTTAATGTTTATATTTTGCTACTCTGTAAATTTCCCTCGTGGATTATCTTTTGTTTACCATTCATAATTTGTTCTTGCCTGAAATAAATTTTGTTTCCTCCTTGAGTTTTTGTATTCCTTAATTTTCCACGTGGCAATATTTAATTATAAGTTTTAGTTTGTTTATCTGTTTTCTTTGTTTCCTCTTTAATAGAAGTAAATACTTCAATATCACGCCGTGTTTGATAGTAAATAAATGAAAAAAACTAATAATTTAAGTGAATCAGCACAAAACGGTATATCCAACAGAAGTTCCAATATACAATACGGTGCCAAGTTTTGTAGACATATGAGTACATTTTGATGGATATTGTGTGTGTTCCAGCCTTAAATATGCTAAATTGTTAGAATTTACTTTTGTTAATTATTGTTAAATTATGTAAATTTTAGAAATGTATATAATCTTGATTTTAGAAAATAAAGACAGTTATTGAGTTATTAAGTAAACGTGGTTGAGTCATTAGAGTTGGTGAGACAAGAGTTATAAAAGGTATACGTGGTTGAGTCATTAGAGTTAGTAAGACGAGACAATAGCAGTTATTCAAGTTTAAATGAGTTATAGTTAGCTCGCTGAGTTAAGAAGCTTATAATTAAAACCAGCGTTAAAATAAGAATTTGGCGGTGATTCCTCCTTAGTGCTAGGAGGCCAAAGCTAATTCAAAAAATGGTCCCTCGAGAGCCTGATTAGGATTTGAAACAGAAGAAATTTAAGCAGAAACTCAGTGAGAATACAATTGCAAAATGTCTCGAGACGAAAGGATCCTCCAAAGAAAGTTAAGTTGTCAGATAAGGAGAATTGATGGATTTATTGAAAGTGTGGATTCAATTATTGAGGCAGATGAAACAATACGCTTAGAAATAATGGGTGAAGAATTAAAGGAGATCAAAGAGAAAATTGAGAAACTCTACGACGAGCTGTTTTCTTTGGATGAAGTTGATATAGATAAAGAAAGTGAGGCATATGATGGTTCAATGAACAAGATTGGAAGCTTGAGGGTAAAAATAGAAAATGAGAGAAAACTCAAAGACAAACTGGCGGACATAAAGCCAAATGGCTCTCAGGCAAATATAAAATTGCCTCAATTTGACTTGCCGATATATGATGGAGATATGGGCACTTGGATCAACTTCAAAGAGCTATTCCTCACCACCATCGATGCACATCCAGGGTTAACTAATATACAGAAGTTACAATATTTGAATTCAGCAGTAAAAGGCGAAGCGGCCAGATTAATAAGGGGTTTCCCTTTACTAAGTGAAAATTATGGCCAAGCATGGAATACACTGTTATCAAGATATGATAACCCGAGAGAGCTAGCTTATGCCCAGGTGTCAAAAATATTTTCTCTCCGGGCAATTAAGAATCCATCGGCTAAGTGTCTCCATGAATTCATGGATGTTTGTAATGAAGCCATAAGAAACTTAGAAACGCTGGAATTGAAGAGAAATCAATTAGTGGATGTGATCCTGGTGCACTTCCTCCAGCAGAAGTTGAGTGAAAATCTAAGGTTGGATTGGGAACTGTCAGTGGACAACACTCTTCCTTCTTATGACAAGTTCATAGCGTTCATTTCCAGACATGCAAGAAGCATGTCTTGTGCTGTCAGGGAATGTTCAAAAAGGGAAGAAACCACCGGATCGAGATTTCCCAAATGCCAAAGCTACGGGATGCTAATTGAGAAATCGGACACTTGCATATTATGCAAATCTAAGCATCATCCACTATACATGTGCAACTTATTTTGCAAAATGCCTTTAAAAGAAAAATTAAATGTAGTAAAAGGTCATAAATTGTGCTTCAATTGCTTGAGGAAAGGCCATTTCTCATGGAATTGTAGGCTGAACCAACGATGCAAAGTATGCAAGGGAAAGCACCACACGATGATTCATTATGATAAACCGAGCACGGAAGGCGCTTCGGCCCAAGTTGAGAACACAACTCCGAAGGAACATGAAAGTGCTATCAATTTAACGAATACTCAACAGGCAAACTGCAATGATAGCCACGTACTACTCGCAACGGCTAGAATCAAGATAAAAAATGGACTCGGAAAGTTATGCACCTGCAGAGCCCTACTGGACAGCGGTTCCCAAGTCACCATGATAACAAAAGGATGCTGCGAAAGATTGGGACTTGTCCAAAGGAAATCAGATCGGATGATTATAGGGGTTGGAAACACACCAGTGCAGCATTCTTCATCGACAGTAAGTGTGACATTTTGTCCACTGAATAATTCTGAGGAATTCTCGGTAGAGGCAGTAGTCACGGGAGTGCTCACTTCAGAAATTCCGAACTTCAGGTTAAAAGACCCTAATTGGCCAACTTTGAAGAACCTCAAATTGGCAGACCCAGAGTTCTACATACAAGCCCCAATAGATATGATATTGGGAGCAGATATATACACTGAACTTATGTTGAATGGCTCTATATCTCTCGGAGAAGGATTGCCAATGGCTATTAATACAAGACTAGGTTGGGTACTTCTAGGAAAACTCATGGGAACATCGGAGAGTAATACAGAAGTCTGTAACCTGAGTTTACAATCTGAACCAGAACTAGAATTCGTAATGAAAAGATTCTGGGAAATTGAATCTGTGCCGTCACCTGATCTTTGTACACAGGACGAAGATTGTGAAAGGTTATTTTCGAATAACCATGGCAGAGATAGCCATGGAAGGTATTGGGTAAAATTGCCATTCAGACAACATCGACCGCTTCTGGGTGAATCAAGAGAAAAAGCATTAAGAAGGTTCCTTTCGTTGGAAGGAAAATTGTGTAAGAATGTGAAATTATATGACCAATACCGGGGATTCATGAAGGAATATGAACACTTAAACCACATGGAAAGGGTCCCAATTGCAGAAGTGAAGCGAGAATTGTGCAGATGCTATTACATGCCTCATCATCCAGTAATTAGAGAGCAATCCACTACAACAAAAATGAGAGTTGTGTTTGATGCATCAGCTAAATCTGAAAATAATGTTTCTTTAAATCAATTTTTGCACAAGGGACCAAAAATTCAACAGGATGTATTTTTCATTCTCCTCAGATTCAGAACGTATCCTGTCGCCATAACTGCTGATATAGAAAAGATGTACCGCCAGATAAGAATTCATCCAGAAGATGCGGACTATCAGAGGATATTGTGGAGACCATCGCCAGAAGAGCCTGTGGTGGACTATCGACTACTGACTGTTACCTATGGTACAACTTCGGCTCCATTTTTGGCAATGAGAACATTACAACAGTTAGCAGAAGATGAAGGCCAAAATTATCCTGAAGCTTCTAGGGTGACCTTGAATGATTTCTATGTCGATGATCTGCTAACAGGAGCTCAAACGATTGCTGAAGCCAAAGAACTAATAGACCAATTAAAGGACTTAATGAAAAAGGGAGGGTTTCACTTAAGAAAGTGGAATTCAAATTGCCACGAGATAGTGTCTCATGTCGAGGAAATGAACGAAGAGAGGAAAATTAACTTGGAGAAAGGAGCCATATCCAAGATTTTAGGAATTGTATGGGATCATGTACAAGATACGTTTAGAGTTAATATAACTCTTCCTGAAGAAGTTGTTACCAAAAGAGATCTTCTCTCCAATATTGCGAGGATTTTCGATCCACTTGGTTTCCTCTCACCTACTACAGTGGCAATGGCGAATCTCCAGAGGCAGACCGCGGTCAAAGAAGTCGAGGATTTAGAAGGGCTACCAGTCTACCACCGCGCCATATTGAAGGAAAATGGAGAGTGGCCAGAAGTTACCAAAACCATCCAATGTAGCTACCCGAAGGTCTTTGTCGGCGACGGAACTCATCTTTACCTCCTCATAGAAGATGTGGAATCTCTAGATGGCCCGAATGTCCGCTCGGTATTGTACCAATACCACATCCCTCACAAAAAATGGATCTGGAGAAGAGTGAATGGTTTCGCTCCAATAGTTATTTCCAAGTCTATCGTTTATGCCTCTCACGATAAAAGGGTGTACTTTGTAGGAGGGAGAATACACTCTAGAGGGAATAAGGTAACTTGCACCGACAATATTGTCCGAGTGAAACTTAAAGAGGGTCGGGCTTCTGTTCTAGTGAAAAGCAGGAAGTCGCCCCTAACTGACCTCTTGGTCCTGGCAATGACATTTGCACCATCGGCGTTCTTGTTTATGCTTGCAGAGACCCGCGACCACTCTACTTACAAGGTTTTCTCCTATCATCTCCTAAACAAAGATTGGCATCTGATTGGATCAGACAAAATATTTTGGAAAGAGAAATTTCTCTCTCTTCAGATTTGCTATACCAACAAGAAACTTTTACTATTCCCTCGAATGCAGTGGGAACAACACTTCTGTAATCTGTATAACTACCGACTTCAAACAGATTCCTGGGGGTGTTATACAACTATTCCGATTCTTGGTGAGAAAGAGGGCTATCCAAAAAATATCAATCACTTTACTATTGTGCAGGATTGGGTAAGAGCTGTATTTGTTCACGCCGGGAAGGAGTCGAAATATTTATGGAAGTTGAACCTGAAGTCTAAACAATGGACTAAACTACCAACCTATGTCAAATACAGAGATAGTCAATACACTGGTGTAGCTTTGGACCTGGTGTTCATATTGGGACCAGCTGATAAAGAACACGAGACTGCAGAGAAGTATTTGTCGTTCTTCAAGACCAGAAGGTGCGAGTTGCCCAAGTTCGGGCTGCTACCGGAGTCTACCTACGACCTATTACGAAGTTGGCTCCGCTTCCCTTCAAATCTGAACCAGGGTTCAGCGGCCGGGGGGAGTATGTTCCAGCCTTAAATATGCTAAATTGTTAGAATTTACTTTTGTTAATTATTGTTAAATTATGTAAATTTTAGAAATGTATATAATCTTGATTTTAGAAAATAAAGACAGTTATTGAGTTATTAAGTAAACGTGGTTGAGTCATTAGAGTTGGTGAGACAAGAGTTATAAAAGGTATACGTGGTTGAGTCATTAGAGTTAGTAAGACGAGACAATAGCAGTTATTCAAGTTTAAATGAGTTATAGTTAGCTCGCTGAGTTAAGAAGCTTATAATTAAAACCAGCGTTAAAATAAGAACTTGGCAGTGATTCCTCCTTAGTGCCAGGAGGCCAAAGCCAGTTCGATTCAGTGTGTTCTGAGGATTCAGATTGAAGGTATACTTGAGAATGTTTACTTCTTTTATTTGTGCTATCTTCTATATTGATATTCAGCTTTACAGAAGAAACCTGGTAACTTGTACTTGGTAATTAAATAAACTATTTTAATTTAAATGTGAAATAAATAGAACAAATGGGATATTGTACTGCGATAAGGTGCATAAATTAAGAAAAGAGGCATCTACTTATTGTTCAATTGAATTGTTTTGATTATTAAAAAAAGGGATAATTGGCCAATTCTGGAATAGTTGATGTTTATTCCAATAGATGGCGCAAGCAATCAGAAACTTTCAGTTGCACGATAAGGAGATACATCTTTTATTTTCTTATTTTAATTGAGTCAATATTTGGTTCTGCTTTAGAGCGTGATCTAGTAAGAGTGAAAGATGGCTATAGTTACTGAGGACTGTTTAGTATTGTTTAGTTCTTTCTTCTAGAGTTTTTTCTGTCTTTCCTATGTATGATACTGAGCATAATTGACACGGATTTCTGTAAATGATGTTAGTTTATTGTTTTGTTTTGATTGGTAACAGGATTGAATTGCGTTTTAAAATTTGATGGTTTCTGTTATATATTGTTTTGGCATTATATTTCTCTCTTGGGGGTTATACTATATTATGATACATTAGTGCGCCATCTGGTAGATTAAACTGGCGAAACCGCTTTGAGGGTTCACCACTGATGAGCCAGGCCCTTCTTTTAATTTTTAATTACAGTAAGAGCAGTAAACAATTGTTTAATTTTTAGAAGAATCATATGCGTCTATAATATAGTTCTACAATATAATATCACAACAAGAACCTGCTGAGAATAATTAGAGAAGAGAAAATATTCAAAAGTCCAATAAAGGTCAAAGTGTCATAGAAATCGACAGAGCAGTGACCTTCCATTCCCCATAAGTGAGTAGTGAGTTCAAGGAATTTTGCTAAAGAAGGGAGGATATTTTATCAAGCAACGTAGTCGAATAAGGCCTTACTTCTTGCTATTTAGAAATTTCTTTCTCTTTATATTTCCTTACATTGTATTTTTATCAAAATATCGGTTATAAGGTATAGTTTATTTATAAAAATAAGGCTTATTTTGGATTTCAATAAGATTATTTATTAATCCAATATTGCGATGGACCAATCGTCCATCTTTTACGAGGTGTTTTATTATGAAGCATACAGCAGGTCGCGTTAAAGATGGACGATTGGTCCATCGAAATATTGGATTGATAAAAAATAATATTAAAATCCAAAATAAGCCTTATTTTTAAATATTCATATTATGGATTGTTCTATATTCCGAAAGGTATAGTTTATGTTTACCTAATCCGTTTTATATGACATATAAATATTAAGATGCATTAGCGCGTCATCTTTTATAATAAATTTAAACTATTTTTGACGTGTATGTTTTTTTTTAATCAAACAATTCTCTATTGCCGATAATGCAATGATAAATTAATGAGATGGCCTGGCTCATCAGTGGGAAACCTTCCCAGCGGTTTCGCCAGTTCAATTTACCATACAGCTGTAATATTGCATTTTGCGGCTGACGAGAGTCATTAACGAAAAACCATGGTCTCTAGTTGAACGCGTTTCAGTTAGTCAAAACTGGTGTTGTGGCTTTGTCAACGACCCGAGACCGCTAGTTTGCGGCGACTGTCAATAGGTGGCGTCTAGTTTTGACGTTTAACTTGACGAGAAAGGAGCCCTATGTTTTTTATATCAATTTCCTTCTAGCAAATTTTCCATATATAAAATTAGTGGTTTTTACTGTTTATAGTACAATTATACTGGTATTTTATAAGATAATCATGACTTTCTATGGAACTCTATATAAATATAGATGTGGAATAATGGACGGCGTCCAGACGGCTCAGGTGACGACTGTAAACAAACATGCCCGGCGGCGCCAGCCGCCAACAAAGGATCAGAACACGGCTTGGTCTGCTACCGACCAGTTGGGTGTTTTCCTCTGTCCTCTTACGTTGTATTAAATAAAGTTAGCTAGAAGGAGATTTATACCCTCTCCTTTCTGCTATTTAGTGATCGTATTTAAATCCTTGCAACAGCCCACAAAGAATCATCACAGCAATTTCTTCTACCGAATTTCGCTTCAGTGTTTTGTGAAGCTATTACCCGACATTTCTTCACAATAGATTTAACTATTTAACATTAATTTATTTGAATATGCGTTAAAACGTTACAATATTCAACGAGAGACAGAGCTAATATGAAAATGATTATGTTATACGACTACACACAATATTTCTATACGCATTGTACAAATACCTCCAATATATAAAACACAAAACGTCACAAAGTCCAATATTTTATGTCCATCTAAAACATGCCAGTTTATTATGTCTCTTACTGACGAAGATTTAAGATGTCAATAAAAGAAAGTTATTGTTTTCTCCGTTGTCCTGTCTTCTTTTCTTATCCAAGGATCACTTTTATGTTTTATCATACCGCCATTGTGTGTGTGTTGGAAATTTCCTTTTTTTGCGAAGTTTCTTTTTTTACAATGATTCTTTTTCTATATATACATTTTATCTAATATATATTTATATTATGATGCATAAGCGCGCCATCTGTTATCAATATTCGAAACTGTTATAGACGCGTATGATTCTTTTTGAAAAATAAACAATTTCTACTGCCCTTACTGCAATGGAAAAAATTAATGGGAGGGCCTAGCTCATCATTGGTGAACCCTCCCAGCGGTTTCGCCAGTTTAATCTACCATACCGCTGTTATATTGCATTTTTCGATCTTCCTTTTCTAGTGAAACTGATGCTAGACTCTTGGAATGGTTATTTTAGATGAACTATGGATATAAGTTTTGAGGACAGTAGAAATACATACAATTATAAATATATAAATATTTATATAAATAAAAAAACTATATAGGTTAATATATAAACGTTCTTCCCTGATTTATAATATTATAAAGTAAATTAAACTTCCAGGGTTAAGTTTCTTGTTCAAATTTTTACTTTCAAGCTTTCGGACTTGTTATCGTGATACTCCTGTTGAAGGACTGACAAGTCCGAAAGCTTGAAAATAAAAATTTGAACAAGAAACTTAACCCTGAAAGATTTATTTACTTTATAATATATAGATTTTTAAATATTTTTCGACTATATTATTTATTTAAATGTGGTTTAATGTTATTTTTTTCTTGAAAAATAGATGCAAGGAGAGGTAAACACAAACAAACTTTATTCTCTGTAACAACGATCTAAAACTGTAGCTACGTATATTTATATTGCTATGACACAATTAAAGTCAAACTATCAATATCTGATAAAATATAAAACTTAAAATTAGGCAAATAACAAATAAACCATGCTACAATATGATAAATACATATTGACACGTTTTAAATTAGGAAATACAGACTTCGAGCAACACAGAAATTTATTTAAGACAAGAACAAATTATAATTGATAAAATACAGGATAAGAAATTAAGGAATTCTACAAAGTAGCAAAATATAAACATATAAAAAGATACTCTGTTAATAAGATAAAAACTTTGCTACAATATAATACTATAAGAATCATTCACGAATTAATTTACTAATTTATATTTATTTTTAAAATCTCTCACAAAGAAATAACTATTAAAAATCAGTAATATATAACGTCTTTCTTTAAAATACAATTAAAAATACTCGCTCCGTTTTATTAAATGAAATTGAGAATGCGTCGAAATAAATTTTACTAGATTATTGAGTTTTTCAAATGTCAACTTAAATGATTTACTAGAAGATTTTTATTGTCTAAATGTCTTTGAGTTTTTCGAAAAAATAAAAATGTCGTTTGAAGTTTGAACACTTTAAAGTATATTTAGTTTGAAATTTTAGACAGAATAATGCGACTTCTTTTACAAATGCCATTCTTCTTTCTTTTGATTACTTTTGAAAAAACTTAAAAAACTGCGATATTTTATTTTAACATGAAATTCACTATTGATTTCTTATATGTTTTATATAAGAGGAATTTTGATTAGCTTTAAAACAAAGGATCATAATAGAATATGTTCATATTGAATTGATTTAGTTCATATTTGTATATTATTGATTTTTTTCCCAAATTAAGCTACGCCAAAATTTAGAATTTTTAAATATATATCGGTAATATATTGTCGCAGAATAATCTGTGGTGGTCTACTTGGTTTATAATCATCTGTCACGTGACGTCATCATTTTATTTGTAAATATTTTGTTTATATATCTCTTGTGTTTTTGAAATTGGCGAAATTTTTAAATACTCTCCTTCCTAACCCTGGACACTTTTATTTTTCCGTTTATCATTACTCTTCACAATTCATCCTTTCATACTTCATTTCTAAGGTTAGAAATAATCATTATTTCTCCTTGAAATAAATTTTGATTTTTCGTTGAAAAGAAACACATACGGTATAATTTTAAAATGTCGTTTTACAATCACAGGCCGCATTATATTATATTGTATTATAAATACTTCCCTTGTTAAAATAAATTTGCAAATATAGATAAATAATTCTTTCTGAATTGAAATTAGACCAAAAACATGGTGAAGGAAGACGAGTTTCTTTTATTGATGCATAGGTGCAAGCTTTCGGGTAAAAACCCTTCAACAGGCGAGCAATTCCTTCCTACCATTTGTACCATAGTTCTTATAAGTCGCGCTTCATTGCTCGCCTGTTGAAGGGTTTTTACACGAAAGCTTGCACCTATGCATCAATAAAAGAAACTCGTCTTCCTTCACCAGGTTTTTCGTCTAATTTAAAATAAATTTGTTTTATGAGATTTTTTACTCGTTCTGTTCTGACTTGAGTCTCCCATACATTCCAAGGGGTGATCTGGTGAGGCCTCTATGGTCCTACAGATGGTTCATTGTGGGAAGGTCTTTACACCATCCTGGAAGAGGAGTGGTCATGTATGGCCAGTTTTGAGCCTGGAAATACAGGGTGCTGCCTATCGGTTCATCCTACATTCTAGAAAAGCTCCAGGCTACACGTTTAAAATATATTGAAAAAATGGACCAATTGAATATTGACATGAAGCTAGGACGGTGTTACAATTATATGAGCAAAGAAAGAGAGTATTTTTCATCGGATGTATTTATTTATTTTAATATTTTGTTCATAAAGTAAAAAATAGAGTCAATTATAATGAAGTTTATTATGTATATAATGTAAAGTATATAATATGTTTAAAACTGTTTCTGTTTTAAAAAAAAAATTAAATCGACACAATTAACCCTAGCCGGGATATCGCGTTTTGTGTGTTGAAATAAAATAAAATAAAATAAAAATTATAATAAAGTAAAATGCTAATAGTATATTGAACTTTATTTAATTTTTATACTCCTGTTTTTTTTTAAATCAGTTTTCAACGCGATTGTTTATAAAATTATATTAAAATTATTCGTAAAACATGTTTTTATCTCACTGAAAATATAAGGATTAGAATTTCAATTATGAATATATTGAGATAATTGAATCTGGTTATATGTTTGATATTAAGATATTATATATAAATATCCCAATAGATATTTCTGGATTATCATATTTTTTATTAGGTTGTTTGTATAAAATATTCAGGATATTTGATTAACTTATGATTTTCAATTTTCTTAACACTAAATTAGGTTTTTATATTTCACGGATTTACAGATTCGATTGCTCGAAAATGTTAAGTATATTAATTCAAAGAAATTTTTCTCTATGTAAATAAATTATATAGATATATGAATAAATATAAATTCATGATGATAACATTAGCTAGCATACGTTGATTAACGATTTGGCAACGTAGTTAGTGCCTCCTTGATCCTTTCTTGTTTTTTGTTTTTATTCTTAATTCTTTTTTGTACTTCTCTTCTTAATACTTAAATTTTACTTTTGTAGTTTCTATGCATAAAGATAACATTGAAAATATATTTAAGTAACATTTTCTCTTTTTTACCCCCAAAAAACACCAACAGAAAATATTAAGATTTGAGGTTCTATATGCCGATAACAATAGTTCGAATAAAAACACGTTTATTTTTTTATCTCATTGTACAACTATACAAGTTCATGGAGACTATATTCATTTATTAAATTCACAATCTTAGTAGGTTTGTAATACAGGTCCTATCTTGAGGCTCCCATACATTCCAAGATATGGTCTGGTGAGGCCTCTTTGGTCCTTCAGATGGTGCATTGTGGGAAGGTCTTTACCCCATCCTGGAAGAGATGTGGTCTTGTATGGCTGCAAGTTTTGAGCCTGGAGATATAGGTTGCTCCTTGTCGGTTAAATTCACATTCTGGAATAGCTCCAGGCTACAAATTATATTGGAACAGTAGGTATGATGAGTCATTGATTGGTGAGTGTAATAATTGCTGTGTATTTCTGAGAATTAACAATGCGTTTGTTAAAAATAATTAAGCGAATAACAAATATCCTGGAGGTAATTGTTAGATAATAAATAGAAAAAGAGTGATTTTTAAGTAATAACGAAAATTACAAACCGTAAATCCTGATTTCATGAACAGAAACAACATTTTCAAGATAATTATATAGGATGTATTAAAGAAATTGTAGGTGTTTATCACGAAAATTTTTATACTCAGGCGAAAAGAAATAGTTCTAGACAGAATTGAGTTATCATGAAGAAGGCGAGTCATATATGAATAAATAGCAGGGTATTTGCATATAGAGAAACCGAGTGTCTTCTACATAGCAAAGCATATTAATAAATAAATAACGGACTGAATATAACATTTATTTATGTAAAGGTAACTCTCAGAGCATGTACCCTGAACACACATAAATGTAGAGACCACACCTGGTTATATTTAGGTTGTTGTTGTCGTGTTCAATGAAGAGCCTCAGATGTCTCCATGCATCTCTATCACAGCAGTCGCAATATCCTCTATCTTGGGAGTGTATACTGTATTGTTGTTGTCGTGTCCAATGAAGAGCCTCAGATGTCTCCATGCATCTCTATCACAGCAGTCGCAATATCCTCTATCTTGGGAGTGTATACTGTATTGTTGTTGTCGTGTCCAATGAAGAGCCTCAGATGTCTCCATGCATCTCTATCACAGCAGTCGCAATGTCCTCTATCTTGGGAGTGTATACTGTATTGTTGCTGTTGTCATGTTCAATGAAGAGCCTTAGATATATCCATGCATCTCTATCACAGCAGTTGCAATGTCCTCTATCTTGGGAGTGTATACTGTATTGTTGTTGTCGTGTTCAATGAAGAACCTCAGATATCTCCATGCATCTCTATCACAGCAGTCGCAATGTCCTCTATTCTGAGTGTGTATACTGTATTGATGTTGTTGTGTCCAATGAAAAGCCTCAGATGTCTCCATGCATCTCTATCACAGCAGTTGTAATGTCCTCTATTCTGTGTGTGTATACTGTATTGATGTTGTGGTGTCCAATGAAGAGCCTCAGATGTCTCCATACATCTCTATCACAGCAGTCGCAATGTCCTCTATTCTGAGTGTGTATACTGTATTGATATTGTTGTGTCCAATGAAGAGCCTCAGATGTCTCCATGCATCTCTATCACAGCAGTCGCAATGTCCTCTATTCTGAGTGTGTATACTGTATTGATGTTGTTGTGTCCAATGAAGAGCCTCAGATGTCTCCATGCATCTCTATCACAGCAATCGCAATGTCCTCTATCTTGGGGGTGTATACTGTATTGTTTCTTTTGTCATGTTCAATGAAGAACCTCAGATTACTCCATGTATCTCTATCACAGCAATCGCAATGTCCTCTATCTTGGGAGTGTATACTGTATTGTTGCTGTTGTCATGTTCAATGAAGAGCCTCAGATATCTCCATGCATCTCTATCACAGCAGTCGCAATGTCCTCTATCTTGGGTGTGTAAAGCTGGTTTTCTAGGTCCATCTCAAATTTCTGCAAAGCTGCGGCCATTACTGGACATGAAAATATGTGGGTAGGTGTTATTTCCACACCAGGACAATTTCTACATGTCCTGTAGTTTTTGTGCCATCTGTATGTATTGTCATTACTTTATAGTGTTTCTTTCTGAGTCTTGTTATAGTTTTTGTAATTATTCTCTCAGAGTTTATTTCGCATATTTGATCTTTTCCTATTTATTTTGTTGAACTATCTTGTATTTTTCCAAAGCATCAGCGTCAAATACTGACATCTGTTCTTTCCTTTGGCTCAAATTTCTGACTTCCTTTGCTAAATCATCTGCTATCTCATATCCCCCGATCCCAATATGGGCAAGAATCCATTGTAGAATGCAGTTATTCTCCAATGGTTCAAATTTGTTCCTATATTCAGGTAAACATTGGAACAATACACACATAACTGAATATAACATCTAGTTAGATTAAAGTAAATATTACATAATTTTCATAGAACACATATAACTGATGAACATAATGATTTTAACATGATGCATTAACGCGTCTACTGCTAAAACTGGCCTTCCTAGTATTTTATCATTGCAATATGGGCAGCGAACACCAAACTTTCCCTGCGGAGAAATTGAACAAACTGCTTTTCACCTTATCTATGACTGTCCGAACTTTACAGAAGTGAGACATCGTTTGTTCCCTGATCTAAATGATTTAACTCTCTTACATCAGCCACTTTGTCTATATATATTTCATTATCAAAATACGAAACTATTATAGACGCGTATGATTTATTTAAAAATAAAACAATTTCTACTGCCCTTACTGCCATGGAAAAATTAATGGGAGGGCCTGGCTCATCAGTGGTGAACCCTCCCAGCGGTTTTGACAGTTTAATCTACCATACCGCTGTTATATTGCATTTTTGGAACTTCCTTTTATAGTGATACTGTTGCTAGACTCTTGGAATGGGTCTTTTAGATGAACTATGGACTTCATAATATATTTCATTAACTCTGTCGCGAATGTAAATTTGTAAATATTTAATTCTAAGTTCTAATATTAAGTAGAACTGCTCTTCACTGAAGGTTAATAACGAGTTTACAAAGTGGGAAGAGGAGCTTCTTTTATTAGCATGCACACAAGCTTTCGGACATATCGTCCGATGAAGGACGATATGTCCGAAAGCTTGTGTGCATGCTAATAAAAGAAGCTCCTCTTCCCACTTTGTAAACTCGTTATTAAGTTCTAATATGTTAGTTGTTTTGTTTGTTTCCTCTTTAATAGGCGCAAATATTATATAAATATATATCAGAGTCATCAATTTTGTCATCGTTTGCTTCTGTGAATGGAATGCTTTTATGAAACATTGCAATCACTTTTACATAATATTTGAAATCTAAAATGTTCGAGAATATCGTTTTTTTTATCATTTTGTTCGAAAAACAGACAGGGGGTTTCCTTGTTTCAATATAAATTAAATTATATTTTTAAATAGCGTAAATTGTTTTATTACAAACATACGTGTCAAAAGCAGTTTGAATTTATCATAGTAAGGATAATTGAATAACAATTTCCACACTCTGTCACAACAACAGCAAGTTTCCAGCCTGAGGACTGTCGACGCAGGTGTCCGCCAGGTGGTGAGATGGCTTTGTCCCCACTGGCCCAGCTTTCCACCTCGGTAGCTTTATATTAAACCAATATCCCTGCGCTTCTAATTGCTTTAACGGCTTGCTTGCCTGGGTATATGGAGGTCCCTCCCCGGAATTGATTGAAATTTAAAGAGAATATAAATTTATATGGACAAAATAGGCATTTCTCATTTTTAATGAATGCATTAAAAAGCTTTATTTTACAATAAATGCTTTAACGGCTTGCTTGCCTGGGTATATGAAGCTCCTTCCCGGAATTGATCGATATTTAAAGAGAATATAATCTTATATAGGCAAAATTTGCATTCCTATTTTTTAAATAGATACATTCAAAAGGTTTATTTTACAATAAATGCTTTAACGGCTTGCTTGCCAGGGTATATGGAGGCCCACCCCGGAATTTATTCAAATTTAAAGAGAAAATATAAGCTCATATGTGCAAAATTGGCATTCCTATTTTTTTAATAGATACATTCAAAAGCTTTATTTTACAATAAATGCTTTAACGGCTTGCTTGCCAGGGTATATGGAGGTCCACCCCGGAATTTATTCAAATTTAAAGAGAAAATATAATCTCATATGTTCAAAATTGGCATTCCTATTTTTTAAATAGATACATTCAAAAGCTTTATTTTACAATAAATGCTTTAACGGCTTGCTTGCCAGGGTATATGAAGGTCCACCTCGGAATTTATTCAAATTTAAAGAGAAAATATAAGCTCATATGTGCAAAATTGGCAATCCTATTTTTTAATAGATACCTTCAAAAGCTTCATTTTACAATAAATGCTTTAACGGCTTGCTTGCCAGGGTATATGGAGGTCCACCCCGGAATTTATTCAAATTTAAAGAGAAAATATAAGCTCATATGTGCAAAATTGGCATTCCTATTTTTTTAATAGATGCATTTAAAAGCTTTATTTTACAATAATTGTTTTAACGGCTTATTTGCCTGGGTATATGGAGGTCCTCCCCGGAATTGATTGAAATTTAAAGACAACATATAAGCTTATATGTGCAAAATTGGCATTCCTATTTTTAAATAAATGCATTTAAAAGCTTTATTTTACAATAAATGCTTTAATGGCTTTCTTGCTTGGGTATATGGAGGTCCTCCCCGGAATTATTGAAATATAAAGACAACATACACTGCGTGACATTGAAAATGGAACACCAAGAAATAGTGGCCAGAAAATTATGCAAATTTCAGGGTAGACGCGCCTAACCGAGTTATGCAAATGATGTAAAATGCGCAGCTCTCGTGCGCACATGGAGTAAGATATAAGGGAAGGAACTTGCAGAAAGGACAGTATTCGTGTCGTTATTTCTTCAAGGAAAATCATTGTAGAAATTTTGTTCTTGTGTCAAAAGACACGTGTAATAACAGAGAATGCCAGGTCATCGTAAACGGAGGCAGTTCAAGCAGACAGACGCTTTTACGAGGGGCATGGTGATCGGACTGAAAAGGGCAGGTTGGTCCATACGTCAAATCGCAGCTGATACACACCTTGGTGCGTCCACGGTGCACCGACTGTGGAGAAGATGGTTGGAACAAGGAAGTGTGGCAATTTATAGGAATGTCGGTGCAACCAGTGTGACGTCAGCACGTGTGGATCGGCGTATCCTTCGACAAGCAGTGGCGGCCCCGCAAGCCACTTGTACCGCCATCCTGCAACATGTGCAAGACACCCTAGATCATTCCATCTCGACCAGAACCATTTCCCGTCGATTGGTTGCTAATGGCTTGCACTCATGCCGTCCGCTAAGAAGACTGCCATTGACCCCACCGAATAGGCGCCAACGTTTGGAATGGTGCCGGGCTAGATCGACGTGGATGACGGAATGGCACAGGGTCGTGTTCTCAGATGAGTCGCGTTTCTGCTTGTCCAGTGATAGTCGCCGTGTACGCGTGTGGCGTCGATGTGGAGAAAGTTCCAATCCGGCAGCAATTGTGGAACGCCCCACCGTGCAACAACGTGGAATCATGGTTTGGGGCGCAATCGCGTATGATTCCAGGTCACCTTTACTTCGTATTCAGGGCACTATGACGGCCCAACGATACGTTGATGATGTGCTGCGACCGGTGACACTCCCCTACCTTCAGGGGGTGCCCAATGCCCTTTATCAGCAGGATAACGCCCGACCGCACACTGCTCGCATTAGCCAACAAGCTCTGCAAGATGTACAGATGCTTCCCTGGCCACCGTACTCTCCTGATCTCACCAATCGAGCACGTCTGGGACATCATTGGACGCCGTTTGCATGCCTTGCCACAGCCGCGTTCAGAAGACGAACTGTGGCAAATGGTTGAGAGGGAATGGAGAGCCATCCCTCAGGACGCCATCCGTACTCTGATTGACTCTCTACCTAGACGTGTTGCTGCGTGCATCGCCGTCCGCGGTGGTCCTACTTGCTACTAAGCCGACGCCGTTCTCGCTCTGTATTATGACTATCATTTTGAAATAAAGATCACTTATTGTTCGTCCCTGTCTCTTTCTGTCTGCCGAGTTTCATCACTTTCTGGCCACTATTTCTTGGTGTTCCATTTTCAATGTCACGCAGTGTATAAGCTTATATGTGCGAAATAGGCATTTCTCATTTTTTATAAATGCATTTAAAAGCTTTCTTTTAAAATATATCGTATATGGAAATGTTAAGTGGTCATTATAATAGGTTATATATATATATCTCATCTCGGATTGCTTGCCTGGGTATATAAAGGTCACACACACATCCTTGGAATTGAATGTTCTTTAAAGAAAATATGTTTTTATTTGCAAATAAAAGGTGTATTTCTTCTTTTTGATGAATGCATTTAAAAGCCCAATTTTACAATAAATTTTATATATAAATGTAAAATATTCATTATTGTAGGTTATATATCTCTCTATCTCGGCTTGCTTGCCTGGGTATATGAAGGTCATCTCCGGAATTGAAATAGATTTAAAAACAATATACATTTAAATGTGAAAAATAGACATTTATACCTTTAATAAATGCATTTAAAATATTTATTTCACAATAAATATTATATATAAATGTTTTATAGTAATTATAGTGGGTTATATTGGCTTTCTTGCCTGGGTATATATGGTGGTCATCCCCGAATTTAAATGAGATTTAAAAATAATAAACATTTTTATATACACTCAGTGGACTTAAGGAAGTTGAAAGAATTCGATATTGCCAGTGATCTGTTCTTTTGAAGGATACAGAGTCAATTTTGTTCACACTTGGTTGTCTTAAATAAAGATCAATATTTATTGAAAATCTTTAATATACATGCTATACCTAATAAAAGGTAAAACTTTCTTAAGTTTTATCCATGAGTATATTTGAAGATAAAATGGCTTAAAGTTCTTTTTTTATGGCATGTTTCAATATGTTAAATGGAGTATTCAATATACAGTAACGAGCGTCATGCGTTCTTCATCTCTGTCACCGTTTGATTTTTTTTTTTTGGAATGGCGCTCTCCTATTGGTTCGCTACGATGGCGCCGCCACTGCGCGAGACACTTTGCCCCCCCCCCCCCCCCCCCCCCACTCGCTTTTTGGTTTTTGTAACTATTGTGTTGGAGCGGGTCGCTCCTTAAATAAATGCATATATTAGTTAATAACTAAATGGAATCCTCTCTTTCTTTTTCCCAGTAAGAGACGCCTACGGAAGCCAACAGTACATAGACAGATAAAGCACATAGGCTATAGTTATTAACTAATATATGCATTTATTTAAGGCGCCAATTTATAATTGTAACAAATAGTATTTGAATAAAAACATTCAATCGGGTAAAACACGGGCGTTAATGATCCAACAGGTCCACGTGTCTAAATTAAAACACGGGCGTTGCCCGGGTTCATTCGGCTAGTAAATATATAAGGAAGGAAAACATTTTGTCACGCAAGTTTCTTATGAACATAAAACACTCTTCTACTCTTCTTACTGATGGAAAAAAAATATATAAATGTTTGAATATGTTATTACTCAAAATATCATAAAATATGATTCACTTTATCTACAATAAATATTTCAATAATTATTTATATAACGTGATCTCGCTCTAGAAGTAAAATTATATTTTAAGAGATAGAGGCGTTTGATTCTATAGCTCTAAAAGAAAACTTTACAGAAACATTTTAAATACATTTTGTGAAACCCTTGCTCGTGACTAAACTGGAATATACTTTATGTTCGAGTCCAGTCACGTGCGAGGACTTTACACAATGTAGTTAAGATTTTAGCTTTCGAGTTAACTATAAGTGAAAAGAAAACGCCTGCAGGAAAGTAAATTAACTCGAAAGCTTTGCGCATTATAAATAAAATATTATAGATACTTATTATGGTTGAGGTGAATCATTATATTCTTATAAAAAAGTTCAGAAATTCCTCTCGCAGCTTGAATTACAATCTGTATGTTATATATATAGTTTTATAAACCTATATATAAGGAAAAAGACATCTCCTTATCGTGCAACTGAAAGTATCTACAATTTCACATTTGTACTATTTTTTCACACACATATATATTAAAAAAAAAAAGAAAGCATATCCTGACCAGGAGCACATGTGCTTTACAGAAGGCAGAACGCCATCTGGTGGAACAGAAATCAACTAAACATTGATTTAGCCTGTTCCCTGTTATTTGGCCAACCCAATGTCTTTATAAATCAAGAAAAGCCATCCACCAACGCGTTTCGCGCTGTTGGCGCTCGTCAGCGTGGAGTAGGCTGTACCACTGTAACCAAAAATAATTTTGGTCCTAGAGGCTTCTTGAGAAACCAAGAAATGGGTATTTATGCCAAATTTGCGTAAATATTCTTAACATATATATATATTGGTTATCTCGTGTGTCTTCAATAAAGGTCACTGCATATCAAATATTTATATATTTGATATCAATATATCAATATATATATTATATATCAAATTATTTAAAGTTCTTAAGGTATGTTTTAATATTAAATGAGGTATAAATATGTTATCATTTAATAAATTAATAAACAATGGTTGCCTGTAAAGTCGGTTTTACGGGCGAAGATTTTACGTGACAACGGTAGAATATTTATTGATATGAATATAATTAAATTGCACAATAGGAACAAGGAATTGAATGAAAATAAGAATTGCACAAATTTTAACTATAGAAATATATTTTGTTTACTAAAACATTGTACATGTACACTTAAACTTAACTAATTCCTATTTGAGTGATTTTGTTGAGGATAGGACGATGATAGGAGAAATATGAAATGAAAGGAAGTGTTTCGGCTGTAATGTGTCTTGCGAAAGTCAAGTCGATAGTTGTTCCATTTAACGTAGTTGACTTAGAAACGTTTGATACGCAATCAAGATTATACGTATTTTTCATGAAATTAAGAAACGAGTTGTCAGGCTTTACGTTTTTGTTAAAATCACCACACAGAAGAATCGGTATACTAGAATCAACTTGCACGAACGGTGGCACGTACTGGCTGTTGTGAATGTACGGACCGAGTCCTTGCCATAGTAACATTCCAATATCCTGCATACTAGCTCCTGGATGAATATATACAGCACCGAGTATAAACTTGAAGCTAGTATTAGCGGCGAAGCAAGTAACTTCAGTCATGCACATGTCACCCTTGGTTTTAATGACACGAGTTACGTCTGTAATCGCAACTTGGAACACTTCCGCCGTAGATGTCGATGATAATTTACGATAGATCGCCACTCCACCAGCCGCGTTGGTATTTGAAAATCAAAACACTTATTCAGATCGAAGGTTCAAATTTTTGCTAAATAAATTTGAAATTTAATAAAATTTGTAATTGTAAATGATGAAGTTGAAAATTAAAACATTTACTTAAATTAGATGTTAAAATTCTTGCTCAACACAGTTTAAATAAAGTTTTCTTATATCTGCCACTTTTTCTTAATATTTGTAATTTTAAAGAATCAATTCGAAAATCAAAACATTTATTCAGATCGAAGGTTCAAATTTTTGCTAAATAAATTTGAAACTATTTAAAATTTGTAAAATAATAATAAATTAATTAATTAATTTTAAACTAATAATTTACTTTACACTATCAACATTTATCAATAGTATGACATAACCTATAAACTCAGTTTCTCAACTTTTGTGTCAATCTAACAATTAATCAATCAATCATAGTTTACGATAATGAAATATCAGTGTACAATTATTTACCTTTATTGTTGTAGTTGTTGTAAATGACGAATCTAAGCACTCCACATTTTCACTACAGACACAGCTGACGATACTTTAACCACACGTGTGAACTTGTATTATGACGCTTTCTTGTTTTTCCAACGCCAAGAACGTTCGAGAAAGACAAAGACAGAGACAAGCATGCGCCGATTCAATGCGCCTAATTCTCTAGCGCTGCGCGCGCAGCTGCGCGCGCAGCACTCTCGTTCGGTGACTCATCGTAACGTTACCGGGCGTTACACTTTTTCATAAGTGACTCCCAGCCGCAACCTAATTTAAGACGTTGTCACGTCAAAATAATCAAAGTCATCTACAATAAATATTTCAGAAATTATTTTTGGTCGCAGTGGTACAGCCTACTCCACGCTGACAAGCACCAACATCGCGAAACGCGTTCGTGGATGACTTTTCTTGATTTATCAAGAAATTGGGTTGGCCAAATATCAGGGAACAAGCTAAATCAATGTTTAGTTGATATTTGTTACACCAGATGGCGCTCTGACTTCTGTAAAGCACAGGTGCTCGTGGTCAGGATATGCTTTCATTATTTTTAATATATACTATATATGTGTAGTACAAATTAAAAGTTTAGTGAGATCATGTTGATGAATAATCATAATGAATAAATTACTTTATGTATTATTTACGAACGGAAAAATATGTCTAGGGTAGCCTAGTGGACATGGCATCTGCCCGGTAAGCGGAACACTGTGAGTTCGATTCCGATCCCTGGACACTTTTATTTTTCCGTTTATCATTACTCTTCACAATTTATCCTTTCATACCTCATCCCTAAGGTTAGAAATAATCGTTATTTCTCCTTAAAATGAATTTTGATTTTTCGTTGAAAAAAAAACTCATACGGGATAATCTTTAAATGTCGTTTTACAATCACAAGCCGCATTATATTGTATTATAAATAATCATGCAACTAAAAAGAGTGAAGGTAGTAAGCTTTTCTTTGAATCAAGAAAGAGTATTTATACAATTATGGACTGATTATAAATTAACGATTAGTTGATATTTATTTCAGCAGATGGCGCAGGCCATCAGAAAATGTTAGTTTCACAATCAGAAGATGCCCTTCTCTTAATCAATATATATGGAATATTTTCCGGGAGGAAATTGATCTATAAAAATAATGATCATCTATCTTGTTAAAATAGACATCAAAACTAAGCGCTATCTATTAACCATTGCCGCAAATTAACGGCCTCGGGTCGGTGACAAAACCCCAACTGAGAAGCCTTCACCTGGAGACAATAGTTTCAGGCTAATGGCCCTCGTCGGTATAGGGCGATCTTGATCTATGAAATACACAAGAGATCAAATGGAATCCTTGTTTAGCTTGCAAATTGACTAGGCCAAATCTATCACCAAATTATAGATGGTAAATTCACCCCAGTAGGATCTATATTAATAAAAATAAAGTCACCATTCCCTTTAAAATATATGTTAAAACTAGATGTCACCTACCCGAGGCCGCTAGTTTGCGGCGACGGTCAATAAATGGCGTCTAGTTTTTACGTCTATTTTAACGGAAAGGTGACTATTAAATGAATAAATATATATAAAGAGAGAAAAAATTGTCAGAGAGCTGTATCCGAGATTTTCCAAAGTTATTTTATTCCTGTTTAGAAAAGCTCCTAATTAACTGATTTTATGAAATAAACAGCAAATGCATATATTAATGCTATTTCTAGCCACAAATTAAAGTCTAATATTAACTGTGTCATCAAAATGTATGTCTGGTGCTAATTAATATTATATATATAAGATGAAAGAGCACTTTTTTATTTTGTCACTGAATATGAATAATGATTATATTGTATCAAAGTATTTATTATTTTATTAACAGATTCAATTGTTTGAGTCAAAAGGCGATCCATTAATTAAGATTATATAAAATCATATATGCAATAAATTGATAAAGAGGGAGCAATCTCTCGAAATATTTTAAGAAAAAATTTGTTTGTTTTTTCTTTACAGATCCAGTTACGCCCTTTTATATAAAGATTCTGTTGTATTTATATTTTACGACTCTGTAAACTTCCCTAATTACTTATCTTTTGTTTATCATTCATAGTTTGTTCTTGCCTTAAATAAACTGCTGTGCCATCCTGAAGATTGTCTTTCCTAACTTTACACGTGACATTATATTGTCATGGAGATAAATAAAGCAAGGGCAAGTTTGTGAATAATTAATTTATTATAAGGGGTATTTATAGGGAGAGAGAGTGTACAACTTACCCCAAGTTAAAAGATAATCATAATGAGAGGCGTCAGCCACCGTCCCGTTTTCCTTATTTACAGATCAGCTTCCGAGAACCCCTCACACCTGTAGTCCCCCCCGGGGCCCAGGGATGATTGATATATTGAATTGTATCCTCCAATCATTTTACCAAAAGGTTCACAAAGGACAATACCCGAAAGCTTCCAATATAAATATATATTTTACAAAACCTTTGGTAAATCGTTTATTTGATTTTGTGTTAATATAGTTCGTTCCGAAATTGCCAAAAATGTCAAATATATTATTTTATTAATCAAATAAAACATAATTTTGAGGCGCCTTCAATATACATATTTACTCTTCCTAATTTTCTTAATCAATTTTCTTTTACATAAACATATTTTATTATTTAATTAAAAATGCATATATTGGATAAAAATATAATTCATTTAACCAATATTTCAGTTGGCTGAACGCCAACCTTTATCAAGGTATTATAACATTTTTAAAGTTTAAACAACAAACTCAGCGCCATACGTTGTTGACACACTTTAAAAATGTTATAACACCTTGATAAAGGTTGGCGTTCAGCCAACTGAAATATTGGTAAAATAAATGATATTTTGATCCAATATATGCCTTTTTAATTGAAGATTTATCTATGGATTGCTCTATTTTAAAAAATATTTTATTATATATATAAATTCAATTACTATCTATCAATAAAATTGGTAAAAATCAAAATTTCTGACATTAGTTTCTTTTTAATATAAATTTATAATATATTTATTAGTGATCGAACGTTGTAGCCCACTGTATCTATTACATCCCAAACACGACGCCAGCCATATCTATCTTGTGCTCGATGTCTCATCTTAGCGACCTTTAAAATCAGTTTAATATAATATCATCAAATTTTATCTCAACAGAACTTACTTTCAATCAATAACTTCTATCATTGTAGTAAGGTCTGTAGAGATAATTTATTTGGGCTTTATGTAAAAAGAAACGCAGAAAATTTAATTATTACAAACTTTATTAGAGTTAATATATATGTTATGAATAATATATTTTACTGTATAGATGAAGAATTGAAGGTTGTCTCTCATAATAGGAAAGTAAAAACATAAATTTTTACTATCAAGTAGTTTTATTTTCAATTACTTGAAGAAATTCAATATTTTCACAGTTATATAGAATTCACAAAATTGATTATATATACAACAACAACAACAAAAAAAAGCTTTATTAAGACAATTTAGTCTTATACGGATTCTCCAAGAACAGAAATGTAGGATACATACAAGAATAACAGTAATAACAACAACAAAAGTCCCTGGTATGACCCTTTGGTCTTATACAGCTTCTCCAAGTAGAAGAAGGTATATACAGGAATAACAGCAATAGTTACAATAATCAGCAATGTTATTTACAATGTGTCAAGGGGGATAGAATCAAGAAAGGGCTTACTGGGGAATTAATTATATATTGGTGAATTTGAAAAATAGAGAAATCAACTATGCATATTTACAACATAAATAAAAGTGGCATATTCTAAAAAGGATGTGTGTGTGGTCAAAAATGTAGAATAGTCTATGAATGTGAAAATATTATATATATATTGTTTTTTTAAATAAAATAATTTGAATATATATTTTTAGATTATAATATATATATATATATATACTCGTATGTTATATAATTAAATGATTTCTGTTGATTGTTGATTATTTGGAAGATTATGCTATGGTAATGTAGTCCTGGTTAAAATCTTTAAAGTATAATAATAAAAATAGTTTTGATCAGAGATTTCTTTAATTGAGCTAAGGAATATATAAAAAAAAACAATTTGTTAAAAGTACTGCCTGGCTTAAGGCGTAAGAATCTAAAAAATGTAAAACCTATTTACATAATGTACAAAAGATTTGAGCCGGCCATCGGGAAACAACAACAATGAGTTTTTATAGGGGATGCATAACCTCTGGCGGTCGATTTAGCAGAGTATTTGAATCTATGAAATATAATTTTGAATAAAATAATATATCAAAATAACATTTATATATATGTTATGAAAACAATGTTTTGTTGAAAAGATAGAGAATTGAAGTTTTTATTTTGATATACTAGAGGCAAATTATACATTAAATATTTATCACAATTATATAGATTTTATAAAATTAATCTTATAATAGTGAATCAAAATTTAATAGGTAGGTTTTAACTATACATATTTACAAACAATATTCAAAGTGGTATATTCTAAATCTATGGTTAACGGAATGTAGAACAGTCAATGAATGGAAATAAAATATATGTTTTCAAAAAATGAAATATTTGCATTTTAGATTATATAATATATATGTATATCTCTCTAACGCAGAATTTAACACAAAACTTAAATGTGCAACTTTAAATGTGCAATAAATTGATAAAGAGGGAGCAATCTCTCGAAATATTTTGACAAAAAAATTGTTTTTTTTTCTTTACAGATCCAGGTACACCCTTTTATATAATCAAAATTTAATCAATCAATATCAATTAATTATAGAAATTTGCATAGCCTATATTCAACCTACTCTAAAGTAAAATAAATGCTTATAATTAAAGCTAAACATTTATTAGAATTCAAACAAATGTTATATACTAAATACTTCAAAGGAATTAAAGCTATTTTTACCAAACAACTTTTTAAATGCTCCGTTAATTAAAGAAGGAATTATGGAGAACACTTTTCTCTGCCAAGAACTTGAAACATTTGCTCAACGCAAATATTTAACCACCACAAAAGTAATAAAATAAATATTTATCTTTTCTTTTCATCATCTTATATTGAAGAAGCAATTAATAAATGAATAGAATTCAAGAAGATAATAATAAATCTTATTTAATTTTTAACATTACATACTTTTGAAAAAAGAAAAGGACATTTCCTTATCGTGCAACTTGAAAATTGCTGATGATTTGCGTCTTCTATCGGAATAAATATCAACTATTCTTTGATTTTTAAATAATCCAGAATTGGTACCAGCCATTAGCAACTTTATATTCACGACAAATAAATTCTCCTTTCTATTTTCATAATCTATGCATCTTACCCGAGTTAAATATTACAATTTGACTATTTTTCATACATACTTTTGTATAAAAAATAGACGATTCGGCTAGTTAAAATTTTATTTTCTCAACGTTTCAATAAATATATTTTATCTTCGTCAGGAGTAATATAAATAATGAATTTGGCAAAGCGTTAAAAACTTGCCAAATGCCTCAGTTCTATTTCTACTGACTAAGACTAAATATTTTGTTGAAACGTTGAGAAAATAAAACTTTAACTAGCCGAAGTGTTTATTTTTAAAAGAAATGTCGGCCAAGCAACCTCTATCTTTAAGTTAAATACACCTACCCCCCGATTTACACGGTAGATACGGTCCTGAGAAAAACGTGTAAATCGGGGGATAGGTGTACACAGAAATAAAAATAGAATGCATTAACAGGTTAAAATATGTAGTCAGCACATAAGCTCGGGATTCCTTGTGAGATGTGTACACAGCGCATGTGTTCAATCACAGTAGCATTTAGTATAGTGCTAAAAAACAAAAAAAAACTTATTTGGTAAACCGTGTAAAAGCGAAAACGTGTAAACCAAGTACCGTATAAATCGGGGGATAGGTGTACTTTTGATTTATCTGTTCTGTTGCTGTTAGTTTTCATCAAGTCAACATTTGGTGACACTATTGACAAATATTCTCCAATTTGAATTTTAGTGCCCATCAGTCTCAGCTCATCTAGTGACCTTCAGGTAGTTTTCTTGACTCTTTCTAGCCAGCTCATTGCAGTTCTTTCTCTCTTCTTATCTTTCTTCAATTTCACCAATATCTGTTATATCTCAGCTGAAATTAGCAACGTATGATTTCAAAGCAAATTCATATTTAAGAGAATGCATCTCTTGATCAACAAACAAACACTTTGATGGATTACTCCAGCTTTCGAAATAAAAACCATCTAATCGTTAAATTTTCCTTTATTACAGAATTGAACTAATAAATTTACTTTTATAAAACGACATTTGAAAATTATCCCGCATGTGTTTCTTTTGAACGAAAAATCGCAATTTATTTTAAAGGAGAAATAACGAATATTTCTAACCTTAGGGATGAGGTATGAAAGGATGAATTATGAAGAGTAATGATAAACGGAAAAATAAAAATGTCCAGGGATTGGAATCGAACCCACAATGTTCCGCTTACCGGGCAGATGCCATGTCCACAAAGTTACCCTGGAAATATTTTTCCGTTCGTAAATATTATATAAAGTAATATTTAATACAATATAATGCGGCTTATGTTAGTTTTTTTACTTATTATTAGATATTTATTTTTAGTTAGTTTATACTTACTGATCATTTGCTTTTATGCTAGTTTGCACCTAGTGGTTATTTGCTTTAGAGGGTTAGTTTATATTTAACTTTATTTCATGAAGAAATAATTTCTTGAACGCATCAATTTGTAATAAATTTTATGAATTTACAGTATCAACATGCAGATCATTCAAAACTTAAAAACTATTTTTAAATATTATAATTCATAAAAATTCTGTAGCTACCATAAGAATTGGTTTACAATACGTTTAGAGTTGAATTGAGGGGTATTTTAAAAAAATGTATTACCAGTTGCAAATAAGACACGCTATATCCGATCTGGATAAGTGCGCGTGAAACTATTTACAATAATTCATATTGTAGTAGAGTAGGTAACAGAATTGTCAAGAGGAAAATAAACAATTAAGAAAAAGAGCATTAATTAAACAATTACATTAAACAAATAAGCAACAACATAAGCAGATAGAAGAAAGCGTAAGAAGGTTATTTACAATATGTTAAGCAATGATAGAAGTTGATTTAATGAAGTTATCTGTAATAATTAGTATCGTGGAGAGAGAAAGTTGATCAAGTTGAGCTATTTACAATGAGTTATATTCTAAAGTAACTTTTTAAAATTATTTACATTGATATAAATCAAGTCGCATAGTAGTGTATTTCCTCAAGCTGAATATAAATAGTTGAATATATGTCAAAAATGGAAAAGGCATATCCTGACCAGGAGCACATATGCTTTTCAGAAGGCAGAGCGCCATCTGGTGGAACAGAAATCAACTAAACATTGATTTAGCCTGTTCCCTGATATTTGGCCAACCCAATTTCTTGATAAATCAAGAAAAGTCATCCGCGAATACGTTTCGCGCTGTTGGCGATCGTCAGCGTGGAGTAAGCTGTACCACTGCAACCAAAAAGAATTTTGGTCCCAGTGGCTTCTTGAGAAACCAAGAAATGGGTATTTAAGGCCATATTTGCGTAAATACGCTTTTTCTATTGTTATTTCATAAGTCAATATATAAAATTAATTCTCTCTTTCTCATATATTTGATTATTAAAAGTTTAACCTATATCATTGCAATCATAATCCCTCAAATTCTAATCGCCAAAGCTCATACAAGAACAATATTTTAAAGAAAATGCTTATATTTTAAATGATTGGCGACTCGGATAGAAATACACCCTTTCATATTTCCTAAAAAATTGATTTCTTTTTATCGAATCTATTCTTATATATAAAATAGTGCTTTCATAGGAAAATCCCATTTCTGCTGAACGCAGGTATCAGTTGAAATATTCTGCTGTATTTATTCCTGAGATCTCTATGTGTAATTTAGACTGGGCACACCAATTTTTTGTCTTTAAATCTGCTTTTCAAGTTTATTGATTTTATCATATCCTATAAAAATATGTCATTTGCATTTGTCTCTTCCCATATTAATAATTTATATGATATATATATATGTTATGAATTTTTTTGTTGTTGTTGAAAAAGACAGAGAATTGAAGGTGCAGTCGTGAAAATAGGAAAGATATTTTTTACCCATCAAGAGAGTAGTTTTTATTTTGAATTACTTAAAGCAAATTATACATAAAATTAATTTTCACAGTAATATAGAATTTATAAAATGAATCCTATATTCGTGATTTAAAAAATAGGTAGGTTAACTATACATATTCACAACAAATATTCAAAGTGGTATTTTCTAATCTATGGACAAAAATGTAGAACAGTCAATGATGAGAATAAAATACATGTTTTAAAAAATAAAATATTTGCATTTTATATTATATAATATATATATATAGATGGAAACATTACGACGAGAATGTTTCTTTTCACAAATAAATCAAATTTCTACTGTCCTTACTGCTATGAAAATTTGCCTTGTACTTATTGTTTGCGGAAGAGCATTGCTTGATGCAAATATTTAAATGTAATTCTACTGTCCCAAAAGCTAATGTCCATAGTTTGATAAAATACCATTTCTAAGATTCCATCCTTCAGTGCAGCATATAAAAGCAGAATGATCCAATACAGTATTAGAGCTCCAAAGAAGCGGTCTGATAGATTAAATTGGCGAAACAGCTAAAAGGGTTCACCACTGATGAGCCAAGCCCTCCCAATATTTTTTTCATCGCAGTAAGGACAGTAGAAGTTTGATTTATTTGTGAAAAAAAAAACATTCGCGTCGTAATGTTTTTATTTGTTATATAAATATTTACTCTTCATTATTATGATATTGGTCTATTTTCTATAATAAAATTAAGAAAATACTACTAAATATTTGTTTTTTAAAATTCCCTACCAAACTAAGAAGCGTCTTTATTTGTCAAAAAATCTTAACCAGGTATGTGTTTCTTAAATAATTGCCTAGAAAAATTTCTTCTAAAAATGGAATTTCGTTGTCTAACGTAGAAATAGGATCCGTTAATTAAATAGCAAATAAAAAAGTTCTAAAAGAACCCTTCTTAAATACACTTCACCGAAATAATGGGGGTCGGCTTTTAAGGCATATCTCAGGGGACAGAAAGTCCGTTTTATGGACGGCCGGAGTAAGTGACCAGTTGACCATCCTCATGAACGTCCACTTAGAGAAGTATCAAATCTAGGAGTAAGTGAAGATTCATAAACTTCGCTGAGATTCTTGGCCAACTCTCTCCTTCTTTTATCTCTGTTTAAGATGGAGAGCCTCAGAGACACATCATTGTCATGAGAGTATATACACGAAAGGATCAAAAAGTTCCCGAACTTTTAAAAAAATTAATCATTTAATCATAGTATAGTAATTTAAACATCAAATTTTTCCAAATAGGAGCCTTATTTATTTACACATTATTTTCAGCGTGAAAAAATCTGTTGAAATGCTAGTTCAAAGTCAATTTTTCTAAGCTTGTTTAGCTCCACCGTCGCATTTTTAATTACTTCTGATGACGATGAAAACGCCTCCCTTTTAACGTCATTTTAAGTTTTGTAAATCTAAATACAACGAAAATATGCCTAAAATGAAGGCTACGCATGCGCATTTACTGGCGTTGCTAAATTAAATGATAGTATATGCTTTTTTTGTTCTTCACAGTAAAATTGATTTTACATTTTTAAAAGGTCGGGAACTTTTTAATCCTACCGTGTATATTTTTGTTTGAAAAATATTAACATGGATATAATTTAAATTGTATAGCAATAAAAATCTTTAAAAAAACTGATAATTCATATTATGCTGATTGTACATATTACATATTGCCAGACAATTTTTTCTTTTATACACAGTTTTTTTCTCGTTTTTTTTTCT
The DNA here is from genome assembly GCA_030710605.1 of Cordylochernes scorpioides. NCBI lineage: Eukaryota > Metazoa > Arthropoda > Arachnida > Pseudoscorpiones > Chernetidae > Cordylochernes > Cordylochernes scorpioides. Next base: position 21,824,024 of record CP092871.1, read on the forward strand.
CTCTTTTTCGTTGTTAATATCATATGACTATTCTATTCACGGCCTAAAAGTATTATATATATATATATATATATATATATATATATATATATATATATATATATATATATATATATATATATATATATATATATATGTACAGACAAATATAAAGGCATACATGTTTGACAGAGCAAGTGTCCCTAGGGGGACATAGCACTTTAAATGGAAATAAAATAATAATGATAATAGTTCTGTCGTTAGATCTTTTTCTACTCTTAATATCTTCACCTTTTCCTTTTTTTATGTTCCGCATATATGACACGTAACTGCCGAAGCTTTGGCGTTAACCTTGTTATAGCCCTTTATTGTTAATAAAAATTAAAAAATCATTCTAAAATTTATTTTATTAATACTTCATTTCTCTCCCTTTCATCGCCTCCCGAATTCTTTTTTTAAACAATATTTCAATGTTGGTTTAAATGAATTAATATTTTAATTGTGAAATAATCATCGCAGAAAAATATAATTTAATCGTTCAGTTTTAGATTTCTAAAATGGCATTATATTAACAATCAGGAAAAACATTTTTTCATAATATTTTGATTATTTTCAAAATAATATTTTTTTTCTATGCTTTAACAATTTATAAATATAAGCCATTGCCACACTTGTCATTCTGTACACGTAGGAGTCGTCTTGCCAGAAAGCTTGTACGATCATTTTCTTTAATAAAGAATATCTTCTCCCCGACCTGTTTCTATATTGCCAAGTGGAAAATTAGAGAAGAACAACTTCGGGATGAGACAACAATTTGTTTTAGGCAAGAACAAACTATGCATGGTAAACAAAAGATAAGCCATAAGAGAAATTTACAGAGTAGCAAAATATAAATATAAAAAGACCACTCTGTTAATAAAAATAATGAAAGTGATAAATTCATTGTCATAATATATTGGCGATATTTAGCTTGATATACACTCATGCGACTAAAATTAAGAAAGTTGTATCAAACATTTAGCATGTATAAATATTAAATTTTTATTATTTTATAATCGCAGAATAATCTGTGATGGCCTTTTCTGTGAATCATTATCAGGAAGGTGACAATAAGTCAGTATTTTCTTTTTAAATAGTTTGTGTAGATATCTCTTGGTTGTATTATGGGATCTGGCGAAATATTTACGCATAAATTCCTTGTTAAAATTAAATTTGTTTAAAGTAAAACACCGAACTAGTATTTACATGTGTAGATGTGTGGTGCATTTATAGTAGGATTTAGTTAATTCTATTATTATCTTCTCTAGCTGATCCACTTTTATTGATTATTATAAGAAATATAAATTATTTCATCGCCAATTTTAATTTTTTTCAATTTATAGTTAATAATAGTCGATAACGATTACCCACTATGACTATCATAACTTTTACTTCATGTATACTAGTATAAAAACATAAAAAAAATAATATATATAGTTTTACTGTAAGGAGTCAGTTCAAATTCTAGAGTATACCATTTGGTTCTAGTGTAAACCCCATATTCTGATGTCGAAAAGTGATTATGATGAAAATAAATATTGATGAAAATTATTTTCTATACTGCTGCATAATTACAACTATTATTGATAGTAACTCTATTTTTCAACAAGATTACAAGTTTTCTCTAAAAAGTGTAACAAATGGTCAGTCTATTTACATATTTTTATTTACAATTTGAATAAATAATAACTGTAAAAGTAAACAAGTATATTTACATTTGCTATCTTGACTCCTGGTCAGTGCTGTGGGCATTGATAATAATAATAATAATAATAACATATATCGGCTGAAATAATAGTTACCAAAGTAAAATTATAAGGCTAAATGCACTAGTAAATAATAATTTAACAATGGATGTTATTTTTTACCGGGATTTTTATGTTTAGTTGGAGAAGTCATTTTTAATCCATATTTTTTTCTCCAGTAAATTAATTTATTTTTCTTAACGTTTTTCCACCAAATATAATTTTTCTGTTGCTAACAGGATATAAAACAAAATTAACACGTATTTATAACTTCTTGTTAACATTTAGTTTATTTTAATCTCAAGTAGGAAAACCTTTCATAAAAAAGTTAAGAAAAACACAATAAAACGTAATAATAACTAGCCAAAAGTTTTTATTATTATTATTACTCGTATTTTGAAATATTAAGCATTTTTCAAAATTAGGTTTAAAACTATTCTAGAATAATCTTTTAATGAAGAAAATAACCTTCTACGGCTCTTTCTATGATGGAAAATATTGAGAAGGTCCTGGCTCATCAGGGGTGATCCCTTCAAGCTGTTTAGCCAGTTTAACAATTCCGATCTAATAATATATTGAGCTGCATTATTCTAACGCACAGAAAGGACAGTATAAAGTTAATTTGCGAGTATATATAAACGAAAATACGGCACTAAAACATTTCGGAAAACACGCATAGATGGCGCGCTATTACATTATATCTCCCTATGTATACGTTTGAATTTATATTTCTCTAATATGATTATATTTTATATAAAGATTAATATATATAGATAGAACTAAAAAAATCAAGTATCAAAGTATTTAATACATGTCCCTCTTTTCTGAATTTTTGTTCGTCTACCTCAAAGCCTAGGTTCAGGCTTGAAGGCAGGAATTGTTGAGACCAAGAAAGGCTTAAGAAGGAAGAGGGCGCGCGTGACGGCTGGAACGAGTCGACACTGTGTTCCCATCGAGATCAGCGTCTGTTCTCTGTTTTAAACTGTTTGTGTGGCTCTGTAAAATAAAATCGGATGGATAGATCAAGATCAGAGAACCTTATCAATCATCCCGCATGTTTATTTGACCATCCTGACACAGCGACATTTCAACAATATGATTTCAAATTTTGCGGGTCATGACACAATAAATAATAAACGGTGAAATATCAACCCTTTTTAAGAGTAATTACAGAAGCCACCAGCCATGCCCTTCTTCGGTTAAAAAATAACGTGTTCAATTAATGAAAAAGTTGAAGAAACACCTTCCCCTTTGTAAAGGTTTAAGATAACTATCCTTATATCTATAAAAATGAAATGCGAAATCGATGTTTGTTATCGCTTCACGCAAAATCTACTGACTCAATCATTATGGAATTTCGCATGTAGGTAGCTGAAGATTCCGTTTAACATATAGGCTATTCAAAAAACTAAAAAAGTTAATGTGCTTTTTTTTTAAAATAAAAACCAAAAAGCGTTAGTTCCAGCCTTTTACCGCTTGGGCGCAGCACTGGTCGCGACGATAAACGAATTTGGTTGGTTAATAATTAACACGTGGTTTGTCTACACGATGAATGTTAGTTTGTTCACACGATGAATGTTTTTAAAAGGTAAGATTATCCAATCGCCGTGAAACTTTAGGAAGTAATTTACTATACTACTAGGAAGATTTCTAGTTTGAATTTGATTTGAAATAAATATTCTTTGCAATTTTATTTGCAAATTTTCTACTTTCACTCGCAAGCAGCGCCTCTAGCGGCGTCTGGTGAAACTATATTTATAAATTGTAACAATGCTTAAAATGTTTTCCAAGTATGATAAATTTAATTTGAGAATTTAGTAATATAATATTCCAATGACGTAAAAAATACTTGGCATTTCAATATTAATATATATTTAAAGAAAAAATTGTAACGTTTTTGTGTTAAATGTTAAAATATAATGTTAAAATATATTTTTACATTGTTAATTTAATTTGCTGTTGTTTTATAAAAATGATGATGCAACTTTAATTGTTGTTGTGAAAATATATTTATTTACGGAGCTGCTAACCATAATAAATGATTTTTGAGCCCCTAATTGTTGTTGTTTATTATCGTTTGTTTATATAAAAAAATTACATTGTATGTGATGATGATAAAAAATGAATTTTTAAATTAATATATATAATTCATTGAGAAAAAAAGAAATAATTATCAAATTCACAAAAGTGACAATATCTTATTTAAAATATAATAAATATTTTCGAAAAATTATGTGTTTCAAAAATATATTTAAACGCATATAACAATATTTATATTTATATACGTTTATAAATCCTTATATCTATAAAAATGAAATGCGAAATCGATGTTTGTTATCGCTTCACGCAAAATCTACTGACTCAATCATTATGGAATTTCGCATGTAGGTAACTGAAGATTTCGTTTAACATATAGGCTATTCAAAAACTAAAAAAGTTAATGTGCTTTTTTTTTAAATAAAAACCAAAAAGCGTTAGTTCCAGCCTTTTACCGCTTGGGCGCAGCACTGGTCGCGACGATAAACGAATTTGGTTGGTTAATAATTAACACGTGGTTTGTCTACACGATGAATGTTAGTTTGTTCACACGATGAATGTTTTTAAAAGGTAAGAATATCCAATCGCCGTGAAACTTTAGGAAGTTATTTACTATACTACTGGGAAGATTTATGGTTTGAATTTGATTTGAAATAAATATTCTTTGCAATTTTATTTGCAAATTTTCTACTCTCACTCGCAAGCAGCGCCTCTAGCGGCGTCTGGAGAAATTATATTTATAAATTGTAACAATGCTTAAAATGTTTTCCAAGCATAAAAAATTTAATTTGAGAATTTAGTAATATAATATTCCAATGACGTAAAAAATACTTGGCATTTCAATATTAATATATATTTAAAGAAAATATTGTAACGTTTTTGTGTTAAATGTTAAAATGTAATGTTAAAATATATTTTTACATTGTTAATTTAATTTGCTGTTGTTTTATAAAGTTGATGCAACTTTAATTGTTGTTGTGAAAATATCTTTATTTACGGAGCTGATAACCATATTAAATGATTTTTGAGCCCCTAATTGTTGTTGTTTATTATCGTTTGTTTATATAAAAAAATACATTGTATGTGATGATGATAAAAAATGAATTTTTAAATCTATCAACATATATAGTCACGACCGTCTTTCCTCATGTCACGGATGCGCGCGCATCATCATTATGATCATTATCATTATATAATGATAATAATAATAATTATTATTATTATAAAGCTATACAAACAGTTTAACCGCATAAGTTTCTTTTTATTTATGAAAAATCATTTTTAATTTCAAAGAGAAATATTTTAATATTTCTAACTTTTGGATGACGTATGAAAAGGTTGAATATATGAATAGTGATGGCCTATATATGAATGCATGACGTATGGAAGGGTGAAAAATATGAAGAGTAATGGCGAACGTAAAAATAAAAGTGACCAGGAGCGGGAATCGAACCCACAACCTTCTGCTTACCGGGCAGGTGCCATGTCCACTAGGCTATCCTGGACGTATTTCTCCGTTTTATTTTTCCGTTCGCCATTACTCTTCATATTTTTCACCCTTCCATACTTCATCCATTCATATATAGGCCATCACTCTTCATATATTCAACCTTTTCATACGTCATCCAAAAGTTAGAAATATTAAAATATTTCTCTTTGAAATTAAAAATGATTTTTCATAAATAAAAAGAAACTTATGCGGTTAAACTATTTATTTATTATCATTTACAAAGCACGCGATATCCGTCTTGGATATTTGCATGCATGCACAAGTTTGGGAGCTTATTTACATGCGGTTAAACTGTTTGTATAGCTTTATAATTATACGCCGCAGTCATTTATAAGAATTATTATTATATTATTATTATTTTATTATTTTATTATTATCAACATATATAGTCACGACCGTCTTTCCTCAATTCCTCATGTCACGGATGAGCGCGCATCATCATTATGATCATTATCTTTTTCTAATGATAATTATAATAATAATAATTATTATATTATTATTATTATTTTAGTATTTTATTATTATCCCTTTATATATAGTCACGACCGTCATGGGCGGGCGGGCGGTCGTTCTGTCACGGATGCGCGCGCATCATCATTATGATCATTATCATTATCCAAATAATTTGGAATTTAGATTAGAAGGTAATAAGACCAAATCTACTGATAAGGTACAATTTGGAATATAGATTAGAAGCAGAAGGTAATAAGACCAAATCTAATGATAAGGTACAATTTGGATTATCAACATATATAGTCACGACCGTCTTTCCTCAATTCCTCATCGCTGTCACGGATGCGCGCGCATCATCATTAGTATAATATAAAAAGCCAACAATGAAGAATGAATGTAAGATAAAAAGCCAACAATGAAGAGTAAATATGATATAAAAAGCCAACAATGAAGATTGAATGTAAGATAAAAAGCCAACAATGAAGAGTGAATGTAATATAAAAAGCCAACAATGAAGAATAAATGTAAGATAAAAAGCCAACAATGAAGAGTGAATGTAAGATAAAAAGCCAACAGAGTGAATGTAAGATAAAAAGCCAACAATGAATAGTAAATGTAATATAAAAAGCCAACAATGAAGAATGAATGTAAGATAAAAAGCCAACAATGAAGAATGAATGTAAGATAAAAAGCCAACAATGAAGAGTAAATGTAATATAAAAAGCCAACAATGAAGAATGAATGTAAGATAAAAAGCCAACAATAAAGAGTAAATGTAATATAAAAAGCCAACAATGAAGAATGAATGTAAGATAAAAAGCCAACAATGAAGAGTAAATGTAATATAAAAAGCCAACAATGAAGAATAAATGTAAGATAAAAAGCCAACAATGAACAGTAAATATAATATAAAAAGCCAACAATGAAGAGTGAATGTAAGATAAAAAGCCAACAATGAAGAGTGAATGTAAGATAAAAAGCCAACAGAGTGAATGTAAGATAAAAAGCCAACAATGAATAGTAAATGTAATATAAAAAGCCAACAATGAAGAATGAATGTAAGATAAAAAGCCAACAATGAAGAGTAAATATAATATAAAAAGCCAACAATGAAGAGTGAATGTAAGATAAAAAGCCAACAATGAAGAGTAAATATAATAAAAAAAGCCAACAATGAAGAGTAAATCTCTATATATATAAAAATGAATGTTTGTATGTTTGTCTGTTGGTATGTTTGTTTGTATGTCCGGTATACAAATTCGTAGTAGTTCACTAATTCAAACCAAAATGTCCATATATAGGTAAAAAATACGGGGAAGACGATAGGCTATTTTAAAAAATATATAAATCAATTATTAAAATTATATATTTTTAGTCAGAAAATGATGATGACGATATTGCTGTATCATGTTTGATTATCAGATACAAAATTATATCGGGAAAAATTCCAAAAACAGAGACCACGGGTGAAACCAGTTCATTATTTTGTACGCAGGAACAAAATTCTAACAGAAAAACATTCATTCGAGCAGAAAACAAAAGCCAGATCATCTTTCTATAAAAATATCGCTTCTCAGACACAAAGTTTGCAGCGGGACGTTCCACAAGTGTGACATCCACGGCGCCAATTTATAATTGTAAAGAATAGTATTTGAATAAAAACATTTAATCGGGTAAAACCCGGGCGTTGCCCGGGTCATTCGTCATTAATATATAGTCACGACCGTCTTTCCTCAATTCCTCATCGCTGTCACGGATGCGCGCGCATCATCATTATGATCATTATCTTCTATAGAAGCTTCTATCTTTATAATTATGTATATTTACAAAAGTCAATTCGCTCGCGCCTCTAGCGGTGAAAATGAGGGGTAATACCAGCTGACCTAATGTACATGTAAAGTTTGGAGCGGGACGTTTCACAAGAATGACATCCACGGTTCCAATTTATAATTGTAACAAATAGTATTTGAATAAAAACATTCAATCGGGTAAAACACGGGCGTTGCCCGGGTCATTCGTCTAGTCCCTATATATAGTCACGACCGTCATGGGCCGGTTCTGTCACGGATGCGCGCGCATCATCATTATGATCATTATCATTATCTAATGATAATAATAATAATAATAATAATAATAATAATAATAATAATTATTATTATTATTATTATTATTATTATTATATTATTATTATTATTATCCCTATATATAGTCACGACCGTCATGGGCCGGTTCTGTTACGGATGCGCGCGCATCATCATTATGATCATTATCATTATCTAATGATAATAATAATAATAATAATTATTATTATTATTATATTATTATTATTATCCATCCCTATATATAGTCACAACCGTCATGGGCCGGTTCTGTCACGGATGCGCGCGCACAGGGAGGTCACGTGCTCGCCGGCAGCCAACGGGCGCGCGCCGCCGGCATTACGTCATAGATTATAAACACAAGGTAATAAGGCCAAATAAAAAAATAGTGTGTGATAAGGCACAATTTGGATTATCTACTTATATAATTGCCTTATTCTCTCTGTCTGAAGTTCACTGTGTGAAGTTCACGGATAGATTTTGGTCAGAATGGATAAAATAAAAAAAGTGTCAAGGGATGGGAGTCGAACCCACGACCTTCCGCTTACCGGGCAGATGCCATGACCACTAGGCTACCATGGACATATTTTTCCGTTCACATTTTTATTTTTATATTTTCAAGACACACACAGTTTGAGGCGGGACGTTTCACAAGAGAGACATCCACGGCGCCAATTTATAATTGTAACGAATAGTATTTTAATTAAAACATTTTTAAAATATATACGCACTCGGGTAAAACCCGGGCGTTGCCCGGGCCATTCGTCTAGTATTATATAAATATATAATGTAACGAATATTATTATCATTATTATCATAATATTCTGCGTGTTTCGGAATATTATCATCAATAATATTCGTTAGGCAAACTTTCACTTGGATAAAACCCAGGCGAAGCCGGGTACACATCCGCTAGTGTTTTGAATAAAAATAATACTCTGAATACAACAATGATAATCTTTAAATTAGCTATAGAAGATAGAACACTATAGAAGAAGAAGCTCTTTTCCCTTATTTATGTTTCTTCTTCTATAATATTCTCATACCCTTACTACCTAAAAGGCAGAGTTTTATTTGGACCATATAGACAAAGCACACACACACACAGAAGTACAATAAATAGATAATACTCGGAATGAATCCTAAAGCATCAATAACAATTTGCTCCACCTTCAATAACTTCTTGAAATGCAATAGTACAGAAGCTTCTCCGGAACATATCATGCTCAGAACTGACAATAGAGGACCTATTTTCCAGGCCTATAACTATCATCGCAAAATTGGAGAGGAGTGGACTTCAGGAATTGGTTTAAACATGGAAATAAGCACCACCACCATTTGCTTTAATGTAAGGAAAACAGCAATAATTGGACACACTCTCACTCTTTTTCTCGACGAATTGGCCATTTCAGAAGGGCCGTCTAGTTCTACCAACGGGGTGTACCAAGCAGAACGATCAAAATGCACTGTAGCAATGAACCAAGCAAGAAGCAAGTCAACAAAGCTGCAACACAAGTAAGTATCCCCGGGTCAGTGATGGAGAGAAAGAAGGGAATAGTTGGACACACAATATATAATATATGAAATAATTCTGAAATAAATTCAAAAAGAGATATTCAAATATTTTTTAAAAAATCGTTTGAAATTAAGCATTTTTCCTTGACTCTAAGTACTGTACGATTCCAGCATTTGAAACCTCGTTAGGAATGAAAATCAAACTAAAATAGAAAGCATTCATTACCAAAATATTTATTGCAGATATCAATTAATAAAGGAGTATTTTGAATTCCATCATATTTTCGCAGAGATAAATAAAGCAAGGGCAAATTAATAAATAATTAATTTATCATAAAGGAGTATTTACCTTTTAGTTCTCTAATAAAATTATATACAAAGAGTATTTATAGGGAAAGAGGATAGGAAGAAAACAACTTATCACAAGATAATAATAACATGCGTGTTTTGCCACTGACGCGTCTCGTTTTTCTTATCTGTCGATATGATTCAGAGAACCCCTCGCACATGTGGTTACCTCCTAGCGAAGTCCAGCGATGATTGCCAAGCCTCCAAAGAAGTGTGACTGGGATTGTAGAACTAATTGACATTATGAAGACATGTGTATCTGAAAACTTTGTGGGAACACATTAAAGAGGGAACATATGCTTCTTCTGCTTTCTTATTTCCACTCAATCATATTAGGGTGTCAAGCTTGTAAAGCTTGTTAATGGTGTCTGTCGGGGATGAGTAGAGCACATTAATGGATGAGGGAACATATTTTCGAAAAGTATGCATTATTTTATTAACAGAGTATCATTTTTGATGTTTATACTTTGCTACTCTGTAAGCTTCCCTCTTTGCTTAACTTCTTTTGTTCACCATTCATAGTTTGTTCTTGCCTTGAATAAATTGCTGTCTCATCCCGAAGTTGGTCTTCCCTAATATTCCACGTGGTAATATGCTATTGTATAAATATGTCATTCCATTTCCTGTTTTTGATATGTATTGTAATAAATGTATATCTTACGATGCACTATGTATCTATTGTATATATTTTATTGAAAGAAACTAAACTATTTATATAAAAACAGAACAACAACAATGAAAGCTCGCTAAAAGAGGAATTAAAGGTGATATATGTGTGCGCAGGAGCAACCACGCTGTCATTACCCAGCCAGCAATGGTAGCTGGACTGGCATCGGTAAGCAAACTTCACACCTTGACACAATATAGTTAGGACAATGGTGATTTACCTATTCATATACTTGAAGAAAATCCACAAGACAGGAAGAATACTAAATATATACTCATGGAAAATACTTGAGGAAATCTCTCCACCAAATAAATACAGAAAACAGGCAATATCGAAAACTTTCCAATTCTCTAGATATTATCTCCATGAGTGTATATACACCAATACCTCGCTTTGCGTCGTTTCGTTTTGCGTTTTTTTCGAAGTTGCGTCACTGCTTAATTTTTACTGATTTCCACTGTGCGTCGTTAGAATTTCGAAGTTGGGTTGTTTTGGATTCGAGTCTTTAATTTTTTTTTATTTCTTTTTCTAAAATATGACAACACCTTTGTTTTTTATTGCGCCATGCCATCAAAATTTTATTTTCACTTTGCGTCGCGTTTTTTTGGAACGTAACCCCGACGCAAAGCGAGGTATGGGTGTACCTGATAATATGAGAAACTATTTAATAATAAAATATTCTTATGAATTCGTCCTATGCATTCGTCTTACCATATTAACAATTTACCTATATGATCTATATATGACGTATATATATCATATAAATTACACTTGTCAACAAAAAAAACTTTTTTTTTTGCACAAAAGAACCTGATGGTGTTTCTAGTGTAACTTTTCATGCTGAACTCAAAAATCTAATCAGAAATTTCCCATCACCCATGGTTTTTGCCTGACGATCTTTTTTTAGTATTGGGATAAATACATGCATCCAACATGAAAGAGACTTACGAAAACATGAAACTGCTTTTGAAAAAGATAGAATATGAAAGATACGGTTGGAAAATATGCAGCGATTTGAAAGTCGTTGCTCTCTTGCGTGGATTACAGCTTGGATATACAAAATTTGTTGTTTTCTGTGTGAGTGGGATAGCAGAGATAGGGAAAGGCATTACATTAAAAAAATCTGGCCAAACCGTAAAATCTTTACTCCAGGATATAAAAATATTGCAAATCCACCCCTGATCGATTCAGAAAATATTTACTTACCACCATTACATATTAAACTGGGATTAATGAAGAACTTTGTCAAGGCAATGAATCGAAATGCCAGTGGATTTGCCTACCTAAAACAAAAATTTTCTAGTATAAGTGAAGCGAAGATTAAAGAAGGCATTTTCGTTGGACCTCAGATTCGAGAATTGCAGCAGGATGGAAATTTTCAAAATAGTTTGAATGAATTTGAAGCAGCAGAATGGAATTCCTTTTGAAACGTTTGCAAAAACTTCTTAGGAAGTGTCAAGGTTGAAAATTACCGAGACATAGTTAATGATCTGTTGCTTTCCTACAAGGCACTGGGATGTAACATGTCCCTCAAGATCCATTTCCTGCATTCACATCTAGATTTCTTTCCAGACAATCTTGGCGCAGTTAGCGATGAGCATGGTGAGAGGTTTCATCAAGCTATATCAAGCATGGAGAAGCGGTACCAAGGTAAATGGAGTCCCCTTATGCTTGCCGACGACTGCTGGGCACTCAAGAGGGATCTACCACAAGCAAAGTATAGAAGAAAATCCACTGTCACTGATTTTCAATAATGAATATGTTTCGTTCATATATGCCTATATATTAACAATATTTCCAAATTCAAGTAGGTGTATCTCAGAAATATTGTGTAATAGAAAAAAACTAATGGTATATTTGGATTCAGGACATGTAGATATGATGCTATTTCTTTGTGGACAAAGAAAAATATTTTTTGATAAACCAGTTACGTGACAATGTTTGCAATTTTTAGTGTATTTATCCCAATACTAAAAAAAGACCGTCACGCAAAAACCATAGGTGATGGGAAATTTCTGATTAGATTTTTGAGTTCAGCATGAAAAGTTACACTAGAAACATAATCAGGTTCTCTTGTGCAAAAATCTTGTTGACCAGTGTTATTAATATGGAAAGAGAGGAATGAAAATGACATCTTTTTCTAGGATATGATAAAAACAATAAACTTGAAAAGCAGATTTAAAGACAAAAAATTGGTGTGCCCAGTCTAAATTACACATAGAGATCTCAGGAATAAATATAGCAGAATATTTCAACTGATACCTGCGTTCAGCAGAAATGGGATTTTCCTATGAAAGCACTATTTGATATATAAGAATAGATTCGATAAAAAGAAATCAATTTTTCACTTCTATATATTATACAGTTAAGAGATTTGCGAATTTGTATATAACAAAGACACTTATGTAAAATTCAATAATTGTTGTAAATTCTTTTTAGATTTTTTTCTTCTGCTTGAAAAACCATCGTTTTAGTTTTAATTGTGTTTTAGTCCGGTTATTGAGCTGTATATAATGAATTGTATATAGGTTGCTAAAATAATTCATTTTAGATTTTCTATTTTGTTTAAGAAACCATTGTTTCAGTTTTAATTGTGTTTTTAGTCCTGTTATTGAGTTGTATATAATGAATTCTATATAGGTTGCTAAAATAATTTATTTTATATTTTGTTTTAGAATACCATTGTTTAAGTTTTAATTATGTTTTTAGTCCTGTTATTGAATTGTATATAGGTTGCAAAATATTTATTTAGGCGCAAGTATCCCGAGCTGGGATATCGCATCCGATATGTCAAATAAAATATAATAATAATAATAATAATAATAACACATATATAACAAAGATACAGTGTTAAGAGTTTTCGTCAATGAGATGTGCCGTCTGCCTTACGACGGCGTAGTTAGCTGACTGTCCACCAGGTCGCGTGTCACCGCTTCCAGGTCAATACCTTGTCGCCAGTACACTCTTTCAAATGTCCCTCAATAGCCACCACCGTCAACCACATCTTTGTGGAGTCCTTTCTTCAGGCCAGACCTTTCACTCTGGTACACTTTTCCAAGGTGTCCTGATACTACAGAACACACACTGTCCAACTTGATATTCTTTTTTTTTTTGTAGATCTGACTAGCTTTCATTATAGTGACCTAAGTTGAGAAACCCCAATTTTTTTCTTTATCAACTAGTGCCTTAATTACTATTGCAATTATTTCGTTAATTCAGTCATTACATATTTCCAATTTTTTCATCCTGGTAGACACAACAAACTATATTCCATAACAATTGATTTAAAAATTTTCATAGAGATATAAATTAAATAGTAAAAAAACGTCTCTGGAGATGAGTGTCTTTTCAATTTATTCATATAATCGCAAATTCTCGGATATCTCTGCCTTTCTACAGAAATACATAAAACGAATAAATATAAACGACGTTAGATATATTAATGGCGTTTACTAGTTTATAATTATTTGTTCTGTACTCCTTTAGAAAGACAGGGATACCCTAAAGTTTAGATTACATTTATCAAATGAAAAGAAACGTATCTCTAAAGCCTTGTTGTATTAATCAAAGCTTATAATATATTCAATATTTTAAATCATCAATCATTTTTGTTTTTTGTATTTTAATAATAGAATACATTTACAGAATATTTTCGAAGGTTTATTAATACAACAGAACTGTAAAACCTGGTATTATTTTTTTTAGAGGTGAGTAGCTCATTGCAGTGTTGTAAATGTGAAAAAAAAAACTGATTTTTCTTATTCAAATAGAGCTTTATTCTCTATTGTAAATTTTCGTTCATTGAATCATTCAATATTTCCTTTTTTATCAATAAAGAATATGTATCATATATAAGAGTTGATTCATAGTTCTCCAACTAATCATATTGTAACGCATAAAATTGTTAAATAAATAAATACATAAATAAATTGTTGTATCATCCTGAAATTTTTGCCATTCCTATGGCAAGGACAAATCAACATTTATAAAACATCAGAGAGGCAATAAGGAAGTTTTACAAAATAATTAATCTATTCATCAAATAATAATTATTTTGCTACAATATTGCTTCAGTTTAATTAATTAATTGTTCCCACAGAGTATGTGTGTGAGATCACAAGAAAATAGGCGCTAACCGTAAGAAGATAAGTTTTTGTTTACTATTGTGATAAGTTAATCTCTTATTTGTTATCTTTCACATGCAGATCAATGAAAATAATGTGTAATCAATCTTCTTAAATCAGTATTTTAAAAAGGTCTTAGAAAAGTGAACATAACATGATACTATTTTAAATAGCGCTAGTATTTTATTTCAGTATATCTCGCATAATTTGATTTTTATCAATCATATGCCTCATAGTTGCAAAATATAGTCAATTCAACTCTATAAACGAAATCTTAAAACAATTATTCATCATGAAGCAATAGCGCGCCATCTATACATATAAAATGAAATGATTTAAAAGCACGAATGTTTCTTTTATGCATAATACAAACTTCCACCGCCCCCACTGCGATGAGAAAATATATTGGGAGGGCTTGGCTCATCAGTAATGAACCCTCCCAGCGGTTTCGCCAATTTAATCCACCAGACCGCTTCTCAGAGCTCCAACACTGCATTGGACGACTGTTCCCATATACGCAGCACTGAAGGATGGAATCTCAGAAATGGTTTCCAAGAAAACAATGGACATAAGCATATAGGACAGTAGAATTACACTCAAATATTTGCATCGAGCAATGCTTCAGCACTGATGAGCCAAGCCCTCCCAATATATTTTTTCATCGCAGTGGGAGCGGTGGAAGTTTGTATTATGTATAAAAGAAACATTCGTGCTTTTAAATCCTTTCATTTTATAATTATTCATCATGTTCTTGGAAAAAAAGTTAGATTCTTAAAATGACTAAAATATACGTTATGAAGTTATTTCGCCAAAATTGTTACAAAAATAAATATTTGAAAATGCATTGAATCAAAATGTAATTTATTTACCAGTATTTCATTTGGCTTAACGCCAACCTTTTTCAAGGTATTGCAAAATATGTGCCTTTTTAAATAAAGATCTATTTATGGATTGCTCTATTTTCAAAAATATATAAATATATATTATTTTGAATTATCTTTTTATATTTTTTCAAATATAATTGATAAAAATATTGTATATATGCATTCATCTTTTACATCAAATATGTATATTTAGTAGATCTTTTGGCATAAATATGGAAAGAGCTTTGAACATGTGAAACCAGATTACATTTCAAAGATAAAAGGGGAGTGCTATTTTGTGAAAAAGAGCAAAAATACCACCATCAAACTCTACTCCAGATCCCGCCTAAAAAAGAGAGTTGGGCTAAAATATAAAAACATTTTGTGTGGAAATATAGCATCCCTTTTCTCGTATCTTCTGTTATTCGAATTGGTTTTGCCGGTTCAGTTTTATCCTACTGACCCTGTGATAAATATAGTCAATAAAATATACCTTTGTGGATGATCATCAGCACGCCATCTGTATTTGAAAAGTTGAACTATTCTGTATATAGTGAAGCCTTCTGTAAATAAGGGAATAAAAGGATACACGTAATAAATTGATATTTTATGACAACCCGATATTGTCTACAATACAGCAATAGATCAATCTACAGTCGAAACTAAACCAGTTGTATAGGAAGGTATAACAAATGAAAAAAAAGTTTTGAAATGACAATATAAAATATAATTTTTTAAATATAGTTTAAATTACAATAAAATGAATTTCTCAGGATATATTTGTTGGATTTATATTATTTATATAAATAATATAAACTGGCCTCTCTCTCTTTCCATCTCATATTTTTCATTCTTCATGTATTATTTATTTAAGTAACCCAGGTTCCTGGAGCGTACAGAAGTCGCCAACTACCCGGGATGTCCTTCTGACCTAAGTCTTCTTGGATTTATATACAATGCCAGTGGTAGTCCAATTAATGAGGTGTCGCCAGGCAGATTTCTTTCTTGGGAGATTTTCTAGGGATGCTGGACATATGTTGGTGATACCTAGGAGAGTGGCTGTCTGGAATCTTTGGTATTGGAAGGTTGGGCAAGTGAAGAGGAGGTGGTCTACAGTTTGGTCTTCATCTTGGCAGTGGGGGTCTTCATGTATTTATTGTTGAGGGTTCAGGCAAGAATCCTCACGCCACCTCGCGGCGGGGGATGTTCGACTTGTGTTCCGGGACTGGATATAAATAAATCCGGTACCTAGGAAGCACCGACGACTCAGAGTGGATTATTAACAAATCAACGGGCAAACACAACATTTATCATTATATAATCATATTTATTCATATTTATATTCAATCTGTATTTAACCTTATATAATCTTATATGAACTTTGAAATAAAGTAGCTTCAATCTCTCTCTCTCTCCCTCTAAGCATAGCGTTGAAGTTTTTTTTATTTTTTAACAAAGCAAATTAGCCAGGCCTTATCCCAATATTCTTAACATCATAGAAAGGAAACTAATTTTCTTTAAATAAACATTCATTCAATAAACAATTGATATTTTGAACTATGGTGGAAGAGAGAGAGAGAGAGATTGAAACTGATTTATTACAATGTTCATATAAGATTATATAAGATTGAATATATATAAAATAAATATGAATAAATAAGATTATATAATGATAAATATATGAATAAATAGATATAAAATAATTTATAGGTATACATATATATATAGAAATATATACAAGTCGTCATTGGTGGCGCCCACCGCGAGAAAGACTCCGCCACCGATGGACTGCGAGAGTTCTTTTCCACAGAGTGGGCAGGTCGAGGTGATGGCTGGTGTTACTCACCTCAAGACCAAGATAATACTTGTAGAGAGAGGCCAGTTTATTTTATTTATGTAAATAGTGTAAACTCGTCAGGTTTTTTATTTATTTTACCTTTGGTTTCTTCAAACAAATATATCCTGAGATATTCATTCTGATGTAATTCAAACTATATTTAAGAATTTATATTTTATATTTAAATTTCATTTTTTTTAAATTTGTTATACCTTCCTATACGACTGGTTTTCTTTAGGCTGTAGATTGATCCATTGCTTTATTTTAGACATGACCGTTCTGGTTGTCATAAAATATTAATTCATTATGTGTATCTTTTTTGGTCCTCTATGTACAGAAGACTTGTAGTAACATAGCATGAAAATTGATTACTATAACATATATCGATTATAATTGAATTAAATAAATATAAAATTATTTGCAGAGTCTCTTTATTCAGATATTGGGAGGCAAGCTTTCACGCTTCATCAGGCCACTGGCTTCGCAAAGGCGTGCAACATACATATAATAGAAATTCACAGACTCTGTTGTATTAATCTATTCGATGAATAATAAATATATTTGAAATATTCAAATATTAAGAAAATTTGCCACAATATAGTCCTATGCTACTTCAGCAACACTTTTAAACAGTTTTTTTTAGCCTGAAATTCAACCTATAAATATTATATTTAGCGCTTTCATGTCCGAATTGATTAGGTCTGTCAAATTAGATGGATATTCTAAAGGATTCTAAATTAAGATTCTATGTTTGGTACTGTTGGATTTGTGAATCATAGCTTTATCGGTGTTTGAGCTATATTAGTTAAAACCTTCAAATGCTCACAAAGGTATAGTCACCCTCTATTGTGAATGTAAAGTTAGAATTTCTTATTTTTATCGCCATATTCACTCATGTGATAACAATTAAACACTTTCTTTCACATTACTGAAGGTAACTCTTTTCCCAGCAAAATTAATTTGAATTCACAGTCATTTTTAATAGAATCGGATTATTTTTTATTTGTGATCCGTTAGCTATCTTTATATTGACAATTTCGTGTTTCTTTTCAAAAATATATACGAAGTCCATCAAAATTTTGAATTTTTTTTATTAGCAAATAAAATGTTTATATGTGGTTGAAATATGATTTCTATAACACTCTAACTACTTTGCCTATATTCAGAAATATAAGCATAAAACATTTAAATAACTATTTTGTGTATTTAAATATAAAAATACACTAATGAACAAAACTTAAGAATATTGTACTTTTATAATGTATATCGAGTTTCAGACAATAACTCTGAAAGATATTACAGTCCCCTTTATTGAAGACCTACGAGATAACCAATTATGAACAAAATTGCTTCTGTCTATTTAAAAAATAAAACAGATAACCAGAAACATCAAAGACTTTCCATTTCCTTAAGTTTTGACCATGAGTTTAATATCATTTATCTTGTCATTTATTTGTTATCAAGCCAGAGAAGATTAAAAATCATTCAAAATCTTTAAACGTCTCAAAAATAAAAAGATACGGCAAATACGAATTGTTATTATTTATATTATTAAATTCACATGTGTAATTGATAAGCCTAAATACAAACTAAATAATAATAACAAAATTGTTGTAAACCACATGTATATTCATCTTAATCTCTTTGGTTTAAAAAATACCTGGATACAGTATTGATAAAAAAAATATGTAAAATTAATTTTTGTGTATGATGCAGAACAAGATTATAGGATTACTTTGTGCGTCATCTATATATATATATATAAATCAATGTTTGTATGTTTGTTTGTTTGTATGTCCGGTATACAAATTCGCAGTAGTTCACTAATTCAAACCAAAATTTCCATACATAGGTAAATAAATACGGGGAAGACGATAGGCTATTTTTAAAAATATATAAATCAATTATTAAAACTATATATTCAAATTATTTTACTTAGCTCACGAACAGCGCCCTCTATCAAAGATTAGATTGAATTATGCTGATGCAAACAAATAGATAATGCTAATAACAAACAATTATTAAAAAATCTTATCTAAATATATATCACTCGGGTAGATATGCACACGGGTCAATCCCGGGGCGAAGCCCGGGTCACCCGTCTAGTCTGTTATAAAATATACGAATTATTTTTGACGCCTATAATTCTTTTTGAATAAATCAATTATAAACTACCCTTACTGAATGAAAAATAATGACAGTAACATTATAAAATTGATTTATATTAAAAAGAGAATTTTACAAGATTAAATCTTCTAAAAAAAAGACGTACAAAAAAAGCGTAAATTCAATAAAATATAAGAAGGTTAATATGAGAAATATTAGCTTGAAAGATATCCCGTGTGCCATTCTAAATCCCTAGGACAACATTGAAACATCCGGGAGCTAAGCTGGAACTTCAAGGAAACTCTAAAACGTAGACTTTAAATTCCTGTATAGAAATCCCGAATAAATCCTTAGGAAAGTCTCCTGGCAAACTCTTTGTTTGTATCTTCGCTGAATATCATCCTTGGGTTTATTCTGACTTGAATATCGAATAATTGTATATACATGTTTTAAAATTCTAATAAATTTCAGCAAATTCAATTTATAGATTAACTATTTATTACACATTTTCTATTTAGTTTTTCTAAACATAGATCTTATAAAAATTCGAAACTATTATAGAGGCGTATGATTCTTTTAAAAATTAAACAATTTCTACTGTCCTTACTGCAATGTAAAAATTAATGGGATGACCTGGCCCATAAATTTTTCTATTACAGTAAGGACAGTAGAAATTGTTTAATTTTTAAAAGAATCATACGCCTCTATAATAGTTTCGAATTTGCATAACTGATGGCGCTATGATGCATCATAGTCCTTATAGTAAAATAAATTATTTTATGACACGCATATGATTCTCTTTGAATCGAACATTTGTTTTATTTTAAAACGAATCATACGCGTCAAAATAGTTTATATTTCGTATAACAGATGACGCAATAATGCATCATATATTAATAGTTCAAATAATAAATTATTGTGTGAAATATATATTTATTAAAAGAGCTTATCGTTCAGGCCACATAAATCCACATGCCAGATTTTACCGTTATTTTTACTTTATACAGCCGTCGTACCAATATTTGTATTATATAGCAATATTAAACCTGTGGGGGGTCGGTAGAAGGCTGGTTAAACCGTTTGGTTTACGACCACTACGACCCGGGTTCGATCCCCGCATTGGACACTTTTTTCTGTTAAAAAAAAAATGCTCCAATGGCCCCCCGATTCTTGCAAAAGTCCAACCCCACCAGCGAGTGCAAGTAACCAAACGGGGCTCTGGCACATTTGTAAGTGCAAAGTAGAACTGCTTTCACATGTGTAGACATGTGGTGCGCTTACAGTAAAAAGCAGTCGCTAACTACCCACCATGATTATCATGGCCTGTACCACGTGTACTAGGGATAAGCAAAAAAAAAAAAAACCTGTCTTTTAGATACCTTAAAATATATTCAATTGTATTTTTTAATCTAATATTTCATAATTTTACTAATATATTATAAATACAATCAGAATAATATTATTAGACACACAAACATACATATATATTATATAAAGATAATTCTATTATATTTAGTCAAATCGAAAAGGAGATTTTATTCTCTATTATTGATATTCAATAAAATATATATATGGCCGCCCTCCGATGGCCCCCGAATCTTGCAAAAGTCCAACTCAGCAGCGAGTACAAGTAACCAAACGGGTCATTGAAACATTTGTAAGTGCAAAAGTCTAACTCTTTTTCACATGTGTAGACATGAGGTAGAGCAAACAGTAAGTTATTATTTAAAACTATCCCTTCCTGAATTACCCACCAGGATTATCATTGCCTGTACTACGTTTACTAGGGACAATAAAAATATAAATCTACGTATTTACCACAATTCTTCACAGAAGTCAGTTCCTGACTTACCCACCATGATTTTCAAGGCCTGTACCACGTGTACTAGGAAAAATAAAAAGAATCTGTACAAACACAAATGAATTCAACACAATTCTCCAAAGAAGTCATTTAAAAACTATATTAGCTTTACGTTGTATAGGTACATAAACAATATATAAACACAGAGATAGAGCAAACAGTGAGTTATTATTTAAAACTCTTCCTTCCTCATCTCTTTTTTTTGAGATCGGCGGAAAGGTTCAGCCAGCACGTTCCGTTGCCATTAGCGCCGCCCCGTGACTGGGCTGGAAATTAGGGAGAACGTGATTAAATATATGGCGGGGAGTATAGAATTATCAGCTCCTGTCAGCATTCTTTTGTTAGCTCTCCTCTCTGTCTGTGTGTGGACTATTTTCCATAGCATATATACCTCATACTGTAGCATATCCCACCATATCTCTCATATTGTATAGAATTATCAGCTCCTGTCAGCATTCTTTTGTTAGCTCTCCTCTCTGTCTGTGTGTGGACTATTTTCCATAGCATATATACCTCATACTGTAGCATATCCCACCATATCTCTCATATTGTATAGAATTATCAGCTCCTGTCAGCATTCTTTTGTTAGCTCTCCTCTCTGTCTGTGTGTGGACTATTTTCCATAGCATATATACCTCATACTGTAGCATATCCCACCATATCTCTCATATTGTATAGAATTATCAGCTCCTGTCAGCATTCTTTTGTTAGCTCTCCTCTCTGTCTGTGTGTGGACTATTTTCCATAGCATATATACCTCATACTGTAGCATATCCCACCATATCTCTCATATTGTATAGAATTATCAGCTCCTGTCAGCATTCTTTTGTTAGCTCTCCCCTCTGTCTGTGTGCGAACTAGTTTCCATAGCATATATACCTCATACTGTAGCATATCCCACCATATCTCTCATATTGTATAGAATTATCAGCTCCTGTCAGCATTCTTTTGTTAGCTCTCCTCTCTGTCTGTGTGTGAACTATTTCCATAGCATATATACCTCATACTGTAGCATATCCCACCATATCTCTCATATTGTATAGAATTATCAGCTCCTGTCAGCATTCTTTTGTTAGCTCTCCCCTCTGTCTATGTGCAAACTATTTCCCATAGCATATATACCTCATACTGTAGCATATCCCACCATATCTCTCATATTGTATAGAATTATCAGCTCCTGTCAGCATTCTTTTGTTAGCTCTCCTCTCTGTCTGTGTGTGAACTATTTCCATAGCATATATACCTCATACTGTAGCATATCTCACCATATCTCTCATATTGTATAGAATTATCAGCTCCTGTCAGCATTCTTTTGTTAGCTCTCCCCTCTGTTTGTGTGTGAACTATTTCCATAGCATATATACCTTATACTGTAGCATATCCCACCATATCTCTCATATTGTATAGAATTATCAGCTCCTGTCAGCATTCTTTTGTTAGCTCTCCCCTCTGTTTGTGTGTGAACTATTTCCATAGCATATATACCTTATACTGTAGCATATCCCACCATATCTCTCATATTGTATAGAATTATCAGCTCCTGTCAGCATTCTTTTGTTAGCTCTCCCCTCTGTCTGTGTGCGAACTAGTTTCCATAGCATATATACCTCATACTGTAGCATATCCCACCATATCTCTCATATTGTATAGAAGATATAATCTCAAATATCTCTGGGTGGGGTTCAATATTTATTCATAATAACAACAGGCAAAATACAATCATTTCAAGAAGTCTGTTAGTAAATTATTTTAACATCGGGTGTACAAAACAATCCCAAAATGAAATCGATAGACAATATGCAAATAGAGGTTCATAGAAGTTTTAATAGAGATATTTGACATTTCTATATGAAATTTATCAAAGGAAAAGCGAAATTCGAAGGACATTCACTACACTAAACATCTGGAAAGCATTATAAGAATAAAGGAAGGGATAAACTAGGTATAGAGAGAATAGTCTGGAATTAGAAGATATGAAGTAAATTTGTCAGAACAGGAAGAAACGAAACGTTTCACGTTAACTCTCTTATAAACATGAAGAAAGACATTCTTATTTTATCTATTAGGTGATCATTTCTCAGAAAAATATTATATACTAACAGTTAACAATAATAACTATAAAAATAATCTCTTCATTTCGTTTTCTATTTATAAAACTGTATTTTTATATCAAATAGAAAATTTCTTAAATACCATTCCCGAGTAAAGAGTATTGGCGATAGAAAATGATAAAAATGATAAATAAAATCATCCCAGGTAAATATTTACAGATAAAGGAAGGTAATATGATTGAGTTTCTAACAAGGAATTTATTGTCTCAGTAGATTTCGAAGTAAGCTGGCTTGTTTCATTAGTGGCTGATCCAATGGGGTTGTAAAATGGCTCCTGATGAAAATATATGGCAGTTATTGGATAGACGATAAATGACAGACTTTCATTCGTGAAGATTATTTTTTTATTTATGAATCAACCAGACGCGATATTGAAATATTTGCACTTATTACAGTGTAAACAAAATAAAAAACAATTTAGAACTTAGAATTAAATATTTACAAATTTACATATATTAATCGACAGAGTTCATTAAATTTATATAGACAAAGTGGCTGATGTAAAAGAGTTAAATAATTTGGATCAGGGAACAATCAATGTCTCCCTTCAGTTTAGTTCGGACAGTCGTAGATAAGGTGAAGAGCAGTTTGTACAGTTCATCCTAAGGAACAATTTGGTGTTTCTGATAGATCTCTTTTATGTAAGTATTTCTGGAATTTTCTGTGTGATTTGAAAAATTGAGTGACTATAAAATTTGGATGGAACTGTGTAGGAATTCTGTTTGGAAAAATCAATTCATAGAAAGAATGAGCCAAAAACTAGTTTAGGCAAATTCAGACAAAAAGCCAGACTGTATACCAAGTTTTCAGCTCATTCTTTATCATCATTAGCAAAGTCTTTTACTAGGGTGATTAACAAATGCATCGTTCTTATGTATAATAAGGGGAGAGATGTCTCTTTTGATACATGAATATAAGTTTGTGTTTCGTGTGTGAATGTACTCACTGTTTGCAAATAAGATCAAACTGACAACTTTATGAAGCATTTAATAGGTATTTATTGGGAGAAATAAGTGCCTTTTTTGAACATGTATATCACACATTGCCATATATTTACAATATTGCTATGTGAAAAATTAGGTAAGACCAACTTCGCGATGAGAAAACAATTTATTTCAGGCAAGAACAAACTATGAGTGATAAACAAAATATAAGAAATGGGGAAGTTTAAAGAGTAGCAAAATATGAACATAAAAATGATACTCTGTTAAAATAAAATAATATATACACCTATCCCCCGATTTACACGGTAGATACGTTCCTGAGAAAAACGTGTAAATCGGGGGATAGGTGTACACAGAAATAAAAATAGAATGCATTGACAGGTTAAAATATGTAGTCAGCACATAAGCTCTGGATTCCTCGTGAGATGTGTACACAGCGCATGTGTTCAATCACAGTAGCATTTAGTATAGTGCGATAAAAACGAAAAAACTTATTTGGAAAACCGTGTAAAAGCGAAAACGTGTAAAAAGTACCGTGTAAATCGGGGGATAGGTGTACGTACTTTACGACAATATATTTAAAAACAATCTATCATCTGTCCTTTTTAGACACGATCATGAGGAATACTATTTTTTTGATCCGATTGATGCAATCATTTTAAATATTCACTAATTCACATACATATATGCACGATCAGGAAATGTCCTTTCAATCTATCCACCTAATCCAAGTACAAATCCATTTTTGTATTATTTTTCACATTGATTGGTGTTCTCACACTCTTCCGGCCTAAATAGCTGTTTCATGGTTTTTCAAGACCCCACAGACCAGCTTTTTTATTTTGGTCGTTAAGGTACAGTTTGCACAATGCTGACGAGAACCAACATACCGAAACACGTACGTGATTAGCTTTCTTTTTTATTAATCAAGAAACAATATTTGGCTAATTCTGGAATAATTGAAAATCAACGATTAGTTTATATTTATTCTGATAGATGGCGCAAGCCATCAGCAACTTTTATTTGCACGATCAGAAAATGCCATTTTCTCATATATATGCGCTTATCTGTTATCAAAATTCGAAACTATTTTAAACGCGTAATATTCTTTTTGAAATTAAACAATTTCTAACTGCCCTTACTGGTAGATTAAATTGGCGAAACCGCTGGGAGGGTTCACCACTGATGAGCCAGGCCCTCTCTTTAATTTTTCCATTGCAGTAAAGGCAGTAGAAATGGTTTAATTTCAAAAAGAATCTTACGCGTTTGAAATAGTTTCGAATATATCTATATACATAATGAAAATTCTAAATTCTATAGGAGAAATATTTTGAACACCTTTCCATTCAGTTAGGTAAAATGTATCGTAATTTTTAATGTTCTCAATTATTCACATCACGCATATAAAAAAGAGTAAAACTTAGTTTTATTGTGTTTTAAATATTTACGAATAATTCAATTTGGTAAAATAGTTGATCACGTTGGATTCTATTATGGAAAGCTAATACATTTTGCAATTAAATATCTAAAGGCGGTGGATAGATAAAAGCGAAGGCATTATTACTGTTGGAGTCATTTAGAGAAAAGCAATTTTACTGATCCATTAAAGAGGTGAGGGATATTTTTTAATAATTTCATATGGGGGGTATTCCATTTCTTTGTGTTTTTCCTATTCAATGTTTTCCTTTCATTTTCTTCTTTTTTATTAAGAATTTCTCTATTGACTTTGTAAGCTCTCTTTCTCTACTAATATACTATTTGAATGAATAGAATTCATTATTACACATCTTTTCAAGAAAATATGTTTGGTATTGTGATTATTAAACGAAGAAAATTATTTGTTTGTGTGTTTTCTTTTCTCAAATAGACAGAATATTACTGGAAATACTAGGTATACAATTTATTTTGAATCATAGTTTTGGTTGAATTTCTTATCTCATCGTTTCTTTTTTATTAATAATATTATTTTCTTTTATAATGAGCTTATAATTGTTTGAAAATGTAAACCGACTCAATTACCCCTAGCCGGAATATCGCGTTTTGTGTGTTTAAATAAATAAATTCGGGTATTTTCGGTGTAAAAAAGAAAAACAAGTACTTATCACCTTAAATCTATTTTATTACACATTAATATATCAAAAACAATTATAAAAGTATTAATCTAATATAAAAAATGTAACTAAGCTAGATAAAACAAGGTTGACATTTCTATGTACGAGGTGTGTTCAAAAGGTATCGCGACTTTTGTGTTTTCTCAAATATTATTTATTTATTCATGAATACCTATTTTGTCCCCTTCAAAGTAATCCCCATGAGATATTATACACTTGTGCCAACGGGTTTTCCAATCTTCGAAGCACTTCAAAAAATCATTTTTAAAAATCTTTTTCAGCTCCTCCTTCGATGCCGTCTTTATCTCGTCAAGCGTAGCGTAACGTCGTCCCTTCATAGGCCTCTTCAGTTTAGGGAACAAGAAGAAGTCACACGGGGCCAGATCTGGGGAATACGGTGGCTGCGGCATCATTAGTATGTTGTTTTTGGCCAAAAAGTCGCGCACAAGCAACGATGTGTGAGCAGGGGCGTTAACGAAGTGCAAAAGCCAATTTTTGTTCTTCCACAAATCCGGGCGTTTCTGGCGGATTGCTTCGCGCAAATTGCGCATAACTTACAGGTAATATTCCTTATTGACCGTTCTACCCTGTGGCAAGAACTCATGATGCACCACGCCCCTGCAATCGGAGAAAACTGTCAGCAAAACTTTCACATTCGACCGGACTTGGCGCGTTTTTTTCGGTCTTGGTTCGTGCGGCAGCTTCCATTGAGATGATTGAGCTTTGGTTTTCACGTCATAACCATAATCCCACGCTTCGTCACCAGTTATTACCCTCTGGAGCAAATTTGGGTCGTCGCGGACAGAGTCCAACATCTCATTAGCAATGTTCATGCGATGCTGTTTTTGGTCGCAATTGAGCAATTTTTGTACGAATTTCGTGGCGACCCGTCTCATGCCCAAATCATTGATAAAAATCGAATGGAACGAGCCAATCGATATGTTTAGGTCCTCAGCAACTTCTCTAACGGTGATTCGACGATTGGCCAATATCATTTTCTCCACTTCATTAATTTTTTCGTCTGTTGTTGAAGTGCTCGGGCGTCCGGCACGCTCTTCGTCGTTCACATCTTCTCGGCCTTCTGAGAACATTTTGTACCACCAATAAACGTTGCTTCGGTCCAAGGTAGCTTCTCCGTATGCCACAGTCAACATTCGGAATGCATCCGCGCACTTAATTTCGTTTTTTAAACAAAATTTGATACAGGTTCTTTGATCCATTTTTTTAATAGGTAAAAATCGAAGACGATCCAAAACACCTGCAAGCAAAGCAGCTGTCAACAATTAAGTGAACATTCAAAATGGCCGAGCTTGTCGGCATAAGTGAGAGACATGAGTATCAACATAAAGCCACAAAAAGATCGAAATTCGAATATACGTAACCCGCGAAAATTCAAAAGTCGCGATACCTTTTGAACACACCTCGTACATCTGCTAGTTAAAATCTATGTTCTAATTATTAATTCATTTAATTTTTATTTAAATTTTATTTATTAAAAATAATGAAAGCATATACTGACCAGGAGCACATGTGTTTTTAGATGGCAGAGCGCCATCTAGTGGAACAGAAATCAACTAAACATTGATTTAACCTGTTCCCTGATATTTGGCCAACCCAATTTCTTGATAAATCAAGAAAAGCCATCCACGAACGGGTTTATTTATATACTTAACTTTTATTACAAAAATGTAGGAATCCCGCATTGGACACTTTTTTTATGATTAAAAAAATGCTCCAATGACCCCGATTCTTGCAAAAGTCCAACCCCACCAGCGAGTGCAAGTAACAAAACGGGGCTCTGACACATTTGTAAGTGCAAAAGTCAAACTGCTTTCCACATGTGTCGATATGTGGTGCACTTACAATAAAAGGAGTCGCCTATTTTTACCCACCATGATTATCATGTATCATGGCCTGTACCACGTGTACTAGGGATGAGAAAAAAAAAACATTTTCCTCCATCTTCTCCATTTGAGGCGTTTACATATAATGGTTTAAAAGGATATATAAAAAATGAATTTTCGAAAATTGATTATTTGAATATTTTGAATATTTGATTATTCCGAAAAATCATTTTTTATATATCCATTTAAACCATTATATGTAAACGCCTCAAATTATACATTTATATAGATATGTTGATCGTTTGCTATTAATCTATTAAATTTTTATAATATTCTTTCCTATATTTGAATTTTTACCTAATCCATACATAACAAATATTGTTTTAAAATCTCAGTCTTCCAATATAATCCTAAATATACCTCAGCCAGCAATCGTATTTAAAATTTAAAGTTTTATCTATTTGATAAAACCCACAAGCAATCAAAGGCAAAATAATTCTACTATTTTTATATATTTTTTATTTTCTAATTACTCTAAATAAATAATTAGAAAGGTAAACATACTGAACAAAAACAACTTATATATTGAAAGAAAATATGGCGTCTCTAAATATTTGAACATAATATGGTCAAATTTTAATAAATCTAATTCATTGATTTAAAATAAAATATACAGATATAAAATATAAATATATATGGTAATTTAAAACAACAACCTCATATGGTGTAGATAACTTATAACAAGATTGCCATGTTGTATATAGAGACACATCTATAAGTAATTATGCGCATGATTAATCTGTGTCTTTACATCACCCTATGTAATGTAATTTGTACAAAGTGGATAAATAAATAAAATCTGTAATAGATTTAAGAGTTGAGCTAAAGCAGAGATCGAGCATAGTATTGCCAAAACAACAGTCTAAAGATGGAACTCATAAATCAGGTAGATTTACAATTCCCACAAACAAGGCCACCCACACTGTCACATGTGGTGGAATGCAGAGACCCTTCTCACACCTGGACATGCCAAGGCCCCCCTTTTCTCAGAAACGCCCATGTCACATAAGGTCACCCCGTCTTTAATCTATAAATCATCACCTTACAGTGGCTTGACAGCTCAGTACAGTTCAGTCAGTTGAGTTGAGTTCACCCTTAGCGTCAGCTCACGTCGGTCGTACCTTATGTCGATCTCAACTATCATGTAGACGAGTAAGAAACTTCTATGTCTCCATCTTTCGCTCCTGGCTCAACTTTTATCTGTTTACGGAACTTTCTTAGTGCAACTGTGTCTTCGTTTTTTGTGTGGATATCCCCAAGCTTTTCCACTCTGCCTCGACCACGACTGCCTGTATTTTGTGAGAACTTTTAAAGGTCTTCCAAAGTGCAGAGAGGTACTGGAAAACTCTACATCCTGACTGTTCCTCTTGGTCAACACAGTACAACAAGAGCTACCAGGACTTCAACTTTTATTTCAGTAGTCGACAGGATCTCTACAAAAGCTACTGGAATTCTCACTCTTATTACATATATATAATCTCTCATGTCACAGTTTTCTTTAATATCTATATATATAATAATTAATTATATTTATTAATGCAGATTGCGCAAAATATTTTGCTACTTTGTTTAGTGAAGAAACTCGGCAGAAGATGAAGGTTTAATCCACAGACGACGTCGTTCAGCCATCGTCTGACTTGGGGCCAGTATTTATCATCAAATCTCCGTAATTTATTTGCTGCCACCAGCCACATTTTTCATGGATCCCACGGAATTCTAAAATATAGTTTTTAAAGTTTAAAATTTATCTTAGAATATGATAAGAAGTTTTATGGATGAAACATCATTTTTAAGGTTTTATTTCGCGTTTTAGCGATTTAAAAAGTTTGATAAATATATCGAAAAATTGATAAAGAATGTCTAAATTATGTCTATATTTAATATAGGCATTTATCTAACTAACAATATATATTATCTAGCTAACAAACACGTTTTTGTGTGAAAATAATAGTACAAAATGATATTAAAATTATTATAGACGCGTATGCTTCTTTTCCTTAATAAACGATTTATAATGACCTTACTGCATTGGAACAAATTAATGGGAGGGCCCGGCTCATCAGTGGTGAACCCTGCCAGTGGTTTCGCCTGTTTAATCTACCATACCATACAATTTTGATAACAGATGGCGCGCTAATGCATATTAATACAAAAGTGATATTGTACTTTGATCAGAGTTAGATAAATTAAGATAAAAGCTTCTCCTTATCGTGTAGCAACATTTTCTGATGGTTTGCGCCATCTGTAGGAATAATTATCAACTAACCGTTGATATTTATTTAGCTAACTATGGCGTAAGCCTTCAGAAACCTTTTGTTGCACAATCAGGAGATGTTTTTTTTTTCTAAATCTTTTTGTAATTTAAATTTTGATAGATTCAACTCATCCAATCGTTATCCAATATAAAATCAAATTGATTATTTTATTTTAATAGAAAAGAAAGCATAAATATATATATATAATATATATATATGTTATATAAAAATATTATTTTATTGAAAATTATATATCATAGATTCAAATATTCTGTTAAATCGACCGCCAGAGGTCACGCTTTGCATATAAAAACTCGTTGTTGTCCTTTCCCGATGGCCGGCTCAAATATTTGTACATTATGTAAATAATCTTTTGTTTTCCTTGTTCTACTCGCCTTGAGCTAGGCGGTACTTTTACAAAATTATGTTTTTCCTATATATTCCTCAGCTCAATTGAAGAAATCTCTGATCAAAAACTATTTTATCATTCACACGACTGCAGAAAATATCGTAAAATACTCATGTATACCAAAATCAAGCAACAAATAATAATTCTAAATAACAATCAAAATACAACAGAAATCTCTCATTCTTAAATATAACATATCATCATTTTTCTAAATATAACATATATATATACATATAAAGATTCGAATGATATTTTAATAATGTATATTTTCCAAGAAAAAATACAATATTTATGGCGAGTATTGATATTGATGATATTAATAAAATTGATATTAAAAGGAACGTGTTTGTAATGAATGAAAATAAAATCGAGACAGCAAATTAAAACTTTACGGTAATTGCAATAAGTTTTTTTATTAAGTTACAATAGCAAGTTTTCAAGCGTCAGCTCATCAGAACTTGGCATTCTAACTTAATAAAGAAATGTATTGCAATTATCGTAAGTAATTTATTGTGTTTTAACTTTTGCAATTATTTTAAGAATATTCAGTCAAAATTAATACTTGATGAAAGAGCTTTCTCTTTTAGAGTGCAAATCCCAAGATATGTGAACCGTTCGAACTGCTGGACGGTTTCTATAGAATTTTGTAATAGAATATAGGATATTATATGTTTAACAGGTGTACCTTTTAGCATTTAAATCGGGATTCATAACTCTGAAAAATATTTGATACACAGTGACCTTAATTAAAAACACACCAGATAACTAAGTGTGAACAAAATTGCCCCTGTCTCCTTAAAAAAAAAAACAGACAAACCGGCAATATCAAATTTTGGAACTTAAGTTTCATCTATGAGTGTTATTAATTGAAGAAAAAGTATATTATATATTTATTGATCATTGTTTCATATATCATTTATTTTACATATACGTCCATATATATTGTCGTATGTTGTTGTAATGGTTAGATTCTAACAGCCAGATCAGTATGCAATTATTTTTTTAATTTCAATTTAAAGCGCTATGTCCACCTAGGGACACTTGCGCTGTCATACATGTATGCCTTTACATTTGTCTATACATATTTATACAATACTTTCAGGCCGTAAATAGGATAGTCATATTGTGTTTACAATGAGAAAGAGAGAAAAAAACGAGAAACACAATACTTTTAGTACATAGTAAATTGATAATTGTAAGGTTTTGTATTGTAATTTCATATTTTCTTCTCTATAGCTTACACTGAATATAGCTTACCTTCTAATTCAAGTTCGAAACTTTTATCATAGCATTTGTTTAACTCTTTTAAAGAATAAAAAACTTTGTTAAGAGGAAGTTCCATTTTTCCTTCACCGGATCTCATCAAAATTGAATCATAGAGAGTTAAACCATATCCACATCAATCATTCATTCTTCCAATATTTAAATTTACATTTCCTCCACGACTCTCTCTAGCCAAGGAATATACTCAGCTCCTTGGTAAATCCTATAGTGAGTTGACGAAATGTTGAATTTGAAAAAATATAGATAATATTATTAATTGATCTGAAAATATTAATTAAACAAACCTGACATAATTTACTTGATGATTAATCATTCCTACACTTTTTCTTTTTGTATATATTACCAGAAATTAGAAAATCTTCAGAGTATTAATTAAATTAATACAATATTTAGTACCTTATATATGACTAAGTGTTATTCGAACTCATATTTCCCATTCCTTATAAGATTTCTTATAAGTCAAAGTCGAGCCTTTTCTCCATATATATTTATTTAATAGCATTTTAGTCTACTTTGCATCTTCTTTCTTTTCACGCTGTTTATACAAATTACCTCTGCTATATATATTTGAGAACCTCTTGCCATTGGTATCCATCTTGCTATGTGATAGCCGTCTGTAGAAGGGTTTTTACCCGAAAGCTCGTGCTCGTTTTATATAAAAGACACCCATCTTCCTAATGGGCTGGTTCATTTCAAAACAAAGCCTTTATTAAGGACACTCATCCCATTCCATATTCTCCCAGATGTATAAACAGAGGTAAACATATGTGAGCAATCGTTACCTACAAAATATCTACAGAAAGAGATAATTAAATCGATCTTTCTTCAAGTTGGAATTATCATCTGTGTTGCCCCTATTGTCAATGCTTTGTCATTAGATTTTCTACAATGCAATAATAATTTAAAACCATTTGATACTTGTTTCTGTGCAAGATAATTCTATATGCATTTCATGCTGAATAGGTGATTTAAGAAAACCATAATTTGTTTTATTGAACAAACTCTTTCGCTAAAGTGTCCATGCCTACACATGTAGAATGCAGTTCAACTTTTACACTTACCAGTATGTAATACTGCCGTTCGGTTAACTGCACTTAGTGGTGGGGTTGAACTTGTGTCAGAAATCGAAGGGATGCAAACAATTTCTTCTTTATAAAAATGTTTCCAGTGCGGGTATCGATCCCAGGTCGTGGCTACAGATTCACCACAGGAAGGAAGCACAGATAGAGCTCTTATACTCCAGGCAACACAGAACCCAACAACAGCCTCCAGGTCCGACACATGTTGAATTTATCCAGCCAGTTAACCTGGACGCGTGGATTCTTGGTATCTAATTCAGGATACCTAAATACTTATCCCAGGATTTCTCTGGTTATATAGGTATATCCAATGATGAATCAGATATCAATAATAGTACTTACATAAAAACCTCGATATAGCAATCCCCAATTGGACTCAAATTTTGGTTTATTATAGCAATAGTTTATTATAAAACACCCGAATGACCCGACCAATTTGGAAATGTGTTTGCAAAATATTCTTATTAACAATCAGTTTCCTTTTGTACATATTATTATTGGCAATAGGTTTCTTATGTTTAATGTTCTTATTGACAATATGTTTCCTATATGTGTGTTATATATTATTCATTATATACCAATATGTTACCTATGTTGTATTTTGTTTATTGGCAATATGTTTCCTATGTTATATATTATTCATTTACAATATGTTTCTATGTTATATATTTTAATAATTGGCAATATGTTTGCTATAATATAAAATATCATTAGCATTATGTTTCCTATAATATAAATTATCATTGGCAATATGTGTTTCCTATAATACATTATATCATTGTAAATATTTGTCTTATAAAATAAATTATCATTGGCAATGGATTCTCAATGTTCTAAATTATCACATTAGCAATGTTTCCTATTTTACATATTATTAGCAATATGTTTGCTACGATATAAATTATCATTGGCAATATGTTTCCTATAATATAAATTATCATTCCCAATATGTTTCCTATGTTATAAAATATCATTAGCAATATGGTTATTATAATACATATACTTATTGGGAATATGTTTCCTATGTTATAAATTATCATTCCCAATATGTTTCCTATAATACATATACTTATTGGCAATATGTTTGCTACGATATAAATTATCATTGGCAATATGTTTCCTATAATATAAATTATCATTCCCAATATGTTTCCTATGTTATAAAATATCATTAGCAATATGTTTCCTATAATACATATACTTATTGGGAATATGTTTCCTATGTTATAAATTAAAATTGACAATATGTTTCCTCTATAATACTTATTAACATTGACAATATGTTTGCTATGATATAAATTATCATTGACAATATGTTTCCTATGTTATAAATCAAAATTGACAATATGTTTCCTCTATAATACTTATTAACATTGACAATATGTTTGCTACGATATAAATTATCATTGACAATATGTTTCCTATAATACATATACTTATTGGCAATATGTTTCCTATGTTATAAATTAACATTGACAATATGTTTCCTATAATACTTATTATCATTGGCAATATGTTTGCTACGATATAAATTATCATTGGCAATATGTTTGCAATACTATATATTATAAATTATATATCATAAGATACATATTGCCAGAATAAAATTTTACAAATTTAAACAACAGTGAGGGGACATTCTAATGTTGGCTGGAATAATTAGAAATGTGAAGGAGCTCAGGGACAATAGGCGAGGACATTTTATCACTAATTGAATTCTATTCTGCAGTAATGGAGACCGTGACTCGCCCAATTCATTCTCTTTCATTATGAAATTGAAGTAAATATTTGGTAATTCTATCTTCACAATTAAATCTTAATTGTGAGAAGATAATTGAGTGCTATAGCCGTTTTAATTGGTGTAGTAGCATTATTTGACATATATAGGTTTAGTAAGCAATTGATGCATTCTCGCTAATGGAGGAGAGACCTATATAATGGACACCCTTAAATAAATTATTGACTTTACTATTATTTATCTGTTATTTTCTCTGTTAATTCTTGACGTTGAGAGTCAGGAATGGAAGATACATATTATTTAACTATTAATTTATCAAATTATATATTGAAACCTCTCTTTGGAATACATTTTGGGAGGTCTCAGTACCAATTCCCGTGTTTACTAATCCTGACGTGTTTAAAAATCATAATGAGAGTTAAGATTAGATCAGAGTTAGTAAAAATAGGACAACCTTAAGCATATTTCAATATTATGATGCATTAGTGTGACATATGTTATCAAAATGGTAGATTAAACTTGCGAAACCGCTAGGAGGGTTTAACACTGATGAGCCAGGCCCCCCATTAATTTTTCCATTGCAGTAAGGACAGTAGATATTGTTTTATTTTTAAAAGAATCATACGCATTTATAATATTTCAAGATCATTAGCCTTATTAATAGCCTTAAATAATATTTTATTGTTTTTTTTTTATCTTAAGCATCCTCGTTAAACATTTAGATGGGTCTTTGAGCCAAAGCCTGCATTAGATTCATCACATTCATCTTCATCTTCTTCTTTCTTATCTCCAATCAATCATATTAGGGTATCAAATTTGTGAAGCTTGAAACCCACATTTATAAGGCCTAACAATCTGAAACGCCTTTTTGGATGGCTTGAATTCACACACACACACAAGCCTTTTTATTGGGGCATCCAGCCCTATACATGATTCCCCTCTACAGGATTTAGCAGAGGAAGATATTTCGAA
The DNA here is from genome assembly GCA_030710605.1 of Cordylochernes scorpioides. Classification (NCBI taxonomy): domain Eukaryota; kingdom Metazoa; phylum Arthropoda; class Arachnida; order Pseudoscorpiones; family Chernetidae; genus Cordylochernes; species Cordylochernes scorpioides. The sequence goes on from CP092871.1 coordinate 21,860,014, forward strand.
AGTAAAAACTAGAATACAGGAAGTAATAAGGAAAAAGAAAAGCTAGAAGAAAGAAAAAAAACAAAAATAAATATAACCATATATACAAAAAATAAACATACAGAGCAAAAGGAACCATACATGATTAAAATTTTAAATTAAAGTACCAATGTTTAAAATATGTCAAGGTTAGGATATCATTGAGAGGGCTAGTGTTGAATCAGCCGCATTCAATCTTCGTTTTCTTCCTCCAAGCAAACCACGACATTCGGCGCTTCCATTGTTCTCCAACGGACATTGACTGCGGCCTTGTAGAATTTATATAAGGATGGCTTGAATTATCATTTAAAAAATTGGCGAATAGTCTGAAATAACTCAACGTTTAGTTTATATTCATTCTGATAAATTCCGTTGTCATCAAAGATGCTATTTTCAGGATATGTTGATGTATCCATTTCACTGCCCATTAAATTCTCTACTTCTGACTAATCGTTCTGGTATTATTAATGTGCATATACGTGAAAATATATTTCCAATAGAAACATATTACATTTAGCCGAAATATATATGCTGTATAAAAATATTATTTTATTTTAAATTATAATTTCATAGATTGAAATACTCTGCTAAATCGACCGCCAGAGGTCACTCTTCCCCTATAAAAACTCGTTGTTGTTTTATCCCAATGGCTGGCTCAAAACTTTTGTACATTATGTAAATAATATTTTCTTTTTTATTCTTACTCCTTAAGCCAGGCATTACTTTTATCAAATTATGTTCTTTTATATATTCCTCATCTCAAATGAAGAAATCTCTGATCAAAACTATTTTATTATTCCTACGACTGCATCACCATTTCCATACCATAATTTTCAACATGATCTAAATTCAAGCAGGAAATCTCTATTCATTTTTATTTATAACATATATATAGGAGATAGGCTAATTATGCAAAGATTAAAGAAAAATCTGTTTCACTTTACCTTTTTTTTTGGTTTGAATAATATATTGTTCGTTACCCTATTTTATTATATTTTTCATCGCAGTAAGGACAGTAGAAGTTTGATTTATTTGTGAAAAGAAACATTCGTGTCTTAATGTCTTCATTCGTTATATATAGATGGTCCGTTATTGCTGTGTACTAGTTTTTTGTTTGCTTTGTTTATCCGTCAGGCGTATGACGCCCTGAAAGTTGATTAAGAAGCTTGGTTTCGTCGCTCTTAAATATTTTAAACTAGCCGAATGACCTGGGCAACGCCCGGGTTTTACCCGATTAAATGCTTTTATTCAAATACTATTCGTTACAATTATAAATTGGCGTCGTGGATGTCATTCTTGTATAATATATAAATGAGTTTTAAAAATTGTAAAAAAAAAAATATTGCATCGGCCGGGAATCGAACCCGAGCCGCCCGCGTGGCAGGCGAGCATTCTACCACTGAACCACCGATGGTTATGAGAAATGGCCATATTTGGGTATTTATTCCATTCACAAAGCAAACGGTGACAGAATTGATTAAGAATTGTTGCTTGATTATGACGCTGATAACTGTATATATTAATATTTATTGCAAAATTTGGAAAATTCACCTCAGAAATGAAAATATAAATGTTCTACCCATTCTCTTACTTACAAGCAAACTATCAACGTGTTTGTGTGAAGATTCATTTTAAAAATTGAGAATATAGTATGCAATATAAATTAATAAATGTTTTATAATGGGGAAAAGAAATTGATAAATACGAGGTTTTCCAAATATGTTCGGTATAAGACTTCAAAAATTTCAGGCAAAAATAAAACTAATTTCTATAAAAATAATATTTTATTTTACATCGTCAAAAAAACAGACAAAACTCATACTTCAAAAACTTTTAAAAAGTATCAAAATATTATGATTCTTTAGAAAAAATCTTACCATAGAAAAATATTCTTTGAATTTAAATAAACACACAGAAATATTTAGAGAATGAAAAAACCCAGTTGTTGTTATAGTTAGTGAAAAAAATAGTTAATATGAAGGACAGTTTTTAGAGTTGGCGTTTACTGTCCGGCTTATTACAAATCTAAATTAAAAAGAGAATCAATGCGATCAACTCTAAATGAATATTTGGCAGGGTTTGTGGTTGCCATGGATACGTGAGGAGAAGGAAGGGGAGGCATTGATTTGCACACCCTCCTCTCAAGACCAATGCCCCGTTGACTACGAGCAACTCTCTGCTTGGCTCTATATTCCACCCTCTTCTTTA
>CP092871.1:21867961-21952787 GCA_030710605.1 Cordylochernes scorpioides
AATATATCTATATACACAATGTATAATTCTACATTCTATAGAACAAATATTTTGAACACCTTTCCATTCAGTTAACTAAAATGTATCATAATTTTTAATGTTCTCAATTATTCATATCGCGCATATAAAAAATAGTAAAACTTAGTTTTATTGTGTTTTAAATATTTACGAATAATTCAATTTAGCAAAATAGTTGATCACGTTGGATTCTATTATGGAAAGCTAATACATTTTGCAATTAAATATCTAAAGGCGGTAGATAGATAAAAACGAAGGCATTATTACTGTTGGAGTCATTTAGAGAAAAGCAATTTTACTGATCCATTAAAGAGGTGAGGGATATTTTTTAATAATTTCATATGGTATTCCATTTCTTTGTGTTTTTCCTATTCAATGTTTTCCTTTCATTTTCTTCTTTTTTATTAAGAATTTCTCTATTGACTTTGTAAGCTCTCTTTCTCTACTAATATACTATTTGAATGAATAGAATTCATTATTACACATCTTTTTAAGAAAATATGTTTGGTATTGTGATTATTAAACGAAGAAAATGATTTGTTTGTGTGTTTTCTTTTCTCAAATAGACTGAATATTACTGGATATACTAGGTATAAATTTTATTTAGAATCATATTTTTGGTCGATTTGCGTATATCATCGTTTGTTTTTTATTAATAATATTATTTTCTTGTATAATGAGCTTATAACTGTTTGAAAATGTAAACCGACGCAATTACCCCTAGCCGGAATATCGCGTTTTATGTTTAAATAAATAAATGCAGGTATTTTCGGGGTGAAAAATGAAAGTACTTATCACCTTAAATATATTTTATTACGCATTCTTATATCAAAAACAATAATAAAAGTATTAATCTAATATGTAAAATTTAACTAAGCCTAATAAAACAAGGTCGGCATTTCTACGTATATCTGCTAGTTAAAATCTATGTTGTAATTATTAATTTATTTAATATTTATTTACATATTTATTTATTAAAAATAAGGAAAGCATATCCTGACCAGGAGCACATGTGTTTTTAGTGCCATCTAGTGGAACAGAAATCAACTAAACATTGATTCAACCTGTTTCCTGATATTTGGCCAACCCAATTTATTAATAAATCAAGAAAAGCCATTCACGAACGCGTTCATTTATATACTTAACTTTTATTTCAAAATTATGAAAAAAATTATTTGAATTATTTTACCCAACGATAAATAAATAGCGATTAATAAATAAAATTCGTTGTTATTCTAAATATTGTAGCGTAGAAATCAAGTCTTTGTATATCTGAAGGTGTGAAAGTATTTATTGATGACGTCACGGCGACTAGTCGACAATTATTAACAAATTAACCCAACTATCTACAGCTAGAGAATCTTGAACAAACAAGCAAAGAAATATTTTTAAGATGATTCTACAAATACAGAGTAATATATATTTTTATAATCTGTTGAATACTTTCATTGAATAATATTAAATTAAATAATAAATTATTTCTTCGCCACATTATATCTGTAAATGCTTTCTTATTCTTGAATACCATTATTGTAAGATGGATTTTGATATTTATTTACAACATTGTAGATTAACTCTATATAAAGTGAATGGACCACTTGAATAGAGAAACGTTTTACTTAAATATCTTCATTATTTATGTTATAAATATAAACTTTTCATTTAAATAACAACCTTATTATTGACTATTGTAATGTCCTTGTATTTGTTTGACGAAGTTAATAAGCAATACTTAATTGGGAAGTTTTAAAAGAAAAATGAATTTATATATATGTAATAAAAAATATTATTTTCTTTCACAACTTATATTTCATAGATTAAACTATTTTGTAAAATCGAATGCCAGAGGTCGCGGATTTCCTTATATAAACTCATTGTTGTTGTTTCCCGTTGGCCTGTGGCTCAAAAATCATTCATTTTAGTTAGCAGCCCCGTAAATAAAGATATTTCCTCCTTTCTCGTTGGCCATATGAGCCTTCGTAGCTCAGTGGTTAGAGCACTGGTCTTGTAAACCAGGGGTCGTGAGTTCGATCCTCACCGGAGGCTGTTTTTTTATCTCCTCAATTCAGGTTCATTCTGGTTAGCAGCCCCGTGAATAAAGATATTTACGTTTCCCGTTGGCCGGCTCAAATTTTTTGTAGATATGTAAATAAGTATTTTGTTTTCTTTATATTATTCGCCTTAAAACAGGTAGTACTCTATAAAATATGTTTTTTTTTATATATTATTTAAGCTCAATTAAAGCTAATTTCTGATCTTAGCTATTTTTATTCATATTTTAAACATTTTCCACAACTGCATACCAATACCATTTAGTACCAAAGTACTCAATAGAACCAGCAAATATCACAAATATACAAATGTATCTGAATAACATTCCGAAATCAACAGAATATATTTTATATAATATATTGATATATAATTTTTCATGTAATTTTGTTTCTCAATGGAAAGAGGGGGTGCCATTGCCCCGTTAGTCAGCCACATTTCAGAGTTCCCTGTTCACGGTTACCGTAGCGGCTCGGGGCTCACGACACCGTACTTCGCTCTACAGGGCAGTCCCTTACTTGTGCTGCTTCTCCCGCCCGTCACATAGAAGAGGGTTGGTTGGACTTCTGGACAGGATTTATTTATATACCAGACATATTACACATGAATATAAGTTAACTTCCATTTTTACAATAAAACAATCTGAAACCTCTCGCAGAGTAGCATCAGTGATAATCTTCTTTCTTATCTCCACTCAATTATATTAGGGTATCAAGTTGTGACCTTTGATGGTGTCTGTTTGACAACCATCATGACTGGGTGAAGTAGAATGTGTCTGCCTTTGTCATTAAAATTGGGAGCACTACTCAGTGGCAGGCCGACTCAGCTACAAAAGAAATGGCCGCCTCTGACATGAGGAACAGATGCCATGTGCAGCTGCTCCTAATATAGAGTACAAACACTGCTCATCCTGTATCCCTGAATCGGGAGCTCTTACAGGGTACTATCAGCCGGGCCAGCTGAGCCCAGGTTTTTTAGCGAGCTTGTTAGTGCTCCTTTTTCACCCGGGCTTGGGACCGGCAAAAGCGGAGTGATAATAATATCGTGAAGAAAAATAATTAAATAGGCTTACGAATTAATTTAATTATTTATTTAATTAGTTATATGAAAGATTTTAAAAGAAAGATACTATGTACATGAGTCAAATCGACCCAGCAGTTAGAACAAGAGAGGAGAACTGAGTTTTCCTCCTTCCACGTGGCGTCACTGTTTTCCCTGACCGGTCCGTCCAGTCCAGATAAGAGGAAATACTCTGTCCTCCTGACAACATAGTCACTGATAAATATATATTCAACAATATACAATAGGAATTAATTATGATAGACTGTAGGTATGCCACAGTTACCGTTATAGCTATATTCAAATTATAGGTCACACACTATATCCCTCAATATATATCTCACATTTTCCTCACATGAGAATCGGTGGAAGAGTGGTCTAAACTACCAATTCTCGATTGTCACGTCCCCCGGGTTCAAATCTCGAATTGTACTGTTTTTAGGGGGTTGGTGGAAGGATGGTCTAAACCGTTGGTTTTCGACTGCTACGACCCGGGATTGAACCCCGCATTTGACACTTTTTTATGATTTAAAGAAAATGCTCCAATGACCCCCGATTCTTTAAAAAGTTCAACCCCACCAGCGAGTGCAAGTAACAAAACGGGGCTCTGGTACATTTATAAGTGCAAAGTCGAACTGCTTTCCACATGTGTAGACATGTGGTGCACTTACAGTAAAAGCAGTCGCCTACTTTTACCCACCATGATTATCATGGTCTGCACCACGTATACTAGAGATAAGCAAAAAAAAATCCTCCAACTTCTTCACCTTTACCTACACCCATTTTAAATTCAAATTCCGTAAATTCATTTTTTATATATCCATTTAAACCATTACTTGTAAACGCCTCAAATTGTACATTTATATAGATATGTTGATTGTTTCGCTATTTATCTATTAAATTTTTATAATATTCTTTCCTATATTTGGATTTTTAACTATTAATTATATAACAAATATGGTTCAATATCGCAAAGTGTTTTAATAAAATCGTAAATATACCTTAGGCATCAATCGTATTTAAAATTCTAAAGTTTATATCTATATTAATAAAATGGAAATTTCATAAGTGGACATCACTAAAAACTTTCGTTACAATGCATCAATTTCAACCAAATTTTCAACATTTATGTAAAACGAGATGGAGCAGGTTTTGCTTAACATCAAAATATATTTCCTAACATTAACATGCGTAACTTCGCTGTTATCGATTAAATACAAAAAAAATCAACAGAGTTAATTTTATTTATATATAAATACAAAATTAAATTTCAACAGAGTTAATTATTTTACATACTAGCTAATAATCTCAATCTAAAAAATATTCAAAACAAGCGATTTTAAGATAACACCATATGTAAAACAGTCGGCCAAGAAAAAAACAACGATATTACATCTTTCTCACATATTCACACACAATCTTGATTAATAATTAAAACTAATCTTTAACATTGTTTATTATACTTCAACTTTTATTTCTACATTTGTTTTTAAATACCCAATTGTTTTATCATGTTTCTAATTTCGCCTAACAAATATACAAATTTATAGTGACCAACATATGCAAATTTTATCTTTGTTTTTATTTAACTTGATATCGTAAACATAACATCCATTGTAAGCATTTTTCTGTTCACCTTCCGTGGTTTCTCTCTTTTCTGATAGTTTTTAGGTGTAGTATATTTTCTTATTACTAGACTACAAACATTCCCTCGAGAAAAACCTGGGCGAAGCCGGGTACATCCGCTAGTATTTAATAAAACCCACAATCAATCCAGGGCAAAATAATTTTACTATTTTTATTTCTCTTTTTTATATTCTAATTACTCTAAATAAATAATTATAAAGGTCAACATAATGAACAAAAACAACTTATATATTGAAAGAAAATATGGCGTCTCTAAATATTTGAACATCTTATGGTCAAATTTTAATAAATCTAATTCATTGATTTAAAATAAAATATACAGATATAAAATATAAATATGTATAATCTCTCGTGTCACAGTATTCTTTAATATATATACAATAATCAATTATATATATTAATGTAGATTGCGCAAAATCTTTTGCTACTTTGTCTAGTGAAGAAACCCGGCAGAAGATGAAGGTTTAATCCACAGACGACGTCGTTCAGCCATCGTCTGACTTGGGGCCAGTATTTATCATCAAATCTCCGTAATTTATTTGCTGCCACCAGCCACATTTTTCATGGATCCCACGGAATTCTAAAATATAGTTTTTAAAGTTTAAAATTTATCTTAGAATATGATAAGAAGTTTTATGGATGAAACATCATTTTTAAGGTTTTATTTCGCGTTTTAGCGATTTAAAAGTTTGATAAATATATCGAAAAATTGATAAAGAATGTCTAAATTATGTCTATATTTAATATAGGCATCTATCTAACTAACAATATATATTATTTAGCTAACAAACACGTTTTTGTGTGAAAATAATAGTACAAAATTGAAATTAAAATTATTATAGACGCGTATGCTTCTTTTCCTTTTAAATAAACGATTTATAATGACCTTACTGCAATGGAAAAAATTAATGTAAGGGCCTGGCTCATCAGTGGTGAACCCTACCAGGAGTATATAATGCATATTAATACAAAAGTGATATTGTACTTTGATCAGAGTTAGATAAATTAAGATAAAATATTATCCTGATCGTGTAGCAACATTTTCTGATGGTTTGCGCCATCTGTAGGAATAATTATCAACTAACCGTTGATTTTTATTTAGCTAACTATGGCGTAAGCCATCAGAAACTTTTTTGTTGCACAATCAGGAGATGTTTTTTTTTTCTAAATCTTTTTGTAATTTAAATTTTGATAGATTCAACTCATCCAATCGTTATCCAATATAAAATCAAATTCTTTATTTTATTAAAATAGAAAAGAAAGCATAAATATATATATGAAATATATATATATACATATAATGATTCGAATGATATTTTAATAATGTATATTTTCCAAGAAAAAATACAATATTTATGGCGAATAATTGGAAATTGATATTAAAAGGAACGTGTTTGTAATGAATGAAAGAAAATAGAGAGAGCAAATTAAAACTTTACGATAATTGCAGAAAGTTTTTTTATTAAGTTACATTGGCAAGTTTTCTAGCGTCAGCTCATCAGAACTTGGCATTCTAACTTAATAAATAAATTAATTGCAAATATCGTAATTGATATAATGTGTTTTAACTTTTGCAATTATTTTAAGAATATTCAGTCAAAATTAATGCGTTATGAAATATCTTTCTCTTTTAGAGTGCAAATCCCAAGATATGTGAACCGTTCGAACGGCTGGACGGTTTCTATAGAATTTTGTAATAGAATAGAGGATATTATGTGTTTAACATGTGTACCTTTTAGCATATAAATCGGGATTCATAACTCTGAAAAATATTTGATACACAGTGACCTTCATTAAAACACACCAGATAACTAAGTGTGAACAGAATTGCCCCTGTCTCCTTAAAAAAAAAACAGACAAATCGGCAATATCAAATTTTGGAACTTAAGTTTCATCTATGAGTGTTATTAAATGAAGAAATAATATATTATATATTTATTGAACATTGTTTCATATATCATTTATTTTACATATACGTCCATGTATATTGTAGTATTTTGTTGTTATGGTTATATTTAAACGGCCAGATCAGTATGAAATTATTTTTTTAATTTCAATTTAAAGCGCTATGTTCTCCTAGGGACACTTGCGCTGTCATACATGTATGACTTTACATTTTGTCTATACATATACCAGGTCTATTAGTATGAAACGCGAAAATGTCCGCCAGAGGGCGCTGTGCAACTTTATTTGAGTCGACGGTGGCGCTGTTCAAGGCGTTTTGTTTTTTGACTCATGTGGCATCATCACGTGTTCAGTTTTAGAAAAATTCAAATCGTGGAAAATTTCTGGAGCCCGTGAAAAATGGCGATTTCCGAGCCAAAAAGTGCCCATTTGCGGGAAGTTTTGTTGTTCGCCTTCAACTGGAAGAAAAGTGCCACTGAAGCCTACCGAATGCTCGAGGAAGTTCACGGCGACCACGCTCTGAGCAAATCGCAATGTTACAGGTGGTAAAAAAATTCCAAAGTGGCAATTTCGAACTTGATAATGAACCACGTGGAAAACCGCCCCAAAAGTTTGAGGACGCTGAACTGTAAGCTTTGTTGGATAAGGACAGTACCCAAACGCAGGAGAAACTCGCGAAACAGCTCCAGGTGTCTCAAGGTGCTGTTTCCCTACGTTTAAACAGCCTCGGAATGACCCAAAAGCTTTCCAAAAGGCAGCAAGAACGGCGTCTGGTAACCTGCGAAGGGCTGCTCGCCAGGCATAAAAAGAAGTCATTTTTGCACCGAATCGTAACTTCAGATGAGAAATGGATCAACTTCAGCAATCCTACGCGCCAAAAGTCATTGGGCCTGCCTGGCTAATTTCCAAAACAGACGCCTAGGCCCAATTGCTTCGGAAAAAAAGGCAATGCTTTGCGTATGGTGGGACCAGACCGGCGTAGTATATTTCGAGTTCCTGAAACCTGACGAAACGGTCAATACTAGTCGCTACGAACAACAAATGCACAGTTTGTGAGAGGCGGTGAATGAAAAAGACCGGAATGGCGTTAAAAGCACAACAAGCTGATACTGCAGCATGACAACGCTCCAGCCCAAAACGCTACAGTGGTCAAAAACACCATAAAAGACTTGAGCTGGGAACTCTTACCCCACCCGCTGTACTCACCAGACTTAGTACCGTCGGACTACCACCTTTTTACATCTTTAGGACACGCCCTAAAAAACCAGGAATTTTCCAACTCAGACATACTCCGAAAATGGCCTGTTGACTGGTTCGACTCAAAAAGAATAGAATTTTTCAGACAAGGAATTCGAAAATTGCCTGGAAGGTGCTCCGAGTGTATAGCCAATCAGGGCAATTACTTTGAATAAAAAATATTTTGTTGTATGAATTTGGTGAACTTTTGAATTCACTGAAAATGTTCGCGTTTCATACTAATAGACCTGGTATATACAATACTTTCAGGCCGTAAATAGGATAGTCATATGATGTTAGCAAAGAGAAAGAGAGAAAAAAAAACGAGAAACACAATACTTTTAGTACATACTAAATTGATAATAGTAAGGTTTTATATTGTAATTTCATATTTACTTCTCTATAGTAGCTTGCATTGAATATAGCTCACCTTCTAATTCAAGTTCAATACATTTATCATAACTTTTGTTTAACTCTTTTAAAGAATAAAAAACTTTGTTAAGAGTAAGATCCATTTTTTCCTTCACCATCTCATCAAAATTGAATCATAGAGAGTTAAACCATATCTACATCAATCATTCATTCTTCCAATATTTTAAATTTACATTTCCTTCACGACTCTCTGTAGCCAAGGAATACATTCAGCTCCTTGGTAAGCCCTATATCGAGTTGACGAAATGTTGAATTTGAAAAAAATATAGATAATATTATTAATTGATGTGAAAATATCAATTAAACAAACCTGATATAATTTACTTGATGATTAATCATTCCTACACTTTTTATTTTTGTATATATTACCAGAAATTTGAAATTCTTCAGAGTGTTAATTAAATTAATACATTTTTTGCTCGATATGACTGAGTGTTATTCGAACTCATATTTCCCATTCCTTATAAGATTTCTTATAAGTCAACAACAAAGCCTTTATTAAGGATACCCATCTCATACAGTATTCCCCCAGATGTATAAACAGAGGTAAACATATGTGAGCTATAGTTACCCAGAAATTATCTACAGAAAGAGATATTTAAATCGACCTTTCTTCAAGTTGGAATTATCATCTGTGTTGCCCCTATTGTCAGTGCTTTGTCATTAGATTTTCTACAATGCAATAATAATTTAAAACCTTTTGATATTTTGAGTCAAAAGGCGATCCATTAATTAAAATTATATAAAAGGGCGTACCTGGATCAGTAAAGAAAAATAAACCATTTCTTCTCAAAATATTTCGAAAGATTGCTCCCTCAATTCACTGTGCAATAAATTGATAAAGAGGGAGCAATCTCTCGAAATATTTTGAGAAAAAAATTGTTTTTTTTTTCTTTACAGATCCAGGTACGCCCTTTTATATAATCTTTTGATATTTGTTTCTTTGCGAGATAATTCTATATGCATTTCAGGCTGACTAAGTGATTTAAGAAAACCATAATTTGTTTTCTAGAACAAACTCTTCCACTAAACCTTTCCATGCCTACACATGTATGACTCAGTTCGACTTTCCCACTTTTCCAGTATGCAATACTATCGTTCAGTTAACTGCACTTACTGGTGAGGTTGAACTTTGTCAAAAATCGAGGGATAGAAACAATTTATTCTTTATAAAAATGTGTTCAGTAAGGGTATCGACCCCATGTCATGGCTGTCGAATATCGAAGTTTGTACCACTCTACAACCAATCCCCTCAAATATACACATAAAGGTTTATTAAGATCACTGGTCTTATACAGATCCACCGTAGGAAGTACTCCAGACAGCACAGAACCCAACATAAGCCTCCAGGTCCGATACACATCCAGTGGCCACAGATTCGACCGTGCATACGTCAAGGTTAGCGCACAGACATACAGCTTTATTAAGACCACCGGTCTTATACAGATTCACCACAGGAATGAAGCATAGATAGTGCCCCTATACTCCAGGCAGCACAGACCCCAAAACAGCCTCCGGGTCCGACACACGTCCAGTAGCCACATATTCCACCATGCATACGTCAAGGTTAGTGTACACACATATAAAGCTTTATTAAGACCACCGGTCTTATACAGATCCACCGTAGAGAGGAAGCATAGATAGAGCTTCTATACTCCAGGCAGCACAGAACCCAACAACAGCCTCTAGGTCCGACACATGTTGAATTTATCCATCGATTAACCTAGGCTCGTGGATTCTTGGTATCATTCAGGATAGATAAATACTTATCCCATGATACCTCAGGTTATATATGTATATCCAATGATGAATCAGATATACCAATATAAGTACTTACATTAAAACCTCGATATAGCAATTCCCAATTGAACTAAACTCTTTGTTTATTTTAGCAATGGTTTATTATTTTATTTTATTTCAACACACAAAACGCGATATCCCGGCTAGGGATAATTGCGTCGATTTACATTTTTTTAAAACAGAAAAGTTATAAACATATTATACAAGAAAAGTAATCGAAATAAAAAAAGAGAAACAATAATATATATTAAAAACCTGAACCTTTCAGGTTTGAAAGATAATCATAAATATATTTACAAAAATAGTTAAAATAGCCGAATGACCCGGGTAATTTGGAAATTTGTTTGCAATATATTCTTATTAACAAATTGTTTCCTATGATACATATTATTATTGTCAATAGGTTTCTTATGTTTAATGATCTTAATGACAATATGTTGTCTATATGTGTGTTATATATTATTTATTGCCAATTTGTTTCCTATGTTGTATTTTGTTCATTGGCAATATGTTTCCTATGTTGTATATTTTAATAATTGGCAATATGTTTGCTATGATATAAATTATCATTAGCAATATGTTTCCTATAAAACATATTATTATTGGGAATATGTTTCCTATGTTATAAATCAACATTGAAAATATGTTTCCTATAATACTTATTATCATTGACAATATGTTTGCTATGATATAAATTATCATTGGCAATATGTTTCCTATAATACATATACTTATTGGGAATATGTTTGCTATATTATAAAATATCATTAGCAATATATTTCCTATAATACATATACTTATTGGGAATATGTTTCCTATGTTATAAATTAACATTGACAATATGTTTCCTATAATACTTATTATCATTGACAATATGTTTGTTATGATATAAATTATCATTGACAATATGTTTCCTATGTTATAAATTAACATTGACAATATGTTTCCTATGTTATAAATTAACATTGACAATATGTTTCCTATAATACATATACTTATTGGGAATATGTTTGCTATATTATAAAATATCATTAGCAATATATTTCCTATAATACATATACTTTTGGGAATATATTTCCTATGTTATAAAATATCATTAGCAATATGTTTCCTATAATACATATTATTATTAGCACAATATGTTTCCTATAATACATATACTTATTGGGATTATTTTTCCTATGTTATAAATCAACATTGAAAATATGTTTCCTATAATACTTATTATCATTGACAATATGTTTGCTATGATATAAATTATCATTGGCAATATGTTTCCTATAATACATATACTTATTGGGAATATGTTTGCTATATTATAAAATATCATTAGCAATATATTTCCTATAATACATATACTTATTGGGAATATGTTTCCTATGTTATAAATTAACATTGACAATATGTTTCCAATAATACTTATTATCATTGACAATATGTTTGTTATGATATAAATTATCATTGACAATATGTTTCCTATGTTATAAATTAACATTGACAATATGTTTCCTATGTTATAAATTAACATTGACAATATGTTTCCTATAATACATATACTTATTGGGAATATGTTTGCTATATTATAAAATATCATTAGCAATATATTTCCTATAATACATATACTTTTGGGAATATATTTCCTATGTTATAAAATATCATTAGCAATATGTTTCCTATAATACATATTATTATTAGCACAATATGTTTCCTATAATACATATACTTATTGGGATTATTTTTCCTATGTTATAAATTAACATTGACAATATGTTTCCTATAATACTTATTATCATTGACAATATGTTTGCTATGATATAAATTATCATTGACAATATGTTTGCTATGATATAAATTATCATTGACAATATGTTTGCTATGATATAAATTATCATTGACAATATGTTTGCTATGTTATAAATTAACATTGACAATATGTTTCCTATGTTATAAATTAACATTGACAATATGTTTCCTATAATACTTATTGACAATTGACAATATGTTTGCTATGATATAAATTATCATTGACAATATGTTTCCTATGTTATAAATTAACATTGACAATATGTTTCCTATGTTATAAATTAACATTGACAATATGTTTCCTATAATACTTATTATCATTGACAATATGTTTCCTATAATACTTATTATCATTGACAATATGTTTGCTACGATATAAATTATCATTGGCAATATGTTTCCTATAATACTTATTATCATTGACAATATGTTTGCTACGATATAAATTATCATTGGCAATATGTTTCCTATAATACTTATTATCATTGACAATATGTTTGCTACGATATAAATTATCATTGGCAATATGTTTCCTATAATACTTATTATCATTGACAATATGTTTGCTACGATATAAATTATCATTGACAATATGTTTGCAATACTATATATTATAAATTATATATCATAAGATACATATTGCCAGAATAAAATTTTACAAATTTAAACAACAGTGAGGGGACATTCTAATGTTGGCTGGAATAATTAGAAATGTGAAGGAGCTCAGGGACAATAGGCGAGGACATTTTATCACTAATTGAATTCTATTCTGCAGTAATGGAGACCGTGACTCTCCCAATTCATTCTCTTTCATTATGAAATTGAAGTAAATATTTGGTAATTCTATCTTCACAATTAAATCTTAATTGTGAGAAGATAATTGAGTGCTATAGCCGTTTTAATTGGTGTAGTAGCATTATTTGACATATATAGGTTTAGTAAGCAATTGATGCATTTTCGCTAATGGAGGAGAGACCTATATAATGGACACCCTTAAATAAATTATTGACTTTGCTATCATTTATCTGTTATTTTCTCTGTTAATTCTTGACGTTGAGAGTCAAGAATGGAAGATACATATTATTTAACTATTAATATATCTAATTATATATAGAAACCTCTCTTTGGAACACATTTTGAGAGGTCTCAGTACAAAGTTCCGTGTTTACTAATCCTGACGTGTTCAAAACTCATAATGAGAGTTGAGATTAGATCAGAGTTAGTAAAAATGGGACTACCTTAAACATATATCAATATTATGATGCATTAGCGTGCCATCTGTTATCAAAATGGTAGATTAAACTGGCGAAACCGCTGGAAGGGTTCACCACTGATGAGCCAGGCCCTCCCATTAAATTTTTCCATTGCAGTAGATATTGTTTTATTTTTCAAAAAGAACAATACGCATTTATAATATTTAAAGATCATTAGCCATATTAATAGCCTGAAATAATATTTTATTGTTTTTTTTTATCTCAAGCATCCTCGTTAAACACTTAGATGGGTCTTTGAGTCAAAGCCTGCATTACATTCATCACATTCATCTTTATCTTCTTCTTTCTTATCACCAATCAATCATATTAGGGTATCAAATTTGTGAAGCTTGAAAACCACATTTATAAGGCCTAACAATCTGAAACGCTTTTTTGAATGGCTTGAATTAACATTTTAAAAAAATTGGCGAATAGTCTGAAATAACTCAACGTTTAGTTTATAATCATTCTGATAAATTCCGTTGTCATCAAAGATGCTAATTTCAGGATATGTTGATGTATTCATTTCACTGCCCATTATATTCTCTACTTCTGACTGATCGTTCTGGTATTATTAATGTGCATATACGTGAAAATATATATCCACTAGACATATATTACATTTAGCCGAAATATATATGTTATATATAAAAATATTATTTTATTTTAAATTATATAATCACATAGATTAAAATACTCTGCTAAATCGAACGCCAGAGGTCACTCTTCCCCTATAAAAACTCGTTGTTGTTCTATCCCAATGGCCATTTTCATCTCCTGCTTCCAGATCCTAGGGTCCCTTGCCACCTGACATCGATTTTGGGCTCAAAAATCATAACTTTTGGTTAGTAGCCCGTAAATAAAGATATTTTCTCTCTATCCCAATGGCTGGCTCAAAACTTTTGTACATTATGTAAATAATCTTTTCTTTTTTATTCTTACGCCTTAAGCCAGGCAGTACTTTTATCAAATTATATTCTTTTATATATTCCTCAGCTCAAATGAAGAAATCTCTGATCAAAAATATTTTATTATTCCTACGACTGCATCACCATTTCCATACCATAATCTTCAACATGATCTAAATTCAAGCAGGAAATCTCTATTCATTTTTATTTATAACATATATATAGGAGATAGGCTAATTATGCAAAGATTAAAGAAAAATCTGTTTCACTTTTCCTTTTTTTTTTGTTTGAATAATATATTGTTCGTTACCCTAGTTTAGTATATTTTCAGGATCAGGAAGTACAGTAGAAGTTTGATTTATTTGGGAAAAGAAACATTCGCGTCTTAATGATTTCATTTGTTATATATAGATAGTCTGTTATTGCTTTGTACTAGTTTTTTGTTTGTTTTGTTTATCCGGCAGACGTATGACGTCCTGAAAGCTAATTTCGAAGCTTGTTTTCGTCGCTCTTAAATATTTTAAACTAGCCAAATGACCCGGGCAACGCCCTGGTTTTACCCGATTAAATGCTTTTATTCAAATACTATTCGTTACAATTATAAATTGGCACCGTGGATGTCATTCTTGTATAATATATAAATGAGTTTTAAAAATTGTAAAAAAAAAAAATGCATCGGCCGGGAATCGAACCTGGGCCGCCCGCGTGGCAGGCGAGCATTCTACCACTGAACCACCGATGGTTATGAGAAATGGCCATATTTGGGTATTTATTCCATTCACAAAGCAAACGGTGACAGAATTAATTAAGAATTGTTGCTTGATTAAGACGCTGATAACTGTATATATTAATATTTATTGCAAAATTTGGGAAAATTCACCACAGAAATTAAAATATAAATGTTCTACCCATTCTCTTACTTACAAGCAAACTATCAACGTGTTTGTGTGAAGATTCATTTTAAAAATTGAGAATATAGTAAACAATATATCAATAAATGTTTTATAATGGGGGAAGGAATTGATAAATACGAGGTTTTCCAAATATGTTCGGTATAAGACTTCAAATTTCAGGCAAAAATAAAACTAATTTCTATAAAAATAATATTTTATTTTACATCGTCAAAAAACAGACAGAACTCTTACTTCAAAAACTTTTAAAAAGTATCAAAATATTATGATTCTTTAGAAAAAATCTTACCATAGAAAAATATTCTTTGAATTTAAATAAACACACAGAAATATTTAGAGAATAAAAAAAAACCAGTTGTTGTTATAGTTAGTGAAAAAAATAGTTAATATGAAGGACAGTTTTTAGAGTTGGCGTTTACTGTCCGGCTTATTACAAATCTAAATTAAAAAGAGAATCAATGCGATCAACTCTAAATGAATATTTGGCAGGGTTTGTGGTTGCCATGGATACGTGAGGAGAAGGAAGGGGAGGCATTGATTTGCACACCCTCCTCTCAAGACCAATGCCCCGTTGACTACGAGCAACTTTCTGCTTGGCTCTATATTCCACCCTCTTCTTTGAATATAAACCCAAACGACAATAATAGCCTGTTATATCATAAATTTATTCAATTAGTTTAATTCTAAAAAAATCAACCTTTAATTTGGTTATTCATATATGAACCTTTTAAATTTTATTTAATAAAATGATCAAATATATTTTATATATATTATTTTAAAATTGTATTCAATTTTCTGAATGTTTTTATTTAAATAGTATTTAATCAATGATTTTATATTAGTTATTTATCATCATACTTTTTGTTCACGATCTTTTGTTTTAATATTGGGAATAGAAAAAATGGTAATTTTCGATAATTTTAGTCAATATCCTTTTTATATAATCTCAAAGTAGTATTTATAATTTGAATATAATGAATAATATAATACACGATTATCCTCAAAAGTATGATTTCTATAAAATATATATATGTTATTTTGAAAATAGAGCAATCCATGTTTAATTCATTAGATAAAAAAGGCATATATTGGATTTAATAAAATATATAGATATATGGATTTATTTTGCCAATATTTCAGCTGGCTGAACGCCAACCTTTATCGAGGCATTACATCTTTGTATACGAGTACACAAACTCAGCGATGATAACACTATGCGGCGCTGAGTTTGTGTATACAAAGATGTAATGCCTCGATAAAGGTTGGCGTTCAGCCAGCCGAAATATTGGCAAAATATATAATTTATTAAATCCAATATATGCCTTTTTTTATTTAATATATGTTATATGAAAAATAATACAAAATTCAAATTGTACTTGAATCAGTTTGAGCAAATAAGAAAAATGCTTCTTCTGGTCATACAACTAAAAGTTGTCTGATAACTTGCGCCTCATTTCGAAAGAGAATATAGTCATTCCAGAATATGGTCAGAATATTTCGAGAAAGCGTCCAAAACCAGCATTTATTTGTCATTGAAAAACTGCATGCATCATTCTAACGAGGGTATACAGCCTGACACGCGTACCTGGTTTGCTTTTCTTGAAAAATCAAGAAAATCCTAACAAAAACAATCCTAAATAGCCAATAGTATATTTATTTCACTTGGTTTGTATATAAAAGATAAAATTCCATTTTAATTATATTACATCATAATACATACACTAGATAAATGTGCTGAATAGTTTATTTGCACATTTCAAAGATATGTAAATAATACACAAGATATAAATAGTACACCCATACCTCGCTTTGCATCGGGGTTACGTTCCAAAAAAACACGACGCAAATTGAAACGACGCAAAGTGAAAATATGTGAAGGCGCAATCAAAAACAAAGGCGTTGCCATATTTTAGGGGGAAAAAAATAAAAAAAATTAAGACTCGAATCCAAAACAACGCAACTTCGAAAATCTAACGACGCACAGTGAAAATCAGTAAAAATTAAGCAGCGACTCAACTTCGAAAAAAAAACGCAAAACGAAACGACGCAAAGCGAGGTATTGGTGTAGTTAAATATTAGGGTTCATTTCGTTTTTCACTTATGTAGAAGGGTTTGTAATGCCTGAATTCTTTAGAAATCATTTGAATGAAACAAGAAACTTATTCTCGGAGGCAGTTTGTTGTGTTACAAGAGAAATTATATTTGATTCATATTCTTTAACAACTTAAATATCGACCATTATAGTTGAAATTTACACAGACAAATGCCATAGGCCATCAGCAAACTTTAGTGCATAATCAGAAGAAGCTGTTTCTAATACGTATTTCTATTTTAGAATTATTCTTCTTATATGTGTTTAAAGTATAAGCAGTCGTTCAGACGATGATAAAACATTGATAATTTTACATATATCTGAAGATTTATTTCTTATAACAATAAATGAAAGTTTTCTCTCTCTCCTTGAGATTGACACTGATTTATTATAACGTCCATATAAGATTATATAAGGTTAAATACATAAAATGAACAAATAAGATTAATAATGATAGATATATGAATAAATAAATATAAATTGATATTGAGCATATTTGAGATTCAAACAATATGTTTTAAAATTTGCTTCCTATATTTTCAAAGTTTGAGCAATAGTTAAGACGAAAATAAAAACATTTATATAAAAAAAATTACATATACCTAAAGATTTATTTCCTATAACAATGGATGAAAATTTTCTTTCTCTCTTTCTACTTGAGATATTGAGTATATTTGAGATTCAAAAAATGATTCTGTAAATTATTTATACACTTATTAACCCTAATTTACTATCGATTTTAATGCTGAATAGCATTTATGGCCACGTGATAGCAGTGAACCAATCAGCAAGAAAATATAAAAGACACCGTATAAAACATATACAATAAATTATGATATTTTCGGAAAGAGTTCCAAATTAAACATATAGAAACGATACTAAATAATAAAGATTTTAACTATATATATAGAAAATGTATTCATGTTATTCTTAACACACATTTATATCGTTATTTTTCTTTTAAAATTATATAATTAAACTTATTTATAAAACCCTGATCTTGCGATAATTAAAAATTCAAAGAAGACTTATCAAGATAAAGGTTGTAGACATTTTAATTATATATATTTTAAAAGAATAACGTTAAAAATGTTTATAATTTTCATCGAAAGATAGTTCTAAGATCATGATGTTACATTTCTATTCTAAAACAAATAAAGCTTCGAGGGTTAAGTTTCTTATGCAACTTTTTTATTTTCAAGATTTCGGACTTATCAGTCCTTCAACTGGAGTATAACTTTAATAAATTAATGATAAATACTATTTTTATATACAAAAATTATTATTTACATGTTTTAATTATTTATGATATTGTGAGAGAGAGAATATATTACATTCTTTTAGTGTGAAAAACAACTTTTCGAAAATATACGTGCATGGTGTATGATGCATGCTGTTTAACCGATATCTCAATACTTCTATGTTTATTCTTACATATAATTAGTACATTTTATGGAATATTTGGATATACGAAAAAGATAGATAAATAGAGATAAACCCTATAGTGACCTACCAAAACATAAATCGTAAATTGTATGCTACTTATCCAACAGGTGTTCCATCAGACAATATCACAGCAAGATATCCTAGATATCAGATTACAGAGACTGTTTATCTAGTTTAAATATCCAATAGAGACTCCAACCACACATTTGCCTTCCCTTTCTCCCATTTAAAAAGTTATTTTTTAACTAGAAAATTGCCTAGAAAGGAAAACCTCACAGAGAGTCTTCATTTGCTGAGTAAAAATTTATGGAATATTTGGATATATACAAAAAAGATAGATAAATAGAGATATATCCTATAGTGACCTACAGAAACATAAATCATAATTTGTATGCTACTTACCATACAGGTGTTCCATCAGACAATAGCACAGCAAGAATTCCTAGATATCAGATTACAGAGACTGTTTATCTAGTTTAAATATCCAATAGAGACTCTAGCCACACATTTGCCTTCCCTTGCTCCCATTTCAAAGGCTATTTTTTAACTAGAAAATTGCCTAGAAAGGCAAACCTTTCAGAAGCTCCCTGAAAAGAATTGAGTAAACAAATTCGTGGCATCCTATTGACGGTCCCTTATTACCCAACCTTCTTAACTCTTCGTAATCAATATACTCTTATATTCCTTTCTTAGCTTTTCTATACTCTTATATTTAATATAAATTTTCTTCTCTGGAATTTACCGTTTCTCCTTTCAACTATATTGAATGTGTTTTCTATTGTGTGTTACCGAAACTTTTGGAAACTAATTATCAATCATGATTAAATTTTTACATAGAATTTGTGGATAATTGGAGCTCAATTTTAATCGGGAAATTATATTCTTTTAAAGAAGAACTAATCTATAAAAGAATTAAACAATTAAATAGAATTGAATATTTTTAAAAAAATCAACAATTAGGATTAAATAATGGTTAGATTTGAGAGTGTTAAATAATACATTAATACCACAAATACATTAATAATAAACGTGTACTTATAAGTTCAGTGGTCTTGCAAACACCCTTTCAATCTCAGAACAATTTTTAACGCCTTGCCAAATGCTTTATTTTTATTTATTTGTCCTGACAAAGACAAAATAATTTTGTTGAAACGTTGAGAAAATAAAAACCTCCAATTGGTCGAAGTGTCTATTTTTTACAGAAATATGAATGCCGGCCAGGCAACTTCTATCTTCAGGGTAATTTCTTTTTATTTATGGGCTGAGAGGAATATAAACACGTGCGTTAATATCTATTTGATATTAAAGAAAAACATAAAATTTATACTATTTCATATCTTTCTTTTTATGAATATTACCAATTCTCTACTATACCTTTACTGAGATGATAATAATAATGCGAAAGGGCCTAGCTAATTAATGGTGAACCCTCTCAGAGGTTTCGCCAGTAATTTACCATATATATTGAGATTAGAGATATTCAAAATAATTGTAAAAGTACAAACACGATATATCAAGATAATTGCAATAAGTATCTTTATTAATATATAATGACAAGCTTTTCCAAGAGTTAGTTCATCATCAGGTCAATTGTTTCGCAAATTACTACAATATATTGCCACGTGGAAAATTAGGGAAAACAAAAACTTCAGGAGAAGACAACAATTTATTTCAGGGAAGGACAAACTATGAATTGTAAACAAAAGATAAGCCACGAGGGAAATTTACAGAGTCGCAAGATATAAACATAAAAAAAATGACCACTCTGTTAATAAAAAATAATAAAATTAATAAATACTATATTACATAAATAAAATTAATGAATACTATGTTACAATATAATTAGCGTATATAGTGGTTTAGAAGGAATTTACATTTTAAAAAATTTAGCTAAAATCTAGAATACCTTAAATACTTATCCTAAAAACTGATTTACTTATATCAAATATAACAAAAAGAATTTTGAATAATATGCTAAGAAAAAATAATTTAAATATATATGTCATAATTTGCATAATATCCAAGATGTAAAATTTCTTTTCGCCAAAATAAGTATGTAAATATGTTAATCTTGTGTTAAAATGTAAATATACAAATTTATCCATCTATAAAAACTGTACAAAATAAACGTGGCAGACATCGCGGGCGAATGCTACGGCACGTCGCGGGTGTGCTGCTCACTTGGCTGGAACTATTTCTTGAAGATTGCATGCATAACGGTTGCACCCTTTAATTCGATCACGACATATATATATATATTTCTTAATAGATAATAATTGTTTAGGAAATTGTTGGATGAATGGATAACAGATCATAACACCTTGGGTAAAATACTATGGATTTATCTTCGTGGTATTTTGAGGTATTTCTAAAATTCGGTTTATACTGATATTTCTGTTAAATCGGAAAAAAATATATTAACAAAAATGACAATATATACAAATAGAATAAAATAAAAACTTATTGCTGTTTTTTTTTTAAATATCAATTCAAGAATTATTTTATAATTTACCTTGCATACCTACATTACAACTTGAAAAAAAAAACTTGTTTCAAAATATTTCTTACCCATCCGTCTTTATTTTGCATTATTTTAAGAATAA
The DNA here is from genome assembly GCA_030710605.1 of Cordylochernes scorpioides. NCBI lineage: Eukaryota > Metazoa > Arthropoda > Arachnida > Pseudoscorpiones > Chernetidae > Cordylochernes > Cordylochernes scorpioides. Next base: position 21,889,124 of record CP092871.1, read on the forward strand.
AAATAAGGTATATATGAATATTCTTTTTTATATTTATCTTTCTAAGAGGCAAATATGACATGAAATATTGCTTCTATAATGAAATAAATATTTCAATCCATATAAAAACGACAATTTATTTGTACATTAGGTTATACATATAGTAAAAAAAGTTATATATATATGTTATATTATTTTCATTTTTTCTAAAGGTCTCTGGAATCACCATGAATGTTTTGTTGATTTTTTTCTGATAGATGGGAACTTTTCTGTACGTTATGTGATAAATGACTCATAGAAGAATGGAACATGCTTGACCATAAGTTTTCCTGAGTAATTAACAAAAAGGGTACCTACAAGTTATATACAGAATAATAAAAATTGATATATCTGAAAGATTAACATCGATTATTTCCAAAATCAATATTAGAAATTGAATCTTCAAATATAGGTTTGTCTTTTTACGCAAAAGAGAAGGAGATGGAGAGATAGAGAGACATAATTAACAACTTATATTCTAATTTATTTGAGAAAAGAAGATTTAAAGTTAAACAGTTAAAGACAATCTTGTTAAACTTCCAAACGTATCTACAATAACATTCTATATTTTAGGCTTCTAAAATGATTTATAAAACCAAGTATGACTGTAGAAATTATCAAGGATGTGTGGAAGAGAAGTTGAGGTATATTTCTCTTCGAAAATGTTTTTAAGATCAGAAAATTTGAGATCCGATGTGTAACCCAACAGAAAAATCTTTACATATTTTGATTACCAAAGACTGTATATGAACGAACAGGAACACACAAACCACTGTATCCAATTACTTATCGTAATGTCGACTTTGAACCTATACATTTCAGCCTCTTTTTAAACATTTAAATAATATAATAGGTTTCGAGAGGGGTTACTTTTTATTAATGCAACTTCAAGCTTCCAGGCATCTCTTCCCGTTATTTATTATTATTTGTTGTATGTGCTCTTGCAGAAGTTAATAGATGCCCCAAGAGCAGGAGGTTGCATTAATAAAAAGAAACCCTCTCCAGAAACCTGCTTTATTGTTTTAATATATATTTAGAATATTTATATTTTCATATTTTATCTGAACTTAGAGCGCTATGTCCCCTTAAGGACACTCGCACTTTAAAGGTAAACTAAACATAGAAAGAAATAAATATATTTGAAATATGTAAACGAATTAGTATGCAAGTTAGTTAGTTGTTTTATATAGGATATTTGAATCAAAAGTAAGCTGTTCAAACATTGTAGCATACGACGGGAAAAAGAACCCTCCGCGCCAATGGATAGATTCTTTAGAGGAAATCAATTTCTTTACCGCTAGGCTGACATCGCCCGCTACGCCACCGCCATGAATCTAGTCGACGGCGTTCTTCAGAAGTCTTCTTATTTGCTCTCCTCATTCAAGACTTCGCTTCCAAGTTGACACATTTATGCTCTAATCAACCTAAAAATTCATTTCAGAAATTCGCATTTGGATTAGGTGGATAAATTAAGATAAAGACCTCTCCTGATCGTGTAATAAAAGGTTTCTGACTAAAAGCTATCAGTAAACCATTCAGTTGAATGGTCAGGAGATGCCTCTTGAATGATACATCTTTATATGATGAAGATAATATAAACGGCTGGGAACTTTTAAAAATGAAAGATTTGAGCTTTATATATGTATGTTATATGATATATTTTTTAGAGATATAGAAATTATTAGCTGAATTTGAATACAATATTATTTTGTCAATGGCATGCAATTGTAAACAATTTTGAATAAAACACAATAAAATAAATTTAGATCGCTTATTGCTTTAATTGAGCTAATGGAATAATTGAGAAAGAAATACCTTACTTGAGATGTGAGGAATAAAGATAATAAAAAAACATAAATACGTATTTGCATATTTACAAAAAAATAATGTGACCGTTAAAGGAAAACAACAAACAATAAATTTATATAATATAAAGCCGCGTTATCTTGCGGTCAACTTTACAGAGCTTGTTTTCAAAAAATATATAATAAAAAAAATAAATTACAATTTTTATATAACATATATAGACTCATAGAAAAGAACTTAAGAGAGAGTTTCATATTTTAATTACAAATCACTCCTTATTTGCTTATATAACGGGGGATTTACCATACATGTAAATTTGAACGTTCTCTCCTTCAAAATTAAAAATATATATAAAGATAATATTAAAATTTTACATGCTAAAAGGTACAAAACTTCTTCAAGTCTTATCTTTTTATGAGTGTATATATATCACTCCTTTAAAACCTCTTGCCGAACTTTTGGTTGCTCTCAAGAAGATCGATTGTTTTGAAAATCAATACCAAGAAAGAATTGGAAGTAAAAAAAGACCAATATTAAAGAAATTCTCAAAAGTAAACACACACAACAACATAGTATTAAGGGCCAAAAGAACACAGAACATACAGGATTGACAATTTCCGTAAACCAATGATTGAAACTTCAAAGCAATTTGGTCATTCTCTACTTAACAGCAGGCTCGCCTTGTTTTCTGGTTCAACCAAAAAACCTATTTTTGAGTGTCATCCTTACACAGGGGAGGTATACATTTTTTCTGAAACATATCACAAAATATTGTCGAGTTAAATTCATCCGGATTATAGTAGTAGTCAAAACACAAAATAATTTAGTAAACAAAACATCAAAACTAAATATCTATGTTTTAAACACACATAGAAATATTTTAAAAATAATTTAAACTAAAGAGAACCTGACTCATTCGATTAAGATTGTTTAAGAATAAATCTCACAAAAAGAGATAACACACAACAAATATAGTTAATATATTGGATTTATTAGTATATAGAAATGTTTAAGACTTTGGTTGTCTGATACAGGTATTACAATATTCACTATAACATATTGTTTATTTGCACAATAAAATTATGCATAGGTTTCATTAATTTTCATTATTACATGATGGAAAGACGTTTAAGAAAATTCTATTCAAAAGGTTTATAATTTATTGATATAGAAAAGAAGTAAACTTTCTTGCACGAAACACACAATATATGGGCTTCTAATTAGACCTACAATCCAATATTAGACCCGCGAGGTGGCTTGTATTTAAATATAACTAGTCTTATTTTTTTTTATAGTTGAATAGACAAGAATTATTTTGCACGGAATTTTTATGAACTGTATTTATTAACTTTCAGGAATATCGAATTGAATAGAAGTTTAAACTATACAGCCTTAACTTATAAATAAGTCGGTAGACGAGTGATTAAAACCCTCGATTCCCGAAAGCCATGAACTGGGATCTAATCCCGCATTGGACCCTTTGTTTTAATATGTGAAGAACCTGTTCGTATTTCTCATTATAAATTACATAACCTAAGGGTAGCTCTTTTTGAGCGGTACATAATAAAGTTATTTCGGAACAGGAGCCTTAATCTGCTAAAATCGTACAATAATGCTGTTTATCTATGTATACCGTTTTATTGATCGTTCAACATGAGAGATAGAGAGAAAGCTAAACATATTATGTAAATATGGGTAGATATGCAACAAAAGGAGGAATTTAGGAGCCGGATATCAGTTGACATCTAAGTCACTGGATCCAGAGTAATGGCGGATCGATAGAAGCCAGGTCAATCTCAATTCAAAGTTGGGATTGCTCTGAATAATGACAATTTGGCTCCCCTCGATGCGGGTCATCAGGGGACTTTCTTGTTCCCTTCAAGATTGGCTCTTTTAATGCATTCTATTAGTTCAGCCTTCTTGTAATCTATCATATTGTTACAAATAAATACGTGAGTTGTGTACATTTATATTACATTATAACTTTTGAGAATTGAATTATTCAGTTAAAAATTTAGAATGAATATGATTCAATTAGTCATCTGTGAAGTTGAGAAAAGGTTTGTAAAGAATTACTTAGAAGTAATGAACTTTCCCAGCGATGTTAATTATTCAGTATACCTTAGTTTTACCTACCATTGTGATCTCAATTATATATAAAAACTATATCTGAAAAGTAAATCCTCTACAATACATAGGAATAACAAGCTAAACGGCTTCTGAGTGTAGGTTTCTTACTTTTTTGTATATTGCCACGTGGAAAATTAGGGAAGACCAATTCGGGATGAGACAGCAAATTATTTCAGGCAAGAACAAACTATGAATGGTAAACAAAATATAAGCAATGTGGGAAGATTACAGAGTAGCAAAATAAAACATAAAAAAATAATACTCTGATAATAAAATAAAATAAAAAACACTTCGCTACATAGCTCTTTCCCTATGGGAGCTCTGACCCACAGCTTGCAATTATTGTAGTTACTGACATGGATATGACGTGCTTCTGCCAAGGATTCCATCGAAGTCTTGAAACTCTGTCCCTAGTACCTTTGCGTCCTTTTTCTTGCAGCGTGAAGAGCGGCTTTGTCGTCGTATCGTCTATAGGGACATCGTCATCTTGGAAGGAAATCTTGACTTTGACACGGTAGTGGAATCCTTGAGCCATTCTCGGAAAATGCAGATCACAGCACCCATGACTTCAAAGTCTTCTCGGCGATCTTCAATTTGTCTTCCCTAACTTACCCAGCATCTCCAGCAAAATGCCACGTGGAAAATTAGGGAAGACCAACTTCGGGATGAGACAGCAATTTATTTCAGGCAAGGACAAACTATGAATGGTAAACAAAAGATAAGCAATGTGGAAAGATTACAGAGTAGCAAAATAAAAACATAAAAAAATAATACTCTGATAATAAAATTTAAAAAACACTTCGCTACAAAATGTATCTCAAGCTTTCGGGTATCATAAACCCTTCTATAGGAATATATGACTCATTACTTCTGGAGTTATATACTCCTGTAGAGGAGTTTGTAATACTTGAGATGAATACACTAAATAAAGAAACTCACCCTCGGAAGCCGTTTTGCTGGTAATCTATATATATTAATATATTTTGAAAATAGAGCCATCCATATATAAATCTTTAATTAAAAAGGTATATATTGGATCAAAATATCATTTATTTCACCAATATTTCAGTTGGCTGAACGCCAACCTTTATCAAGGTGTTAAAACATTTAAAAGTGTGTCAACAACATGTGGCGCTGAGTTTGTTGTTGACAAACTTTTTAAAATGTTACAACCTTGATAAAGGTTGGCGTTCAGCCAACTGAAATATTGGTAAAATAAATGATATTTTGATCCAATATATGCCATTTTAATTAAATTTTAATATATATGTAATAAATCAACACGGATGCTTTAATTTCTACCTGTTTCAAATTTAATCCGTTTTTCATCTTATTCTGTGATATTTTCTCTTTACTCCCTCTTATTCTTTCTAAATCACACCTATATTATCCATATGTTTAGAAATTAATGCCACAAATTCTTGCATTAGAGAGAAAATATTTTATTGATAAAGTAAATGTCACAAAAGTTATATATAATCCCTGCTAAATTCAATTTCCTTCTGCCATTTAGCTGGGAGGTCCAGGGAGACTATAGATAGCCATTCTCTGGGGTGTTAGAGCACCACGTATGTACAAATATCTTCAATGCTAGAAGATTAAACATATTGACCACTTACTGTCCCTTTCATCTCGACAAACAAGGCGTTGTCCGAGCAGTCGAATCTGGCAAGTATGGAGTGTTTGGCAAGGCATCTCTAATACTGTATTTTACTCAAACCGTGCCTCTTTTGTTTGCTGTTACAAATTTACCTCGTATAGTCTAATGGTTTCTAGACTTATAACAGTTGAGATCGTAAATTAAAGATATATGAGATTTTGAAAAATTCTGCACTTGAAAAATGTCTCGAATTTTCTTATGTTAAGCATTGGGTCGTTTGATCACCTACCTGTTTTGTCTTGTATGTGTATTTCGGCGATATTCAAACGGTCAATCAGAATACATAATTCCGGAAGAAAAAAGCATCTGCAACAATGTAGGATAAACCAAATTCTGATACGTACATTAACACACGAGTTTATACATTTACTAGGACATTTTTAACGGCTTCTAAAGTCAGATGAACTTACTATTCGGTCAATGGTTTAGAAATGAGGAAGTCAAGGGAAAACCACCGCATTATCTTCCCATGTACATCTACAATGAGTCTTCCAATTTGGCCAAGATATTATGACTATAATTAACATTTTACATAAAGTTTTACATATGATGATTATGTAATGCTTAACTCTGCCATTTTTTAAAAATAGAAGACAAATTTTACAAGAATTAATGAACTAAATTCACAACAGCTCACTAAGTGTAGTAATATGTATCGTTTATTTCAACCATAAACGGAGTTAAGAATTTCTTCCTTAACATTATGACTATATATTCTGATATTTATTTTAAAATTATAAAATATATATTCTCACAATGAGTTTCTTTTTATTACAAAACGCTAGCTTTCATGCGATGATCGCTCTTCAACGGGCTAAATAAAAATCGACTATATCCTACATATATGATATATATACATATAAACCCGTTGAAGAGCGATTATCGCTTGAAATCTAGCGTTTTGAAATAAAAAGAAAGTCTTTGTGAGAAAATATTTTGTAATTTTAAAACTTTTTCCACACTTTTATCATGAATACGGATATATATGATATGATATACTATAAATATGAATTGTTTACAATAATTAATTAACCACAGTTAACCAATTGTAGAATTATTACCGTTTTTATTAGAAATAAACAGCGTTAATAATTTCATTTTCAACATTAAGACTTTAAATCAATCTCTAAAGAGTAGCTTAATTGATAAAGCACAGAATAATGATTCATTTGTGAATAATAACTAAAAAGGACAACCATCATATAACTATACATTCTTCAAAGAAGAAACCCAATATATTTCCACTAAAGAACAATAAGATATTCAATATCAAACGATATTTATAATTATATTGTATACATATATTTACACTTGAAAAAGATAAAAACAATATTTTACAAAATATACAAATTTCAAATTTTAATTCAAAAATATATTTGAAAGAATTAATATAGGTAATACTGTTGCATACATACCTATGTAAAATATGTTGAATATTCTGAATTTCTATGCTCACAAGGGAATAAAAGGATATCTGGAGTAGAATCTATCGAATTCCTTTGATACAATATCGATCTGGTACAGATAGGGGGGGGGGCATCTTCGGCTGATTTTATTGGCTCCGACAGCCCCGTCGGGCGTGGAGACATCTCTTCTCGCCAGCCATCCCGGCTGGAAATGTCCCTTTCCTGCTTCCTGAATAATGGCATATATGCAAATAGATCGCCGTGTAAAAATATTAATTAACTACACCTCAAAAGGTTTCTTTGTCATATATGCAAATAGATCGCCACAAAACTCTACTAATGAACATATATACATATTGACTACACCGTAAAAGATTTATTTTCCATATATGCAAATAGATCGCCGTGTAAAAATATTAATTAACTACACCTCAAAAGGTTTCTTTGTCATATATGCAAATAGATCGCCACAAAACTCTACTAATGAACATATATACATATTGACTACACCGTAAAAGATTTTTCATATATGCAAATAGATCGCCGTGTAAAAATATTTATTAACTACACCTCAATAGGTTTCTTTGTCATATATGCAAATAGATCGCAGCAAAACTCTACTAATGAACATATATACATATTACCTATTTCGCAAAAGGTTTCTATATATTCATTTTAGCAAGCTTTCCTGTTTAATAAGACTTCAACAGGCATTTCAACCAAATATATATATTTAAAATAAATATTTGTTTGTATACAGCCCTCACGCGCGTCTAGACTGGGACTCTTATATATATACAATTAAACCTATAGCCTTCCCTCTTGGGACTCAACAAAATAAGGTGTTATAGAGATATGGGGGTGCTATAGACAGGTTGCATATAGACAATGTAAATCGCATCGTACTATGTATTTAAAATCGGGCGCTATATAGAGGAAGGCGCTATTTAGAGGTGCGCTATAGACAGGTTTAACTGTATATATATATAATAAGTGAATTCAATAAAAATATTTTATCCTTATGCAAAAGAAATTTTATAATATTTTTTTCACGTTATAAAAATAATTGACGGAAAAAGGAATCAGAAATAAAGCTTTATTATTTGCAGTACCAACGAACATCACTTTAAATTTAAAGTTACACAAATTTACATAGCAGTGATAATCCATTCCAATCTATGCAAATCAACCTAATATAATTCCAAATTTATGAAATTAACAAACGACAAATAAACTACGCTGCATTATTTATCTTTTTCTTACATTACTGTGCAAAGACCATGTTAAACTTTTAATTCTAATAGAACCTTGACAGAATTTTGTGTTTATTATATATAAAAAAAAAACAGGTTCACAATATTTATCTCAGTATAAAAAGTGTTGACTAAATCATATTAAATAGAAATTATATTCTCCAACATATTCGATTAATATGCAAATAAAAGTAAAGTTTTCAGAAAAAAATATTTATAAAATTTAATTTACAGGCCTTCGAATTTTGTCATCAACTTTAAAAAGAATATTCGGTTTGTTAATTGTTTTATTAAAATATTTTTCAAAAGAACACATAGATATTGAAGGTGTCATCTTCTTTTTACGTAATTATATCATATAGATAGATGTGAAATTCAATTTATTTAAAATTAAAAATATAATTTCAAAACTTTCTAGAAATTGGAAAATAAATTCGAAGGAGCCAGGAAATTTCTCTTGTTTAAGGAATATGGCCTTCTTCTTTCTAATTAAATTTAATATTACTTCACTTTTTGATATTTGGAAATTAAAGGGCGCATGTGGGAATTGGGGAAAAAAGCACACACATTATATTTTTTATTTCATTTACTTATTGAAATAATTAGCTAATTATGTATATATCTTTATAGATTTCTTAGCACATTTTTTTAATGATTAATTTGTAACCTAATATAGATTTTCTTTCGTTATACTCTATTTCATATATTGAAAATAAATCTGAACTTATTTTCAATTTTATTTTTGTTCTGGTAAATATAAAGGTAAAATCGATTGATGTTTTTTAAGATTATGAAAAGGCTTATATATGTTATATAAAATATTATTTCATTTCAAATTATAATTTCATAGATTCAAATACTCTGCTAAATCGACCGCCAGAGGTCACTCTTCCCCTATAAAAACTCGTTGTTGTTCTTTCCCGATGGCCGACTCAAAACCTTTGTACATTATGTAAATAATCTTTTGTTTTCCTTATTTTACTCGCTTTAAGCCAGGCATCACTTCTATCAAATAGTTTTTATATATATTCCATGGGTTCAATTAAAACAATATCTGATAAAGACTATTATTAATATTTCAAGAATTTTAACTATAAAGCTATACAACCAGTTTAACCGCATAGGTTTCTTTTTATTTATGAAAAATCATTTTTAATTTCAAAGAGAAATAATTTAATATTTCTAACTTTTGGATGACGTATGAAAAGGTTGAATATATGAAGAGTGATGGTCTATATATGAATGGATGACGTATGGAGGGTGAAAAATATGAAGAGTAATGGCGAACGGAAAAATAAAAGTGTCCAGGAGCGGGAATCGAACCCACAACCTTCTGCTAAGCGGGCAGGTGCCATGTCCACTAGGCTATCCTGGACGTATTTCTCCGTTCGTAACTAATATTTAAACTGACTAATAATACTTATAAATGACTGCGGCGTATAATTATAAAGCTATACAACCAGTTTAACCGCATAAGTCATACGCCGCAGTCATTTATAAGTATTATTAGTCAGTTTAAATATTAGTTACGAACGGAGAAATACGTCCAGGATAGCCTAGTGGACATGGCACCTGCCCGCTTAGCAGAAGGTTGTGGGTTCGATTCCCGCTCCTGGACACTTTTATTTTTCCGTTCGCCATTACTCTTCATATTTTTCACCCTCCATACGTCATCCATTCATATATAGACCATCACTCTTCATATATTCAACCTTTTCATACGTCATCCAAAAGTTAGAAATATTAAATTATTTCTCTTTGAAATTAAAAATAATTTTTCATAAATAAAAAGAAACTTATGCGGTTAAACTGGTTGTATAGCTTTATAATTATACGCCGCAGTCATTTATAAGAATTTTAACTATGGCTGTATAGCATTACCATAATCCTTAACACGATCTAAATACAACAGAAAATCTCATTCATTTTCTTTATTAAATATAACATATATATATATAAAGATATATTGGACTTTTAATAATATGTATGTAAATAATCTTTGTTTCTTGTATAATCTATTGCTCTAAAATGCAAATTTAAATAACTTTCTCTCTCTCTAAAACTATAAATAATTTGTATATATATATTTCAAAACCATATACATAAAATAGATTAAACATTTACATGCGAATATCCACATAGGATATAGCGTGTGTTTTGTGATAAATAAATAAATAAAAAAAGATTTTATGACAATGTAACACTTATTGGTGATATTGATTCAAAATGCTGATATGTTATTTAAATAATTATAAAGGTTTCAGGAAATGAGTTTCTTTTTATTTTATTAAATCAACAACAACAACAACAAAAAGCTTTATTAAGACAATTTAGTCTTATACGGATTCTCCAAGCACAGAAATGTAGGGTACATACAAGAATAACAGTAGTAACAACAACAAAAGTCCCTGTCATGACCTTTTGGTCTTATACAACTTCTCCACGTAAAAGAGGATATATACAGGAACAATAGTTACAATAATTAGCAATGCTATTTACAATGTGTCAAGGGGGATAGTAGCAGGAAAGGGGTTGTTGGGGAACTAGAGTATTATCATGGGTTATTTTATTAAATCATTCTCAAGCTTTCAGGCATCGTTTCCCTTTTACGAGAGAACATATACAATGAATAAAACGCCGCCTGATGACAAACTTCATCTATGTACTCCTGATGAAGGACAGAGATGACCGAAAGCTTGAGACTCTTTGAATAAGATGTAAAGAAACTCATCTCCAGTTTTATTTATTTATTACTAGTATCAAATACAACACGCTATTTACAAATATAGATAAAGAATTCTTCCTGAATTGAAAATTAGACGAAAAACCATGGTGAAGGAAGACGAGTTTCTTTTATTGATGCATAGGTGCAAACTTTAGGGTAAAAACCCTTCAACGGGCGAGCAATGAAGCGCGACTTATAAGAACTATGGTACCTACCATATTCCTACCATTTGTACCATAGTTCTTATAAGTCGCGCTTTATTGCTCGCCTGTTGAAGGGTTTTGTACCCGAAAGCTTGCACCTATGCATCAATAAAAGAAACTCGTCTTCCTTCACCATGTTTTTTCGTCTAACAACACGCTATATCCGATCTGGATAATTGCTCGTGAAAAACTATTTACAATAATTCATATTGTAGTAGAGTAAGTAACAGAATTATCAAAAATAAAATAAACAATTAAGAAAAAAGAGCATTCAATAAATATATACATTAAACAAATAAGCAACAACATAAGCAGATAGAAGAAATCGCAAGGTAGTTATTTACAATATGTTAAGCAATGATGGAAGTTGATATAATGAAGTTATCTGTAATAATTAGTATCGTGGAGAGAAATATTTGATCAAGTTATTTACAATGAGTTATATTCTAAAGTGTTAATTATTTACATTGATGTAAATCAAGTCGCATCATAGTGTAGTTCCTCAAGCTGCATGAAACATGAAGAAACCTGTTTAATTCATGTCCTGGAGATTCAAATCAATTAATGAAAATTTGTGTATCAGACGAATAAAATGTAAATCGTTTATGAATATTCTTTTAATTATAGTTTAATCGTTTAGGTTTTGTCTCAATTCAAGAATTTATTTTTATGTTTATTTATTTTTATGCCTCTTCCAATAATGTTTACAAAGAGTCTTATTGTTCTCCATTAGAAAAATATCTGCATTGAATTCTGTAAACAAAATATTTTTCTCATTTTGAAACAAACGAATCGGCATTGCATGTAATGATCAATATCACAGAGTTGGTCAATGATCAAAATTTAATAGTATATTTTAACTGAATTTATCATATACTTCACGCCCAAGTGAAAAAAGGCCATTTTTGCAAAATGAAGGTTCAAAACGGATTCTTAAATATGAAATTCTTCATGTTAAAAATCCATGGTACAAATATTAAAACAGAAAAAGAGGCCATATTATATTATAAACATTTATATGGAAATTTATTTTTTTTCAAAACATATATCATCTATTTTATATGGGTAAATATAAAGACAATTATTGATATACTAGACGAAAGGCCCGGGCAACGCCCGGGGTTTACCCGAGTGCGAATATATTTCAAAACCGTTGTCTTGGGTGGCCGCTATAGACAGGGTGGTCTGTATAGACAGGTGGATGTATCACACAGCTGATAATAGGGTTGCCTAAAGTGACCGCTATAGACAGGGTGGTCTGTATAGACAGGTGGATGTATCGCACAGCTGTAGAGTGGTCGCTATAGACAGGGTGGTCTGTATAGACAGGTGTATGTATCACACTGCTGATAACAGGGTTGCCTAGAGTGACCGCTATAGACAGGGTGGTCTGTATAGACAGGTGGATGTATCACACAGCTGATAACACACTGTATTTTGTATTGATTTTAAACATAGGAGTTAAGAATATGTGAAAAGAGTTTTCAAAACCTTATAAGAAAATATAGGTATAGGAGCTGGCATTTGTCTGCATGTATGATAACTCATCATCACAAGATAGAGGTTGCCTGGCTGTCATTCATACTTCATTATATTAAAAGACACTTCAGACAGCATTTTTTTTATTATCTCGACGAGCCTGCATTTCGACAGTAATATTTTGTCCTCGTCAGAAAATGATGAAAATTAACGAATTTGACAACGCGTTATAAATGTATCTGATCTTGCAAAGGTGTGTTCTTGCAAAGGTGTGTTCTCATGCGAATTTTCAAAATGTTTACAAAATTTGAAAAATCGCGTGAGAACGCCCTTGCAGCATCAAATACATTTAGAACGCATTGTTAAATTCTTTTATAACGAGGATAAATGATTTTGTCGAAAAGTCGAGAGAATGAAAGCATTTACTGGCCAAAGTCTCTTTTAGTTTATTGAACCAACATCTCTCAAACCTTTTCCTAATTAATTATCACAAGATTTTGAATTCAGACAAATTACAAAAAAAAAAGCAAAATACACTTCAACTTTTCTTATTTACTTGGTTAAAGGAAGCTTTCAGATAGACTCTTCTCCAACTAATATGTTAGTTAGATTTCGTAATTGCGTAGTTCGAATCCATACAGAAAACTTCCCACCGTCGCCACAGGTGTAGAGACGTTGAATACAAGTCCCACAATAAAAAACCAGTAATTGGCAAATCGCATGACGACTGAATAAATAAGACGTTCATTAACCATTCCCAGCACACTTGGCACCTTTTAATCTCCCATTACTGAACCACTTAATATCTCCTTTTGTATCGGGGCCTAGTTTCACAAATTTAGGATTATTTATATTTAAATTTTATATTATTGTTTGATGGGGGTCGGGAAAAGTTGGTCTAAACCTTTGGTTTGTGACCGCTACGACTCGTGATCGAATCCTGCAATGGGAACTTTTTTTATATAATAAAAAAAAATACTCCAATGGCCCCCGATTCTTGCGAAAGTCCAACCCTAACAACGAGTGCAAACGGGCTCTGGCACATTTGTAAGTACAAAGTTCGAACTGCTTTTACATGTGTAGACGTGTGGTGCACTAACAGTAAACGCAGTCGTAAACCTCTACCCACCATGATTATCATGGTCTGTACCACGTGTACTAGGGATAATACATATTATTGTTTGATTATATTTATGTAAATCATTTATTCGCGATCGGGCGTTGTGGCCCACTGTATGTATTACATCCCAAACACGATGCGACACCTGCCATCTCTGTCTTCAGCTCGATGTACCATCTCGGTGACCTATAAACCAGTGAGTTCCTTTAATTGGTCCAGGAAGCATGTCGATGCGCGTCCAGGGTATGCGTCGCCCAGACGTCTTTCAAGTCAGTATGATGTACTCCATTCCACTGCATCGCCCGATGTGACCGAAGAATCTCAAACAATTCCAATTCTATTATATACTAGCCGAATGACCCGGGCAACGCCCGTGTTTTACCCGATTGAATGTTTTTATTTAAATACTATTTGTTACAATTATAAATTGGCGCCTTAAATAAATGCATATATTAGTTAATAACTATAGCCTATATGATTTATCTGTCTATGTACTGTTGGCTTCCGTAGGCGTCTCTTACTGGGAAAAAGAAAGAGAGGATTCCATTTAGTTATTAACTAATATATGCATTTATTTAAGGAGCGACCCGCTCCAACACAATGGTTACAAAAACGAAAAAGCGAGTGGGGGGCATGATGGGGGGGGGGGGGTGGGGGGTGGGGGGGCAAAGGTGGCGTGATCGTAGCCAACCAATAGGAGAGCGCCATTCCAAAAAAAAAAATCAAACGGTGACAGAGATGAAAACTGAAGAATTAAGAGATGAAGAACGCATGACGCTCGTAACTGTATATTGGATATACACACACATAAAGCTTTATTAGCACCACCTTTGTCTTCTCTATATTCTATTATTCATTATATTCCTCTCGTTTTCGTTAATTCTTTTATTTAAGTAAGGTAGCAGTGTTCCGATCGGTTTTATCCTCCGACGTTTAATCTTTCCCATTTATTCTTCGTCATCAGGTGTTACACGTTGAAGAAAACATTTTACACTTTAATGACAACCTTTTACACTTCAATTATAACTTTTTACAATTTAATGGCAACATTTTACTCTATATAACAAAATTTTACCTTTTAATGACAACTTTCTATATTACGATGCACTAGCGCGCCATCTGTTATCAAATTACGAAACTATTTCAGACGCGTAATTTTCTTTTTTTTTTTCAAATAAATCAATTTCTACAGCCCTTACTGGAATGGAAAAATTAAAGGGAGGGCCTGTCTCATCAGTGGTGAACCCTCCCAGCGGTTTCGCCAGTTTAATGGAGGGTTCACCACTGATGAGCCAGGCCCTCCCTTTAATTTTCCCATTGCAGAAAGGACTGTAGAAATTGTTTTATTTAAAAAAAAAGAATATTACGCCTCTAAAATATTTTCGTAATTTGATAACTTTTTATATGTTACTAACATGATATTCAGATATCAATAACTTATTTTACACTTTATAAAGCGCACTTCTTTTTTAATTGAAAACTCTTTCCGATTTTATTTGATAATTGAATAGTATAATATTTTTAGGTATGATTGAAACTTGCCTTTAATTATATATTTTGTATATATATTAATTTTGATAATTATTTCAAGATATTCTCTGTAGTCTGTGTAGTACCTATATATACAGTATTTGATAATAAATATCATTAGAAATATATTACCAAAATTAATAGTTATAATTAGTCTATTTTACATAAAGTTGACCCTATATTATTCATATGGTTGTTTTTTAATAGAATAAATGGATATCATTATTCAATGGTTACTCTTTTTTTAGTCTTCTTTTTTAAAAATCTTTTAATATAACTGGTTCTCAAATGATTCTCAGCTATTGCTATTTCTCTGTCCTTGAAGTTTAATATTACATGTGATCCGCGTTTAGGCTATTTCAGAGCATATTATTTTACAAAGAAATTCAATATATTTAGGTATTTCTATAAAAACCCTAAAAAATTATAAAAAAGATAGATATTGAGATTGAAACTTCTTCATTACAATGTCCATATAAGATTTAATAAGTTCAAAGATAAATGAATATATATGAATATAAAATGAGAGGATTTAAAAGCACGAATATTTCTTTTATACATAATACAAACTTCTACTGTCCTTACTGCGATGAAAACAATATATTAGGAGGGCTTGAATCATCAGTGGTGAACCCTCCCAGCGGTTTCGCCAATATAATCTACCAGACCGCTTCTAAGAGCTCTAATACTGTATTGGACGATTCTGCTTATATACGCAGTGTTTTTTCATCGCAGTATGGACAGTAGAAGTTTGTATTATGTATAAAGAAACATTCGTGCTTTTAAATCCTTTCATTTTATATGTATAGATGGCGCGTTATTGCTTTGTGTTAATATATGAATATAAAGAGAGAAAGATATATTTTATACATATATTTTATAAATAATTTTCAAAATTATTTAATCTATGGATACTTTTTTTCCCACAAACACATTTAATATATATGATTTCAAATATCTTATATATTCTGTATATATTTCTAAGTAAAAAGAATCAATGAAAATAACTTGTTTCTGGGTGAAATAATAAAATTTCAAAAGAACATATTACTTGGAAATAAATTTTAAAAAACAGCCGACACCGTCTTAGTGAAATATGGCAGTAACAAGTTGTCTTTTCAACCAAGTAATTTAACGTCATTTAAATCCGGGTGTCTCCCAATTCTCCAGTTTATCAAAGAGTTCTTTTGTAACCCGATTTACCTTTCCACTTTATATTGGTCCCTTAGCTCGTTAGTTGTTAAAACGATTCTACTAACTTTATCACCTCGTGATTTGATATCACTAAATCTGAAAATAAGTGGTGAGAAGCAAATATAAGTTTCTTTGGTGGCAGTGGTGTCTTGCCCATGGAGCTGATTAGATCGGTCCATGCACCCTGATCACAATATCGGCCAACTAGGATGTCTTACCCATGGAGCTGATCAGATCGGTCCATGCACCCTGATCACAATATCGGCCAACTAGGATGTCTTGTCCATGGAGCAGATCAGATGCAGTCCATGCACTCTGATCACAATACCGGCCACCTGAGGTGTCTTGTCCATGGAGCAGATCAGATCGGTCCATGCACCCTAATCACAATACCGGCCAACTGAGGTGTCTTGTCCATGGAGCTGATCAGATCGGTCTGTACACCCTGATTACAATACCGGCCAACTGAGGTGTCTTGTCCATGGAGCTGATCAGATCGGTCCATGCACCCTGATTACAATACCGGCCAACTGAGGTGTCTTGTCCATGGAGCTGATCAGATCGGTCCATGCACCCTGATCACAATATCGGCCAACTAGGATGTCTTGTCCATGGAGCTGATCAGATCGGTCCATGCACTCTGATTACAATACCGGCCAACTAGGATGTCTTGTCCATGGAGCTGATCAGATCGGTCCATGCACACTGATCACAATATCGGCCAACTAGGATGTCTTGTCCATGGAGCAGATCAGATGCAGTCCATGCATCCTGATAACAATACCGGCCAACTGAGGTGTCTTGTCCATGGAGAAGATCAGATCGTTCCATGCACCCTGATCACAATACAGGCCAACTGAGGTGTCTTTTCCATGGAGCAGATCAGATCGGTCCATGCACCCTGATCACAATACCGGTCAACTGAGATGTATGGTCCATGGAGCAGATCAGATGCAGTCCATGCACTCTGATTACAATACCGGCAAACTGAGCTGCCTTGTCCGTATAGATGGCCTCTTCTGGATTGATGTCTGCCATATAGAGGGATGCAAGAGGATGCAAAGAGTTTATTTCTTTAAGAGGTACAAGCTTGGCGAATTTTCGGACAATAACGTCTTTCACCAGGCTTACATTGAGAATAGTCTTAAATTCGTATTACAGGCTGTTCAAGGACGTTATTGTCGGAAAACTCGCCAAGATCATACCTCTTCAATAAAGTATTTTGTCGCTTTTAACTTTGGCCTCTTCTTAAAATAAATCATATTTATGTATATATAATCTTCATATAATTCCACAATACACCATCTTCAGGACCAAATAGGCCTCACCAGACCACTTCTTGGAATGTATGGGAGCCTCAAGACAGGACCTGTATTCCAACCCTACTAAAATTGTGAATTTAATCTTTGAATATAGTATCCATTACCTTGTATAATTATACAATGGGATAATAATAAATAAATTTATTTATTTATGTTTATTCAACCCTTTTCAACATTATATGGATAAAGAAATAAAGAAATTTCAAACCCCCGAATAGTAAGGAGTAAGGTATCATATTTCTATAGATGATAATGGCGATATATATCTCCAAAAAGATATAAAAACCTATCTAAATATATTTTTCTTTTATTCTTATCATGGCGATATATCAAATTTCTGTTTTGAAGAGATTCTCTTTTGCATTAATGATTAGCATGTCTTTGAGCGTCAGAGAAAGCTTTATCGAAAACCCTGTGTATATATAAGGCCATACTGAAGTATATCGTTGCGGCTTTATATGTAAATAAGTAATTAGACTGGATTAGTAGTTTAGAATATGCTATCAATTTCAGATAACAAAGTAAATCTCTATGGATGGGTATCTTTTTTTCATAGTAGGAATTTTCAACAAATAAGAGTTTCATAAGATTTTTAACCAATTTTAAATTTAGATTATAATCTTATGTTATCAATTTAAGATGATAAAATAATTAGACGAGATTTAAATGAACTTTAATAATCGTGTATATATATATCGTAATTTAAACAATGTGATATGTAAGTAATAAAGTATGACGTCTTTTCTAGTCGTCTCAAAGTGACACCAGCTTGCCACCGGACCCCAGGGGAGGGAAGGATGACCCACATAAGACTGACCAATGAGCATCAACACCTGGGGGATCCAGAGAGGGACAAAAAGGGGCGTTTGATCCGGATGTTGACAGTTAGTTAGGTTACAGTGGATATTTCGGACAGGCCCGCTCAGTACTAGGTCCGTTTTCATCTCACGGCGGCCCTCGTGCCGCTGTTTTGGCTCCTCTCTGCCTCCGCGGCTTCATGCAGGACGCCGAGGTTTCCTCTGTTAATCCTCAACTTTCCCCTGGTCCTGGTGCCTCGTGAGACGTACTAGGAGAGCGTCTTTTGATCCCAAACTTTGTCCTTACTGTCCCGTGCGGACTCCCCACTCTGCACGCCTTGCCACTCAACCCCGACTGCTTCCAACTCACTTGTTGGCTTACCCGGGTTTACGACATATATATATTGTGTCGAAAGTGGCGATTCCGGGATATTTCTACGATATAATAATCTTGTGATTATTTGCATTTTATTGTAATGTTGTCTATGCTAAAATGCATCTCTGCCTATATATCCGAGCTTTGTTAGATTGTTGGCTAGCGGTTCTTAGATAGGTTAGGTTGCTGATAGGCGTGAACTGCTAGTGTGCATATACTTTTATCTAGGTCAATTTATCTAATCTCTTGTCCTTACTTATTGTTTATAAATATCTTTGAGTAATAAAGGATATTCGAAATTATCAGTATTCTTTCTCTTCTACCAATATATAATTCTTTCCAATATATATTTCGTTTTGTATCGTAAGAAGGATCCGCTGAGGGTTGTTGATAGCTTTGTTGTGATAATAGCTCACTATATTTTAAAGTTGATCAACTTTAGATTCCCATTGTGAAGGTAAAGTCATCCATTTGAGACGTCCCGGTCGGCAAACCCAGCCTGGAGCGGCCTAAAAAAACTGCCTAGGGCCGCCAATGGGGTACTGACACGCAAGGCATACGGAAGCTCCACAGTTTAGAGAAAATGTTTTCCATTTAATTCCCAACACGAACAACCGAGGAAATTTGGTGTTGTTAAGCCATTGTGTTTTTTATTGACAGCTAATTGGCGTAAATGCTAGATAATGCATTCGTGGAAATATTATGCGTTAGATATTGTGTCGTTAAACACAATTTTTTTAAAAATGTAATATAAATTACATTCGTAACATATTTAAATGTAATTTTACTTTGTGTATCGCAATAAAATTAGAACAATATTTCAATCATTTATCACATTCAGGAATATTCTTCATTATACCAGGATTAGAAAAATCTTTGATAGAAAAAATAAACCTTAGAGCATCAATTATTTTGAGAGGCATATTTATAAATATTCCTTATTTTTCTCCTGGTTGAAGGAATCCATCAACGGGCGCTAACGGTCCATAAACCTGACCTGCGATGGTCTTCTTAATGGTTATTGTCAGAGTAGCAAATTCCATGAACTCTGACCAAACTCTGTATGTAAATATGCCGTGGAATTTCCCTATATATATATTTTATATTTAGGAATGAGATTTTCTGTTGTATTTGATTGTTATTCATACAGAATTATTAGCTGTTTCTTGATTTTGGTTATCTTGAGGATTAAGCTATGGTGATACAGTCGTGGTTAAAATCCCGAAAATATAACAATAAAAATAGTCTTGATCAGATCATTAATAGTTTTAATTGAGTTAAAGGAATATATAAAAACATAGTTTGATAAAAGTACTTCCTGGTTTAAGGCGAGTAGAACAAGGAAGAACAGAAGATTATTTACATAATGTACAAAAGTTTTGAACCGGCCATTGGGAAACAACAACAACGAGTTTTTATAGGGGGAAGCGTGAACTCTGGCGGTCGATTTAACAGAATATTTGAATCTATGAAATATAATTTTAAAAAATTATATATATTTTAATATAACAAATATATATTAAAAATAAAAATGGCATATCCTTACCAGGCTCACATAAGCATTTCTAGATGGCAGAGCGCCATCTAGTATAATAAAAATAAACTAAACGTTAATTTAACTTGTTCCGTGATATATAATTTAGTTTATTTTTGTTCCATATTAGATGGCGCTCTGCCATCTAGATATGATCATGTGAGCCTGGTCAAGATATGCTATTTTTATTTTTAATATCGACACCTAAACCTTTTTTTTTTTCTATTATATACAGGGTGATCCAAAAGTCCCGCACTATTTTAAAAATTAATAACTCCGCGAATATTTGCGCTAGAGCAATGCGGTAAACACCATTGTATTCAGGATGCAATGGGATTTTTTATGGCAAATAATGAAAAATTCGAAATTGATTTTAGTTACAATTTTATTCGCCAGATGGCGCTCTACCAGAATCAGAGATTCAGCGGCCAAATTGTTTGATAAATTGAAAAATATAACTGATCGACACGTATTTTTCCTTTTTGAATACCAGGAAAGAACCCTAATAATATCAAATAACAAATTAATAAAACACCATTTCGCCAAAAGTATGAAGAATTGTTTAACGATTTTTAAATACAATCAGAGATATGTAAAATAGGTAAATGCAAATTAAAACATGTAGCAAAATATTTATTTTTTATATGAGGTTTTGTGAAATAGATTGAATGTTTGAAAAACACTGCTGATATAAATACACGAATTTTTGAAATGTTAATATAGTACCAAAAATTATGATGGCACTATTAATAGGATTTCTTGCTATAAGAAATGTGTAGTTTCTTGACTGATTGGCGACCCTTGACTATTTAACTGGATATTTGTCATGATCCAACAAATGAAATATAGAGGGGAGTGACAAAATATATTTGTCGTACTTTATTCCAAATATCCTATGGGCTTGTCAAATGTTATCATTGTTTATTATACTGTAAACAATTTTTAAAATGTGTCCCCTCAAATAAAAATAAATTTTAAATCGACCTTTTGCGTTGAAAAACGTGGTAGTAAAATCATTTTGTATTATTTTTTTTCACAATATTTCTAAAGTTATTGGTGTACAGAAAATATTCCTTATGATACATGTATTTCTTATGTATGTATTTCTATGTTATCTATTATCTATGTATTTCTTCTAATGAGCGAAAAGCGAAAAACTAAACATAAGGGGTAAAATTGTGTGTACCAGTGTTATTCGAGAAGTTATAACACTCTGGTTTGCATGACATAATATGTGAGCAAATGACAAACAAAATATTACTGTTCGCAAAAAAAAAAAAGAGTCAAGATGTGAGGACAGCATTTATTAACCCCATATCCCAACACAAAGAGCTGCAAAATATTGATAGATAATATAATACATGGCGGCTTATACAATACATGAGGTAACTGCCTTCTCTCTTGTATTAGGTCACAATCCTTGCTCAATGTGGCACCCTTCATTCTCAATCACCGCCTGCAGACGATAAATGACAGAATGGACAGCATTAAATAACATATCTGTTAAATTGATAAAGCGTGCCATCTGATAGAAGCCTTCAACATGGCCAATGTGGCAGGCCAGCATCGATAAACACACGATTTAATGTATCCCCATAAACAAAAATCGCAAGGCGTCATGTCTGTTGATCTTGGAGGCCACTGGTATATAAAGTGGCGACCTATCACACGATTTTCACCGAACGTATCCTTCAGCAATTGTTTGGCACCTCGGGAGGTATGAGGAGGTCCTCCATCTTTCATGAATGTTATTTCGCTTAGTGCTTTTACCCTGCAATATGGGAATACCCTTTTCTCATAACGTTCACCAGTTACAAAAAACGGGTTTAAAAGTTCTTCCATTCATTTTTCAAAGAAAAATGACCCAATAATAAAAGAAGTGAACCCACACAAAACTGTAACTCTAGGCTGGTAAAGTGGGATTTCTGTAAAAATCCTAGGGTTTTCTGTTGCCCAAATGCGGCTGTTTTGAGTGTTAAATTCTCCGTTTAGAGAAAAGTGGGCATCATCTGTCCACATAACATTCGACAGCTAGTTTTCATCAATATCAATTTGCCGGAAAACCCATGCAGCGAAATCTTGGCGCATCTCAAAATCGCCAACTTTCAGCTCGTGAAATCTTTGCATTTTGTATGGGTACACACAATAGAGACATTAAGTGAAGCGTCTTCGGATATCACAATCATACTTCGGCGAATTTAACGCCAAAAGTTCAATTCGGGGATCACCTGTCCAGGATAACAAAAGTCAGTAGGTTGAGGACATGCTAACCGACCTCGACCTTACACCGTTAAATAACGGAGAGAACACCTATCTAAGTCCACAGAATCCTGAGAGATGCAATCAGTGACCACAGACCAATTTTAACAACCCTAAACTTCAAAATTGAGAATGTCCATTAGAATAAAAGAACATGGAACTTTAGGAAAGCCGACTTGAAAAAAATTCACACAAAAGCTTGAAGAACTGTGCAACGAAAAATTGAATTACAGAACGCTTGACAAAAACTTGGAAAAATTCTTTTCGAACATTTAAAAAGCTGCAAAAGAGCATCGATAACTAGAGGTAGACGTAAAGACCTGTGGATACCTTACTGGAAGGACCACAACATCGAGGCAATGATTTCAGAGAGAGAGAGACAATATCAATGGACTTCTTAAAACAAATAAAACAGAAAGGAACTCATTGAAATTATTCACAAAATATAACAAGAAATTTGGATATTCAAACAAGAAAAATGGCAGAATTATGCGAAAAAAATGGATCCAAGAAAGGAAAGCCAACACTGGAATATAATTAGAGTGTTAGAGAACAATCAAAACCAACACCAATCCTCCAATACTCTAACCGATATGAATAGAACAGCGAGAACGAGAACAAACAGATGGCTGACATAATTGCTGAATATCTTTCAAGCACTTCCATACTCAACTATACGAATGAAGACAGGACTCTAAAAATAATATAAACCAGTTAGTTAAACAAGCAAGAAACTTCCATCAACAAGATATTTTCTCGAGAGACTTCACACTGAATGAGCTTAACTCATCAATAAAAAAATTCCAAGAGGTCACCAATAGATAATCTAATCTTTGGTCAAATGATTAAAAACTTTGAAGTCAAAGCTAATAATCAACTCCTACGAATACTGAACATTTCATGGCAAACTGGTAAACTACCAAAGAATTGGAAGATATCAATTATAGTGCCAATACTGAAGCCAAACAAAGCTGCCAAGGAATACAAGAACTATCGGCCAATTGCTCTCGCCAGCATACTTTGTAAAATACCAGAACGAATTATCCACTCTAGGCTCATAGTCTGGCTCACAAAAAAATAATAAAATAAACCTCTACCAAACGGCCTATAGATATCAGCACTGTACAACTGATCAACTGTTCTACTTCTGTCAATCAATAATATATTCTTTCCGGGAAAAACCGCCAAAGAAGACCACGGCTATATTCCTTGATATGACCTCAGCTTTTGATCGAGTGTGGAGGGAGAAATTACGTGAAAAGCTGCACAACATCGGAGTAAGAGGAAAAACCTTAATTTGGATTGCAGACTTCTTAAGGGGAAGAAGGTTAAAGGTTCGGGTCAATGGAGAATTTTCCAAGGAAGGAAGAACATGGGCTGGTGTAACTCAGGGATCGGTGCTCAGTCCTCTACTCTATCTGCTATATATTAACGACATCCATCCTTACCTCACTGAAGACACAAAGGTTGCCTGTTATGCAGATGATATTGCCATATGGCACACAAGTAGCAGCATAGAAAAATCGTAAAGGATACTGAAGACATCAATGAGAGGACTGGAGAAGTGGGCAATGGGACTCCAAATGACCATAAACCCAATAAAACCAAACCTATGCGTCTTCTCCACTCCCAGGGAAAAAGGCATAAATATAACCACAAAATAAGCATAAACAAACAAATAATTGATAAAATTAGAAATCCATAATACCTAGGTGTGATACTGCAGTCCTGGATCTTTCCAGTTGGTCTCGAGGACCACGCCATCACCATCTCCTAAGCGGCGAAGTACGCGATCTACGTATTCATCGTAGATCGCAAAATGCGTGGTGGCGCTGGAGACCCACTGGCGATTCTCCACCAAACTCTGCAGCGCTGGCAGAGGCGCCATATTCATTGTACATAGTGTATATAATGCATATTATCTTTTTTTAATAGTGCAGACTGTGTATGTATTGACAAGATGTCAACAAAATTATTTTAATTATTATTTATGAGGAATTTTAATTTTCAGAGCACATAATTAGCACCTCAAATAGAGCTATCAGAAAACTAAACATTCTGAGAAGGCTATGTGGAACAAATTGGGGAGAAAAACCCAGAATTTTCAGAACAACATATACCACCTTAATAAGACCGATAATGGAATATGCAACACCGGTCTGGGCTCCCTCAAGCTCATCACTAAAAGTAAGACTAGACAGTGTTCAAGCAAAAGCGGCCAAAATAATCACTGGTGCTGTTTCATCCACCAACAATGAGAAAATTCAGAGAGAATGTGTTCTAGACCTACTCGCTCGAAAGCAGAAGACAAAATAAAAACAACTTGAATCGGCACTTCGGAAACGAGGAACCAGAGGACGAGATCTCTCTGACCAATTGTGGTTTGGTGGATCCGCCCTTTTCTGAGAATGAGGTGAAACTGACGGCTTTCAAGTTCGGGAAAAGGAAATCTCCTGGTCCCGAAGGGATCGATAACACGGTCGTGAAAGCCCTGGTAAGGATGACCCATCGCTTCTTTCCAGGTTATTCAATAAGTGCCTGGAAACTGGTACATTTCCTGAGGCATGGAAGGTTGCCCGCGTAGTGCTTCTCGAAAGGTCTGGTAGAAAGGGTAATTCTCCTAATGATTATCGTCCGCTTTCTTTACTAGTGTGTCTAGGTAAGGTCCTGGATAACCTACTAGCTCAGCGACTGAAGCACTGGCTAGAGAGTAATGAGCTCCTTTCCTCTTTCCAACATGGTTTTAGGGAAGGGAAGTCCACAACCACAGCTCTGAACGAGGTGTTAGAGGGGGTTGAGATGGGCTTAAATAAGGGTGCTTGGGTTCTTTTCGTGGCCCTGGACATTGATGGCGCGTTCAACTCCATGAGCTGGAACAAGCTGATGAGAAATTTGATGGACATGGGTTGTCCTGATAATTTGTGCAGCTTGATTCGTGACTTCCTGAGGGATAGACGGATTAGGCTCAGTTTTGGTGGGCGGAAGTTGGAAAGAAACTGTGCTAGGGGTTGCCCCCAGGGCTCTTGCTGCGGACCTATTCTGTGGAATATCCTGGTAAACACCGTTTTCCAGGAGGAGCTCCATGAGGGAGACAGGCTGGTTCTCTATGCTGACGACCAGTTCCTCATCATTGAGGCTGCTTCGAGAGCGAAGGCTGAGAAGTGTGTTGAAACTTCTCTCCAAATTTTCTCGAACTGGGCCCATGACTCTGGCCT
Organism: Cordylochernes scorpioides; assembly: GCA_030710605.1. Taxonomy (NCBI): domain Eukaryota; kingdom Metazoa; phylum Arthropoda; class Arachnida; order Pseudoscorpiones; family Chernetidae; genus Cordylochernes; species Cordylochernes scorpioides. The sequence continues at coordinate 21,915,151 of CP092871.1, forward strand.
TAAGTTCAATGTCTCCAAAACTAAAGCCCTCAGCTTTAAGCCTAGGGACATAAGAACTAAAAGGAAAGGGATCAAATGGGAACACAAGCCGGCTATCCGGATGGAAGGACGGAGGGTAGCGTTGGTCAATAGGATGACCATCCTGGGGGTGGTCATTGATGACAAGATGGGTTGGCAATACCAGGCGGAGGAGATGGTGGCGAGAGGCAGGGAGGCGTTGTGCAGGCCTGTCCTGGTTGGCTCTCAACAGGGGGGGGAGAGAAGGAGGGTACTATTTTTAGAAACCTCTGCCTCTCCTGTGTCGAGCCAATCTTGCTATATGCTTCCGGGGCTTTAGGCGCCGAAACAGGGATCAGAAGGTGGCAACAACTCTAGAGAGAGTGCAGAGGACAGCGGCACTCAGAATCACAGGGGGATATCGCACTACCAGCAGTGAGGCCTTTTTGGTCCTCGCTGGGTTTATTCCCCTGGGATTGAAACTAGAGGAGGAGACCATCAGACAGAAGATCTGGGAGAAAAGGGAATATGCCCTGGGACTTTAAGCGGGGGCCCTGGGATCGAAGAGGGACACAAGGAAGCCTCCGCAGTGGTTGCCAAAGTGGAATTGGAGTCCTAGAGGGCCGACGGGGATTGGCACGGAGGTTTTCACTGATGGTAGTAAGTCTGGAACCAATACTGGAGCTGGGGTAGTGATATACACTAATGGAGAGCTGATCTTCCAAGAAGGTTTAACACTCAGAGTGGACGAATTGGTCTTTTCAGCCGAGCTGGTTGCGATCAGGGTAGCCCTCAGAGTGTGTGCCGAGAAGAACTTCAGCCCGGACCGCCTCTATTCAGATTGTATGTCGGCCCTCGTCGTTATCAATCTGGAGAAAGGGCAACTCGCGCATCAAATAATCCAGGAGCTGGAGATGATGACGCGGGCTCCGGAGCTCCCTTGGTTTAGGAGACACAGCCTCAACGAAGGTAATGAGTTCGCAGACAGGATCGCTAAGGCAGGATGCTTTAGAGGTTGATCACTGAGGACCCCAGTGACCAAGAAAGAAGTTTATAGGAGGATCAGGGGTCACGTCCAGGACTTATGGTTGGACAGATGGAGGAACAGTGTGAAGGGGAGAGAGGTATTCAATGGGGTAACAACACCCAAGTACCTCTGTAAGGTAATGTCCCACAAACTCATTAGGGTAGTTCGGGACATGGGCTCTTCCCCAAGTCTCCACAGATTTAAAATTAATAGAAACCCTGATTGCGTCTATGGAGAAAGGGATGTGAATTCACGCCACTACGTCTTGGATTGTCCAAGGGTAGTGGGTGTGCAGGAAGAGAGAAGGAGGGCGAGGGGCGCGATTGAGAGTAAGCTGCTGAGAAATCACAGCAAGCTTCTTGAGAAAGCCCACGACGTGGCAGCTGAGCTTTTCCTCATCTGTGAGTGAACAGAGTCGACCGGGGGCTGCCTCCCCGCGGTCCCTGCTGGACACAGTAGATAGTTTCCTATTTTGCTGTAATTAAAGGCCACCAGTATAGAAATCCTTCCAGACACGTTGTCTGGGAGGTGGTGTTTCCAGGTACAATGTCCAAGCACTAGCTTGGATACCGTTACTTGGCTTATGAGTTGAACAGAATAGCAGCGAAGGGCATGCTTCGCATGCCGGCTTGTGGACTGAAAGGTCTGGGTGGCCACCTGCTTCTAGGGTGTACCAACTGTGCTTAGGTGGGATCCTCCAGTTCTTGTTTATTTTGGCTACTGTTTCTATTTCTTTAAAAGTAAGTTTATTTTTCTGTAACAAGGGTTCTTTTGTGCCTTTTTTTCGCTAGCGCATCAGCAGCTTCATTGCCTTCAATGCTAACATGTAAGGGTTTCCATTGAAGGTGAATTTTTGAGGTATTGAGAGTTTTTGGAGATAACCATATTATGTTCCTGCTTACTTTGTCTCTAAGTACCCCTGTGTGACTCAAGTGTTGTATGGCACTTCTACTATGAGTAAGAATCTATATATCGTGATGTTTAGTATTTCTGATGGATTTTAAGACTTCATAGATGGCTATAAGTTCTGATCTGAAGATTGAGCAAAAATCTGGGTTTCTTCTGTTCATTTTCTCATTGCCATTTGTGGTTTTAATGAGAGAGCCACTGCCAGTGTGTCCCAACTCGTCTCTGCTACCATCGGTATAGATAGTTATTGCATTTTTAGGAATTTTATTAATTATTTCAAATGATAATTGTTTTAAGTATTCTGGATTTTGGTATTGTTTGTTGGTGGGTTCGTTTAAAGTGGCATTAAAAATAACATTTTGTTAGTGGTTCGCATGTAGATATTTTTTCAGCTAAATAATATTTTTTCCACTTTATATTTTAAAAATCCATTTCTTTTGGCCAGGTGGAGAGAACCTTCTTTTTTGAGTCTTATATTGGGTTCCCAAATAAGTAGGTAATTGAATGTTCTCTTTTTATTTTCATAACTCTTGATTTTTTTTATATATTTTGGCAGATTGTAGCTTATTCTATCCTTTAAGGGCATAATGTCTGCCTCGCAAAGTACAATATTATTAGGGCAGGTATTTCGAAGACCTGTAATAATTCTAGGTGCATTTAGTTGTATCCTTTCCAGTGTTTTTATATTTGTTTCAGATGCTGTACCATAGATTTGATATCCATATTCCAAGATAGGTCTCATTAGAGATGTGTAAGTTAATTTTAGTGTTGTTGCTTCAGCTCTCCACTCTTCCTGAAATATATTTCAAGATTTTTAGTCGGTCTCTTCCTTTTCTAACAACTCCTTCAATATGTTTACTGGAGTTAATTTCTGGATCCAGGGTGTAGCCGAGATATTTAGGATGTTTATTATATTGCAATTGTTGTTCTTTCAGAATAATATTTGGTCTTATTTTGTATAGTTTCTTATCGGTAGTAAAAAGACAGGTTTCAGATTTTTGGGGGTTAAATTCTAATTTATGTTTATTAGCAAATTTTTCTAGGTGGAGAATAGTCTTGTTCAAATCTCTTTCAGCTTTTTTCCAGTTAGTGTTGCTGCTCCATAGAATAATGTCATCAGCGAAAAGTCCAATATTGGTTTTATGTGAAATTTTTTCTTCTATGCCTGCAATAAATAGGGTGAAGAGAGTTGGGCTAAGGACTGATCCTTGTGGTAATCCTTGGTACAATTTGAAGGTTTTAGATAGAGTGCCATTATATTTGACCCTGATGTATATATTTTTAAGGGAATCATTTATCCAAGTGATAGTTTTCCATCAATTTTGAAATGTTTGTATAATTTTGTAATTAACTTGTTTTTCCATACCCCTTATCAAAAGCTTGTGTAAGGTCTAAAAAGCAGCTATGGTGTGGTTAGTTGGCTTTTTGTTTTGTGCATCTTTTACCTTTTGTGTGAAAAATAAGAGTTGGACTATTGTCCCATGTCCTTTCCTAAATCCATATTGTTCTTCTGGTAAGAGATTTCTTGTGTCGGGGTGGTAGGTGAGTCGTATGAATATAATTTTTTCCATTAATTTGCAGCAAATATTTGTGAGGGAGATAGGTCGGTAGTTTTTTGGGTCATCAGCAGATTTGTCAAGTTTTTTAATGGGAATTATTGTTGCATTTTTACAGTCTTGAGGCAATTTTCCAGTTTTCCAGTAGATATTGAAAATATTAAGAAGTCTTTCTTTGCCAATTTTGCCCAAGTTTGATATCATTCGGCCATGGATTCCATCTGGCCCAGGAGTCTTGTTTAGGTCAGTGTTTTCTAATGCATAATCTAGCTCTGTCATATTGATTTTTTTCATGGAAAATATTATGAGTGCTGGTGACATTTTTACAGTCATGAATAATCTTTCGGGCCTTTTTTCAACCTTGATTTTACTACTTATTTGATATGAATTAGCTAAAAGATTGGCAGCAATTTTGTCATTAGTTGCTGGTGTACCATCTGTATTCTCAATCATATTTGTGTTTTCAGTTTGTGGCTGGACTCTGTCAATTTGTTTTGCCAAATTCCAAAGTTTTGTATTTGGGTTTCTTGGGTTCAGGTTTTCACAAGTTTGTTTCCATTTTCCCCTTTTCACACTTACGTATAATCTTTTTATTTTTGTAATCACAATGTTCAGTTCAGTTCTACAATTTGTTTGGTTTTGGGTGCACTTTTTTGTAGTTCATTTCTTTTAGTTATAAGTGTTTCAATAATTTTTGCCTGGTGTGTAAAATTTGGAATCCATTTCTTAATATAACCTCTTGGTATTGACACTTTGGCTGCTTTAATAATGGTGTTTTCGAAAGATATCATATTAGCCTTTTTGAAGTTCCATAATTTTTCTTAATTGAGCTAGTTTTGGTCTTGGTGCTAATTTCTATCAAATTAGGCAAATGATCACTTTCAAAACCTTTTAATATTTGCTATTTGCATTTGTGGAAAATGTCAGGATAGTAAAAACTTATATCAAGGGCTTGTGCAGTATTATAGCTGTAGGAATGATGGGTAGGATTCCCATCATTTAAGCACATGAAGGCATTGTCGTCAAATATGTTTGATAGTATTTTGCCTCTTGGGTTTGGCGTAGAACATCACATAGTTGATGTTTGGCATTAAGGTCACCTAAAATAATAGTGTTGTCTGTAAGAAATTGAGCCATTGTTCCATCGTCAATAAATGTATTGTTTGGAGGGTGATACATATTGTATATGTTGATGGCTTTGTTTTGATTGAGGTAGACTTTGATACCTTGGGTTTCGAGGTCTAATGTGTTTGGAATATTAACGGCTATGTCCTCATAGTACAAATTATTGATTAAAAATGCTAGGCCACGCCCTTTAACAGCATATACAGATGGATCTTCAGACCTTACCCTGAGTAATGGAGGGGCCGGAATTAACATAATACTGCAAGATGGAACAAACATCAAAATCAAAGAAGGAGCAGGACAGATTTCGTCAAACTTCACTTGTGAACTGACAGCTATCTGGAAAGCCCTTGATGTATGCCTTAACCAACCATCCCTGCTTCAAGCAGAAGGAATTTTAATATACAGCGACTCCATATCCGCTCTAGAAGCAATTCAGAAGGGCAATACTAAATTCACACAGAAAATACACTCGTTACTTACCCAACTGGAACCATTGGAGAATAACTGCATTCTACATTGGATCCCTGCCCGTGCTGGGATCGGGGGTAATGAAATGGCATTTGAATTGGCAGAGGAAGCCAGAAAGTTGAGCCAAAGGAAAGAACAAATGTCATTATTTGACGCTGATTCTTTGTCAGAATACAAGATAATTAAACAAAAAAATAAGAAAAGATCAAAATGCGAAATAAACTCTGAGAGAAAAATGACAAAAACTATAACAAGACATAGAACAAAACACTATAAAGGAATGACAATACAGCCAGATGGCACAAGAACCTATAGGGCATGCAACAATTGTCCTGGTGTGGAACTTACACCTACCCACATATTCTCATAGCCAGCAATGGCCGCAGCCTTGCAGAAATTTGACATGGACCCAGAGCAGCAGCTTTACACACCCAAGATAGTGGACATTGCTGCTGATGTGATGGAGATGCATGGTACATCTGAGGCTCTTTATTGGACACGACAACAACAACGGCATTCCAGAGTAAAATAAATTATCAGAGATAGATACATATTTTTCAAATGAATTAAAATAAATATACTCGATACTGAGTGAGAGTTGAATTAAAAACATTAGAAATTTATTATCTTCGGAAATATCAATTTTCTTTTTGCTACATGTTTTAATTTGCATTTACCTATTTTACATATCTCTGATTGTATTTGAAAATCGTTAACCAATTCTTCATACTTTTGGCGAAGTGGTGTTTTATTAATTTGTTATTTGATATTATTAGGGTTCTTTCCTGGTATTCAAAAAGGAAAAATACGTGTCGATCAGTTATATTTTTCAATTTATCAAACAATTTGGCCGCTGAATCTCTGATTCTGGTAGAGCGCCATCTGGCGAATAAAATTGTAACTAAAATCAATTGCGAATTTTACATTATTTGCCATAAAATATCCCATTGCATCCTGAACACAATGGTGTTTACCGCATTGCTCTAGGGCGAATATTCGCGGAGTTATTAATTTTTAAAGTTGTGCGGGACTTTTGGATCACCCTGTATATACTAGCCGAATGACCCGGGCAACGCACGTGTTTTACCCGATTGAATGTTTTTATTCAAATACTATTTGTTACAATTATAAATTGGCGCCTTAAATAAATGCATATATTAGTTAATAACTATAGCCTATATGCTTTATCTGTCTATGTACTGTTGGCTTCCGTAGGCGTCTCATACTGGGAAAAAGAAAGAGAGGATTCCATTTAGTTATTAACTAATATATGCATTTATTTAAGGAGCGACCCGCTTCAACACAATAGTTACAGAAATGGGGGGCAAAGGTGGCGTGATCGTAGCCAACCAATAGGAGGGCGCCATTCCAAAAAAAAAGCAAACGGTGAAAGAGTTGATTAGGAGATGAGGAATGACGCTCGTAACTGTATATAGAATATGTGTGTGTAAACATACAGTTGTGAACCCTCCCAGCGGTGTTTCGCCAATTTAATCTACCAGACTGCTTCTTAGAGCTTTAATACTGTAATGGATATACTATTATTGTGCCTTCTACATGCTTCGGTAAGCATTTTAAGGCATAACTCATAGTTAGGTGTCTCCGAGCAACCCGCCGCAGAGGAGGGCCAAGGAGAGGGCTGGAGAGGCGACGGCGAGGCCGTGGGCACCCCGGGGGAGAGGAGGGCTAGTGCACGCCGTTTTGAGGGAACCAAGGCAGCACCAAGCACAACTAAGGCGCCGCAGGCTTCAAAAATAGTTAAGAGATCATTTCAGTGATCAAGATCAAGAGATCAAGATTCAGAGATCAATGTACTGTATTGGATAATTCTGCTTATATACCGTATACTACACTGAAGGATATAATTTCAGAAATGGTATTAAAGTAAACTATGGACATATACCTTTAGGACAGTATAATTACACATTAAATATTTGCATCGAGCAATGCTCTTCCGCAAACAATAAGAACAAGACTAGTTGAGCATAAATTAATATAAAGCAATAACAGACCATCTATATGTATATAATGAAAACATTAAGGTGTGATTTTTTCTTTTACAAACAAAACAAACTTCTACTTCCCTTACTGCATTGAAAAATATATTGTTTAGAGATCTTGAGCAGAAGAACAAAATAAGTTTCACTTTTTGGTATCAGTTTCTAAATTCTACATATAAATATTTGCATCGAGCAATGTGCTCTACCGCAAACAATAAGTGCAAGATTAGTTAAGCATAACTTAATGTAAAGCAATAACACGCTATCTATATAGAAAAATAGGAAACATTAAGGTGTAGATGTTTCCTTTACACACATAACAAACTTCTTACTGCGCTGAAAAATAATATTGTGTAGATATTTAGAGCTGAAGAACAAAAGAGGTTTCATCATTTGGTATCGGTTTCTAAATTCTACATATTAATATTTGCATCGAGCAATGCGCTCTACCGCAGACAATAAGGGTAAGACTAGTTAAGCATAAATTAATGTAAAGCAATAACATTAACAGGAAACATTAAAGCACGAATGTCTCCTTAAACACAAAACAAACTTCTACTGTCCTTACTGCATTGAAAAATATATTGTTTAGAAATCTTGACCAGAAGAACAAAAGAGGTTTTACTTTTTGGTATCTCTCTCAGTTACTAAATTCTACATTTAAATATTTGCATCGAGCAATTCGCTCTACCGCAAACAATAAGGGTAAGACTAGATAAGCATAAATTAATGTAAAGCAATTACACGCTATCTACATATAGAAAATGGACACATTAAAGCATGAATGTTTCTTTACACATAAAACTAACTTTTAGTGTCATTACGGCGTTGAAAAATATATTGTGTAGATATTTAGAGCATAAGAACAAAAGAGTTTTCATCATTTGGTATCAGTTTCTAAATTAGAGAGGACAAATCTGTAGGGATGGCGGAGTAAACGAAGAAGCAACATGGTTGTGGGCTTTGAAACCAATATTGAGGCTGGTCGTGTCCAGCATTAGTAATGGCATCACATCCCATTTCTATTTGAGGATTCCCAATTTGTAAGATATTTAGTTGACTTTCTCTTAGCTAACTATTTTATTGTTAATAAAAATTGCGAACAAAAAATGAAGTCTTTGGAGAAAAGGTCAAAGAATCGAATGGAACATATTTCATAAATATAAAGATTCTTAGCTGCTTTTACACTTTGACAACATTAATAACGAATCTTGGGTTTTGGTTTCTTTTTTACAATTATTTTTTCCCTCGAACTTTCAGGCTACATGTTCTTCAACACGGAGACTCAGAAGTACTACTTCTAGCCAATTATAACACGCAGAATTTATATAAAAGTTTAGATATATATATATATATATTAAAATAAGGGCATATTTTGTATCAATATATTTATTAAAATTCAATATTTCGACGGAGCTGTTCGCCTATCTTCTTCTAGGAAAAATTCAAACTCCTTGTAAGCTTATTATCCGCGTGATGAGCGCACGAGAATTGATCCAAAATATGCCCTTATTTTAATGATCATAAATGGTTTGCTTTATATATAACATATATATATGTGCTATAAAATATATTTTACCTATTTTAAAACCGTATATATATGCTTTTTTTCTGATTCATTGACCCATGAGAGCTTTGTCTACTTGGAATATCACTTCTACAGTTCAGCAGAAAATCTCAGAGAGAATATCGTTTAAAATGTTGGGCCTCTCCATAAAGATTGTATATTTTGATAATACGTTTTTAAAATACAAGTACTTACTATATTGTTCTTCTTTTGTATTTTATTTTTAATTATTTATTTGTATTATATTTATTCATTGTATTTATTTTTTACCTTATCATTATTGAACCTCGGGACGAATCGATTAATAGGACTTAATAAATTTATTATTTTGTATAATTGTTCATAACCAAAGTATATGAAAGATATTTTCAAATAATTCGCGATAGATTATTCGGGATTACAATATCAATAACAAAAGTTGATTCATATATAGACCTTTTCCGGTTTTAAGTAACAAGCACATAAGATATTTTCAAATTATACATGAATAGATAATATTGGACGCTATATTTTTGTAGTATATAGTGGCAAGAGATTTTATATGCATAATCAGCCATTATGAAACAAATTTCAGCATCGTTTATAATCAAAATTACGTTTTTGACCAATTTTCTGGTTTATTCTGCATTGACAGAATTCGATTTACTAATAATTGTGAATATACAACGAATAGCAATTTCTTATCATAGATTAATAATGAAATAATATCAATCACAATAGAAATCGGCTCAATCTAGATATATCCGATGTCAAAACTGATGGCCAGCTTTCTTCTTTTTTCTTTATTCCATATGGTGGCATTATATTGCCAGCCGACATTTCTATCTTGATCTATCCTTGGTCCGTCTATTTGTCCTAAATCCCCAGAGTTAGTAGTTGGCTAGAAGTATTCTTATCCTCATGCCATGTCTATCTTTCGACTAATTGATCATATTTGTGAGGCCTTCTAGTCTTACACAATAGCTGCACCAAGCAGATAGTTCGAAGCTCACCGTGGCAAAAAGCCAGGCAAGCAAAACGCCTAAACGATGTAACATAGGTAAGATTCCCAGAGTCCAAAAATTCTTTTTTGTCCTCACAGAGATAACTTTCTATGGTAGTCACTTGATGGGATCATAGGGTCTTCAACACTCAATTCCACTACCGGCCATCCACTTCATGTTCTTTCCTCCATACATCCCTCCAGCAAAATATTTATCCACTTGGAGTATCGAACAACATGTCCAAACATGCTGATTCTCTTTAACTCAATCGTTTTCAGCAGGTCGTATTCCTATTTTTATATTTTAGAATATTCAAGCTTCCACTGCATTTAGGTCTTTTTGACTTGTGGATCGAAGAGAGACTAACCTATTTGCCGTGGCAAATTGAAGAATCTAAAATTCATCTAAAGGGCCGGTGATAAACTATCTTTGTCTTCAAAACTTTCAATTGTGTGATTACTTTTGATATGAACTGTAAAATAAAGAGATACGCTTTCACATTTTTCATACTTAGTAAAAATATAAGATAATATATAATAAATATTTCTCTTTCTCTCTCTCTGCCAATAGCAATATCAACAAGTACTTCCTGGGCCTGGAGATGCGGGGAGTCCAAAAAGACCCCCTCCTGGTCTGGAGGAGGACTCAATCAAGATGAAGGAGCCTCCCTAGCTCATAAATTCATTGTACATCTCCATCATTCACTCATTGTTATTATAATCATTATTTTTAAAATAAAAATTGACTAAAATTGTCAATAAATTCTTTCCAAATGTCAATGTCTCTCTCAAAGACAAATTGAGATAATTATTTGACATAAATACATTGATATTATGTAATTATATATTTGTTTGAGATTTGAAATGTTTGCCACCATCGATTTCCAAGGACCCGGGTCATCTGGCATCGATTTCTCTGCCCTATTTAAATGGTGAACATCATATTTTCAATTGGTAGAATAAAAAAGCATCACCGTTTACGATAGCCATAATTTTGCATTTTTTAAAGATATATATATATATATATCTCAATATTTAATTTTTGAAAATGAAATATTCAATAAATAAAAGAAGAGATTCAACATATTATAAATATTCATTTCAGATATCATTTTACAAATTTAAAAAGGATTAGAATAAACTTATAAAAAAAATGTTTGTGTGTTAGTAGTATGAAAATCTATAGTACGATAGTTACAAATTTATTAATTCGATAAATATATTATTGTTATAAGTGTGTTGTTGGCACTATCATAATTTCTCGGCAGTGTCTAAAGTAGTTCTATACAAAAAAATATTTTTAAAAAATAAATTTGAAGATATATAGAATATTGATTAAATACATGTACTTTCTAGTCGCGTCAAGTTATTTCATGTATGCTTTAAAACTAAAATGATGATCTTTCTCCAATGATCATTCAGTATTTTACCATTGTCTATTATAGATTATAGCTTAAGAAAGATTATTTGACTAAAAACGAAAATGTTATCTGTCTTCAATGATCATTCAAAGTGTTTTATCATTGTTCATTATAGACGTGTGTAGCTTAAGGTAGGCCAATTTGTTTCAAAACTAATAAGAAGATTTTTCTTCAATGACCATTCAGTATCTCACCATGGTCCATTATATATGTAGCTTAAGAAAGCTTATTCGCTTCAAAATGTGAAAGATTATTTTTCTTAAACAATTAGTCAGTATCTTACCATGGTCCATTATATATGATTTATTTTGCTTATCCCTAGTACACGTGGTACAGGCCATGATAATCATGGTGGGTAGAGGTTGACGACTTCTTTTACTGTAAGTACACCACATGTCTACACATGTGAAAAGTAGTTCGACTTTGCACTTACAAATATGCCAGAGCCCCGTTTGATTACTTGCACTCGCTGGTGGGGTTGGACTTTTGCAAGAATCGGGGGTCATTGGAGCATTTTTTTAAACAGAAAAAATTGCCCAATGCGGGAATCGAACGCGGGTCGTAGGGGTCGAAAACCAACGGTTTAGATCATCCTTCCATCGACTTCCTTTATATATGTAGTTTAAGAAGGCTTAGTTGTGTGTGCTTCAAAATGAAAAGATGATATTTCTTCAATGATCATTCGGTATCTTACCATAGTCCATTATAGATCTAGCTTAAAAAGGCTTATTTGACTAAAAAAGGAAAAAAAGGTGATCAATCAGAGAAAGATGTTGAGGCCAATCAAAAGCATACCATCTATAAATATATTTGTCAATTCATACTAGGGTGCATGGGCCGATCTGATCTGCTACATGGACAAGACACTACCACCATCAATTCATACTCTTCACTACTTTTTATTTGCTTCAAGATGTTTTCGAAAGCAAAGTTGTTTGAAATATGTTTTTCCAATCAAAGATAAAGATAATATTTCCACTTGAATCCTCAGAAGTTCTTAAGTAGAAATTTGAGTTTCCCGTCTCCAAACAAGTGAAGCAGTGTCCAGTCAGGGTGACAACAAGGCTAGTCTATCGGTCGAGATGACGTGGCCTCTGGCAATAAATATGGCGTTCGGACCAATAGTCCTCACTGTCGACAGATCCTGGAGGTAGGAACACCCTTTCCTTTCACCTTTAGTCATATAATTGTTAAATTTTTGAAAATTAAAATAAATAAGGCTAAATGCTTATGATATTTGTGGAGATATTTAGATCTTCTTTATCGTAATAATTTAGGGTTTCGAAAATTACAAAAAATTGGTGACGCCGATTTTTATAAAATATAATTAAGTTCAGAGGCTTTCAATAATGCTCTTCTTCAGCTTAATATAAATGAAGTTTTACTACTTAGCTGAACAAAATCGTGAACAAGAGCTTCTATACTCTCTTTAATACAAAATAGTGTGTCACCAACTCTTTTGGATATTTAGGTCTCCACTAAAAATGTGCTGCTAATTTTTTAGCTTTATATTAATGTATCAAAATTGATATTATTTTCTATTGTCAGCTTAAATATTTTGTTTTCATACTAGAAATTCAGTCTATTTATCTTAAAAATATTAGTCCACTTTAATATATACTTGCTATGTATGTTTTTATCATATCGTATTGTTATAATCATATTATTTCGTTGCAGAATAACATAGTGTTGAATCATTGAGTTATATATACACTCGTAGGTATAATTTAAGAAAATGGAAAGTTTTCAATGTCGTCTTTTTTTAAGGAGACAGAGACAATTTTGTTCACACCTGGTTATCTCGTATGTCTTCAATAAAGGTCATTATGTAATATATCACTCAGAGTTATTGTCTGAATTCCGATATACTCGTACATGCTAAAAAGTGTAACTTCTTCAAATTTTGTTCATGAGTGTATATCAATATAAAACAACAACGAAAACCTGTTCATTCAGATATTCCGACTTGTTCTAAAGTCTCCAATAAAGAAAAAAGGATAGATAATACCAATAAGCAAATAGGTAAACAGCTATATAGAGTCTTGGTGGGGACACATAACAAACCCTGAGTATCTTCTTCTTCATTTTCACTTTCCACGATAATTCTTTCTGGCGAACTACTGAACTGGCAATACGTGTAGACAAAACTCATATCGACCTATGTATTGGAAAATTTCTTGACTTGTTAGGTTAATAGGTACGAAAAACTTATATTCACCAATATATATTTAACATTAGCTACATATCAAAACATTTTATAAATTCTGCTAAGTTTCTCAGATCTTGGTGCCAATTTGTGCCAAATATAGCTCCTGGAATAATGGCCTTAATATCGTGTAATTGCTCAGCCAATTAAAGCCGCTATCTAATAGTCTCAGAGGATCCTAAATTGGGTCATTTATATGTTAGGTTTATTTTTAATCACACCTTCCATCATTGTTAACATTACCAATTTCTTCATGCTCTAATTTCAGAAGAGCTGTTCTGACATTAAGACCACCTTGTCGTGCAAGGCTCATACCACGATGGGTAATGCTATAACAAATTTTCTCAACATGCAAGAATGGCCTTCCATTAGTGTTATGTCTAAATTTCAACGTCTTCAACTCTTTGTTCAAGAAAATGTCTTTTTTCAATATCAAAATGGAAATAATAATATATTTCTAAATTGGTATTCAACTCTTTTAAATGATTGTTTATACTTATTATATATTAATTTTATAAACCTATTTATTAATAATGAAACTTTTATGAAAATTATTTGCTGGATGGAGTGGATTCGGAGAAAAACATCATCAACCAATAGTTTAATTTGACTCCTGACGTTTCAATGATTCCCTGTCACTCTCTTTTCTTTCAAACAAGTCATAGAAACAACAGGATTTAAAATAAGCTATTGGTTGAAGGGGCTTGGTGTTTTCTCTTATGAAACTTTAGTTTTAGATTAATTTATTTTATTGGTATCTTTCACTATTTCAATTAGTCTAGGAGAATGCCCTCTAGAATCTTTCAATCCACTCTCAATCTAGTTTATAAATCAAATTTCAATATTAATTTTCAATAATAAATATTAATTAAACAATACCAAGGGTTTCTGGAAATGAGTTTCTTTTTATTTTATAAACGTAGTCTCAAGTTTTCAGGGATCTCTTCCCTTCTACAGGAGAACATCTATATATATAAAAATGAATGTTTGTATGTTTGTATGTTTGTTTGTCTGTGTCTTTGTTTGTATGACTCCTATACAAATTCGCAGTAGATCACTAATTCAAACCAAAATTTCCATACATAGGTAAAAAATAACGAGGATGACGATAGGCTATTTTAAAATATATATAAATCAATTATTAAAACTATATATTCAAATTATTCAACTTAGCTCACGAGCAGCGCCCTCTAGAACACTCAGGCGGGCGATGGCGGCGCGCGACGATTGGCTGCCGGCGCAGCACGTGACTTCCCTTCCCCATGCCCCCCCCCCCCCCCCCCCGCCGAGTAAATGAGATCTCCCGGCTGACGGCCGGTTGAGCTCACGAACAGCGCCCTCTAGAACGCGTGACGATTTTGACGGCGCGGGGCGCTCCCAGTTGGACAGTTGCGCGGGGGCAGAGTGACCTCGCGGGTGCCCTCCGGGAACTACGTCCATCTTCCATATGTAATATACATTTAATCGTGTAAACCCGGGCGTTGCCCGGGTCATTCGTCTACAAATTCTCAGTAGTTCACTAATTCAAACCAAAATTTCCATACATAGGTAAAAAAATACTGGGAAGACGATAGGCTATTTTAAAATTTTTGCTTTTTAAAAATTTTGCTGTATCATGTTTGATTATCAGATACAAAATTATATCGGGAAAAATTCCAAAAAACAGAGACCACGGGTGAAACAGGGTACATTTAATAGGGTAAAACCCGGGCGTTGCCCGGGTCATTCGGCTAGTTATTGAATAAATATGAATAATATGATTATAATTAGAAATAATATCTACAGAAATACTATATACAGTTAAACTTGTCTATAGCGCCCGCTCTTGGGACTCACCAAATTAGAGTGCTAGAGAGAGGGGGTGCTATAAACAGGTCACTTTTAATGTAAATTGCATCGTACTACGTATTTAAAATCGGGCGCTATAGAGAGGGAGGCGCTATTTAGAGGGGGCGCTATAGGGAGGTTTAACTGTATTTACAAATATATTATAAAAAAATGCCATATTTGGTAGAATAATTATAAAAACGCCTATTATATTAAGTTTGTATGTCAACATAAATAATAAATAGAGGAAAGCCAAACAATGGCAGTAGCAGAAAGCCGGCTAGTCATTCTCAACAAAATGGGCCGGAATGAGCGCTCAGATTAATCACCCCCGTGGAGGGTGGGGGTGGACAAAAAAGGTACTTAGAGGAAGTATCTTCAGCAACAATACTTTCCGTGGTGATTCACGCCGAGTAATTTCCAGAGGACACAAAGCATCGTCTGCCTGAATAAAGCCATCTCTAATTAAGAAAGGTTGTCTGGCTACAGTCACTGACGTTAGCCACTTTCTATTTAATTAACTCTAAATATTGCTGAACGAGGAAACTCTTTTGAACTGTCTTATCTCATGATTCTTTTGAAGGATGGGTAGATACCTTCTATATATTGTCTTTAACATATTGGGTAATGAGTTGCTTTGCTTGATTTATGAAGGTATAAGTGGAATTCGATCATAATATTCTGGAAAAACACTCAAACATGAGTTTATATTATACAGGGCTCTGGCACATTTGTAAGTGTAAACTGCTTTTCACATACGTAGACATGTAATACACTTATAGTAAAGGCAGTTACCTTCTTCGACCCACAATGATTAGCGTGGCCTCTACCACGTGTACTAAGAAACCCATATACTCTTCCAGGAATCATAAAGCAAACCTACAATCAACCCCGAGATAGACGGGAGAGTAATGACCGGTCACTTTAGACATCAGCGACATTCCAAGAAGCGACTACTGGGGTCCGTCACTTAACACCTTGGGATTTTTAAGACAGTTGGGGATTGTGTGCGACACAAACGGACGCCCGTCTCTCTCCCTCTCTCTCTCTGGTTGCCTGGGTTCCTCTTCCAACTTGTGGTGTGATTATTTCTCTTCCCACCTTATTATATTGCCACATATATATAGTAGAATAAACCCAAGTCGTGAATAAGAGCTTCTTTATAAAGAATCTCTTCTCCTCGACTTGATTTTCTTCTACTATAGCGAATATGTAATTTATCGTTGTATTAGTTCATATTTATTCCCACAGATGGCGTAAGCAATCAGAAACGTTCAGTTACACAATCAGAAGATTCGATATTTTAGACAACATTTCAATTGGCGCATAAAATGTATATATGATGTAAATATATATACTTGTTGATCTCGAAAATCCTTTCAACATTGTTAAACGTTTTCAGAATCTTCTTCATTAAAATATTCAATAATTCTAAATACTTGTCATTTTACATGCAAGTCCAACGATAAAATAGTTGTAATATATTTTCTTACAATGCTAGTATGTAAAACTTTCAGAATTTATTATTAATGACTGTTTTAATAAAAAAGATACTCAAAGCTAAATAAAAGAGAAAGGGATTTTTCGCAGTTTTTATCTTTATATTACAGAGAGAGAGATACCTCTTTCTTAATTTCATAATTCTAAGAATACATTTGCCTCTTCCAGATAAAATTCTATAATACAAATATATGTAAATTGATATCGGAATTCTTTATAAGGTTTTATATGTATGAATAATTTGAAAGCTTCTTAGAGCGATTTTCTTCTTTTAGAAATAGAACAATTTTCTGATGTATTTAATGGGATAGAAAGATATTGATAGGGAGAAGCTGATCAGTGGTGAGCCCTCCCGGTATTGAATAGGTATCTGAAGGGTGTTTAGGAGACCCAAATTCCAGTATTAAAATGTATTCTTAGGATGCTTTTCAGCTGTCGTTGTTTACGAACAAGACTTCTAAATAACAAGAGATTTTCTATGTAGATACAGCGACTTACTTTATCACCAGTAGCTGCTGATAGAATTAAGATGTCTCCAATGTCCGTCACCAGAAAGAGCTTCCTCGCCAACAGCCGTCCAGGTCGGGCAGCTTCTCTGGCATCCTCTTCCACACGACTATACTAGAGGAGACAACTTGAAGCTTCCTCTCGCACTGCCGATGTCACCAGACTGTCTGTTCTCCCTATCTGTCTCTTCGTCTGTTGACTCCTCTTTTTAATCCCCCGGTCTCCCATCGGCCAGTAGTACCTAGTGGTCAACCACCTACGTTGTCTTGGCTCTTGTGTAGAGGAAAGCCAGTTGGGAAAGTACACCAAGCACATACAATCACCGCGTTGTAATCTACAAAACCTTACGCGTCTACGACAAGAATAAAACAGTCCTTTCTATCTAAAAAAAAACATCATAAAAAAAGAAGGCATCTAAATGACATCAAATAATGGACTAACTTTGTTATGACATGCAAATGATTAGCATTTCAGAGCGTATGCAAATCATGCGCCATTAGCACAACTTAGAAGATCAATTTAGAGTGAATGCATGCGCGAGCTGGTGTATAAATAATTGTCGGATTTTAATGGGGATTTTCTCGAATGCAATTTTACTTCGTGAACTAATTTTTTTAAGTGAAGTGAAAAACCATTTGAATCAACATATGAGAAAAAAGTTTGTTTATAAATCGTAAAAATGCGCATATAGATCTAACAGGTATTAAATGCAATTAAACAAAATCGATAGATTTTTTTTTGGTTATTCTTTGTCAAGTTTATTTAAGGATTTCAGAATTAAAGATTCACTATTTATTCACATTTCAATTGAATGCCATTTTGATGTTCTGTATACGATTAAATAGTTGATGGCCCTTCTGAATTCACATTTGTTTTTTAATATATTTTTTTTGCAAAGAAATTTACTAGATATTTGAGAAGATATTTGGTTTATAGACTCACTATATATTGATTACTTCAGAGTTTTGTAGCACAATTCATTTGTCTTAACAATATTAAGATCTATAGTCGACCCCTATGGATCCAATTTCACCACTAAACTCTCCTTTTAAGCATTTTAAAACTCGATTTTAATTCACTTAGCAACACAAACGCACACACTCAAAATTCATTTTTACATATGGGTTCAGTGTAAAGGTGGTTCAAACCGTTGGTTTTTGACCGTTACGACCCGGGTGTCAAATACCGCATTGAAAACATTTTTTTTCTAATTTAAAAATGCCCTCGAATTATTTCAAAAATCCAACTTTACTAGCAAATTCAATATCCAAACGGGGCTATGGCACATTTGCAATTGCAAAATTTGAACTGATTTACACCCGTATAGACATGTGGTGCACTTACAGTAGAAACAGTCGCTTTCTACTCTCCACCATGATTATTATGGCCTGTACTACATATGTACTTGAGATTAAAAAAAGGTTTACATAGAATCGTGTTTAATACATAAAAATAGACAAACCTTTTTACCTTAAAAAGAGCTGTTATTATTTATTCATAACCATCATTAAAGACCCTTCCAGGAATTATACATATAAATTACACAATCAAATATATTTTTATTTTTAAATTTTGAGATATTTTCCATATTTAAAAGCTGTTCTTTGAGGCTAGCCGATAAATAATAAAATAATATTATAAGCTATCTCGATTCATACAGTTCTGACACGACTGTAATATATAGTAAATAGTTCAACTACTTCTACACATTATAATTCTCATAGCGCAATTGATTATTTTGAATATATATATATGATATACTTTTGAATTTAGATACAGTTAAACCTGTCTATACTATTGGACTTTGGACTCACCAAAATAGGGTGCTATAGAGAGGGGGTGCTATACACAGATCACTTTTAATGTAAATCGCATCGTACTACGTATTTAAAATCGGGCGCTATTTAGATGGGGGCTCTATAGACAGGTTTAACTGTTTATGCCAGTGAAAGCTATTTACATTGATATTTATAGTTTTATATGCGTTTATATTAACCCGCCCATAACGTGAATTATATTTCTCTATATGTATTACAGAAACCTTTAGGACATTTGTACATATTGTTACGCCGCTATGTCACGAATTGTCAAATTAGCATGTGTGATCGGTAAGTATATATGTTCGGCTGTTCATTGCTTACCTTCGTGTATTATGGAGCACAAGCAAGTAAGATACATCATCCAAGAATCAACAACAGAGAGGACGACTTTCCTTCTTGTCACCAGATGAACTTCTTCCTTGTTGACTTGTCCATCCGTCCCCTTTTCTCATTTTGGTTCTGCTTTTCAGGTCAGATTGTTTTAATACACTTGTGAAAGCGCTGGAAGGGTTCACCACTGATGAGTCATGCCCTCTCATTAATTTTTCCATTCCAGTAAGGATAATAGAAATTGTTTAATTTTTAAAAGAAATATACGCGTCTATAATAGTTTCGAAATTTTCATAACAGATGGTGCGCTGATGCATCATAATTTAACAATAGACTGTTGAAAAGATTCTAGGGCAAGCAGATAGATAGAGACTCAAATAAAGAAACAAGCTCTTTTAAAACGATGCACAGTTGAACCTGTCTATAGCGCCTCCTCTAAATAGCACTTCCCTCTCTATAGCGACCGATTTTAAATACGTAGTACGATGCGATTTACTAAAAAGTGACCTGTCTATAGCACCCTATTTTGATGAGTCCCATGAGGGGGCGCTATAGACAGGTTCAACTGTACATCGTATCGAATTTTATATTACTACTTATGATTTAATAATCGAGCGAACATCGATACAATTACACCATCGTATCTAAATGCTATTGGTTCTAAACATGACTCTTATGATCTTGTTTCTAGATGGTTAATTTAAGATAGATAAACATGTAACACAACGGAGGCTGTTTATATCCTCTAGTTCCCATCTCGAGAGATTGAAGGGAAGAGCTTGCTGCTACCTCTGGTTTAAAATCCATCCGACACGGCACGCGAACATTTAATTTAATTTGGCCGACCAGCACGCTCTGATGCCAACTAACTTTCAACCTTCCGTATAACAATTCTGGATACATTTTCTGTATATATCATTGCCTTACTTGATAATATATTTCCTGTATCGCTTTTATTACAGTAAAACTGTGTTTCTGAGATAGGCCGCCTGAACTTCACCGTACACTCTCTTCTAACAAGTCTGATAGACAATATATCTGTATATAATTTCTTCAGAGGAGTTATGAAAAAAGCGGATCTGATAAATAATTCATTCCATTATAATAATGATAATTAATCAAAACTTTTAAATTTTTTTTCTCTTGTTAGACAATGCTTTTTACCGCATTTCATGCAATGTTGTACACATAAAACCTCACTCATCCTGATCATTATTATCTATACTCTGAAGAATCTGTGTAAGACCAATGGGGTCTTAATTAAGGCTTTGTGTGTGTGTGTTATTACAGTAAAACCTCACTAAAGCGAACTGGAATTTAGCAAATCATTGCTCTTATAACGGTTTTAAAAATAATCCCTTAATAATAACTCTACTATTACTGCATTAACCAAGGATATATATTGTCCCTAAGTTAAGTCCCTTCGAGGTTTTTTGTGGAATTGTGGTATGGCGTTATGTTGTTGTATTCCCAGATGAAACCCAAATGATGAGGTGAGTTGTGGCTACCATATCTTCTTCATATACATTTCAACTTTCAGCCCTTCCGTATAACAATGCTGGAAACGTTTTCTGTATATATCATTGCCTTTCTTGATAATAAATTTCCCGTATCGCTTTTATTACAGTAAAATCTCAATAAAGCGAAGTGGAATGAGCAAATCATTGCTTTTATAACGGTTTGAAAATAAGTCTCTCAATAATAACTCTACTATAACTTGAAAATTAATATACTTCGGCAAGAGAGAGAGAAAGAGTAAATCTTTTTATTACGTTTAGACAAAAATATTTTGTCCTCATCAGGAGCAAACAAAAATTAAAACATTTGGCAAGGCGTTAAGTTTTTGTCAAAACGTCGAGGTAATAAAAAGATTTAATGACCGAAGTATCTTTATTTTCAAGAACTATGAATGTCGGCCAGGCAACCTCTTTCTTTACGATATACTATGACTGTAGGATACCAAGGCTATATATAGTTACCTAAGGTAAGTCCCCTGGAGGTTTTTTGTGGTATTGTGATATGGCGTCATGTTGTATTATTCCAAGTGAAGACTCAAATGATGTGGTGAGTTGTGGCTATCATAGCTTCTTTATCTACATATCAAGAACAGCTGACTATGTATTAAATGCGACTTGATTTACATCAATGTAAATAATCAATAAGTTACTTTAGAAATATAACTCATTGTAAATAGCTCAACTTGATCAACTTTATCTCTCCACGATACTAATTATTACAGATAACTTCATTAAATCAACTTCCATCATTACTCAACTTATTGTAAATAACTTCCTTGCGATTTCTTCTATCTACTTATGTTGTTGCTTATTTGTGTTTATTTAATGCTCTTTTCTTAGTTGTTTATTTTATTTTGATAATTCTGTTACCTACTCTACTACAATATGAATTATTTTTAATAGTTTAACGCGCAATTATCCAGATCGGATATAGCGTGTCTTGTTTGCAACTGGTAAATGTTTTAAATAAAGGTTAAATTTCAGACTGATGGATAGGCAAATATGTGGAATTGTTCATTAAAATATAGTATTGACATATTTTCATTATATTAATGATCAATCAGGAATCATAGTCTAACCCTTAGGCAATATAAGCCTTGAAGAACCTTGCAGCAGTCATAAAGTCGAAGTTGAAAGATACAATTCCAATATATATTTCCCCCATCCTCTTTCTGTCATGAAGCATATTGGGGAATATAGAGACTCACACACTTTGAAATACTCTTTATTGGAATTTGATTTGTTTTCTACGTGCGCCTTTATTCTCATGCAGACTCTCCTGAAAGTTTCTGCAAATCTTTTTAAGAAAGGTTTACAGCGTTACCTTCTGTTATTTACATTATATAGCAGTCGCTAACTATTACATGTTTATCTTCACTAATTCATTATCTTAGGCTCTCTTCGATAAATCCACAACCGGACACTAATACAATTCGTATTGAAGGATAGGCTTTTTTTTTACAAAGTTGCTTGTACAATGCTCAAAACTTACCAAAACCTGACCCCAGAAGAAATTTTAAAGATAATCTCGAGAGATTTCTTATGAAAATATTCAATTCAATAAAAATAATTCTATATTGTATAATTTTCACAATGATAATTAAAATTTGATATTTCATCGCAGTAAAATTTCATTATAAAACTCTATTCTAAAATATTAGTCAAACATCCATATCGCTATATACTAGAAACTAACAAAGATATTTAGTTAACTATACCATCAAAAATAGCACGATAAACGAGATAGTGTTATATTTTAGCCATGTTTTTTACTCTAAATATTACATTTTGTTTAAATTAAATAAGTGAATTTTATCTATGAAAATTGAGATAAATGGTTTTATACCCGTTTTAGGAAAAGAAAATATGATAACAAGTTTGAAGGTTTTATATAAAGTCAGATGCCATCGTGTAACTTTCAGCAATCCATCAAACAAGAAGTGATAGCAACTCTCGCATCACTTAGCTTCAAATCTCCACGTCTTTCCGTGGAAGTTTAAATAGTGTTACAGTCTGATCCATATTGTAGAAGAACAAATTGGTATTCATGGTAAGGACGAAATATTCAGGAGATGAGTTTCTTTCAACACTTTATTAGAACATCAAGCTTTCGGGCACAGCGTGGCCCTTCTACAGGATCAAATGTATAAGAAATGTATTTCAACACAACTGATCCAAGATCACATTATTCTAACATACCACATAAACACAAAAGATTGGTTGTCGAGGCCTTGCTATCTCTAAGATATAATAGTATAAACAGACATGTTGATGTACCTGAGCCGTATATAAGCTTATTACATAAATAGCCATCGATGTACCCCATGAATTCCCTGTTTTGTTCATTTATTTTAATATCCTTTTCAAACTGTTTTACCTTATAAATACTCATAATTTTATCACAGTTTCCGTCGAACCGTAGGAACGTCCTTTTAGTCTTATTACGCTTTTATCTTAATACCTTGTAATATTCGTATATTATTCTTCTTAACAAATTTTATTAATTTGCTTATGTCTCGATATTCTTTTTAAACAAAAAAATCTAAGTATAACCGATTATTTTAAAAATTTTACAACTAATTTCTAATAATACATATGCAGATTTATTCTTCGTGTATATAGTGTATCATTTTTCTTATACATTTGATCCTGTAGAAGGGCCACGCTGTGCCCGAAAGCTTGATGTTCTAATAAAGTGTTGAAAGAAACTCATCTCCTGAATATTTCGTCCTTACCACGCATGTAATTGGGAAGATTTTACCGTTTAGAAATTGTTATTCACATTCATCAGAAGGGCGTTGTTAGAAGAATACGAGTATTACATATCAGCGATTTTCTACAACTCCAACCTGGATCGAATCCCACTTAAAACACTTTTTCTGCTTCAATAGCTTCCTATTCTTACACAATTCCAACCTCACCAGTAAATACAAGTAAACAAACAGACCTCTGAAACTGTATAAGTACAAACGTCAGAATCTCTGTCTTCTACTTGCATAGGCATATGGTAAACTTACGAAAAGGACAGTCGCTGTCTATCAACCATGAATATCTTGGCTTGTACATGGTGTAAACGTATTGATTAAAATAATATTCTTTATATACACTCATAGACAAAACTTAAGGATGTGGAGATATTAGAGGTCGTCACTCATCTGTATCATTTTTGAAGCAGACAGAGTCAATTTTCTTCACACTAAGCATCTCGTATGGCTTCAATAAAGGTCACTGTGTATCAAATATCTTTCAGAGCTATTATCTGAATCCGGTATCAATGATAAACGTACAACTTCCTTAAGTTTTGTCCATGAGTGTATTTAGTTCCTTGAATATTATATGTCAAAAATATGTATATATTTACATATTAAATTATTTTCGAAATATATTTTATATATTCCAGAGAATATTAAACTCGATTCAAGAGTGAGTCAGAATTCTTCTAGGCAAAACATTATTTTTGTGAAATGATTTTATGATATATCTTCCAGAGAAAGTGTTTGTTAAGTCTCAATATAAATGTCAGGTATGACCCACGAAAATGAGCTTTGTACGTTTAAAAACGTCATATTTTTGTATAGATACCAATTTAAAACGTTGTTTTTCAAATATATACTGATATATACATATTCGCTGACTCACTTTTAAAAAGATAAATCAACAAAAGCCAACCATATAGGCATTTTGGGCAATTGACCCTCGTCAACATTGTGTAAGCAGTAACCCAACAACCCAACTAGTTGGACAATAATGCTTCCTGAAATATCAAGAAAATGATTTATTTTATATTATCTAAAAACAAAAGAGGCATATCCTGACCAGGCTCACATTAGCTTTTCTAGATGGCACAGCGCCATCTAGCGGAGAAAAAATAAACTAAACGTTTATTTAACTTGCTCCGTGATATTTGACCAACCAAATTTCTTGATAAATCAAGAAAAGTCAACCACGCGCTCAGCCATCTAGTAAAGCTCATGTGAGCCTAGTCAGGATATGCCTCTTTTTTATATCAACACCTGACCTTTTTAATTGTTTTTCCACATAAATATATATGTTACATTAGCGCCCCATCTCTTATGAGAATCCGAAACTATTATAGACACGTATTACAGACCTATGGGAAAACCCCAGGACTATAATAAAAAAGCTGAGACAATGGAACCTAATGGAAATCGTTTAAACGACTTGAGGAATAAGCAAAAACAAAAACAACATGATTATTTTAAAAATTAAACAATTTTATATTGCCCTTAGTGGCTCTTCAATAATTATTCATTACAGTAAAGACAGTAGAGAGAAAATTATTTCCTTTTTAAAATACTCATACGTCTCTATAATATTTTCGAATTCTCATAAATATATGTAAATAGAAGCATAGGGCGCCTCTCCCGTCAAAATAAACGTCAAAACCTGACGCCATCTATTGACCGTCGCCGCAAACTACCGGCCTCGGGCCGGTGACAAAGCCACAACACCAGCTTTAGCAAACTGAGAATAGATGGCATCAGGTTTTGACGGGAGAGGCACCCTATGCTTCTATGGATCAATTTCCTCCCGGTAAATCTTCCATCTATATATGTAAATATGGGAATTGTAAACAAATAATGTGAACGCCCATATGTACATATAAAGAAAAGAAAGTTTAATATATTACATGGGAACCATCCAAGAAGATGATTTAATCCTTCAGTTGATTTGACATAGAGGCTTAATTTGAAATATCTCGAGATTTACCAATTATCTCTATCCACAATCTATCTGGAATTGTTCCCACGGTAACCCTCTATTTCCTCTCTCCATGCAATATATTTACATTAAATTTAACATATATATATAACATCATTCTTATCTGATCGATGTTTATTATTATTGTTCTGTTTTTTATTCAAAAATAATCCATACTAATATGCTCTACAATTCTTTTTCTTCATGCAATATATTTACATTAGAAAACATAT
Organism: Cordylochernes scorpioides; assembly: GCA_030710605.1. NCBI lineage: Eukaryota > Metazoa > Arthropoda > Arachnida > Pseudoscorpiones > Chernetidae > Cordylochernes > Cordylochernes scorpioides. The sequence continues at coordinate 21,940,868 of CP092871.1, forward strand.
ATATATTTATATGGCATCTTTCCCATCTGAATATATTTTTCTAATAGTTAATAGAATTGTTCTTTTTTTTATTCAAAAATAATGCATACTAATATATGTAACACTGTTCTCTCTCTATGCAATATATTTACATCAGATTCAACATATATATATATATATATGTTATAAATAAAAATGATATTTCTGTTGATTATCTTGAGAATTATGCTATTGTAATGCAGTCGTGGTTAAAAATCTTGAAAGTAAAATAATAAAAAATAGTTTTGATCAGTAATTGCTTTAATTGAGCTAAAGGAATATATAAAAAACATAATTTGATAAAATTACTGCTTGGCTTGAGGCGTAAGAATAAAAAATGGAAATCTTATTTACATAATGTACAAAAGGTTTGAGCCGGCCATCGGGAAACAACAACAATGAGTTTTTATAGGGGAAAGGTGACCTCTGGCGGTCGATTTAACAGAGTATTTGTATTTTGGCTAACAATTAATAGGCAATCCCATAATATTATGTTCAAATCATTAAGCTTGAGGGATAAGTCTCTTTCAATTTGAAATATTGAAAGAGACTTATCCCTCAAGCTTAATGATTTGAACATAACAGAGTATTTGTATATTTAAAATATAATTTTGAATAAAATAATATTTTGATATAACATATATATATTAAATAGAGAAATCCAAGAATTGATCTTTAATTGAAAGGCATATAATTGGATCAAAATATAATTTATTGAACAATTATTCAGTTAACTGAACGCCAACCTTTTTCAAGGTATCATAACATTATAATGTGTGTAAACAAAAAACTCAGCACCACATAATGTCAACAAAATTAAGCTAAAAAAAAATTAAACTTAATTCTAATGACGTTATTAAGGTACAACTTTCTTATATTTTGTCTATGAGTGTATATTTAAATATTTGCATCAAGCATTACTCTTCCGTAAACAATTCACAAAAGGATATTTGTGTAAAATTTAGCTATTATCGCAATAATGACAGTATAATTATGTTTTATTCGAATATATAATAATTTCGCTATTTCTTCGTTTATTTATTACCAGTTGCAAACAAGACACGCTTTATCCGATTTGGATAATTGCGCCTGAAACTATTTACAATAATTCATATTGTAGTAGAGTAGGTAACAGAATTATCAAAAAGAAAATAAACAATTAAGAAAAAGAACATTGAATAAACATATTTATTAAACAAATAAGCAACAACATAAGTAGATAGAAGAAATCGCAAGGTATTTGTTTAATTGTTTAATTTGTTCTACATATATATCGCGCTACGATCCTGTGTTGATATTACACCACTGGAGTCCAAATGGGATCTCAAATTGTATTTTCCAGAAGGTTCCAATCACACTTGGTACTGGAATCAACAAGATTACTCACTCTAATTCCTTATATCAACTTGGCAGAGTTCCATATCGTCACGGATTGAAAGACTCGGTTTTTCCCCTTCTGATAGATAATGACTTTTTAACCTTGTTTTGCTGAGCTTCGTTTATTGTCAGGAGGACAGAGTATTCCCTCTTATCTGGACTGTACCGACCGGTCAGGGAAAACAGTGACGCCACGTGGAAGGAGAAAAAACTCAGTTCTCCCTTCTTGTTCTAACTGCTGGGTCAATTTGGTTCATGTACATAGTATCTTTTATTTAAAATCTTTCATATAACTAATTGAATAAATATTTAAAGTAATTCGGAAGTCTATTTGATTATTTTTCCTCGCGACACTATTGAGAAACATAATTTATAAATAACTCTCTAACACGCTGTAATTGTGTAGTTTTATTAGTGAATATCTTATAATTTAGTTTTATATCTTTATACACTCTCTCTCTCACCGAGAAAACTTAAGGAAGTAATACCTTTTAGCGTGAATATTGGGATTCAAATAATATATCTGAAAGATATTTGATATACAGTGACATTTATCGTAAACACGAGATGACCAAGTGCAAACTTGAATATTGGATTAAAATATATATATTTTTACCAATATTTCAGTTGGCTTAACGCCAACCTTTCTCAATGTTTTACAACATATTAATGTCAACAATAAACTCAGCGAGATTGACATTATGTGGTTCTGAGTTTGTTGTTGATATAAATATGTTATATTTTGAAAAAATGTTGGCGTTAAGACAAAATATGCCATATTGATCAAACATACTCATATATGATAAAATAAATAAAGTTTCCAGGGTTTCTTGTTCAACTTTATATTTTCAAGCTTTCGGACTTATCAGTCCTTCAACAGGAGTATCCCGATAAGAAATTGATGATTATGCTCATTTATAAATATCCAATTAGCTTTTTAAAATGGATATGGATTCTTCATCCATTCTTGAATTATTTACAATCCAAAACATTGCCCTATTCACTTTTATATTTCTTAAGGAAAATTATTTATTGAAATCAAACTTATAATTATATACAAAACGATATTCTAATTATAAATCGTGATTATAAGTAGAAGTTAGAATTCAAGAATTGATTCCTCCGAAGAAGGTTGTGACAGCTAGTTACTCTGAAACATCGAGAAAAGTAAATATGTACATCAAGAACACAGTTGATTTTGCTACATCCTTTTAAAAACAAATTCCCAATTAGCAAATGACTTTCCAAAAAATTCATATAGTTTATCACTATATTAATTAATTAATCACTAATTACTTTTATTACTATACATTTTTGACTTTATCATAAATCGTTAAGAGGCTGTTTAAAATACAAATACTAAATTTATAACGATATTAATTTCATTATTTCGATAAAATGGCGATATTTCAAAACAAAAGACTTTTATTATAACCTTAAAGCGATCGTATTAATGTTGTAAACAAAACAATTCGACTTGTACGATCGTGTATAGTTATAGCGAAATATAAAGAAACGAATCGTTATAAATTTAGATTTCGAATATCCTATACGTTCAACTATACGTATTTCATTATTGCTATACGGAATGAAGGAAGACGTGCTGGAAGGAGTCGAAGTTACCCTAGGGAGCTTCCAAGCAATTTCCTGTCTGTCCTTCTGTTTTGTTGCCGTTTAAAATTCCTAACCCTATTCCTCCCATAAATCTGCACCGTTCTATAGAAATATTCTAAAGTGTTTACTCTAAGGATTTGTGTTTGGTCCCTAGTATATACCTACTTTTCAGAGAATCACACATTCCGATGAAAATAATTATTTTAAAATGTTTTCTTAATTATTTTAAATGACTATTTATCTTGGGGGTCGGTGGAAGGATGGTCTAAATCGTTGGTTTATCGCTACGACCCGGGTTCGATTCCCGCTTTGGACACTTTTTTACTATTTAAAAAAAATGCTCCAAAGCTCCCCGATTTTTGAAAAGGTCCAATTTCACCAGCGAGTGCAAGTAACCAAACCGGGGCTCTGGCACATTTGTAAGTGCAAAGTCGAACTGCTTTTCACATGTGTAGACATGTGGTGGTGCACTTACAGTAAAAGCAGTCGCCTACTTTTACTCATCTTGATTATCATGACCTGTACCACGTGTACTAGGAATAAACAACAAAAAAAAAACTATTTATCTTCGTTACTAGTTGGTGTTTCATGTAAAAGCCTTTATTGTAACTGTTTTAGAACCTAATACACATGTTCGAATATTACGTTATCTTTCTACACAGATATTTATGTACGCAAAAAGAAGCATTTCTTCTTTTAAATATGCATTTTTCAAATGCCTTTTTTGATATTCAAATAAAATCCTTTCCCGCAACTTTTATGATGTACATTCATCGACAAAATTTAAGGATGTGAAAATTCTTTAATGTCACCGTTCCTCTGTTTTTTTTTTTTTGTTTTTTTTTTATGGAGACAGAGGCAATTTTGTTCACGCTTGGTTATCTCGTGTGTCTTCAATAAGGATCACTGTATATTAAATATCTTTCAGAGATATAGTCTGAATATCGATAAACATGCTGAAAAGTACAATTTCCTCAAGTTTTGTCTATGAGTGTATATTTTAGTTCAAAAATATATCAATTTGATTCAACAACAAGTGAAGATTCACAAATTCACTTGTGAACATCAATAGGCTACTTTTAAATTTCCATATTAACGAATAAGTTAAGGATGAAAACTCTTTATCGGGTCAAATAGGAAGATAAATCGTGAACCTTGCCTTCGAAATCTCTCCCAACTATTATTTTAGCAAAATAATAATAAATAATTATTATTCACAAGTGTATTCGTAACTTTAAAATCTTTTCTAGCAAAATAATTACAGTAAACTCTCCTATAACGCGATTAATGTGTTCCGTGTTGTATGAATTTGCGTTAAAGGAATTCGCGTTGTACGAAATAAAACTTGTATAACTCGAATGTTGTTAGGGTAAATTATTAGTGACAAATATCATTTATTTGATTTTATAACGCTTTATACGAAAATTCGCGTTGTATAAATTAATTTGTCGCAATTATTTTATCGCGTTGTAAAAACTCGCGTTATAGGAGAGTCAACTGTAGTAATACAAATGATAACCATTCTCTAATAACATTCATCATTCATATTTCCTTTGTTTCTAATAAAAGACTAAAACCAAATATTGATATAAATCAATATATCTTTGTTATTGAAGAATATATATTAATAAAATGAACAATATTTATATTAATAAGTTAGTAGTGTATTTTGAAGATACTCAGACCCTATAGATTGGATTTATTAGTAAAACAAGAGATATTGCTATCCACTGCAGCAATACTACTGATGTCAAAGACAATCGAAACTTCTATAATATATAAGAGCGCCTCAGTCAGGAAAAAGATCAAAACTTGGGGCTCAATTACTGGAATACGATAAAATATTGTTCACGTAGTTGAGCTTTGAACTCTTTTCTCACCAACATCCTCTTTTTTTTTTTTACCTCTCTAGAGATTACTAGTAACTTATTTACTTTTGGATATATACTGGGTCATATGTGAAATATTTCTATTGGTTTGTTTAACTTTGGAAATATATATTAAAGAAAAAGGAAAATTATTGGAGCGTTGCATTACTTATCTACCTGATATTTATATTTCTCTATATCAGATAGTTTCTTATTTTGAAACTCTCTTTTTCTGTTTATCAACATTATTTGGTTTATGAATCTTATAAAAATTATAAAACATGTTTTTTTTATGAGATTGTTTTTGAGATTGAAGACGTAGTATTTTATTTACCATATTTAGAATAGAAAAGCGCTTGTTTTTCATCAAAATAACGATTAAAATACGTTTTTAAATTATACAATAGATATAAAATATTTGATGATAATATAGGGTATTCAAATATAAGAGTTGATTTCGTGGCCAATGCGACATTCTTGTCCAATTAATTGCAACTATGTGAAATACCGACTACAAAATAATAATAATAATAAATAAAATTTGTTATTATGAAAAAGGCATCTCCTTATCGTGCAACTGAAAGTTGATAAGATGATGCCTTTTTCATAATTTATGAACCTTATTCCATTAAAATATCACATTTGTACTATTTTTTTACATTCATATGTATAAAGTAATACTTAAAGTTGCACCGCATAAGTTTCTTTTCTGTGATAAATCAATATTTATTTCAAAGAGAAATATCTACTATTTCTAACTTTTTTGGATGACGTATGAAAGGGTGAAAATATGAAGAGTGATGGTCTATATATGATTGGATGACGTATGAAAGGGTGAAAATATGAAGAGTAATGGCGAACGGAAAAATAAAAGTGTCCAGGGGCGGGAATCGATAAGCGGAAGGTTGTGGGTTCGATTCCCGCCCCTGGACACTTTTATTTTTCCGTTCGCCATTACTCTTCATATTTTCACCCTTTCATACGTCATCCAAAAAAGTTAGAAATAGTAGATATTTCTCTTTGAAATAAATATTGATTTATCACAGAAAAGAAACTTATGCGGTGCAACTTTAAGTATTACTTTATAATCATACGCCGCGGTCCTTTATAATGTATTCATATGTATATTTATTTAAATACTATACGTCATCTATAAACATTCTTTGCAATATATCAGACTCGGGTTGGTAACATAGCCACAACACCAGCTTTGGAAATTACAGAACGTCCAACTTGGAGACAGCCAATAGATAGAACATCGTTTTAAGTATATTTTGATGGGATAGGTACTCTCTGTATTTTAATTTTCAGATCGCTATCTCTTCGTTGTAATATTTTAATATAAAATATAATTATGTCTAAATATAAAAGTATTATGATATTCATATACTTATCTTTATTATGGTAGACATATCAAACCTCCAAAGATAGGTGCTCTTTTTAAAAATTTTCATTATCTCACTCAGAGACCAACCGGTTTTGTGAATCTCATGATATATATAGAGTGTGATTGAATTCATAGAACATCTATATATGCAACTACCATATTAAATAACTATTCGTCAACGCTTGAAGAAGGTGTGCTTGCGAAAAAAAGGCAGTGGGCGAATGGTATGGTTTTTATTATGAGATTTATAAAAGTAAATTAACTATAGCCTTTTATTGTTAGTGTGCCATATGCTTAAATATGTAGATATCAGCTAGACCTATGCACTTACAAGATACCAAAGCTACGTTTAGTTATTGGATAAGCAGAAATAAGGGACCATTAAATCAGTAAAAAAGTTCCCAATGCGGGATTCGACCCGGGCCGTGGTGGTCGGATATAGACGGGGTGTGCCAGCCCTCCACCGTTCCCCACAGAACGGCTATTCCTAGAAATCTGGTATTCCAAAAAACGAAAAGTTTCCTAAACAAGTAGACACGTGTAATGATGCAGTACAAGACCCTTTATACGGGAATAGAACAGAAATGAAGTAAAAGAAACAAGTAGGACTGATGAAATTCAGTTTTTTACAACCATGAAATGTCAAAATTTAAGCATTATCTATTGACAGTCTCTTCAATCTAGCTGACTGAGGTCAGTGACATAACACTAGCTTTGGAAAACTCGGAAGACCGTCCTGGGTACTTTGGTCTCGAAATATTGTCTTAGTTCAACTTTAAAAATCACAAGATGCGAGAGATCCGTTTGATTACTGAAACCCACGGGTGAGGTTGAGCTTGAACAAAAATCAAAGAAAATAGAAGAGAAAAGGGTGCATTCCACTCTTCCATAACTTCTCAGTCATATGAGTAGTAAGTTACTAGTAGCAAGAGAGAGAGAGAGAGAGAGAAATTGAGATTCACTACTTATATTACATGGTTCATATACTTTTCCGTTTATTGAATACACACGAGATAACTAAGGGTGAACAAAATTGCCTCAATCACCTCAAAAAAAAAAAAAAAGATAACTGGCGACTTTAAGACTTTCCACTTCCTTAAATTTTGTCCATGAGTGTAAATTGGAGATAAATAACAGCAGAAGTATTATATAAAGTTAAATACATATAAATTAACATAAAGAGAGACCAACTGATGAACTTCTAAAGTGATCACTTTTGTTAAACCAAAAAATTCTTTAAAAAACACAATCGCCAATGGAAAACAACCTTTAGTCGGTCTTCCATAGAACACTCTACATAACCTATATACAGTTTTCTTTCAGCGTAATAACACTTTATATTAAATTATTGAAATATATATTATAGTTATAGTTTCCAAGCTCTCCCTTCCTTATACATTAATCTACATGAATATTTTTGTATACACTCATAGACAAAACTTAAAGATGTTCTAACTTTTAGAATGTATATCGTATTTCAGACAATAACACTTAATACACTGTTTCTTTTATTGAAGACACACGAGATAACCTCTTGTGAACAAATTTGCTTCTATCTACTTCCAAAAAAAAAAAAAGATAACCGGCGATATTAAAGATTTTCCACTTCCTTAAATTTTGTCCATGAGTGTAAATTGGGGCTAATCAACACCAGCAGTATCATGACTTGAAAACAATTACTGATGAATAAAAGTGTTTGTGGTGAAGTTGGATCAAGAAAACTCCTCAACTTGAAAGCTTAAGTCTTAATACTTTAATGATCTCATTAATATACGCATTTTAGATTCAGAATTCCTTGAATATTTAAATTCTTATTACAACAAAATTCTCTGGTTGAGATTTATCATTTTGAAAATAGAGCAAAAGCATCAATAAATTGATCTTTATTTTTATGTATTTATTATTTTTTAATTATCCTTAGTACAAGTGATACAGGCCATGATAATCATGGTGGGTAGTTAGCGACTACTTTTACTGTAAGCGCACCACATGTTTACACATGTGAAAAGCAGTTCGACTTTACACTTACAAATGTTCCAAAGCCCCCGTTTGGTTACTTGCACTCGCTGGTAGGTTGATCTTTATAATATGATACATTAGCGCTCCATCTGTTAGGAGAATTCGAAACTATAGATCTTTAATTAAAAGACATATATTGCATCAAAATATAATTTATTTACCAATGTTTCATTTGGTTGAACTCCAAACTTTTTCAAGGTAATATAACATATCAATGTGTGTGTCAACAACAAACTCAACGACACATAAATTTACTTTAATATGTTATAATACCTTGAAAAAGGTTGGCGTTCAGTCTACTGAAATATTGATAAATAAATTATATTTTGATGCAATATATGACTCTTTAATTTAAGACATATCCATTAAGGTAAATAGAATTTTTTTCAATTAGAGCACAATCCATATTTAAATATTGAAATACATAATAAAAGACATGTATATTGTATATTGGATGGAAGAAAAAAAAATATTGACCATTATTTCATTCAGCTAAACACCACCATTTGTCAAAATAATTCAAAATCATACAATTTTATTAATAAAGAATCTGAACGATTATATAATAAAAAACGAATATATTATATATATATATATTATATATTCTAAAATGCAATTATTTTATTTTTGAAAAAACATATATTTTATTTTCATTCATTGACTGTTCTACATTTTTTGGCCATAAATTCATACCATACCGACTTTAATTATTGTTGTAAATATGTATAGTTAACCCTACCTATTTTTTAAAAATCACGATTATAGAATTCATTCTATAAATTCTATATTGCTGTGATAAATATTTTTTATGTGTAAATTTACTTCAAGTAATTCAAAATAAAAAAAACTACTTGATGGGTAAATAATTATCTTTACTTGTTCACGACTGCACCTTCAATTTTCTATCTTTTTCGACAACAAAACAAAAATATTCATAACATGTATATATGACATATCCTAATTTAAATAAATGTCAAAAATAGAGAGTTTACTGAAGTTATATGTCAGAAATTTGACAAGAACGAATTCAAACAGAACGAAACTAAGGATCTAAAAATAAAGGTGTTTCTAACTAAAGTATATTACCATGCAGGGGCGAGAACAGGGCTATGTTTTATTAACCTACGGCAGGGAAGCAAATAAATTTGGAGAAGTGGAAAGTTGTAGAAGGTGTCGAAAACTTTAAACAACGTTGAAGTGTGCGTGGTGCACGCCAGCTTGCTTGGCTGGCCTGCAATTCTCTCAGACCGGTTCATAGGCCATTCTAACTTAACCTGATAAACCTTAGGAATATAGTTATACAAATTGAAGATACTTTGTTCAGTGAACCTTTTATTTATATATTGCCTATTATACGTATTGCCAGACACTTCCTTCTTTGTAAACAGTTATTTTTTCTCGTTTTTTTCTCTCTTTCTTATTGTTAACATCATATGATTATTTCATTCACGGCCTAAAAGCATCTTTTATCTATAAGAAATTATCTCAATTTGATAAAACTTAGGATTATAGTTATTCAAATTAAAGATACTTCATCCAGTAAGCCTTTTATTTATATCATGTTGATTGTAACACACTTCTTTTTTTACAGGTCTTTTTTCTCGTTTTTTTTTTTCTCTTTCTGATTGTTAACATCATATGATTATTCTATTCACGGCCAAAAATTATTGTATATATATATGTACAACAACAACAACAACAAAAACCTTTATTAAGACACTATTGTCTTACAAGGGGATTCCCCTGAAGGTTATATATGTACATGAGTGAGGAGGAAAAGCAATCCAGAGGAGAGGGGGAGCAATAAGCCGTTGTCTGTGGAGTTGAGCACCTCTTCTCTCATTTTATCAATCGCCTTGAAAATTTTAAAATATTTATAAACAAATGCTTTATCCAGCAGGAGAGCATTAAAGATTTTATATACGTGTTGTTCATTGTAGTGAGCTAGCTCCGAAATTTCGCGAATTTCCAGTCTCTTTTCATGTAGGAATGGGCAATGGAATAGATAGTGGACCAAATTGTCTTGGATGCCAACATTGCAGAAGTAGCAATTTAAAGGGTCGCTGTTCCAGAATCCAGTGATATCCTCGCGGAAAAGTAGCCATAGAATCCTTTGACGGGCTATAAATCGTTTAATTTTCAAAGGGAGGTTTGATAGTAAGTAGTCCTCCGTCATAAAGGAGCTACTTAGAAATTGGTAGTGAATAAAATGAGTTGAGCATTGTATCTTAGCTCGGTCAAATTGGAGTAGCTGGTCCACTGTGGTTTGAATAATTCTAGGGATTTCTCCTCGCACAACCATATAATCTTCACAGTTCTTAAGAAATGAAAAACCCCTAGAGTCAATGATGCTATTCAAGTTATGAATAAAGTTGTTTCCCGCTTTTCCCACAATTGAAACTTTCCAGAGCTGGGACAAGCAAAAAAGGGTATTCTTGTCCTGTCCATTTTTAAAATCCGTATCCAGAACTTTAGAATCAATTTCGTAATGTTTAATTCAAGGGACATCCTTCCGGTTTCTGTTCGCAAGATGTAGCCCGGAGTATATTTGGGTAGGTCAAGAAATCGCCGTAGGAAAATATCCTGGATCTGGTTTACGACTACTATCTGATTTGTCGCCCACATGGGGGCCGAGTATAACAACGTGGATAAAACTATGGAGTCAAGTAATTTCATCACTGCTCCGAACGATTTGGTTCTTGACTTAGATAGTATTCTCCATACTGCGTTTGTAGCAACCAATGCTTTGCTTTTAAAGTGCCGCGCCACGTAAGCAATTGTATTCTTGGTAGTTAAGGGGTAGCCAAGATATGTATATTTTGAAGATACTGTCAAGGGTTGTTGGCCCCAAAACCAAACGTCAGATCTGGCCAAGCGGCCTCTTGTATATATATGTATAGACAAATGTAAGGGCATACATGTATGACAGCGCAAGTTTCCTTAGGGGGACATAGCGCTTTAAATTCAAATAAAATAAAATAAAATATCTCTTTGTCAGTTAAATATTTTTTTTTGACTCGTGCTTCAGATGTTGTACAACATTTGAAATATGGCGTGAGAACGCCCTTGCAGCCTTAGAATAATTTTTAACGCTTTGCCAAATGTTTTAATTTTGTTCGCTTCTGACGATGACTCAAGAATTTTGTCGAAACGTCAAGATAGTAAAAAGATTTACTGGCTGAAGTATCGTTAATTTGAACAAATAGGAATGCAGGCAAGACAGTCTCTATCTTAGGGATATACGTATAGATATGCATTCTATATATGTATTAATCATAAAATAAAAATCTTAATATCATTTAAACAAATAAACCTACTAGAAATGTGTTTCTTTCAAATAATATCATCAAATATTATCTTTACAGACCTTACAGCAATGATAATATTTGATGATATTATAGAAAAGAAACACATTGTCAGTAAATTTATCTGATACAAATTTTATTTATAGATTGCAATTGAATTTATAAATTTAATATACAGTTAAACCTGTCTATAGCGCCCCCTCTTGGGATTCACTAAAATTGGGTGCTATAGAAAGGGGGTGCTATAGACAGGTCACTTTTAATGTAAAATGTTTACATTTTAATGTTTAAAATCAGGCGCTATAGAGAAGAAGGCACTATTTAGAGAGGGC
>CP092871.1:21956709-22078613 GCA_030710605.1 Cordylochernes scorpioides
TCTATAAACCTGTACAAAAATAAACGTGGCAGATATCGCGGGCGAATGCTACGGCACGTCGCGGGTGTGCTGCTCACTTGGCTGGAACTATTTCTTGAAGATTGCATGCATAACGGTTGCACCCTTTCATTCGATCACGACATATATATATATTTTTTTTCTTAATAGATAATAATTGTTTAGGAAATTGTTGGATGAATGGATAACAGATCATAACACCATGGGTAAAATACTATGGATTTATCTTCGTTGTATTTTGATATATTTCTAATATTCGGTTTATACTGATATTTCTGTTAAATCGGGAAAAATATATTAACAAAAATGACAATTTATACAAATAGAATAAAATAAAAACCTATTGCTGTTTTTTTAAAATATCAATTCAAGAATTATTTTATAATTTACCTTGCATACCTACATTACAACTTGAAAAAAAAAAAACTTGTTTCAAAATATTTCTTACCCATCCGTCTTTATTTTGCAGTATTTTAAGAATAAAAATAAGGTATATATGAATATCTTTTTTATATTTATCTTTCTAAGAGGTAAATATGACATGAAAAATTGCTTATATAATGAAATAAATATTTCAATCCATATAAAAACGACAATTTATTTGTACATTAGGTTATACATATAGTAAAAAAAGTTATATATATATGTTATATTATTTTCATTTTTTCTAAAGGTCTCTGGAATTACCAAGAATGAATGTTTTGTTGAATTATTCTGATAGATGGGCACTTTTCTGTACGTTATGTGAATAATGCCTCATGGAAGAATGGAACATGCTTGACCATAAGTTTTCCTGAGTAATTAACAAAAAGGGTACCTACAATTTACATATCTCTATATCTCTATATATATATAAAAGTCAATTTCTGTCTGTCTGTCTGTCTGTTTCGCGATAAACTCAAAAACTACTGAACCAATTGGTACCAAATTTTGCATGTCGCTTTTTATAAACCTGAGGAAAATTTTCGGCTGCATTTTGATTAGTATTTTTGGCTATTTCTTTTTTTCATTTGAAGAACTTTTTTTTTACGCGGACTAATCCGGAATGGAATGAATACATAAATATGGCCATTTTTTAAAGCATCGGTGGTTCAGTGGTAGAATGCTCGCCTGCCACGCGTGCGGCCCGGGTTCGATTCCCGGCCGATGCATTTTTTTTTTACAATTTTTAAAACTCATTTATATTAACTTATATATATAAAATTGAATGTCTGTCTGTCTGTACTCTATAGATTCAAAAACCATACATTCAATCGCCGTGAAATTTTGGGATATTATTAGGTATATCACCGGGAAGGTTTTTGAAAAATAATTTCATGAATATCTTGAATATCCTTAGAGTTATTAGCAGATTTGTAGATTTAACTCGCAAGCAGCGCCCCCATTGTGACGATGATAACAAGTTTTCTTATTACTAAGTTTGTTATCTTAAATATTATTTATCAAAAGTAAGATTATCTCAGGATGACACGGCAATCGAGTATTTCTCAAGGGATTTACGAGTTTCAAATTATCAAAATATATCTTTTTTATTTTTTAATACGTTTTTAGAGAATTGTTTTAACAAATGTTCGCTAGACAAACCTTTACTCGGGTAAAACCCCGGGCGAAGCCGAGTACGTTTTATAAGTTTAAAGAGAATTGTTTTAACAAATGTTCGTTAGACAAACATTCGATGATATATCTGGAAGATTAAAATCGATTATTTCCAAAATCAATATTAGAAATTGATTCTTCAAATATAAGTTTGTCTTTTTACGCAAAAGAGAAGGAAATGGAGAGATAGAGAGACATAATTAACAACTTATATTCTAATTTATTTGAGAAAAGAAGATCTAAAGTTAAACAGATAAAGACAATCCTGTTAAACTTCCAAACGTATTCCCAATAAATTTCTATATTCTGGGCTTCTAAAATGATTTATAAAACCAAGTATGACTGTAGAAATTATCAAGGATGTGTGGAAGAGAAGTTGAGGTATCTTTCTCTTCGAAAATGTTTTTAAGATCAGAAATTTTGAGATCCGAAGTGTAACCTAACAGAAAAATCTTTACATATTTTGATTACCAACGACTGTATATGAACGAACAGGAACACACAAACTACTGTATCCAATGACTTATCGAAATGTCGACTTTGCACCTATACATTTTAGCCTCTTTCTAAACATTAAAATAATACAACAGTTTTCGAGAGGGGTTACCTTTTATTAAAGCAACCTCAAGATTTCAGGCATCTCTGCCTTTCTGAGGAGTATATAAAACGGATAATAATAAACGCCGTTTATTATTTGTTGTATGAACTCCTGCAAAAGGATATAGATGCCTCAAAAGTAGGAGGTTGCATTAATAAAAAGAAACACCAGAAACCTGTTGTATTATATCAATTCTATATTTAGGAGATTTGAATCCAGTAAGCCGTTCAAACATTGTAGCATACGACGGGAAAAAGAAGCCTCCGCGCCAATGGATAGATTCTTTAGAGGAAATCAATTTCTTTACCGCTAGGCTGACATCGCCCGCTACGCCACCGCCATGAATCTAGTCGACGGCGTTCTTCAGAAGTCTTCTTATTTGCCCTTCTTATTCAATACTTTGCTTCCAAGGTGACACATTTATGCTCTAATCAACCGGATTCATAAATGGAACAAGTATGTGATGAAATTTACTGAAAAAATCATTTCAGGAAATCGTATTGGGATCAGGTGGAAAAATTATGAAAAAAGACCTCTCCTGATCGTGTAATAAAAGGTTTCTGACTAAAAGCTATCAGTTAACCATTCAGTTGAATGGTCAGGAGATGCCTCTTAAATGATACATCTTTATATGATGAAGATAATATAAACGGCTGGGAACTTTTAAAAATGAAAGATTTGAGCTTTATATATGTATGTTATATAATATATTTTTTAGAGATATAGAATTTATTAGCTGAATTTGAATGCAATATTATTTTGTCAAAAAATGGCATGCAATTGTAAACAATTTTGAATAAAATACAATAAAATAAATTTAGATCGCTATTTGCTTTAATTGAGCTAATGGAATAATTGAGAAAGAAATACCTTACTTGAGATGTGGAGAATAAAGATAATAAAAACATAAATACGTATTTGCATATTTACAAAAAAATAATGTGACCGTTAAAGGAAAACAACAAACAATAAACGTAAATAATCGTTATCTTGCGGTCAACTTTACAGAGCTTGTTTTCAAAAAATATATAATTAAAAATAAATTACAATTTTTATACAACATATATAGACTCATACAAAAAACCTTAAGAGAGAGTTTCATATTTTAATTACAAATCACTCCCTATTTGCTTATATAACGATGGATTCCCCATACATGTAAATTTGAACGTTCTCTCCTTCAAAATTAAAAATATATATAAAGATAATAATAAAATATTACATGCTAAAAGGTACAAAACTTCCTCAAATATTATCTTTCTATGAGTGTATATATCACTCCTTTAAAACATCTTGCCGAACTTTTGGTGGCTTTCAAGAAGATCGATTGTTTTGAAAATCAATAACAAGAAAGAATTGGAAATAAAAAAGGCCGATATTAACGAAATTCGCAAAAGTAAAAACACAAAACAACATAGTATTAAGTACCAAAAGAACACAGAACATACAGGATTGACAATTTCCGTAAACCAATGATTGAAACTTCAAAGCAGTTTGGTCATACTTTACTTAACAGCAGGCTCGCCTTGTTTTCTGGTTCAACCAAAGAACCTGTTTTTGAGTGTCACCTTACACAGGGGCGGTATACATTTTTTCTCATCCAGAGGACATCTATGGATCTTCTGAAACATATCACAAAATATTGTCAAGTTAAATTCATCCGGATTATAGTAGAAAGTCAAAACACAAAATAAATCAGTAAACAAGACATCAAAACTGAATATCTATGTTTTAAACACACATAGAAAAGTTTTAAAAATAATTTTAACTAAAGATCACCTGACTCATTCGATTAAGATTGTTTAAAAATAAATCTCATAAAAAGAGATAACAAACAACAAATATAGTTAATATATTGGATTTATTAGTATATAGAAATGTTTAAGACTTTGGTTGTCTGATGTATTACAATATTCACTATAACATATTGTTTATTTGCACAATAAAATTATGCATAGGTTTCATTAATTTTCATCATTACATGATGGAAAGACGTTTAAGAAAATTCTGTTCAAAAGGTTTATAATTTATTGATATATAGAAAAGAAGTAAACTTTCTAGCACGACACACACATTATATGGGCTTCTAATTAGACCTATAATCCAATATTATACCCGCGAGGTGGCTGGTTTTGAAAATAATCTCGAATCTTTCTAGTTTAAGAGACAAAAAAGATTTTTCACGGTGTATTTTATGAACTGTCTTTATTAACTCTATCGCATATCGAATTAAATAGAATTTTAAACTATACAGCCTTAACCTATAAATAAGTCAGTGAACGAGTGATTAAAACCCTCTATTCCCGAAAGCAATGAACCGGGTTCGAATCCCGCATTGTACTTTTTCTGTACCCATTCATATTACCCATTGTCTATAACATAAGCTAGGTTGCTCTTTTTGAGCGGTACTTAATAAAGTTATTTCGGAACAGGAGCCTTAATCTTCTGAAATCGTACAATAATGCTGTTTATCTATCTACACCGTACTATTGACCGTTCAACATGAGAGATAGAAAGAGAGCTAAACATATTATGTAAATATGGGTAGATATGCAACAAAAGGAGGAATTTAGGGGCCGGATATCAGTTGACATCTAAGTCACTGGATCCAGAGCAATGGCGGATCGATAGAAGCCAGGTCAATCTCAATTCAAAGTTGGGATTGCTCTGAATAATGACAATTTGGCTCCCCTCGATGCGGGTCATCAGGGGACTTTCTTGTTCCCTTCAAGATTGGCTCTTTTAATGCATTCTATTAGTTCAGCCTTCTTGTAATCTATCATATTGTTACAAATAAATAGGTGAGTTTTGTATATTTATTTTACAATATAAATTTTGAAGATTGAGTTATTCAGTTTAAAATATAGAATGAATATGATTCAATTAGTCAGCTGTGAAGTTGAGAAAAGGTTTGTCTTCTTCTTCTTCTTTCTTATCTCCACTCAATCATATTAGGGTGTCATGCTTGTAAAGCTTGAAATTGACAACCATCATGATTGGGTGAAGTATAATGCGTCTGCCTTTGTCATTAAGACTGGGAGCACTACTAAGTGGCAGGCCGACTTAGCTCCAAAAGAAATGGCAGCTTCTGACATGAGGATCAGACTCCATGTGCAGCCGCTCCTAACATGGAGTACAAATGCTGCTCATCCTGTATTCCTGGATTAGAAGCCCTTACAAGGTACTATCAATCGGGCCACTGAACCCAGGTTTTTTAGCGAGCTTGTTACTGCTCCCCCTCCTCCTTTTTCATCCGGGCTTGGGACCGGCAAAGGCGGAGTTAGAAAAGGTTTGTAAAGAATTACTTATAGGTAATGAACTTTCCCTGCGATGTTGATTATTCAGTATACCTTAGTTTTACCTACTATTGTGATCTCAATTATACATAAACACTATATCTGAAAAGTAAATCCTCTACAATACATAGGAATAACAAGCTAAACGGCTTCTGAGTGTAAGTTTCTTACTTTTTTGTATATTCATCTCAAGCTTCCGGGTATCACAAACCCTTCTTTCTATAGGAGTTTATGACTCATTACTTCTGGAGTCTTATACTCCTGTGTAAGGGTTTGTAATACTTGAGATGAATACACTAAATCAAGAAACTCACCCTCGGAAGCCGTTTTGCTGGTAATCTACATATATTAATATATTTTGAAAATAGAGCCATCCATAGATAAATCTTTAATTAAAAAGGCATATATTGGATCAGAATATCATTTATTTTAGCAATATTTCAGTTGGCTGAACGCCAACCTTTATCAAGGTGTTAAAACATTTTAAAGTGTGTCAACAACATGTTGCGCTGAGTTTGTTGTTGACACACTTTAAAATGTTACAACCTTGATAAAGGTTGGCGTTCAGCCAACTTAAATATTGGTAAAATAAATGATATTTTGATCCAATATATGCCTTTTTAATTAAATATTAATATATATGTAATAAATCAACACGGATGCTTTAATTTCTACCTGTTTCAAATTTAATCCGTTTTTCATCTTATTCTGTGATATTTTCTCTTTACTCCCTCTTATTTTTCTAAATCACTCTATATTACCCATATGTTTAGAAATTAATGCCACAAATTCTTGCATAGGAGAGAAATTATTTTATTGATAAAGTAAATGTCACAAAAGTTATATATAATCCCTGCTAAATTCAATTTTCTTCTGCCATTTAGCTGGAAGGTCCAGGGAGGCTATAGATAGCCATTCTCTGGGGTGTTGGAGCACCACGTATGGACAAATTTCTTCAATGCCAGAAGATTGAACTATTGGCCCCTTACTGTGTCTGTCATATTGATAAACAAGGCGTTATCCGAGCAGTCGAATCTGGCAAGTATGGAGGGTTTGGCAAGGCATCTCTAATACTGTCTTCTACTCAGACCGTGCCTCTTTTGTATGCTGTTACTAATTTACCTCCTAGCTAGCCTAATAGTTGTAAGACTTATCACAGTTGAGGTCGTTATTTTAAAGATATGAGATTTTGAAGAATTCTACACTTGAAAAACGCTAGGTCTATATAAATAAATTTAAGATATCTCGAAATTTATTATGCTAAACATTAGCGTCGTTTGATTTACTTACCTGTTTTGACTGGTATGTGTATTAAGGAGACATTAAAACGGTCAATCAAAATGCATAATTCCGGAAGAAATAAGCATTTGTAAGAATGAGGGAAAACCCAAATATTCTGATACGTACATTAACACACGAGTTTCTAGATTCTTTAGGACATTTTTAACGGCTTCTAAAGTCAAATGAACCTACTATTCGGTCAACGGTTTAGACATTCGGAAGTCAGGAGAAAACCACCGCATTATCTTCCCATGTACATCTACATTGAGTGTTCCAACTTGGTCAAGATATTATGACTATAATTAACATTTTACATAAAGTTTTACATATGATGAGTATATAATGCTTAACTCTGCCATTTTTTTTAAATAGAAGACAAATTTTACAACAATTAATGAACTAAATTCACAATAGCTCACTAAGTGTAGTAATATGTATCGTTTATTTCAACCATAAATAGAGTTAAGAATTTCTTCCTTAACATTATGACTATAGATACTGATATATATTTTAAAATCACAAAATATTTTCTCACAATGAGTTTCTTTTTATTTCAAAACGCTAGCTTTCATGCGATAATCGCTCTTCAACGGGCTTAATAAAACATCGACTATATCCTACATATATGATATATACATATAAACCCGTTGAAGAGCGATTATCATTTGAAAGCTAGCGGTTTAAACTAAAAAGAAACTCATTGTGAGAAAATATTTTGTAATTTTAATTTTTTTTCACAATTTTATCATGAATACGAATATATATGATACGATATACTATAGATATGAATTGTTTACAATAATTAATGAACAGTTAACTAATAATAGAATATTTATCGTTTTTATTAGAAATAAACAGAGTTAAGAATTTCATTCTCAAGATTAAGACAATAGATCAATCTCTAAAGTGTGTCTTAATTGATAAAGCACAGAATAATGATTCATCTGTGAATAATAACTAGAAATGACAACCATCATATAACTATACATTCTTCAAAGAAGAAACTCAATATATTTCCACTAAAGAACAATAAGATATTCAATATCAAACGATATTTATAATTATTTTGTATAAATATATTTACACACTAGTATGAGAGATAAATACAATATCTTACAAAATATACAAATTTCAAATTCTAATTCCAAAAAATATTTGAAAGAATTAATATTGGTAATACTGTTGCATACATACCTATGTAAAATATGTTGAATTTTCTGAATTTCTATGCTCACAAGGGAATAAAAGGATATCTGGAGTAGAATCTATCGAATTCCTTTGATACAATATCGATCTGGTACAGATAGGAGGGGGGGGCATCTTCGGCTGATTTTATTGGCTCCGACAGCCCCGTCGGGCGTGGAGACATCTCTTCTCGCCAGCCATCCCTGCTGGAAATGTCCCTTTCCTTCTTCCTGAATAATGTCATATATGCAAATATATCGCCGCAAAACTCTACTAATGAACATATATACATATTGACTACACCGTAAAAGATTTATTTTCCATATATGCAAATAGATCGCCGTGTAAAAATACTAATGAACATATATACATATTAACTACTCCTCAAAAGATTTCTTTGTCATATATGCAAATAGATCTCCGTAAAACTACTAATGAACATATATACATATTAGCTACTCTTCAATAGGTTTCTTTGTCATATATGCAAATAGATCTCCGTAAAACTACACATGAACATATATACATATTAGCTACTCTTCAATAGGTTTCTTTGTCATATATGCAAATAGATCTCCGTAAAACTACTAATGAACATATATACATATTAGCTACTCTTCAATAGGTTTCTTTGTCATATATGCAAATAGATCTCCGTAAAACTACTAATGAACATATATACATATTAACTACTCCTCAAAAGGTTTCTTTGTCATATATGCAAATAGATCTCCGTAAAACTACTAATGAACATATATACATATTAGCTACTCTTCAATAGGTTTCTTTGTCATATATGCAAATAGATCTCCGTAAAACTACACATGAACATATATACATATTAGCTACTCTTCAATAGGTTTCTTTGTCATATATGCAAATAGATCTCCGTAAAACTACTAATGAACATATATACATATTAGCTACTCTTCAATAGGTTTCTTTGTCATATATGCAAATAGATCTCCGTAAAACTACACATGAACATATATACACATTAACTACTCCTCAAAAGGTTTCTTTGTCATATATGCAAATAGATCGCCACAAAACTCTACTAATGAACATATATACATATTACCTATTTCGCAAAAGGTTTCTATATTCATTTTAGCAAGCTTTCCTGTTTAATAAGATTCAAACAGGCATTACAACCAAATATATATATTTAAAATAAATATTTGTTTATATACAGCCCTCACGCGCGTCTAGACTGGGACTCTTATATATATACAGTTAAACCTATAGCCTTCCTTCTTGGGACTCAACAAAATAAGGTGTTATAGAGAGGGGGTGTTATAGACAGGTTGCATATAGACAATGTAAATCGCATCGTACTATGTATTTAAAATCGGGCGCTATAGAGAGGAAGGCGCTGTTTAGAGGGGCGCTATAGACAGGTTTAACTGTATATATATATAGTAAGTGTATTCAATAAAAATATTTTATCCTTATGCAAATGCAATTTTATAATATTTTTTTTCACGGTATAAAAATAATTGACGGAAAAAGAAATCAGAAATAAAGCTTTATTATTTGCAGTACCAACGAACATTTACTTTGAAATTTAAAGTTACACAAATTTACCTAGCAGTGATAATCCATTCCAATCTATGCAAATCAACGTGAGAAAAATTCTAATTTATAAAATGAACAAACGACAAATAAACTACGCTGCATTATTTATCTTTTTCTTACATTACTGTGCAAAGACCATGTTAAACTTTTAAGTATTCTAATAGAACCTTGACAGAATTTTGTGTTTATTATAAAAAAAAAAAAAAACAGGTTCACAATATTTATCTCGGAATAAAAGGTTTTGACTAAATCATATTAAATAGAAATTATATTTTCCAACATATTCGACTAATATACAAATAAAAGTTTTCAGAAAGAATATTTATAAAATTTAATTTACAGGCCTTCGAATTTTGTCATCAACTTTAAAAAGAAAAAGAATATTCGGTTTGTTAATTGTTTTATTAAAATATTTTTCAAAAGAACACATAGATATTGAAGGTGTCATCTTCTTTTTACGTAATTATATCATATAGATAGATGTGAAATTCAATTTATTTAAAATTAAAAATATAATTTCAAAACTTTCTAGAAATTGGAAAATAAATTCGAAGGAGCCAGGAAATTACTCATTTCTCTTGTTTGAGGAAAGGCCTTCTTCTTTCTAATTAAATTTAATATTACTTCACTTTTTGATATTTGGAAATTAAAGGGCGCATGTGGGAATTGGAGGGAAAAAAAGCACACACATTATATTTTTTATTTCATTTACTTATTGAAATAATTAGCTAATTATGTATATATCTTTATAGATTTCTTAGCACATTTTTTGATGATTAATTTGTAACATAATATAGCTTTTCTTTCGTTATACTCTATTATATATATTGAAAATAAATCTGAACTTATTTTCAATTTTATTTTTGTTCTGGTAAATATAAAAGTAAAATCGATGATGTTTTTTAAGATGATGAAAAGACTTATATATGTTATATAAAAATATTATTTTATTTTAAATTATAATTTCATAGATTCCAATACTCTGCTGAATCGACGGCCAGAGGTCACTCTTCCCCTATAAAAACTCGTTGTTGTTCTTTCCCGATGGCCGGCTCAAAACTTTTGTACATTATGTAAATAATCTTTTGTTTTCCTTATTTTACTCGCCTTAAGCTAGGCATTACTTTTATCAAATTGTTTTTATATATATTCCATGGGTTCAATTAAAACAATATCTGATAAAGACTTATTATTATTTCAAGAATTTTAACTATGGCTGTATTGCATTACCATAATCCTCAACACGATCTAAATACACAACAGAAAATCTCATTCATTTTCTTTATTAAATATAACATATATATATATATATATATAAAGATATATTGGACTTTTGATAATATGTATGTAAATAATCTTTGTTTCTTGTATAATCTATTGCTCTAAAATGCAAATTTAAATAACTTTCTCTCTATCTCTCTAAAACTATAAATAATTTGTATATATATATTTTAAAACTATATACATAAAATAGATTAAATATTTACATGCCAATATCCACATAGGATATAGCGTGTGTTTTGTAATAAAAAAAGATGATATGAGAATGTGAATACTTATTGATGATATTGATTAAAAATGCGCTGATATGTTAATTAAATAATTATAAAGGTTTCAGGAAATGAGTTTCTTTTTATTTTATTAAATCAACAAAAACAATAACAAAAAGCTTTATTAAGACAATTTAGTCTTATAAGGATTCTCCAAGCACAGAAATGTAGGATACATACAAGAATAACAGTAGTAACAACAACAAAAGTCCCTGTTATGACCTTTTGGTCTTATACAACTTCTCCGTGTAGAAGAGGGTATATACAGGAACAATAGTTACAATAATTAGCAATGCTATTTACAATGTGTCAAGGGAGATAGTAGCAGGAAAGAGGTTGCTGGGGAACTAGAGTATTTTCATGGGTTATTTTATTAAATCATTCTCAAGATTTCAGTAATCTTTTCCCTTTTACAAGAGAACATATGCAATGAATAAAACGCCGCCTGATGACAAACTTCATCTATGCACTCCTGTAGATGGACAGAGAAGCCTGAAAACTTGAGACTGATTTAATAAAATAAAATAAAAACTCACCACCAGAAACCTGTTTAATTATTTATTACTAGTATCAAATACAACACGCTATTTACAAATATAGATAAAGAATTCTTCCTGAATTGAAAATTAGACGAAAAAACATGGTGAAGGAAAACGAGTTTCTTTTATTGATGCATAGGTGCAAGCTTTCGGGTAAAAACCCTTCAACAGGCGAGCAATGAAGCGCTACTAATAAGAACTATGGTATCTACCATATTCCTACCATTTGTACCATAGTTCTTATAAGTCGCGCTTCAATGCTCGCCTGTTGAAGGGTTTTTACCCGAAAGCTTGCACCTATGCATCAATAAAAGAAACTCGTCTTCCTTCACCATGTTTTTTCGTCTAACAACACGCTATATCCGATCTGGATAATTGCGCATGAAACTATTTACAATAATTCATATTGTAGTAAAGTAGATAACAAATTTATCAAAAGGAAAATAAACAATTAAGAAAAAAAGCATTAAATAAACATATCCATTAAACAAATAAGCAACAACATAAGCAGATCGAAGAAATTGCAAGATAGTTATTTACAGTATGTTAAGCAATGATGGAAGTTGATTTAATGAAGTTATCTGTGATAATTAGTATCGTGGAGAGAGAAAGTTGATCAGGTTGAGCTATTTACAATGAGTTATATTCTAAAATAACTTATTATTATTTACATTGATATGTAAATCAAGTCGCATAGTAGTGTAGTGCCTCAAGCTGCATGAAACATGAAGAAACCTTTTTGATTATTTAATTCATATATAGGAAATTCTAATATTTTAATGCAGATATGTGTATCAGCCGAATAAAATGCAATTCGATCATAAAACCTTCTTTTAATTATAGTTTAATCGTTTAATTAGGTTATCTCTCAATTCAAATATTTATATTTCTATGTTTATTTCTATTTATATGCTCTTCTCCGAATATTATTTACAAAGAGTCTTACTATTTTACACTAGAAAGAGATCTGTATTAAATTCTGTGAACAAAATATTTTTCTCTTTTTGAAACAAACAACCTGGCATAGCATGTAATGATCAATACCACAGAGTTGGTCAATAATCCAAAATTATTTTTTTTCACTGAATATTTTTTTCTTATTCGCGCTCCAAAGTGAAAAAAGCCCTTTTTGCAAAATAAAGCTTCAAAGCGGCTCCCTAAATATGAAAACCTTCAGGTCAAAAATCCATGGTACAAATATTAAAAGGGAAAATAGAGGGGGCTATATTATATTATAAACATATACAGTTAAACCTGTCTATAGCGCACCCTATAAATAGTGCCTCTATCTCTATAGCGCCAGTTTTTAAATACGTAGTATACGATTCGATTTACATTAAAAGTGACCTGTCTATAGCACCCCCTCTCTATAGCACCCTATTCTGATGTGTTCCAAGAGGGGGCGCTATAGACAGGTTTAACTGTATATGGAAATTTACACTTCCTTAAAACTGATATCATCTATTTTACATATATAATTGATAAATATTAATATAGTTTTACTTTTTAAAATAGAAACACCAGAAGGGCTATGACCCTTGCTATCAATTAGAATGTAGGTTTTTTCTTTTATTTTGAATTCGTTCTTTCAAAATTATTTTAAATTGAAAATGTTAAATTTTGATCTAATATACAGGCTGCACTGTGTTAGGTGGATCGCAAGTATTACTCTATTTTAAAATAAAGATCACTTTTATTGAAGGTACAAACTAAATAATTATATATTTATAATTATATGTAATTCTACTGTCCTCGAAGCTTATGTCCATAGTTCTTCTAAAATACCCATTCCAAGAGTCTACCAACAGTATCACTATAAAAGGAAGTTCCAAAAATGCAATATAACAGCGGTATGGTAGATTAAACTGGCGAAACCGCTGGGAGGGTTCACCACTGATGAGCCAGGCCCTCCCATTGATTTTTACATTGCAGTAAGGGCAGTAGAAATTGTTTAATTTCAAAAAGAATCTTACGCCTTTAAAATAGTTTCGAATTTTAAAGAATAGGTATAGATTTATGAATATATTTAAGTTAGATCCTTTCTGGGAAACTTACTTATCTCTCTGACAATAATTATTTATATAAATTATAAATAAAATAAGATTCTGATGATTTTGGAATATACAGAATTATTAGCTGTTGTCCGATTTTGTTATCCATGAGTATTTTACGATATTGTTTTGCAATCGTGGTAATAATTCTAAAAATAGTTCAGATTATTATTGCTTCAATTTTGCTCATCAATATAAAGACAATTAGAGAAAGGCTCTGCCTGTCTTAAGGCGAGTAGAACAAGGAAAAACAAAACTTATTTACATAATTTGCAAAGGTTTTAGCCGGCCATCGGGAAACAACAACAATGGGTTATATAAAAGAAAAGCACGACCTCTGACGGTCGATTTAACAGAATAGTTTAATCTATGTAATTTATATTTTAAATAAAATAATATTTTTATAAAACATATATATTACCTCACACATCTCAGTAATATATATTAGCTTAAATACATATACATGCTTAAAACCAAAGTAGGTAACCCTCTCGCTCCCTACAGACATGAACCGGAATTGAATCCCGCGTTAACATTTTGTTTAATATGTGAATAACCTTCCTTATTATTCATTGTTGCAAATATCATAAACTAGGTTATTCTTTTTGAGCGGTACCTAATAAATTGATTTTGGAATACCAAAGATTATTTTGTCACAGATTATCATATTTAAAGAATAAAAAATAATATTTTAATGATATAATATCCAACACACTGTATTTTGTATTGATTTCAAACATCGGAGTTAACAATTTGATGCAAAGAGTTTTCAAAACATCATAAGAAAATATAGATATAGGGGTTGGCATTTGTCTGCATGTATGATAACTCATTATCACAAGATAGAGGTTGCCTTAACGGAATTTATAGTTCTTTAAATCAAAAGACACTTCAGAGAGTAACTATTTGTATTATCACGACGCGCCTGCGTTTCGACAGTAATATTTAGGCCTCGTCGGAAAAAGATGAAAATTAACGAATTTGACAAGGTGTTATAAATGTATCTGAGGTTGCAAGGGTCATGCGATTTTCAAAATGTTTTAAAAAAATTGGAAAACCATGTCAGAACGCCCTTGCAGCCTCAAATACATTTAGAACACCCTGTTAAATTATTTTATTTTTCTCTTAACGAAGACAAAAGATTTTTGTCGAAACGTTGAGAAAATGAAAACATTTATTGGCCAAAGTGTTTTTAAATCAATAAATCATCATCTTTCAAACCTTTTCCTAAATTAATCATCACAAGATTTTGAATTTCGACAAATTACGAAAAAAAAAACATAAGACACTTCAAATTTTCTTATTTACTTGGTTAAAGGAAGATTTCAGGTAGACTCTTCTCCAACTAATATGTTAGTTAGAGTTCTTTATTGCGTATTTTGACCTCTTACAGAAAACTTCCCACCGTCGCCACAGGTGTAGAGACGTTGAATACAAGTCCCACAATAAAAAACCAGTAATTGGCAAATCGCATGACGACTGTATAAATAAGACGTTCATTAACCATTCCCAGCACACTTGGCACCTTTTAATCTCCCATTACTGAACCACTTAATATCTCCTTTTGTATCGGGGCCTAGTTTCACAAATTTAGGATTATTTATATTTAAAATTTATATTATTGTTTTATGGGAGTCGGTGGAAGGATGGTCTAAACCGTTGGTTTGCGACCACTACGACTCGGGATCGAATCCTGCAATAGGCACTTTTTTTTCTAATAGAAAAAATGCTTCAATGGCCCCCGATTCTTACAAAAGTCCAACCACATCAGCGAGTGCAAACGGGGCTCTAGCACATTTGTACGTGAAAAAGTCGAACTGCTTACTACATGTGTAGACGTGTGGTGCACTAACAGTAAACGCAGTCGAAAACCTCTACCCACCATGATTATCATGGCCTGTACCACGTGTACTAGGGATAATATATATTATTGTTTGATTATATTCATTTAAATCACTTATTCGCGATCGAACATTGTGGCCCGCTGTACGTATTACATCCCAAACACGACACCAGCCATCTCTGTCTTGAGCTCGATGTTCCATCTCGGCGACCGTTGAGCCAGTGAGTTCCTTTAATTGGTCCAGGAAGCATGTCGGCGGGCGTCCAGGGTATGCGTCGCCCAGACGTCTTTCCGGTCAATATTGTGTTTTGCCCATTCCCATTCGTCGAGCGATGTGACTGAAGAATCTCAAACAATTCCGATTTTATCATATATATGCACACACATACAGCTTTATTAACAACACCGGTCTTATACAGATTCACCCAGGAAAGAAGCATAGATGGAGCTCCTATACTCCAGGCAGCCCAGAACCCAACAACAGTCTCCAGGTCCGACGCATGTCCAGTGGCCATAGAATCCACCTTACATATGTTAGCGTATCACTGAAAAGGCGAGTGTGGAATCATTCGCGTTTTAATCTACGATTTCCTCATCTAAATGGACTACGACATTCGGCGATTCTACTAATTTCCTTCGAACGGTTAATGCGGTCTTGTGGAATTTATATAAACCAAAGAGAAGACCTTGATCAAACATCGTTGTATTCATCCAATTATATATTTGCTGATTATCGGATTGAGACAAGGATTTGATTATAAAAACGAGTATATTTGATTATATTCGCGGGTTACGTATATTCGAATTTCGATCTTTTTGTGGCTTTATGTTGGTACTCATGTCTCTCACTTATGCCGACAAGCTCGGCCATTTTGAATGTTCACTTAATTGTTGACAGCTGCTTTGCTTGCAGGTGTTTTGGATCGTCTTCGATTTTTACCTATTAAAAAAATGGATCAAATAACCTGTATCAAATTTTGTGTGAAAAAACGAAATTAAGTGCGCGGATGCATTCCGAATGTTGACTGTGGCACACGGAGAAGCTACCTTGGATCGAAGCAACGTTTATCGGTAGTACAAAATGTTCTCAGAAGGCCGAGAAGATGTGAACGACGAAGAGCGTGCCGGACGCCCGAGCACTTCAACAACAGACGAAAAAATTAATGAAGTGGAGAAAATGATATTGGCCAATCGTCGAATCACCGTTAGAGAAGTTGCTGAGGACCTAAACATATCGATTGGCTCGTGCCATTCGATTTTTATCAATGATTTGGGCATTAGACGGGTCGCCGCGAAATTCGTACCAAAATTGCTCAATTGCGACCAAAAACAGCTTCGCATGAACATTGCTAATGAGATGTTGGACTCTGTCCGCGACGACCCAAATTTGCTCCAGAGGGTCATAACTGGTTACGAAGCGTGGGTTTATGGTTATGACGTGGAAACCAAAGCTCAATCATCTCAATGGAAGCTGCCGCACGAACCAAGACCGAAAGTTTTGCTGACAGTTTTCTTCGATTGCAGGGGCGTGGTGCATCATGAGTTCTTGCCACAGGGTAGAAGGGTCAATAAAGAATATTACCTGCAAGTTATGCGCAATTAGCGTGAAGCAATCCGCCAGAAACGCCCGGATTTGTGGAAGAACAAAAATTGGCTTTTGCACCACGATAACGCCCCTGCTCACACATCGTTGCTTGTGCGTGACTTTTTGGCCAAAAACAACACACTAATGATGCCGCAGCCACCGTATTCCCCAGAACTGGCCCCCTGTGACTTTTTCTTGTTCCCTAAACTGAAGAGGCCCATGAAAGGACGACGTTACGCTGCGCTTGACGAGATAAAGACGGCATCGAAGGAGGAGCTGAAAAAGATTTTTTTTTTTAAATGATTTTTTGAAGTGCTTCGAAGATAGGAAAAACCGTTGGCACAAGTGTATAATATCTCATGGGGATTACTTTGAAGGGGACAAAATAGGTATTCATTAATAAATACATAATTTTTGAAAAAAACACAAAAGTCGCGATACCTTTTGAACATACCTCGGTATATAGCGCTTATATAGGATGCATTAACGCGCCATCTGTTATTGGAAATTTCAACTAAGTTTTGTGTCTATGTCTTTCCGAATAACACAGGCTTCTACAACCTTACTTCAATGATAAAACGAATAATGAGAAGGCCTAACTCATCGTGATGAACTCTCCCAGCGGTTTAAACAACTTCTCTGATAATATATTGTTATTTTATATTATATCAACAATAACAAGACTTTTATTGGTGACATATAACCTACACTGAATACACCCATGTGCATATTTGCTTAGAATATATGAGTTAATTATTTATAGGTGATCGTTCATTTATATACCCATTTACATACGGCTCTATTTTCTAAACTGCAGGGCTGGCAGAGGTGCCATGTTCTTTGTACATAGTATGATGCATATATATGTTATATTGATATATAATTTCATTTAAAAATATATTTCATGGAGTCAAATTATCTGTTTAAATTTACCACCAGATGTCGGGACTTTCTCTATATAAAACGGATTGTTGTTGTTTCCCGATGGCCGGCTCAAATCTTTTGTACATTATGTAAATAATCTTTTGTTTTCCTTATTCTACTCGCCTTAAGCCAGACAGTCCTTTAATCAAATTATGTTCTTATATATTACTTCAGATCAATTAAAGCAATTTCTGATCAAGACTATTCTTATTATTATTCTTTCAAGAATTTTAACCACGACTGAATTACCATAATATTCAACATGATTCAAAAATCAACAGAAATCTCATTTTAATATAACATATTTATATATAATTATATATCTTTAAATAGTACAGACTGTGCACTTTGCATGTATTGACAAGATGTCAATAAAATTATTTTGATTGTCAATTGTCTATTTTCTAAATGTTTATTCTCTTACGCAGTCCTGAAAATGTTTACTATTATATCCATTATATCTATAGTTTGTAAATGTATTTATCCAATATGTTGTAGGTTATTCTATTGTGTGTAACAGAATATTGTCTGTCTTCTCTATATTCTATTATTCATTATCTTTTATTGTTGTCGTTAACTCTTTCATTTAAGAAATAAAGACATCTCCTTATCGTGCAACTGAAAGTTACTGATAGCTTGCGCCATCTATCGGAATAAATGGCAACTATTCTCGTAGATTTTCAATTATTCCAGTATTGGCCAAATACCCATTCTTGATTAATCAAGAAAATCTAAACCACGGACGCGTTCCGGGCTGTTGGCCCTCATCAGCGTGGTGCAAGCTGTATGTCTTTTATTTAAGTAAGTTGGCAGTGTTCCGATCGAAATATCATTTTATCCTCCGACGTGTTTATTCTTCCCCAATTTATTCTTTGTCATCAGGTTTTACACTTTAAAGAAAACATTCTACACTTAAAAACGACATTCTTTCACACTTCAATTATAACTTTTTACAATTTAATGGCAACATTTTACTCTTTATTATAAAATTTTACCTTTTAATGACAGCTTTTTATATGTTACTAACATAATATTTCAGATATCAAAAACTTATTTTACACTTTATAAAGCGCACTTATTTTTTTAATGAAAACTCTTTCCGATTTTATTTGATAATTGAATAGTATAATATTCTTAGTTATAATTGAAACTTGTCTTTAATTATATATTTTGTTAATATATTTCTTTTGATAATTATTTTAAAATATTATCTGTATTCTGTGTAGTATATATTTAAGTATTTGATAATAAATATCATAAGAAATATATTACCAAAATTAATAGTTATAATGAGTCTATTTTAGATAGAGTTGACGTTAATTTATCCATATGCTTGTTTTTTAATAGAATAAATGGATATCATTATGCTATGGTTACTCTTTTTTTAGTCTTCTTTTTTAAAAATCTTTTAATATAACTGGTTCTCAAATGATTCTCAGCTATTGCTATTTCTCTGTCCTTGAAGTTTAATATTACATGATTCGCGTTTAGGCTATTTCAGAGCTTATTATTTTACAGATAAATTAAAAAAATTCAGGTATTTCTATAAAAAAAAACCCTAATCTATATATATAAAAATGGATGTTTGTCGGTCCGTTGGTCCGTGCGTCCGTCCGTTCGTCAGTGATAATCTTCTACATCGCTCAACCAATCGTGATGAAACTTTGGGAAGATGTTTAGTATACTACCGGGATGGTTTCTGGCTAATTACTCTTTAGAAATAACCTTTCGTTGCATATTTATTTACGATAAAACGTAGATTCACTCGCAATCAGCGCCCCCTCGCGGCAGACGTATGGCCTGAAATAGCCTCGCATGAGCTTATTTGTAACGTCAAGCTTAGCCTATAGGTTAGGTGCACAGCTTCGTACCCCCGCAACCTAGGTTCGAGGCTCAGCGTGGGTGTTTTTTTTTTTTTCATTTCTTTTATATTATTGTAGCAAATTATTAAAAATATTATTTTATTTAAAATGTAGGCTTTTTAAAATAAAAATTAACATAAACAATTTTTTTTATAATATTTGTAACAAACCTAGGTTCGAGGCTCAGCGTGGGTGTCTTTTTTTATTTTTGTTTCTTTTATATTATTGTAGCAAGGTCTGTTTTTTACAGCATTATTATATTTTGATTGGTTTATTTTAAATATGTTTGTTATGAAGGCTCTATGTAATACTATTTAGAGCACATTTAACATTTTAAACACCTAAGCCCCCCTCTTTTTAATATTGTAGCAAAGTATTAAACGTATTATTTTATTTTAGATGTTTGCCATGAAACTTTGGGAAGTTGTTTAGTATACTATCAGGACGATTTCTGGCGATTTATTTTAGAATAATGTTTATAACAATAATTATAGCGAAATTAAGACATAGTGATTATATTCTGTGTTTGTGCATATATAAATATTTTACAGAAAATGTGCGAACGTTCTCTTAGAATATCTCGCAAACAAAAAAAAAACAATACATATATACGATTTCACTGACATTTATTAATGCAGTGATTATAATCAATGATTACAATGAAGGGCTATATTATCTATATATATATAAATCACTTTCAAATTTTAACGTAACGTTCCATTCTCAATCCCGTAGGGCTTTAGATCGGCTACAACATTTTTATCTTTATAAGTGAATATTAACTTTACTGTACTGAATAGTTTAGTATAATGTTAATTTAACATATTACAATTTAGCCACAGCAACGCGTGGCCGGGTTCGCTAGTAAATTATAGAAAGATAGAGATTGAGATTAGAACTTCTTTATTATAATGTACATATAAGATTTAATAAGTTCAAATATAAATGAATATAAAATGAAAGGATTTAAAAAAGCACGAATGTTTCTTTTATACAAAATACAAAATTCTACTATCCTTACTGCGATGAAAAAATATATATTGGGAAGGCTTGGCTCATCAGTGGTGAACCCTCCCAGCGGTTTCGCCAATTTAATCCACCAGACCGCTTCTAAGAGCTCTAATACTGTAATGGACGATTCTGCTTATATACGCAGTATTTTTTCATCGCAGTAAGGACAGTAGAAGTTTGTATTTTGTATAAAAGAAACATTCGTGGTTTTAAATCCTTTCATTTTATATGTATAGATGGCGCGTTATTGCTTTGTGTTAATTTATGAATATAAAGAGAGAAATATATATTTTATACATATTTTATAAATAATTTTCAAAATTATTTAATCTATGGATACTTTTTTGTCACACACATTTAATATATATGATTTCAAATATCTTATATATTCTGTATATATTTCTAAGTAAAAAGAATAAATAAAAATGAAAATAGCTTATTTCTGGGTGTAAGAATATAATTTCAAAAGAACATATTACTCGGAAATAAATTTTAAAAAACAGCCGACACCGTCTTAGTGAAATATGGCAGTAACAAGTTGTCTTTTCAACCAAGTAATTTAACGTCATTTAAATCCGGGTGTCTCCCAATTCTCCAGTTTATTAAAGAGTTCCTTTGTAACCCGATTTACCTTTCCACTTTATATTGGTCCCTTAGCTCGTTAGTTGTTAAAACGATTCTACTAACTTTATCACCTCGTGATTTGATATCACTAAATCTGGAGATAATTGGTGAGAAGCAAATACAAAGTGACGAGCTTCTTTGTTGGTGGTGGTGGTGTCTTGCCCATGGAGCAGATAAGATGCAGTCCATGCACTCTGATTACAATACCGGCCAACTGGGGTGTCTTGTCCATGGAGCTGATCAGATCGGTCCATGCACCCTGATCACAATACCGGCCAACTGAGGTGTCTTGTCCATAAAGAAGATCAGATCGGTCCATACACCCTGATGACAATAACGGCCAACTGAGGTGTCTTGTTCGTGGAGAAGATCAGATCGGTCCATGCACCCTGATCACAATACCGGCCAACTGAGGTGTCTTGCCCATGGAGCAGATCAGATGCAGTCCATGCACTCTGATCACAATACTGGCCAACTGAGCTGCCTTGTCCGTATGGATGGCCTCTTCTGAATTGATGTCTGCCATATAGAGGGATGCATGGATGCAGTGAGTTTCTTTCTTTAAGACGTACAAGCTTGGCGAGTTTTCGAACAATAACGTCTTTCATCAGGCTTACATTGAGAATAGGCTTGTATTCGTATTACATGCTGTTCAAGGACGTTATTGTCGGAAAGCTCGCCAAGATCATACCTCTTCAATAAAGAATTTTGTCGCTTTTAACTTTGGCCTCTTCTTGAAATTAATCATATTTATGTATATATAATAAGCCTATATAATTCCCACAATGCACTATCTACCGGACAAAAGAGGCTTCATCAGACCACCTCTTGGAATGTATGGGAGCCTCAAGAAAGGACCTGTATTCCAACCCTACAAAGATTGAGAATTTGATCTATGAATATAGTCTCCATGACCTTGTATAATTATACAATATATGGGATAATAATAAATAATTTTATTTATTTATGTTTTCAACCCTATTCAACCTTATATGGATAAAGAAATAAAGAAGTCACAAACCCTCAATAGTGTAACGAGTAAGTTATCCATATATTTCTATAGATGATAATGGCGATATATATCTCCAAAATGATATAAAAACCTATCTAAATACATTTTTCTTTTATTCTTATCATGGCGATATATCAAATTTCCGTTTTGAAGAGATTCTCTTTTGTATTAATGATTAGCATGTCTTTGAGCGTCAGAGAAAACTATATCAAAAAACCTGTGTATATATATTGCCATACTTAAGTATATCGTTGGGGCTTTATATGTAAATAAGTAATTAGACTAGATTAGTAGTTTAGAATATGCTAGCAAATTCATATAATAAAGTTAACCTCTATGGATGGGTATCTTTTATTCATGGTGAGAATTTTTAACAAATAAAAGTTCCATAAGATTTTTAACCAATTTTAAATTTAGATTATAATCCTATGTTAGAAATTTTATATAATAAAATAATTAGACGAGATTTTTAACTGAACTTTGATAATCGTATATATATATCGTAATTTAAACAATGTGATATGTAAGTAATAAAGTATGACGTCTTTTCTAGTCGTCTTAAAGTGACACCAGCTTGCCACCGGACCCCAGGGGAGGGAAGGATGACCCACATAAGACTGACCAATGAGCATCAACACCCGGGAGATCCAGAGAGGGAAAAAAAGGGGCGTTTGGTCCGGATGTTGATAGTTAGTTAGGTTACAGTGGATATTTCGGAAAGGCCCGCTCAGTACTAGGTCCGTTTTCATCTCACGGCGGCCCTCGTGGCCGTCGTTTTGGCTCCTCTCTGCCCCCGCGGCTTCATGCAAGACGCCGAGGTTTCCTCTGTTAATCCTCAACTTTCCTCTGGTCCTGGTGCCTCGTGAGACGTACTAGGAGAGCGTCTTTTGATCCCAAACTTTGTCCTTACTGTCCCGTGCGGACTTCCCACTCTGCACGCCTTGCCACTCAACCCCGACTGCTTCCAACTCACTTGTTAGCTTACCCGGGTTTACGACATATATATATTGTGTTGAAAGTGGCGATTCCGGGATATTTATACAATATAATACTCTTGTGATTATTTGCATATTATTGTAATATTGTCTATGCTAAAATGCATCTCTGCCTATATATCCGAGCTTTGTTAGATTGTTGGCTAGCGGTTCTTGGATAGGTTAGGTTGCTGATAGGCGTGAACTGCTAGTGTGCGTATACTTTTATCTAGTTCAATTTATCTAATCTCTTGTCCTTACTTATTGTTTATAAATACCATTAAGTAATAAAGGATATTCGAAATTATCAGTATTCTTTCTCTTCTACCAATATATAATTTTTTCCAATATATATTTCGTTT
Source organism: Cordylochernes scorpioides (assembly GCA_030710605.1). NCBI lineage: Eukaryota > Metazoa > Arthropoda > Arachnida > Pseudoscorpiones > Chernetidae > Cordylochernes > Cordylochernes scorpioides. The sequence goes on from CP092871.1 coordinate 21,980,599, forward strand.
TGTATCGCGAAGAGTACCCGCTGAATGTTGTTGATAGCTTTGTGGTGATAATAACTCACTATATTTTAAAGTTGATCAACTTTAGATTCCCATTGTGAAGGTAAAGTCATCCATTTGAGACGTCCCGGTCGGCAAACCCAGCCTGGAACGGCCTAAAAAAACTGCCTAGGGCCGCCAATGGGGTACTGACACGCAAGGCATACGGAAGCTCCACAGTTTAGAGAAAATGTTTTCCATTTAATTCCCAACACGAACAACCGAGGAAATTTGGTGTTGTTAAGCCATTGTGTTTTTTATTGACAACTAATTGGCGTAAATGCTAGATAATGCATTCGTGGAAATATTATGCGTTAGATATTGTGTCGTTAAACACTTTTTTTTTTTATGTAATATAAATTACAATCGTAACATGTTTAAATGTAATTTTACTTTGTGTATTATACAATAAAATTAGAACAATATTTCAATCATTTATTACATTAAGGAATATTCTTCATTATACCAGGATTAGAAAAATCTTTGATGGAAAAAATAAACCTTAGAGCATCAATTATTTTGAGAGGCATATTTATATATATATTCCTTATTTTTCTCCTGGTTGAAGGAATCCATCAACGGGCGCTAACGGTCCATAAACCTGACCTGCGATGGTCTTCTTAATGGTTATTGTCAGAGTAGCAAATTCCATGAACTCTGACCAAACTCTGTATGTAAATATGCCGTGGAATTTCCCTATATATATATTTTATATTTAAGAATGAGATTTTCTGTTGTATTTTGATTGTTATTTATATAGAATTATTAGCTGTTTCTTGATTTTGGTTATCTTGAGGATTAAGCTATGGTGATACAGTCGTGGTTAAAATCCCGAAAATATAACAATAAAATTAGTCTTGATCAGATCATTAATTGTTTTAATTGAGTTAAAGGAATATATAAAAACATAGTTTGATAAAAGTACTGCCTGGGTTAAGGCGAGTAGAACAAGGAAGAACAGAAGATTATTTACATAATGTACAAAAGTTTTGAACCGGCCATCGGGAAACAACAACAACAAGTTTTTATAGGGGGAAGCGTGAACTCTGGCGCTCGATTTAACAGAATATTTGTATCTATGAAATATAATTTTAAATAAAATAGTATTTAAATATAACATATATATATATATATATATATATTAAAAATAAAAATGGCATATCCTTACCAGGCTCACATGAGCATTTCTAGATGGCAGAGCGCCATCTAGTGGAACAAAAATAAACTAAACGTTAATTTAACTTGTTCCGTGACATATAATTTAGTTTATTTTTGTTCCATTAGATGGCGCTCTGCTATCTAGAAATGATCATGTGAGCCTGGTCAAGATATGCTATTTTTATTTATAATATCAACACCTGAACCTTTTTTTTTCTATTATATATATACTAGCCGAATGACCCGGGCAACGCCCGTGTTTTACTCGATTGAATGTTTTTATTCAAATACTATTTGTTACAATTATAAATTGGCGCCTTAAATAAATGCATATATTAGTTAATAACTATAACCTATGTGCTTTATCTGTCTATGTACTGTTGGATTCCGTAGGCGTCTCATACTGGGAAAAAGAAAGAGAGGATTCCATTTATTTATTAACTAATACATGCATTTATTTAAGGAGCGACCCGTTCCAACACAATAGTTACTAAAACGAAAAAGCGAGTGGGGGAGGCATGATGGAAGGGGGGAGGGGGGGGGCAAAGGTGGCGTGTTCGTAGCCAACCAATAGGATGACGCCATTCCAAAAAAAAAAGCAAACGGTGACAGAGTTGATTAGGAGATGAGGAATGACGCTCGTAACTGTATATAGAATATGTGTGTGTAAACATACAGTTGTGAACTCTCCCAGCGGTGTTTCGCCAATTTAATCTACCAGACTGCTTCTTAGAGCTTTAATACTGTATTGGATATATACTATTATTGTGCCTTCTACATGCTTCGGTAAGCATTTTAAGGCATAACTCATAGTTAGGTGTCTCCGAGCAACCCGCCGCAGAGGAGGGCCAAGGAGAGGGCTGGAGAGGCGACGGCGAGGCCGTGGGCACCCCGGGGGAGAGGAGGGCTAGTGCGCGCCGTTTTGAGGGAACCAAGGCAGCACCAAGCACAACTAAGGCGCCGCAGGCTTCAAAAATAGTTAAGAGATCATTTCAGTGATCAAGATCAAGAGATCAAGATTCAGAGATCAGTGTACTGTATTGGATAATTCTGCTTATATACCGTATACTACACTGAAGGATAGAATTTCAGAAATGGTATTCAAGTAAACTATGGACATATACCTTTAGGACAGTATAATTACACACTAAATATTTTCATCGAGCAATGCTCTTCCGCAAACAATAAGAACAAGACTAGTTCAGCATAAATTGATTTAAAGAAATAACAGACCATCTATATGTATATAATGAAAACATTAAGGTGTGAATTTTTCTCTTACAAACAAAACAAACTTCTACTGTCCTTACTGCATTGAAAAATATATTGTTTTGAAATTTGTAGGCAGAAGAACAAAAGAGGTTTCATCATTTGGTATCAGTTTCTAAATTCTACATATTAATATTTGCATCGAGCAATGTGCTCTACCGCAAACAATAAGGGCAAGACTGGTTAAGCATAAATTAATGTAAAGCAATAACGCGCTATCTATATAGAAAAATAGGAAACATTGAAGCACGAATGTCTCCTTAAACACAAAACAAACTTCTACTGTCCTTACTACGTTGTAAAATATATTGTTTATATATCTTGTGCAGATGAACAAAAGAGATTTCACCTTTTGGTATCAGTTTCTAAATTCTACATATAAATATTTGCATCGGGCAATATGCTTTACCGCAAACAATAAGGGCAAAATTAGTTAAGCATAAATTAATGTAAAGCAATAACACGCTATCTACATATAGAAAAATAGGAAACATTAAGGTGTGGATGTTTCCTTTACACACATAACAAACTTCTTACTGCGCTGAAAAATAATATTGTGCAGATATTTAGAGCATAAGAACAAAGGAAGTTTCATCATTTGGTATCAGTTTCTAAATTCTACATATTAATATTTGTATCGAGCAATGTGCCCCTTACCACAAACAATAAGGGTAAGACTAGATAAGCATAAATGAATGTAAAGCAATAACACGCTATCTACATATAGAATAAAAGGAAACATTGAAGCACGAATGTCTCCTTAAACATAAAACAAACTTCTACTGTCCTTACTGCATTGAAAATATATTGTGTAGAAAAATACGAGCAGAAGAACAAAAGAGGTTTTACTTTTTGGTATCTCAGTTACTAAATTCTACATTTAAATATTTGCATCGAGCAATTCGCTCTACCGCAAACAATAAGGGTAAGACTAGTTAAGCATAAATTAATGTAAAGCAATAACACGCTATCTACATATAGAAAATGGACACATTAAAGCATGAATGTTTCTTTACACATAAAACTAACTTTTAGTGTCATTACGGCGTTGAAAAATATATTGTGTAGATATTTAGAGCAGAAGAACAAAAGAGGTTTCATCATTTGGTATCAGTTTCTAAATTAGAGAGGACAAATCTGTAGGGATGGCAGAGTAAACGAAGAAGCAACATGGTTGTGGGCTTTGAAACCAATATTGAGGTTGGTCGTGTCCAGCATTAGTAATGGCATCACATCCCATTTCTATTTGAGGATTCCCAATTTGTAAGATATTTAGTTGACTTTCTCTTAGCTAACTATTTTATTGTTAATAAAAATTGCGAACAAAAAAAGTCTTTGGAGAAAAGGTCAAAGAATCGAATGGAACATATTTCATAAATATAAAGATTCTTAGCTGCTTTTACACTTTGATAAAATTAATAACGAATTCGGGTTTTGGTTTCTTTTTACAATTATTTCATTTTCGAATTTTCGGGCTAACATGTCCTTCAACACATGGAGACCCAGAACTGCTACTTATAACTAATTATAACACCCCGAATTTATATATAAGTTGAAGGACCTGTTAGTCCTTATATATATGTGTTCTAAAATATATTTCACATATTCTAAAACAGTAAATATATATGCTATATTAGAATATTAATTTATTTAAAATTATATTTCATAGATTCAAATACTCTGTTAAATTGACCGCCAGAGGTCACGCTTCCCCTATAAAAACTCATTGTTGTTGTTTCCCGATGGCTGGCTCAAATCTTTGTAATTATGCAAATATAATATTATGTTTTTCATTGTTTTACTCGCCTTAAGACAGGCAGTAATCTTATCAAATTATGTTTTTTATATATTCCTTTAGTTTAATTAAAGCTATTTTGATAACTATTTTTTTTATTAATATTATTCTCACGACTACAAAACAGTATCATAATGATCAAACAACCCACTCAACCTACCAAAATCAGCAGAAATCATTTTTATATATAATATATATAATTTTTTCTCCGATTCATTGAACTATGAGAACTCTGTCTAATTGAAATTCCAGTTCCACAGATTAGCAGAAAAGCTGAGTTATGAACGTTAGGCTTCTCCATAAAGATTGTATATTTCTATAATCCGTTTCTAAAATATTTTTATTTTATTTAATTTTCCTTTATTCGACCTCGGGATGAATCGATTGATATAAATTAATAAATTTAATATTTTTTATAATTGTTCATAACCAAAGTTATGATTGATATTTTCAAATAATTCTCGATAGATTATTTGGGATTACAAAATCAATATCAAAAGTTGATTCATCTATAGACCTTTGTTGGTTGTAAGTAACAAACACAGAATATATTTTCTAATTATATATAAATAGATAGTTATTGGACGCCATATATTTGGTGTGTATAGGGGAAAGAACTTCTATAAGCATAATCAGCCAATAGGAAACAAATTTCAGCATCGTTTCTAATCTAAATTACGTTATTGGTCAAATTTCTGGTTTCTTCTGTATTGGCAGACTTAGATTTACTAATAATTGTGAATATATAACGAATAGCAATTTCTTGTCATAGATTAATAATGAAATATTTTCAATATCAATAAAAATCGGCCCAATATATCCAACGTCAAAACTGATTACAAGCTTTCTTATTTATTCCATATGGTGGCATTATATTGCCAGCCGACATTTCTATCTTGATCTATCCTTGGTCCGTCTATTTGTCCTAAATCCCCAGAGTTAGTAGTTGGCTGGAAGTATTTTTATCCTCATGCCATGTCTATCTTTCGACTAATTGATCATATTAGTAAAGCCTTCTAGTCTTACACAATAGCTGCACCAAGCAGACAGTTCGAAGTTCACCGTGGCAAAAAGACAGGCAAGCAAAACTCTATCAACGATGTAACATGGGAGAAATTCCCAGAGTCCAAAAATTATATTCTTGTCCTCACAGAGATAACTTTCTATGGATAGTCACTTAATTGGATCATAGGGTCTTCAACACTGAATTCCTCTATCAGCCATCCACTTCATGTTTTTTCCTCCATACATCCCTCCAGCAAAATCTTTATCCACTCCAAGTGTCGGACAACATGTCCAAACATGCTGATTCTCTTTAACTCAATCTTCTTCAGCAGGTCATATTCCTATTTTTAGATTTTAGGATATTCAAACTTCCCCTGCATTGACGTCTTTTTGACTTGTGGATCGAAGAGAGACTAACCTATTTGCCGTGCCAAATTGAAGAATCTAAAATTAATCTAAAGGGCCGGCGATAAACTATATTTCTCTTCAAAACTTTTACATGTGAGCTTACTTTTGATATGAACTGTAAAATAAAGAGATACGCTTTCACATTTTTCATACTTAGTAAAAATATACGATTCTCTCTCTCTCTCTGCCAAGACCAATATCAACAAGTACTTCCTGGGCCTGGAGATGCGGGAGTCCAAAAGACCCCCTCCTGGTCTGGAGGAGGACTCAATCAAGATGAAGGAGCCTCTCTAGCTCATAAATTCATTGTACATCTCCATCATTCACTCATTGTTATTATAATCATTATTTTTAAAATAAAAATTGACTAAAATTGTCAATAAAATCTTTCCAAATGTCAATGTCTCTCTCTCTCTCAAAGACAAATTGAGATAATATTTTAACATCAATTCATTGATATTATGTAATTATATATTTGTTTGAGATTTGAAATGTTTGCCACCATCGATTTCCAAGGACCCAGGTCATCTGGCATCGATTTCTCTGCCCTATTTAAATGGTGAACATCACATTTTCAATTGGTTGAATAAAAAAGCCTCGCCGTTTACGATAGCCATAATTTTGTATTTTTCTAAAGATCTCACTATTTTTTGAAAATTAATTATTTAATAACTAAACGGAGAGATTTTGCATATTATATATTATAAATATCCATATTAGATATCACATTACAAATTTAAAAATTAATCAAATTAGTTAGTGGGGGGAATGAAATTCTCTAGTACGATATTCACACACAAATTTATTAATTCGATAAATATATTATTGTTATAAGTGTGCTGGTGGCACTATCATAATTTCTCTAGGTGTGTTGTTGGCAGTATTAAAATTTCTATAAATTAAAAGATATATTGGATTATTTAAATTCATACACTTTTAATTCGTGTCAAATTCTTTCAGTTTTGCTTCAAAATTTATTCTTGCTACATCCATTTTTGGGCTCAAAAACCATACACTTTGGTTTGTAGCCCGTAATACCATATTCTCATTCAAAATGAAAAATATCTTTCTTTACGATCATTCAGTATTTTACCATAGTCCAATATTGATGCTGATCAAGGAGCTTTATTTGACTTAAAACGAAAAGGTGATCTATCAGAGAAATATTTTGAAGCCAATCAAAAGCTTAGCATCATTTATTTTTTAATTATACCCTTCACTATTTTTTATTTGCTTCAAGATGTTTTCGAAAGCAAAGTTGTTTGAAATATGTTTTTCCAATCAAAGATAAAGATAATCTTTCCACTTCAATCCTCAGAAGTTCTTAAGTAGAAATTTGAGTTTCCCGTCTCCAAACAAGCGAAGCAGTGTCCAGTCAGGGTGAGAACAAGGCTAGTCTATCGGTCGAGATGACGTGGTCTCTGGCAATAAATATGGCGTTCGGACCAATAGACCTCACTGTCGACAGATCCTGGAGGTAGGAACACCCTTTCCTCTCACTTTTAGCCATATAATTGTTAAATTTGAAAATTAACAGAAATATGGCTAAATGTCTTAGATATTCGTTAGATCTTCTTTATCGCAATAATTTCAGGTTTCGACAATTGCAAAAAATTAGGTGACGCCCGCATTTTTTAAAATACAATTAATTACAAAGGCTTTCAATGATGCTCTTTTTCAGCTTAATATAAATGACGTTTTACTATTTAGTTGAAAAAGATAATGAACGAAAGCTTCTATAATTTCTTTTAGTTCAAAAAAGATGCGCCGCTTACTCTTTTGGATATTCAGGGAGGCACGATAAATATGCTTTTTATTTTATGGTCTTTTCTATTAATATGTAAAAATTTGATATTGCTCTGTATTATCAGCTCAAATGGAGATTATTTTAAAACTATAAATTTATCCTAAATATCTGAAATATATAAGACCACTTTAAACTATACTTGTTTTGTATGTTTTTTTATTATATCATAGCTGTGGTAAGCATATAATTTCGCAGCAGAATAAGTTAGTTTTGAATCATTGAGTTATATACACTCATGGGTAAAACTTAAGGAAGTGGAAAGCAATTTGTTCACACTTGGTTATTTTGTGTTTTCTCAATAAAGGTCAATGTATTATATATATTTCAGAGTTATTATCTGAATCCCGATATACATACTAAAAAGTGCAACCTCCTCAAGTTTTGTCCATGATTGTATATCAATATACGAATACAACGAACACATTTTCATTCAGATATTCCGTCATGCATAGACTTGTTCTAGGGAGTCCAAATAAAGGGGGGAAATAGATACTACCAATAAGCATATAGGTAAACAGCTATATAGAATCTTGGTGGAGACACATAACAAACCTTGAGTATCTTCTTAATTTCTTCATTTTCTCTTTCCACGATAATTCTTTCTGACGAACTACAGAACTGGCAATACGTGTAGACAAAACTCATATCGACCTATGTATTGGAAAATTTCTTGACTTGTTAGGTTAATAGGTACGAAAAACTTATATTAACCAATATATATATATTTAAGATTAGCTACATATCAAAACCTTTTATGAATTAATCTAGGTTTCTCGGATCTTGGTGCCAATTTGTGCCAAATATAGCTCCTGGAATAATGGCCTTAATATCGTGTAATTGCTCAGCCAATTAAAGCCGCTATCTAATAGTCTCAGAGGATCCTAAATTGGGTCATTTATATGTTAGGTTTATTTTTAATCACACCTTCCATCATGGTTAACATTACCAATTTCTTCATGCTCTAATTTCAGAAGAGCTGCTCTGACATTAAGACCACCTTGTCGTGCAAGGCTCATACCACGATGGGTAATGCTATAACAAATTTGCTCTATATGCAAGATGGCCTTCCATTAGTATTATGTCTAAATTCCAACGTCTTTAACTCTTTGTTCAAGAAAATGTCTTGTTTCAATATCAAAATGGAAATAATGATATATTTCTAAATTGGTATTCAACTCTTTTAAATGCTTGTTTATACTTATTACAAATTTAAACTCTTTGTTCAAGAAGATATCTTGTGTTAATACCAAAGTGAAAATAATGATATATTTCTAAATTGATATTCAACTCTTTTAAATGCTTGTTTATACTTATCACAAATTTCAAAGTATTCAACTTTTTGTTCAATAAAATGTCTTGTTTCAATATCAAAGTGAAAATAATGATATATTTCTAAATTGGTTCTCAACTCTTTTATATATAAATGCTTTCTATACCAGGTTTTCTCCTGTAGAAGGGCGTCCGTGCCTGAAAGCTAGAGAACAATAAAAATGTTTTTGAAAAGACACTTTTCCCTGGAGGAATGATTGATTTTACTCAATATAAATGCTTGTTTATACTTATTACAAATTCAGCGTATTCAACTCCTTGTTCAAGTTTTTTTTTTTCAATATTAAAGTGCAAATAATGATATATATCCAACTTGGTATTCAACTCTTTTATAAATAAATGCCTGTTTATACTTATTATATATATTAATCTTATATAATGATTTATTAATAATGAACCTTTTCTGAAAATCATTTGCTGGATGGAAGTTGATTCAGAGAAAAACATCATCATCAATAGTTTATTTTGACTAAAGACGTTTCAATGACTTCCTGTCACTCTCTTTCCCCTGAATCAATCACTGAAACGTCGGGAGTTGATATAAACTATTGGTTGATAGGGCGGTGTTTTTCTCTTAACAAACCTTTGTTTTGAATATCCGAAACTATTTTAGACGCGTATGATTCCTTTTAAAATTAAAAAATTCTACTGCCATTACTGCAATGGAAAAATTAAAGAGAGGGCCTGGATCATCAGTGGTGAACCTTCCCGGTTTCGCCAGTTTAATCTACCATACCGCTGTTATATTGCAGTTTTGGAACTTACTTTTATAGTGATACTGATGCTAGACTCTTGGAATGGGTATTTTAGATGAACTGTGGATATAAGCTTTGAGGAGAGCAGAATTACATTTGAAACCTTTGTTTCAAATTGATTTATTTTATTTTGTATAAAAATTATTTTGTATAAAAAAATAGTATATATATTATCAATTTATTGTTGTGATACTCCTGTAGAAGGACTGACAAGTCCGAAAGCTTGATAATAAAATTTGATCAAGAAACTTAACCCTGGAAGCCTTATTTACTTTATAATTTATTTTATTAGTATCTTTCAGTATTTCAATTAGTCTAAAGGTCTATCTTCTTCAAGGAGAATGCCCTCTAGAATCCTTCAATCCACTCTCAGTCTAGTTGTTTATGTATCAAATTTGAATATTTATTTTCAATAATAAATATTAATTGAACAATAACACGGGTTTCTGGAGATGAGTCTCTTTTTTATTTTATAAACGTAATCTCAAGTTTTCAGGCATCTCTTCCCTTCTACAGAAGAACTTAAATAAACGAATAAAACGCCGCCTGATACGTAACTCTTGCAAGAATCTATGTACATATACATATATAAGGAATCAAGAGTTTGTTTATTTTCTTATTTGTTCATTTTTTCTAAAAGGAATAAGAAAAGAAACAAAACCCTTGATATCTTATTGATTATATCAAGGTTTTAAAGCGCGGAAGAATCTATATTATTAACATTTATACATCAAGGAAAATAAACTCAATTCCAAGATACCTTAGTATTGTTTATTTTCAAGAGATTTTTTTAAGAATTCAAATGGATACATATGAAAATTATTAATATTATTAGAAATAATATATATATATACAGTTAAACCTGTCTATAGCGCCCCCTCTTGGGACTCACCAAAAGAGGGTGCTATAGAGAGGGGGTGCTATAAACAGGTCACTTTTAATGTAAATCGCATCGTACTACGTATTTAAAATCGGGCGCTATAGAGAGGGAGACGCTATTTAGAGTAGACGCTATAGACAGGTTTAACTGTGCATCGTTTTAAAAGAGCTTTTATCTTTATTTGAGTCTCTATCTATCTGATTGGCCTAGAATCTTTCCAACAGTATATTGTTATATTATAATGCATTAGCTCGTCATCTGTTATTAAAAAATCAAAACTATTATAGACGCGTATGCTTCTTTCAAAAATTAAACAATTTCTACTATCCTTACTGCAATGGAAAAATTAATAGGAGGACCTGACTCATCAGAGGTGAACCCTTCCAGTGGTTTTGCTAGGGTATTGTTAAAACAATCTGATCTGAAAATCAGAGCCAAAAGGACAAAAGGGGGGCGGATGGACGAGGCAACAAGGAATAAGTCCATCTGACGGCCAGCAGAATATCCTCCTCTGGATTAACTGTATTTACAGATATATTATAAAAATGCCATAATAATTATAAAAACGTCTATTATTATTATGTATGTATGTCAACATAAAGAATAAATAGAGGAAAGCCAAACAATGGAAGTAGTAGAAAGCCGGCTAGTCATTCTCAACAAAATGGGCCGGAATGAGCGCTCAGATTAATCACCCCCGTGGAGGGTGGGGTGGACAAAAAAGGTACTTAGAGGAAGTATCTTCAGCAACAATACTTTCCGCGGTGATTCACGCCGAGTAATTTCCAGAGGACACAAAGCATCGTCTGCCTGAATAAAGCCATCTCTAATTAAGAAAGGTCGTCTAGCTACAGTCACTGACGTTAGCCACTTTCTATTTAATTAACTCTAAATATTGCTGAACGAGGAAACTCTTTTGAACTCTCTTAGCTCATGATTCATTTGAAAGACACCTTCTATATATTGTCTTTAACATACTGGGTAATGAGTTGCTTTGCTTGATTTATGAATTTATAAATGGAATTCGATCATAATATTCTGGAAAAATACTCAAACATTAGTTTATATTATACAGGGCTCTGGCACATTTGTAAGAGCAAACTGTTTTTCACGTGTGTAAACATGTGATGCACTTATAGTAAAGGCAATTACCTTCTTCTACCCACCATGATTATCATGGCCTCTACCACGTGTACTAGGAATAAGCATATATATATATGTCATAATATATACTCTTCCAGGAATAATAAAGCAAACCTAAAATCAACCCAGAGAGAGACGGGAGGGTAATGACCGGTCAATTTAGACAACAGCGACATTACAAGAGGCGACTACTGGGGTCCGTCACTTAACACCTCGGGATTTTTATGACAGTTGGGGATTGTGTGCGACACTAACGGCCGCCCGGCTCTCTCCCTCTCTCTCTCTGGTTGCCTGGGTTCCTCTTCCAACTTGTGGTGTCCTTATTTCTCTTCCCACCTTGTTATATTGCCACATATATATATATATATATAGTAGAATAAACCCAAGTCGGGGATAAGAGCTTCTTTATAAAGATTCTCTTCTCCTCGACTTGGTTTTCTTCTTCTATAACGAATATGTAATTTATCGTTGTATTAGTTCATATTTATTCCCACAGATGGCGTAAGCAATCAGAAACGTTCAGTTTCACAATCAGAAGATTCGATATTTTAGACAACATTTCAATTAGCGCATAAAATGTATATATGATGTAAATATATATACTTGTTGACCCCGAAAATCCTTTCAACATTGTTAAACGTTTTCAGAATCTTCTTCATTAAAACCTTCAATAATTCTATATACTTGTCATTTTACAGGCAAGTCCAACGATAAAATAGTTGTAATATATTTTCTTACAATGCTAGTATGTAACACTTTCAGAATTTATTATTAATGACTGTTTTAATAAAGAAGATACTCAAAGCTAAATAAAAGAGAAAAGGTTTTTTTTCGCAGTGTTTTTATCTTTATATTACAGAGAGAGATACCTCTTTCTTAATTTCATAGCGTATTCTAAGAATACATTTGCCTCTTCCAGATAAAATTCCAGAATACAAATATATGTAAATTGATATCGGAATTCTTTATAAGGTTATATATGTATGAATAATTTGAAAGCTTCTTAGAGCGAGGTTTTTTTTCTTTTGGAAATAGAACAGTTTCCTTATGTACTTACTGGGATAGAAAAATATTGATAGGTAGAAGCTGATCACTGGTGAAACCTCCAGAATTGGATAGGTCTCTGAAGGGTGTTTAGGAGTCCCAAATTCCAGTATTAAAATATATTCTTAGGATGCTTTTCAGCTGTCTTTGTTTACGTACAAGACTTCTAAATAACAAAAGAGTTTCTATGTAGATATAGTTTAGCGTGACGTACTTTATTTCCAGTAGTTGCTAATAGAAATAAGGATTAGATGTCCCCAATGTCCGCCACAAGAAGGAGCTTTCTCGCCAACAGCCATCCAGGTTGGGCAAGCTTCTCTAGCATCCTCTTCCAGGATCATCCATACGGCCATACTCCAGGAGACAACTTGATGCTTCCTCTCGCACCGCCGATGTCACCAAATTGTCTGTTCTCCATGCCTGTCTCTTCGTCTGTTCACCACTCTTTTTAATTCCCCTGATCCTCTATAGGCCAGTAGTACCTACTGGTTTTCTACCTACGTCTTTGCTCTTGTGGAGGGGTAAGCCAGATAGCACAGTACCCCAAGCACATACAATCACCGCTTTGTGATCTACAAAACATTCGCGTCTACGACAAGAAGAAAACAATCCTTTCTATCTAAAAAAACATCATAAAAAAGAAGGCATCTAAATGACATCAAATAATGGTTCGACTTTGTTATGACATGAAAATGATTAGCATTTCAGAGCGTATGCAAATCATGCTCCATTAGCACAACTTAGAAGATCAATTTAGAGTGAATGCATGCGCGAGCTGGTGTATAAATAATTGTCGGATTTTAATGGGGATTTTCTCGAATGCAATTTTACTTCGCGAACTAATTTTTTTTAAGTGAAATGAAAAACCATTTGAATCAACATATGAGAAAAAAAGTTTGTTTATAAATCGTAAAAATGCGCATATAGATCTAACATGTATTAAATGCAATTAAACAAAATCGATAGTTTTTTTGGTTATTCTTTGTCAGGTTTATTTAAGGATTTCTGAATTAAAGATTCACTATTTATTCACATTTCAATTGAATGTCATTTTGATGTTCTGCTGACGATTAAATAGTTGATTTGCTCTTTTGAATTCACATTTGTTTTTTTAATCTTTTTTGCAAAGAAGTTTACTTGATATTTGAAAATATATTAGGTTTATACACTCAATATATATAGATTACTTCAGAGTTTTGTAGCACAATTCATTTCGCATTTGTCTTGACGACATTAAGATCTATAGTCGACCCCTATGGGTCCAATTTCACCACTGAACTCTCCTTTTAAGCATTTTAAAACACTCGGTTTCAACTCACTTAACAACACACACGCACACACTCAAAATACATTTCTACATATGGGTTCAGTGTAAAGGTGGTCTAAACTGTTGGTTTTTGACCGTTACGACCCGGTTGTCAAATACCGCAATTGGAACATTTGTTCTAATTAAAAAATGCTCCAATGCCCCCCGAATTGGAAAAATCCAACTCTACTAAAAAAATCAATATCCAAACGGGGCTATGGCACATTTGCAAGTACATATTTCGAACTGATTTACACCTGTATGGACATGTGGTGCACTTACAGTAGAAACAGTCGCTTTCTACTCTCCACCATGATTATCATAGCCTGTACCACGTATTTTCCTGGGATTTAAAAAAAGCTTCACATAGTGAAACTAACAATAGTTTCACAATCTTGTTTAATACATAAAAATAGACAAACTTTGGTACTTCAAAAAGAGCTTTTAGTATTTATTCTTAACCATCATTAAAGACCCTTCCAGGAATTATGCATATAAATTACACAATCAAATATATTTTTTGAATTTCAAATTTTGAGATATTTTCCACATTTAAAAGCTGTTCTTTGAGGTTAGCGGATGAGAAATAGAATAATTATAAGCTATCTCGATTCATACAGTTCTGACACAACTGGAAAATATAGTTCGTTATAACACCTTGATAAAGATTGGCGTTTAGCCAACTGAAATATTGGTAAATAAAATGATATTTTGATCTTATATATGTCTTTTTAATTAAATAGTTTTAACTACTTCTATACATGGTATTTTTCATAGTGCAATTGATTTTTTTGTAATATTTATATGAAATACTATTGAATTTAGATATAGGCCAGTAAAAACTATTAATATTAAAATTTATCATTTTATATGCGTTTTTATTAACCCGTTCATAACGTGAGTTATTTTCTCTGTATGTATTATAGAAACCTTAGGACAATTGTACGTATTGTTACGCCGCTATGTCACGAATGGTCAAATAAGCATGTGGGATCGGTAAGTATCTACGTTCGGCTGTTCTTTGCTTACCTTCGTGTATTATGGAGAACAAGCAAGTAACATACGTAATCCAAGAGTCAAAAATAGGAAGGAGGACTTTCCTTCTTGTCACCAGATGGATATATGTATTATAAAAACCTTTATAAGACAATTTTACGTATTGTTACGCCGCTATGTCACGAATGGTCAAATAAGAATGTGGGATCGGCAAGGATCTCTTTTCGATTGCTCTTTACTTACCTTCGTGTATTATGGAGCACAAGCAAGTAAGATACATCTTCCAATAGTCAATAACAGGGAGGACGACTTTCCTTCTTGTCACCAGATGGACTTCTTCCTTGTTGACTTGTCCATCCGTCCCCTTTTCTCCTTTTGGCTCTGCTTTTCAGGTCAGATTGTTTTAACAATACACTGGCGAAACCGCTGGAAGGGTTCACCACTGATGAGTCAGGTCCTCCTATTAATTTTTCCATTTCAGTAAGGATAATAGAAATTGTTTAATTTTTAAAAAGAATCATACGCGTCTATAATAGTTTAGAAATTTTCATAACAGATGGTGCGCTGATGTATCATAATTTAACAATAGACTGTTGAAAAGATTCTAGGCCGAGCAGATAGATAGAGACCCAAATAAAGAGACAAGCTCTTTTAAAACGATGCACAGTTGAACCTATCTATAGCGCCCCACTCTAAATAGCGCCTCCCTCTCTATAGCAACCGATTTTAAATACGTAGTACGATGCGATTTACATTAAAATTGACCTGTCTATAGTAACCCCTCTCTATAGCACCCTATTTTGGTGAGTCCCGAGAGGGGGCGCTAACTGTATATCGTATTGAATTTTATATTAATTCTGATGACTTAATAATCGAGTGAACATCGATACAATTACAATATCGTATCTAAATGCTATTGGTTTCTAAACATGGCTCTGATGATATTGTTTCTAGATTGTTAATTTAGGATAGATAAACATGTAACACAACGGGAGCCGTTTATATCCTCTCATTCCCATCTCGAGAGATTGAAGGGAAGAGCTTGCTGCTACCTCTGGTTTAAAATCCATCCGACACGGCACGCGAACATTTAATTTAATTTGGTCGACCAGCACGCTCTGATGCCAACTAACTTTCAACCTTCCGTATAACAATTCTGGATACATTTTCTGTATATATCATTGCCTTACTTGATAATATATTTCCTGTATAGCTTTTATTACAGTAAAGCTGTGTTTCTGAGATAGGCCGCCTTCACCGTACACTCTCTTCTATCAAGTCTGATAGACAATATTGCTGTATATAATTTCTTCAGAAGAGTTATGAAGAATCTGATAAATTATTCTTTCCATTATAATAATAATTTCTCTTCAAAACCTTTTTTCTTTTTTTTTACTTCTTTTGTTAGAACATGCTTTTTACTGCATTTCATGCAATGTTGTACATATAAACCCCACTCATCCTGATCATTGTTGTCTACACTCTGGAGAATCTGTGTAAGACCAAGGGGGTCTTAATAAAGGCTTTATGTGTATTATTACAGTAAAACCGCACTAAAGCGAACTGGAATATAGTAAATCATCGCTCTTATAACGGTTTTAAAAATAAGTCCCTCAATAATAACTCTACTATGACTATAGTAAACCAAGGCTATATATAGTGATCCTAAGTCCCTTTGAGGTTTGTTTGTGGTATTGTGATATGGCGTCATATTGTGGTATTCCCAGAGAAGACTCAAATGATGCGGTGAGTTGTGGCTACCATTTCTTATTCATATACATATCAAGAATGGCTGACTGTTTCAAATAAAGGTTAAATTTCAGACTGATTGATAGGAAAATATGTGATATTGTTCATTAAAATGTAGTATTGACATATTTTCATTATATTATTTATCAATAAAGATTCAAGCCAACCCTTGAAGCAATATAAACCTTTGAAGAACTCTGCAGCAGTCATAAAGTCGAAGTTGAAAGATACAATTCCACTATATATTTCCCCCATCTTCTTTCTGTCATAGGGCATATTGGAGAATGTAGAGACTCACACACTTTGAAATTCTCTTTATTGGAATTTGATTTGTTTTCTGCGTGCGCCTTTATTCTCATGCAGACTCTCCTGAAAGTTTCTGCAAATCATTTTCAGAATGGTTTACATCGTTACCTTCTGTTACATACATTATATATTAGTAAATTAAGTTTTATTGCCATCTATCGTTAAAATTTTACACAAATAAATTTACTCGCAATGCGTTTCTTTTAAATATCATCAAATATTATCTCTACAGACCTTACCGCAATGATATGAGTTATTGAATGAGAGGGCTTGGCTCATCAGTAGTGAACCCTCTCAGCGGTTTCGCCAAATTAATCTCTAGACCGCTCTACTATTGTATTGGACTGGTTTTGTTATATACCCTGCATTTTCTATGGAAGGCAGCTTAGGGGTGTTTAGTGAACTATGGACATAAGCTTATAGGTCTGTAGAAGTACATATATATAATTTCAAGGTATTGCATCGAGCAAAGCTCTTCCGCAAAATATGTTTTCATAATAGAGATAATATTTGATGATAGTTAAAAGAAACGCATTGCCAGTAAATTTATTTGTGTAAATTTTATACATTATATATAGTAGTAGATAACTATTACATGTTTATCTCTTCACTAATTCATTATCTTAGGCTCTTTTTGATAAATCCACAACCGGACACTAATACAATTCGTATTGAAGGATAGGATTACAAAGCTGCTTGTACGATACTCAAAACTTACCAAAACTGACCCCAGCGGTAGTTTTAAAAATAATCTCGAAAGAATTCTTATTAAAATATTCAATTTCATAAAAATAATTATATATTGTATAATTTTCACAATAACAAATAAAATTTGAATTTTAATCGCAGTAAAATTTCATTATAAAACTCTATTCAAAATTATTAACCAAACAGCCATATCGCTATATTCTAGAAACTAACAAAGATATTTAGTTAACTATACCATCAAAAATAGCACGATAAACGAGATAGTGTTATATTTTAGCCATGTTTTACTCTAAATATTACATATTGTTTATATTTAATAAGTGAATTTTATCTATGAAAATATAGATAAATGGTATCATACCCGTTTTAGTAGAAATAAAATATGATAACAAGTTTGAAGTTTTGATTTAAAGTTAGATGCCATCTTGTAACTTTCAGCAATCCATCAAACAAGAAGTGATAGCAACTCTCGCATCACTTAGCTATAAATCCTGCCTTCACGTCTTCCCGTGGAAGTTTAAATAGAATTACAGTCTGAACTATATTGTAAAAGAACAAATTGTTATTCACATTCATCAGAAGGGCGTTGGTAGAGGAATATCACATACCAGCGATTTTCTACAATATCAATCTGGATAGGATCCCACTTCGAAAACTTTTTTCTGTCTCAATAGCTTCCTATTCTTACACAATTCCAACATCACCAGTGAATACAAGTAAACAAACAGACCTCTGAAACTGTATAAGTACAAAGGTCAGACTCTCTGTTTTCTACTTGCATAGACATGTGATGCACTTACAGAAAAATACATTCGCTGACTATAAACCATGATTATCATGGCTTGTACCACGTATACACGTATTGGATAAAATAAGATTCTTTATATACACTCATAGACGAAATTTAGGATGTGGAGATATTAGAGGTCGCCACTCATCTGTTTCATTTTTGAAGGAGACAGAGACAATTTTGTTCACACTTGGTTATCTCGTGTGTCTTCAATAAAGGTCACTGTGTATCAAATATCTTTCAAAGTTATTGTCTGAATTCGATATCAATGATAAAAGTACAACTTCCTTAAGTTTTGTCCATGAGTGTATGTTATATTGAAATATTATTTCATTTAAAAACATATTTTATAGGTACAAATATTCTGTTCAAATCGACCGCCAGAGGTCACTCTTCCCCTATAAAAACTCATTGTTGTTCTTTCCCGATGGCCGGCTCAAAACCTTTGTACATTATGTAAATAATCTTTTGTTTTCCTTATTCTACTCGCCTTAAACCAGGCAGTTCCTTTATCAAATTATGTTTCATATATATTCCATGGGTTCAATTAAAGCAATATCTGATCAATACTATTATTATTCTTTCAAGAATTTTAACCACGACTACATTACCAATACCATTTAGTCCTAAAAAGAACCAGCAAATAATTCCATAGCATAATCCTCAATTCCCAAATACAACAGAAATACTTTTTTTAAATTTATAACATGCATATAGTTCCTTGAATATTATATGTCAAAAATATGTATATATTTACATATTAAAATATTTTCGAAATATATTTTATATGTTCCAGAGAATATTAAACTCAATTCAAGAGTGAGTCAGAATTCTAGGCAAAATGATTGTGAAATGATTATAAGATATATACGAGATAAAGTGTTTGTTGAGTCTTAATATAAATGGCTAGTCAGTTCTGACCCACGAAAATGAGCTTTGTACGTTTAAAAACGTCATATATTTGTATAGATACCAATTTAAAACGTTGTTTTTTAAATATATACTGATATATACATATTCGCTGACTCACTTTTAAAAAGATAAATCAACAAAAGCCAACCATATAGGCATTTTGGGCAATTGACCCTCGTCAACATAGTGTAAGCAGTAACCTAACAACCCAACTAGTTGGACAATAAAGCTTCTTGAAATATCAAGAAAAATGATTTATTTTATATTATCTAAAATCTCAAAAGAGGCATATCCTGACCAGGCTCACATGAGCTTTTCTAGATGGCACAGCGCCATCTAGTGGAGCAAAAATAAACTAAACGTTTATTTAACTTGCTCCGTGATATTTGGCCAACCCAATTTCTTGATAAATCAAGAAAAGTCAACCACGCGCTCTGCCATCTAGAAAAGCTCATGTGAGCCTGGTCAGGATATGCCTCTCTTGTTTTTAATATCAACACCTGATCTATTTTATATATTTTTTCACATAAATACTTTATCTTGTTGAAAAAACAAGGACACAGACCAGATTTTGAAAATTCCAAGATATTATACAGAAACATACAAGATAAATATGCACGATTATTTCTAGAGCTGGGCATCTATTGAGAACAAAAATAGTATCGATAGAAAAATCGATATACCCCAAACATACCTACAGTTAAAACAGAAACAGTAATTATAGAATATATACAATAGTATTCAAATTATATAAAAAAAATAAAAAGTAATCATAATTTAATTAAATGATTTGGCCACACAAAATTATTCAAAACCTCGCCACTCGTGCATGACGTGGGTGATTCGTTTACAAGGTTAGAATCCCCGAGGAAGATAGGCGAACAGCCTCATCGAAATATTGGATATTTTAATAAATTATTTTGATCCAAAATAAGCGTTATTAATTTTAAATGAATATATATATGTTACATTGGCGCCCCATCTCTTATGAGAATTTGAAAATATTATAGACGGGGATGTTTCTTTTAAAATTAAACAATTTTCTACTACCCTTAGTGGCCCTCCAATAATTGTTAATTGCAGTAAAGACAGTAGAGAGAAAAGCATTTCATTTTTAAAAGAATCATACGTATCTATAATAGTTTAGAATTCTAATAAATATATATAAATATGGAATTAGAAAGAAAGAATGTGAACGCCCATATGTATATATAAAGAAAAGAAAGTTTAAAATATCACATGGGAACCATCCAAGAAGATGGTTTAATCCCTCAGTTGATTTGACATAGAGGCTTAATTTGAAATATCTCGAGATTTACCAATTATCTCTATCCACAATCTATCTGGAATTGTTCCCACGGTACCCCTCTATTTCCTGTCTGCATGCAATATATTTACATTAGATTTAACATATATATATATAACATTCTGCCTGTCTGATCGATGTTTATTATTATTGTTCTGTTTTTTATTCAAAAATAATCCATAATAATATAGTCAACTATTCTCTCTTTTCATGCAATATATTTACATTATATTTAACATATATATATTTATATAACATTCTGTCTATCTGATCGATGTTTATTATTATTTTTCTGTTTTTTTATTCAAAAATAATCCATACTAATATGCTCTACAATTCTTTTTCTTCATGCAATATATTTACATTAGAAAACATGTATATATTTATATGGCATCTTTCCTATCTGAATATATCTTTCAAATAGTTATTATTATTGTTATTTTTTTATTCAAAAATAATTCATACTAATATGCACCACTGTTCTCTCTCTATGCAATATATTTACATCAGATATTATTATTAATTAAAAAGGCATATATTGGATCAAAATATCATTTATTTTACCAATATTTCAGTTGGCTGAACGCCAACCTTTATCAAGGTGTTATAACATTTTAAAGTGTGTCAACAACAAACTCAGCGCACATAACGTCAGCAGCATTAAGTTTTTAAAAATATTTTGTTATATTCAATGGGGAGAAAAAATGTGATATTTATATTATAGACAAAAAATATATATACATATAGATAGAAATTTTGCCGGGAGGAAATTGATCTAAAGAGACAAGGGTCGCTACTCCCTTCTCTAGGTGGACGCTTTTCAGTTTGCCAAAGCTGGTGTTGTGGCTTTATCACCGACTCGAGGCCGCTAGTTGCGGCGACGGTCAATAGATGGCGTCTGGTTTTAGATGTCTATATATATGTAATATTAGAGAGATCCTGTTGACTCTTGTAGAATCCTGTCGACTAATGTAATAATGTGAGTTCTTGTCGACTCACTGTAATGATTTGTTGAGTTTGATGTCGACTACTGAAATAAGTTGAAGACTCGGTAAGCCTTGTGTAGAGTTTTCCAGTACCTCTCTGCACCTTGGAAGACCTTTAAAAGTTCTCACCAAATACAGGCAGTCGTGGTCGAGGCAGAGTGGAAAGTTTGGGAATGTCCACACAAAAAACGAAGACACAATTGCACTAAGAAAGTTCCGTTAACAGATAAAAGTTGAGCTAGGAGCGACAGATGGAGAGCTAGAAGATTTCTTACTCGTCTACATGATGGATGGGATGGAACTCAGGTACGACCGACGTGAGCTGACGCTAAGGGTGAACTAAACTCTACTCTACTGTCAAGTGACTGTAAAGTGATGTATTTATAGGTTAAAAAAGGAGGGGACCTTATGTGACAGGGGCGTTTCTGAGAAAGGGGGCCCTTACCTGCCCAGGTGTGAGAGGGGTCTCTGCATTCCACCACATGTGACAGTGTGGGTGGCCTTGTCGTGGGAATTGTAAATCTACCTGATTTATGACTTCCATCTTTAGACTTTGCTGTTTTGGCAATACTATATGCTCGATCTCTGCTTTAGCTCAACTCTTAAATCTATTACAGATTTTATTTATTTATCCACTTTGTACAAATTACATTACATATGGCGATGCAATGGCACAGATTAATCATGCGCATAATTATTTATAGATGTGTTTCTATATACAACATGACAATCTTATTATAAGTTATATACACAGTATG
This sequence comes from Cordylochernes scorpioides, assembly GCA_030710605.1. Taxonomy (NCBI): domain Eukaryota; kingdom Metazoa; phylum Arthropoda; class Arachnida; order Pseudoscorpiones; family Chernetidae; genus Cordylochernes; species Cordylochernes scorpioides. Next base: position 22,003,045 of record CP092871.1, read on the forward strand.
GGGTTGTTGGTTTAAATTACCATATATATATTATAGATTAGAAATTTTTTGTGTGTTTGATTGTTGAAAAGAGGTGCAGTCGTGGAAAAGTGAAGATAATTATTTACCTTTCAAGCAGATTTTTATTTTGAATCTCTTGAAGTAAAAATATACATAAAATTATTTATATCACCGGAATATAGAATTTATACAATGAATTCTATAATCGTGAATAAAAGATAGGTAGGGTTAAATATACATATTTACAACAATAATAATAATTTTAAAAAATGGTATGTTTTGAATATATGGTCAAAAATGCAGAACAGTCAATGAATGAAAAAATAAAATATATGTTTTTAAAAAAAATAAAATATTTGTATTTTAGATTATATAATATATATATATATATATTTTATAATATAAATTTTCCATCTATATATATATATATATTATAAATAAGATTGAGATTTCTGTTGATTTTTGATTATCTTGAGAATTATGCCATGGTAATGCAGTCGTGGTTAAAAATCTTGAAAATATAATAATAAAAATATTTTTGATCAGTGATTGCTTTAATTGAGCTTATGGTATATATAAAAACATAATTTGATAAAAGTACTGCCTGGCTTAAGGCGTAAGAATTATAAAAATGAAAAACTTATTTACATAATGTACAAAAGGTTTGAACCGGCCATCGGGAAACAACAACAATGAGTTTTTATAGGGGAAGCGTGACCTCTGGCGGTCGATTTAACAGAGTATTTGAATCTATGAAATATAATTTTAAATGAAATCATAATATGATATAACATATATATATATATATATATAGTGTAAAAAACTATATAATAAAAATATAACAGTGATACTACATTTAAAACTTAAGGAGCAATCTGATCAGAATGATAAATCATATCAAGTAGATTTGGTTAGATTAGCAAGCTAAATCTAAATTAATTATAAAAATAAATAGTTGTATAGTTTTATAGTTAAGTATTCTATTAAAATTATCTTCATTATTTTGATTATTCAAATTCAAATTATAAAATTTGTTAATTGTTATTATTTAGTATAGATAGAGAAAAAAAATCCTTTACTTCTAAAACATCCTCTAGTTAATTATATATTTATAATTAATAACAATAAAATTTAACAACGTAACGTCTTTTGTATCGGCTTTTACACGTCATTTAGACATACTCTAATCCTATATATAGAATAATAGAAGTGAGAATATATATGATAGTTAGAAAAAAGAGAGAAAGACAGAACCATGCACTATTAATCAAACTAATAATAAGAAAACAAAAAGTTTTGTAAATAAGGTAGATAAGATTGTTAGTATATATATATATATTTTTATAATTTTATATTTTATTCTTTTTTTTTTTTTAAGATTTTTTAAATTTTTTTATTTTAAAATATGAATATAAAAAGTTGTATTTAGTAAAATATCTATATTATTAATTAACTTTTATTATAAGTTTGGTTATTATGTTTTGAAACCCTAATGGTAGACCAGACATATACAAAAAACTTAAATTGGAGTAATTATTGAAAAAAGAGGTCTGCTGAACCGGGACTTCTCAAATAGAAATTCAGCTTTCAACATTTCATCCCTTCTCTATTATGTCTAGACCTCCTTTCAACCGGATTTTATGTGTTAATATAAAGTTACTACAGTGAAACATTTATATGAACAGATATAATGTGTACCTACCTTGTCCGCGAACGCCTTCAACTGTAAACATCTATTTCTGGATGACACATGTTGTGGGGGGGGGGGGGGGGACAAATTTAGACCGAGTTGTAGAAAAACAAGACATTCAAAGAATAAAGATAAGATAGCTAAGGGAGAAGAAATCCAAATTTTATAATCTTTACAGTCAGTTAAATTAAAATAATTGATTCAACACTTATTCATCTTTCAATATTCCTTTAAAAAGGCAAATTATTAGAGTTTAATAAAGCTATTAATTGTGAAAATTCACTTTTATTTAATTTCCATTTTCCTCCTCAGAAATTGGAGATTAAACAAAATGAATTATATACAATATTACTTTAAAAATCTTGTGAAAAAATCTTTAAATCAGCTATTTAATTTAAGTTTAACTAATTGTTGAAGATTATAAATTTGTAGTATTGATTATTGAAAGAAATTATAGAAAGTTGATTTAATAAATGGATACTTCCATTTATTTTTTTAAAGTATTTTATAATTGATATACTGTTGAAATATTTTACTTGTCTGATACTAAATTTGTTTTAATAAATTCCATGTTTAAATTTTTAACATCTTCTATGAAATTTTCTAATATATTATTTATTCTATAAAATCTTAGAAACTGACCATAATATATACCTTTACAGCAATTTAATGAAATATTAGAATTCATATTACAGTATTTTATAATATTGAAATTATAATTACTTTTTTATTATAAATTTTAATAGCATTATTTGTAAGGTCTATATTTAGGTCTAAAAAGTTAACTTTTTTGTTTCTATAAATTTTTTCATTGTTTTTAAGTTTCAAGTATTTAGGATAAATTTTAGGTATTAAATTTTTGAACTGTGGATTATTAAATATTATGATGTCATCTACATAACGGAACATTTGCCAGTTAACATTATTTTGTAGAAAGTATTCTCTTTCGTACCAGAATAATATTAAGTTTGCTAATAACGGACTAGAAGACGTTCCCATGGGAACTCCTTCTGATTGAATATATATTTTATTTTTAAATTCTATATAGTTAAAATTTAAAAATGTTTCCAGTAGAGTTTTTACTGTTTTAAGATCTAATTTAATTGTTTTATATCTGTTATGAATAATTTTAATGTGGAAAGTTTTGTCATTAATGATTTCGTTAAATAAATATATTGGTTATTTTATTATTTAGATCTCTTAAATTTATTTTAGAATATAGGTCCTCAAAGTCAAATGTGTGTACTGTTTCCATGTTTGTCCAATTGTTCATTAAATAGTTAATGATTTTTTATTTGAGTCGATAAATTTATAATTATATTTATTAGTTAATTTATTTATAATAAATTGTAGTGTTGAAGCTAATTGTATATCAATGTTTTTTATAACTGAATTTATACCAGATGTGATTGTTCTGAAAGAAATAGGTTTTTTGTGTAGTTTAGGAATTATATAGAACTTTGGTATGTTTGGATTTTTGTAGTGATTATAAATTTTAGTGAATATTCAACATTTTTGATGTCTTTTTGATTTTTGTGGCTGTAGTTCCAGCAAAAGTGTATTTATGATTATTATCAATTTCCTTTTTTAGTATATCGTGGTATAGAATTTTACAAATTATAGATAAGTTATTGGAACATTTATCTATAGGAGTGATAATAAAGTCCTTCTGTAAATTAATTATATTTTCTTTAAAAGAAGGAATATCTGAATTAGGTTTTGTGTATTTAAGTGTATTATTATAATAATTTATAATTTCCTTTTTAATATTATGTTTCCATTCCAGAAAAGTAAATTCTGGAATACTGTATTTTATACTAGTTTTATTTATGAAAATATCTATATCTTTTAATATAGATTTAATTGTATTATTATAATTGTGTTTAATTTGAGGTATATATTTATACCCTTTATTTAAAATATCCTGATATTCTGGATTTAAAAAAGAAAAATTGCTAGTTAATATATGACCTGAAAACTTATATTTATCAATATAGTTGTTGCAATTACATTTAATTTTTTTAAAATTTGCCAAATTATTAATAAATTGGTTATAATTGCAAACTAAATTACCTATATTTTTGTTGTATCTCCAGATTGTTTTGAAATTTAAATTTTTTATAGGGAAAAGATTATTAATGTTTTGGTTATTAAAAATATCATTAAACTTAATATGATTAAATAAATTGTTATTAAATTTAATGATAATATTAATGTTATTAGTAGATTGTTTAATTTTTCTGTATTTAAAGATGTCGTGTGTGATATCTATTAATCTGTTAGTCAGATTATGAATTTTAATATATTCTATAAGTTTGATAAATTTATTATTATTTAGTTTAAATAATGTTTTAATAAATTTATCGACGAAGTTGTTAGTGTACATTTGTTTAAAGTGAATTTTCACAATTAATAGCTTTATTAAACTCTAATAATTTTGCCTTTTTAAAGGAATATTGAAAGATGAATAAGTGTTGAATCAATTATTTTAATTTAACTGACTGTAAAGATTATAAAATTTGGATTTCTTCCCTTAGCTATCTTATCTTTATTCTTTGAATGTCTTGTTTTTCTACAACTCGGTCTAAATTTGCCCCCCCCCCCCCCCCCACAACATGTGTCATCCAGAAATAGATGTTTACAGTTGAAGGCGTTCGCGGACAAGGTAGGAACACATTATATCTGTTCATATAAATGTTTCACTGTAGTAACTTTATATTAACACATAAAATCCGGTTGAAAGGAGGTCTAGACATAATAGAGAAGGGATGAAATGTTGAAAGCTGAATTTCTATTTGAGAAGTCCCGGTTCAGACCTCTTTTTTCAATAATTACTCCAATTTAAGTTTTTTGTATATGTCTGGTCTACCATTAGGGTTTCAAAACATAATAACCAAACTTATAATAAAAGTTAATTCATAATATAGATATTTTACTAAATACAACTTTTTATATTCATATTTTAAAATAAAAAAAATTAAAAAATCTTTAAAAAAAAAAAGAATAAAATATAAAATTATAAAAAAATATATATATATACTAACAATCTTATCTACCTTATTTACAAAACTTTTTGTTTTCTTATTATTAGTTTGATTAATAGTGCATGGTTCTGTCTTTCTCTCTTTTTCTAACTATCATATATATTCTCACTTCTATTATTCTATATATAGGATTAGAGTATGTCTAAATGACGTGTAAAAGCCGATACAAAAGACGTTACGTTGTTAAATTTTATTGTTATTAATTATAAATATATAATTAACTAGAGGATGTTTCAGAAGTAAAGGATTTTTTTTCTCTATCTATACTAAATAATAACAATTAACAAATTTTATAATTTGAATTTAAATAATCAAAATAATGAAGATAATTTTAATAGAATACTTAACTATAAAACTATACAACTATTTATATATATATATATATTAAATAGAGAAATCCAAGAATAGATCTTTAATTGAAAGGCATATAATTGGATCAAAATATAATTTATTGAACAATTATTCAGTTGGCTGAACGCCAACCTTTTTCAAGGTATCATAACATTATAATGTGTGTAAACAACAAACTCAGCACCACATAATGTCAACAGAATTAAGCTGTAAAAAAATTTTAAACTTAATTCTATTGACGTTATTAAGGTACAACTTCCTTAAATTTTGTCTATGAGTGTATATTTAAATATTGTCATCAACCATTACTCTTCCGCGAACAATTCACAAAAAGATATTTGTGTAAAAAATAGCTATTATCGTAATAAGGACAGTTTAAAGATGTTTTATTCGAATATATAATAATTTCGCTATTTCTTCGTTTATTTATTACCAGTTGCAAACAAGACACGCTATATCCGATTTGGATAATTGCGCCTGAAACTATTTACAATAATTCATATTGTAGTAGAGTAGGTAACAGAATTATCAAAAAGAAAATAAACAATTAAGAAAAAGAGCATTAAATAAACATATACATTAAACAAATAAGCAACAACATAAGCAGATCGAAGAAATCGCAAGGTAGTTATTTAATTGTTTAATTTCTTCTACATAGATGACGCGCTAATATCTTTTGTTGATATTACACCACTGGAGTCCAAATGGGATCTCAAATTGTATTTTCCAGGAGGTTCTAATCACACTTGGTACTGGAATCAACAAGATTACTCACTCTAATTCCTTATATCAACTTGGCAGAGTTCCATATCGTCACGGATTGAAAGACTCGGTTTTTCCCCTTCTGATAGATAATGACTTTTTAACCTTGTTTTGCTGAGCTTCGTCTATTGTCAGGAGGACAGAGTATTCCCTCTTATCTGGACTGGACCGACCGGTCAGGGAAAACAGTGACGCCACGTGGAAGGAGAAAAAACTCAGTTCCCCCCTCTTGTTCTAACTGCTGGGTCAATTTCATGTACATAGTAACTTTTATTTAAAATCTTTCATATAACTAATTATATAAATATTTAAAGTAATTCGGAAGCCTATTTAATTATTTTTCCTCGCGACACTATTGAGAAACGTAATTTATAAATAACTCTCTAACACGCTTTGTGTAGTTTTATTAGTGAATATCTTATAATTCTGTTTTATATGTATATACACTCACCGGGAAACCTAAAGGAGGTTATACCTTTTAGCATGTATATTAGGATTCAAATAATATATCTGAAAGATATTTGATATACAGTGACATTTATCGTAAACACGAGATGACCAAGTGCAAACTTGCATATTGGATCAAAATATATATATTTTTACCAATATTTCAGTTGGCTTAACGCCAACCTTTCTCAATGTTTTACAACATATTAATGTCAACAATAAACTCAGCGAGATTGACATTATGTGGCTCTGAGTTTGTTGTTGATATAAATATGTTATATTTTGAAAAAATGTTGGCGTTAAGACAAAATATGCCTTTTGATCAAACATATTCATATATTATAAAATAAATAAAGCTTCCAGGGCTAGGTTTCTTGTTCAACTTTTTATTTTCAAGCTTTCGGACTTTTCAGTCCTTCAACAGGAGTATCCCGATAAGAAATTGATGATTATGCTCATTTATAAATATCCAATTAGCTTTTTAAAATGGATATGGATTCTTCATCCGTTCTTGAATTATTTACAATCCAAAACATTGCCTTATTCACTCTTATATTACTTAAGGATAATTATTTATTGAAATCAAACTTATAATTATATACAAAACGATATTCTAATTATAAAACGTGATTATAAGTAGAAGTTAGAAATCAAGAATTGATTCCTCCGAAGAAGGTTGTGACAGCTAGTTATACTCTGAAAAATCGATAGAAGTAAATACTTCAAGAACACAGTTGATGTTACTACATCCTTTTAAAAACAAATTCCCAATTAGCAAATGACTTTCTAAAAAAATCATATAGTTTATCACTATATTAATTAATTAATCACTAATTACTTTTATTACTATACTTTTTTTACTTGATCATCAATCGTTTAGAGGCTGTTTAAAATACAATAATCTAAATATACACGTATAACGATATTAATTTAGTTATTTCGATAAAATGGCGGAGATTTCAAATCAAAAGACTTTTATCATAAACCTTAAAGCGATCGTATTAATGTTGTGATGAAAACAATTCGACTTGTACGATCGTGCATAGTTATAGCGAAATATAAATAAACGAATCGTTATAGATTTCGTATATGCTATACGTTCAACTCTACGTATTTCATTATTGCTATACGGAATGAAGGAAGACGTGCTGGAAGGAGTCGAAGTTACCCTAGGGAGCTTCCAAGCAATTTCCTGTCTGTCCTTCTGTTTTGTTGCCGTTTAAAATTCCTAACCCTATTCCTCCCATAAATCTGCCCCTTTCTATAGAAATATTCTAGAGTGTTTACTCTAAGGATTTGTGTTTGGTCCCTAGTATATACCTACTTTTCAAAAAATCACACATTCTGATGAAAATAATTCTTTTAAGATGTTTTCTTAATTACTTAAAATCACTATTTTTCTTGGGGGTCGGTGGAAGGATGGTCTAAACCGTTGGTTTATCGCTACACCCGGGTTCGATTCCCGCTTTGGACACTTTTTATTATTAAAAAAAAAATGCTCCAATGCCCCCCGATTCTTGCAAAAGTTCAACTCCACCAGCGAATGCAAGTAACCAAACCGGGGCTCTGGCACATTTGTAAGTGTAAAATTCAACTTCTTTTCACATGTGTAGACATGTGGTGCACTTATGTAAAGGCAGTCGCCTACTTTTACTCATCTTGATTATCATTACCTGTACCACGTGTACTAGGGATAAACAAAAAAAAAAGTCGGTTTTACGGGCGAAGATTTTACGTGACAACGGTAGAATATTTATTGATATGAATATATTTAAATTGCACAATAGGAACAAGGAATTGAATGAAAATAAGAATTGCACAAATTTTAACTATAGAAATATATTTTGTTTACTAAAACATTGTACATGTAAACTTAAACTTAACTAATTCCTATTTGAGTGATTTTGTTGAGGATAGGACGATGATAGGAGAAATATGAAATGAAAGGAAGTGTTTCTGCTGTAATGTGTCTTGCGAAAGTCAAGTCGATAGTTGTTCCTTTTAACGTAGTTGACTTAGAAACGTTTGATACGCAATCAAGATTATACGTATTTTTCATGAAATTAAGAAACGAGTTGTCAGGCTTTACGTTTTTGTTAAAATCACCACACAGAAGAATCGTATACTAGAATCAACTTGCACGAACGGTGGCACGTACTGGCTGTTGTGAATGTACGGACCGAGTCCTTGCCATAGTAACATTCCAATATCCTGCATACTAGCTCCTGGATGAATATATACAGCACCGAGTATAAACTTGAAGCTAGTATTAGCGGCGAAGCAAGTAACTTCAGTCATGCACATGTCACCCTTGGTTTTAATGACACGAGTTACGTCTGTAATCGCAACTTGGAACACTTCCGCCGTAGATGTCGATGATAATTTACGATAGATCGCCACTCCACCAGCCGCGTTGGTATTTGAAATTCAAAACACTTATTCAGATCGAAGGTTCAAATTTTTGCTAAATAAATTTGAAATTAAATTAAATTTGTAATTGTAAATGATGAAGTTGAAAATTGAAACATTTACTTAAATTAGATGTTAAAATTCTTGCTCAACACAGTTTAAATAAAGTTTTCTTATATCTGCCACTTTTTCTTAATATTTGTAATTTTAAAGAATCAATTCGAAAATCAAAACATTTATTCAGATCGAAGGTTCAAATTTTTGCTAAATAAATTTGACACTATTTAAAATTTGTAAAATAATAATTAATTAATTAATTAATTTTAAACTAATAATTTACTTAACACTATCAACATTTATCAATAGTATGACATACCCTATAAACTCAGTTTCTCAACTTTTGTGTCAATCTAACAATTAATCAATCAATCATAGTTTACGATAATGAAATATCAGTGTACAATTATTTACCTTTATTGTTGTAGTTGTTGTAAATGACGAATCTAAGCACTCCACATTTTCACTACAGACACAGCTGACGATACTTTAACCACACGTGTGAACTTGTATTATGACGCTTTCTTGTTTTTTCCAACGCCAAGAACGTTCGAGAAAGACAAAGACAGAGACAAGCATGCGCCGATTCAATGCGCCTAATTCTCTAGCGCTGCGCGCGCAGCACTCTCGTTCGGTGACTCATCGTAACGTTACCGGGCGTTACACTTTTTCATAAGTGACTCCCAGCCGCAACCTAATTTAAGACGTTGTCACGTCAAAAACTATTTATCTTCGTAAATAGTTGGTGTTTCATGTAAAAGCCTTTATTGTAACTGTTTTAGAACCTAAGACACATGTTCGAATATTACGCTTATCTTTCTACACTGATATTTATGTACGTAAAAAGAGTCACTTTTCTTTTATTTATTTATGCTTATGAGGTGATACAGCAGCGTATTTACAATTAGAGAGGAGACAAAATGAAACTTTTCTTTAAAATATGCATTGTTGAAATGCCTTTTTTGATATTTGAATGAAATTCTTTCCCGCAACTTTTATGATGTACATTCATGGACAAAATTTAAGGAAATGGAAATTCTTCGATGTGCTCGTTCCTTTGTTTTTTTTTTTTTTTTTTGATGGAGACAGAGGCAATTTTGTTCACGCTTGGTAATCCTCGTGTGTCTTCAATAAAGGTCACTGTATATTTAATATCTTTCAGAGTTATTGTCTGAATACCGATATACATGCTGAAAAGTACAATTTTCTTAAGTTTTGTCTATGAGTGTATTTTTCAATCAAAAATATTGCAATTTGATTCAACAACAAGTGAAGATTCACAAATTCACTTGTAAACATCAATAGGCTACTTTTAAATTTCCAAATTAACGGATAAGTTAAGGGATGAAAACTCTTTATTGGTTCAAATAGGAAGATGAATCGTGAACCTTTTTGGATTCGAAATCTCTCTCAACTATTATTTTAACAAAATAATGATAAATAATTATTATTCACAAGTGTATTCGTAACTTTAAAATCTTTTCTAGCAAAATAATTACAGTAAACTCTCCTATAACGCGATTATTGTGTTCCGTGTTGTATGAAATCGCGTTATAGGAATTCGTTTTGTACGAAATAAAACTTGTATAACGCGAATGTTTTTAGGGTAAATTATTAGTGACAAATATCATTTATTTTATTTTATAACGCTTTATACGATAATTCGCGTTGTATAAATAAATTTGTCGCAATTTTTTTATCGCGTTGTAAAAACTCGCGTTATAGGAGAGTCTACTGTAGTAATACAAATGATAACCATTCTCTAATAACATTCATCATTCGTATTTCTTTTGTCCTAATAAAACAACAAAACCAAATTTTGATATAAATCAATATATATTTGTTATTGAAGAATATATATTAATAAAATGAACAATATTTATATTAATAAGCTAGCGGTGTATCTTGAAGTTACTCAGACCCTATAGATTGGATTTATTAGTAAAACAAGAGATATTGCTATCCACTGCAGCAATACTACTGATGTCAAAGACAATCGAAACTTCTATAATATATAAGAGCGCCTCAGTCAGGAAAAAGATCAAAACTTGGGGCTCAATTACTGGAATACGATAAAATATTGTTCACGTAGTTGAGCTTTGAACTCTTTTCTCACCAACATCCTTTTTTTTACCTCTCTAGAGATTACTAGTAACTTATTACTTTTGGATATATCCTGGGTCATATGTGAAATATTTCTATTGGTTTGTTTAACTTTGGAAATATATATTAAAGAAAAAGGAAAATTATTGAAGCGTTGCATTACTATTCTACCTGATATTTCTCTAAATCAGATAGCTTTTTATTTTGAAACTCTCTTTTCTGTTTATCAACATTATTTGGTTCATGAATCTTCTAAAAATTATAAAAATTGTTTTTTTATGAGAGGTATTTGAGATTGTAGACCTAGTATTTTATTAACCATATTTAGAATATAAAAGCGCTTGTTTTTCATCAAAATAGCGATTAAAATAAGTTTTTAAATTAGACAATAGATATAAAATACAAGAATATAGGGTATTTAAATATAAGAGTTGATTTTGTGGCCAATGCCACATTCTTGTCCAATTAATTGCAACTATGTTAAATAACGATTACAAAAAAATAAAATAAAAATAGTTATTATGAAAAAGGCATCTCCTTATTGTGCAACTGAATGCTGGTAAGGAGATGCCTTTTTCATAATTTATGAACCTTATTCCATTAAAATATCACATTTGTACTATTTTTTCACGAAATTCGTTATGTTTTTTATTCTCTCACTCAGAGACCAACCGGTTTTGTGAATCTTATGTATATATACAGTGTGATTGAATCCATATATAGAACATCTATATATGCAATATCCATATTAAATAACTATTCGTCAACGCTTGAAGAAGGTGTGCTTGCGAAAAAAAGGCAGTGGGCGAATGGTATGGTTTTTATTATAATATTTATAAAAGTAAATTAACTATAGTCTTTTATTGTTAGTACATCATATGCCTAAATGTGTAGATATCAGCTAGACTTTTGAACTCGCAAGATACCAAAGCTACGTTTAGTTATTGGATAAGCAGAAATAAGGGACGAATAAAGCAGTAAAAAAGTTCTCAATGCGGGATTCGACCCGGGCCGTGGTGGTCGGATATAGACGGGGTGTGCCAGCCCTCCAGCGTTCCCCACAGAACGGCTATTCCTAGAAGTCTGGTATTCCAAAAAACGAAAAGTTTCCTAAACAAGTAGACACGTGTAATGATGCAGTACAAGAGCCTCTATACGGGAATAGAACAGAAATAAAATAAAAGAAACAAGTAGGACTGATGGAATTCAGTTTTTTACAACCATAAAATATCAAAAACAAAGCATCATCTATTGACAGTCTCTTCAATCTAGCTGACTGAGATCAGTGACATAACACTAGCTTTGGAAAACTCGGGAGACCGTCCTGGGTACTTTGGTCTCGAAATATGGCCTTAGTTCAACTTTAGCAATTACAAGATGCGAGAGATCCGTTTGATTACTGAAACCCACGGGTGAGGTTGAGCTTGAACAAATATCAAAGAAAATAGAAGAGAAAAGGGTGCATTCCACTCTTCAAAAACTTATCAGTCATATAAATAGTATGTTACTAGTAGCAAGAGAGAGAATTTGAGATTCACTACTTATATTACATGGTTCATATACTTTTCCGTTTATTGAATATACACGAGATAACTGAGGGTGAACAAAATTGCCTCAATCACCTCAAAAAAAAAAAGATAACCGGTGAATTTAAGACTTTCCACTTCCTTAAATTTTATCCATGAGTGTAAATTGGAGATAATTAACAGCAGAAGTATTATATAAAGTTAAATAAATATAAATTAACATAAAGAGAGACCAACTGAAAACTTCTAAAGTGATCACTTTTGTTAAACCAAAAAATCTTTAAAAAACACAATCGCCAATGGAAAACAACCTTTAGTCGGTCTTCCATAGAAGACTCTACATAACCTATAGAAATTTTTCTTTCAGCGTAATAACACTTTCTATTAAATTATTGAAATATATATTATCGTTATAGTTCTCAAGCTCTACCTTCCCCTTATGCATTAATCTACATGAATATTTTTGTATACACTCATAGACAAAACTTTAAAATGTTCTAACTTTTAGAATGTATATCGTATTACAGACAATAACACTTAATACACTGTTTCTTTTATTGAAGACACACGAGATAACCTCTTGTGAACAAATTTGCTTCTATCTACTTCCAAAAAAAAAAAAAAAGATAACTGGCGATATTAAAGATTTTCCACTTCCTTAAATTTTGTCCATGAGTGTAAATTGGGGCTAATCAACACCAGCAGTATCATGACTTGAAAACGATTACTGATGGATAAAAGTGTTGTGTAGTAAAATTGGATCAAGAAAACTCCTCAACTTGAAAGCTTAAGTCTTAATACTTTAATGATCTCATTAATATACGCATTTTAGATTCAGAATTCCTTGAATATTTAAATTCTTATTACAACAAAATTCTCTGGTTGAGATTTATCATTTTGAAAATAGAGCAAAAGCATCAATAAATTGATCTTTATTTTTATGTATTTATTATTTTTTAATTATCCTTAGTAGAAGTGGTACAGGCCATGATAATCATGGTGGGTAGTTAGCGACTACTTTTACTGTAAGCGCACCACATGTCTACACTTGTGAAAAGCAGTTCGACTTTACACTTACAAAGTGTACTTACTTGCACTCGCTGGTGGATTGATCTTTATAATATGATACATTAGCGCTCCATCTGCTAGGAGAATTCGAAACTATAGATCTTTAATTAAAAGACATATATTGCATCAAAATATAATTTATTTACCAATGTTTCAGTTGGTTGAACTCCAAACTTTTTCAAGGTAATATAACATATTAATGTGTGTCAACAACAAACTCAGCGACACATAAATTAACTTTAATATGTTATACTACCTTGAAAAAGGTTGGCGTTCAGTCAAATGAAATATTGATAAATAAATTATATTTTGATCCAATTTATGACTTTTTAATTTAAGACATATCCATTATGGTAAATAGATTTTTTTTTAATTAGAGCACAATCCATATTTAAATATTAAAATAATAACAGACAAACATATTGTATATTGGATCAAAGAAAAAAAAAGAAATTATTGACCAATACTTCATTCAGCTAAACACCACCATTTGTCAAAATAATTCAAAACCATACCATTTTATTAATAAAGAACCTGAACGATTATATAATAAAAAACGAATATATTATATATATATTATATATTCTAAAATGCAATTATTTTATTTTTGAAAAAACATATATTTTATTTTCATTCATTGACTGTTCTACATTTTTTGGCCATAAATTCATACCATACCGACTTTAATTATTGTTGTAAATATGTATAGTTGAACCTGCCTATTTTTTGAAATCACGATTATAGAATTCATTCTATAAATTCTATATTGCTGTGATAAATAATTTTTATGTGTAAATTTACTTCAAGTAATTCAAAATAAAAACTACTTGATGGGTAAATAATTATCTTTATATGTTCACGACTGCACCTTCAATTCTCTATCTTTTTCAACAACAAAACAAAAATAATCATAACATGTATATATGACATATCCTAATTTAAATAAATGTCAAAAATAGAGAGTTTTCTAAAGGTATATGTCAGAAATTTGACAAGAACGAATTCAAACAGAACGAAACTAAGGATCTAAAAATAAAGGTGTTTCTAACTAAAGTATATTACCATGCAGGGGCGAGAACAGGGCTATGTTTTATTAACCTACGGCAGGGAAGCAAATAAATTTGGAGAAGTGGAAAGTTGTAGAAGGTGTCGAAAACTTTAAACAACGTTGAAGTGTGCGTGGTGCACGCCAGCTTGCTTGGCTGGCCTGCAATTCTCTCAGACCGGTTCATAGGCCATTCTAACTTAACCTGATAAACCTTAGGAATATAGTTATTCAAATTTAAGATACTTCGGCCAATAAACCTTTTATTTATATATTGCTTATTGTACATATTGCAAGACACGTCTTTCTTTTGTACACAGTTCTTTTTTATCCTTTTTTTTCTATCTTTCTCATTGTTAATTTCATTTGACTATTTTATTCACGGCGTAAAGGTATCTATTATCTATAAGAATTTATCTCAACCTGATAAAAACCTTAGTAATATTTTTATTCAAATTAAAGATACTTCGTCCAGTAAACCTTTTATTTATATATTGTTTATTATACGTATTGCCAGATATTTATTTCTTTTGTACACAGTTCTTTTTTCTCGTTTTTTCTCTCTTTCTCATTGTTAACATCGTATGACTATTCTATTCACGGCCATAATTATTGTATATATATATGTATACACAAATGTAAAGGCATACATGTATGACAGCGCAAATTTCCTTAGAGAAACATAGCGCTATAAATTAAAATAAAATTATATCTTTGTAAGTTAAATATTTGTTTTTTGACTCGTGCTTTAGATGTTGTACAAAATTTGAAATATCGCGTGAGAACGCCCTTGCAGCCTTAGAATAATTTTTAACGCTTTGCCAAATGTTTTAATTTTGTTCGCTTCTGACGATGACTCAAAAATTTTGTCGAAAATTCAAATTTTTTATTGTGTTTTTTGGAGATGTTGATATCTTGTGTCCGGATAGCATTGGTGGTAGATCTCAAGAGGTCAAACCATTCAGCTGCCTGGATGTTAATAAACAAATAATGCCCTTTATGGTTTTATCCGGACACAAAATATCAACATCTCCAAAAAACACAATAAAAAATTTGAATTTTGGTCCAAAAAATATGGATTTCCTTATGTGAAAAAACAAACCTCCATCGTCAATTTGTCATCCTTCCCAATTTCCCAATCCCAAGAAGAACTTTTAAACCAAGGTCTGAAATTCCGCATGCCAAGACATGCTGATCCATATGTCACCACCTCCGGCATTGAAGTAGCAATGACGTCGTTCAATAATTCACAGAAAAACTTAATACGAAACCTGGTTTCCTCAAAGATAACTATCCAAAAACGCCCTTATGCTGCAACTACCCGTAAATACGCAACTGCCATCAAAGAATTGAAAGTCAACCATAACATAGTCATCAGTAAAGCTGACAAAGGTTCTAATGTGGTTATATTAAACAAAGTCGACTATAGAAAGAAGATTCTCGACATCGTTGAGGATAGAGACACCTTTGTACCTATCACGGCTCCAGACAACCTTCAATCCATCAAGAATTTCAAAAAAACACTTACCTCTCTCAAGAAGAATAAGATGATCACCGAAGACCAATTTAAGACCTTCAATTCAAACAGCGACACCATACCATATATCTATGGACTTCCTAAGATCCACAAGCCTTCAGTCCCACTACGTCACATTATTGCTTATCACTTGTCCCCCGCCATACAGCTCTCTAGACATCTGTCCTCCCGCCTTTCGCCCTTGATGCGATCCTCTAACCCCCATTCAATTAATAGCACCCCAGCCTTTATTCAAGAAATAAGAGCATTGAAACCACAACAAGATTTCATTATGTGCTCCTATGACGTCACCTCCATGTTTCTCTCTCTCCCACACAACTTAATTATAGAAAACCTCCGTTCTTTGCTTTCTTCGCACAGCATCCCGAACCCTGAAATAGAAGGAATCATTTTAATGTTTGAATTATGCTTGGCAACATCTAACTTCAGCTTCGAAGATCAGTTTTTTAAACAAATCTGTGGATCTCCTATGGGTAGCCGTTTATCCAACATTGCGGCAGAGCTCGTCATGAGCGCCATTGACAGCTGGATTTTGGAACAGAAACATCTCCGAATAGAAGTTTGGAAAAGGTACCTGGACGACATTTTTTGCATATGTCACAAGGATGACGTCCTATTGGTGTTGGAAACCCTAAACTCTTACCATACACGCCTCACTTTCACAATAGAACATGAGTCCCACAAAGTTTTGCCATATTTGGACTTTCTTTTTATCAAAACTGATGAATCATACCACACAACAGTTTATTACAAAAAATCCATAAAACCATCCTATCTCCTTTTTGATTCATATAACCCAATAGGCCACAAACTCACAGTCGTCAGAACACTCACGTAAAGAATACATACACACTGCTCCACCCCAGCCTTCAAAAAATTAGAAAAGACAACCATCATCAGTAATCTAACAGCAAGTGGCTATCCACTTCCCTTCATACTTAGACATAGTTTCAACCCTTCCAAACACACTCAGCCCGTAGTAAACCGTAACACCTGTATTATACCTTATTCCTTTGAAAATCAATCAATAGCCCTCTCCCTCAAGAAATTTGGTTTAAGAACCTTTTTTACCAACCACCTCTCAATAGGCCAAATACTCCGGAACCCCATCACCAAATCTAATATTAAGAAACGTCCCGACCAGCAACCATATGCCATTTACTCCATAGGTTGCCAAGATTGCAACGCTAAATATGTGGGTGAGACTGGCCGTTTCATTTACAACAGAATTTCCGAGCACAACAGAAATATAATAAATAAAGATCCCAAATCTTTGATCTTTCAGCATACCTCTAAAACCGGCCATGCCTTTAACCTTTCCGACCCAACCTGTCATTACCACAACATCAAATCCAAATATCAAAGATTATTAATAGAATCCTTCGTTTCTCAAGATTTAAACAGTATCAACAGGCGTATAGAACTACCATCTCAGTACCACCCATTCAAAAAACAGCCCCGCCATTAGAATAAAAGGACCAATTGACTATAAAAGAAAAGAAAACAAACTGAGCTTTGGACAGAGATGAAACAACAGCAGCCTGGCCACGAGAAAACGTGAACTCGTGAAATGTGTTTATATTTATTTTATTTTATATTTTATTCTCTATCTTCGTTGGTGTATATAAATAATAATTTACATTTATATATATATATTCTTTCTCTCAATTTACAGCTTGGCCTGTTGAAGGATCGATAAGATCCGAAAGCTAGCATATTAAAAAAAAATTTATGTATAAAGAGACGCATTGCTATCGTTTGTTTTTATTTAATAATTTATAGCAATTCTTTTGTCTATTTATATGTAATAATCATAAAATAAATATCTTAATATCATTTTAACAAATAAATGTACTGGAAATGTGTTTATTTTCAATAATGATATCAAATATTATCTTTACAGACCTTACAACAATGATAATATTTGATTATATTATTGAAAAGAAACACATTGTCAGTAAATATATTTGTTACAAATTATATCGATAGATTGCAATTGAATTTATAAATTTAATATACAGTTAAACCTGTCTATAGCGCCCCCTCTTGGGATTCACTAAAATTGGGTGCTATAGAAAGGGAGTGCTATAGACAGGTCACTTTTTATGTAAAATGTTTACATTTTAATGTTTAAAATCAGGCGCTATAGAGAAGAAGGCACTATTTAGAGAGGGCGCTATAGACAGGAATAACTGTATTAATATTGCTAAATATATATATTATTGATCCATTCTTTAAGAATTACTAACTATTATTGATACGTATGTTTCGTTTTGTAATAAAACAACTTTCTACTGCCCTTTGCAATGATAAAATAATGGAAGTGTCTGACTCATTACTGGCAAACCTTCCCAGCGATTTCACTGACTATCCAAGCCC
Source organism: Cordylochernes scorpioides (assembly GCA_030710605.1). Lineage (NCBI taxonomy): Eukaryota > Metazoa > Arthropoda > Arachnida > Pseudoscorpiones > Chernetidae > Cordylochernes > Cordylochernes scorpioides. The sequence goes on from CP092871.1 coordinate 22,021,463, forward strand.
TACCATTAATTTATAATTGTAGTAAGGACAGTAGAAAAAGTGCTTTATATAAAAAGGAAACAAACCCATCAAAAATAGTTTAAATTTCTTATAAAACATAGCACGCTAATGTAGAATATATGATTAATTCTGTATTAGTATATCTTATTAGCATTATGTTCTGGCTTGCTAAAATAAATCGGAATTGAAAACCTTTATTTACATTTATATAATTTCCTAACCTTAAAACGAAAATATAAACATTAGGAAAATTACCTTTATCTTCAATCATTATAACAAGATACTGATTGGAAGAAATTCCTATATTAGATTTTTAAAAAAGTCCAAATTTGTTATAATTTAAGATATTATTCATTTCATTTTGAAGTAATAACATATTTAACCCAAAAAAGGAAAGCATATGTTTTTAATTATATGAGCAGGGAGTCGTGTTGTGTATATGTTCATCTTTATATAAATAAGAATTCTTATACAATTTTAAACCTCTATAAATTCATATATTTAACAGTATTGTTTTCTTGAATCTTCTTCTTCTTTCTTGTCTCCACTTAATCATATTAGGGTATCAAGCTTTGACAATCATCATGACTGGGTGAAGTAGAATGCGTCTGCCTTTTGTCATTAAGACTGGGAGTAATACTCAGTGGCAGGCCGACTTAGCTCCAAAAGAAATGACCGCCTCTGACATAAGGAACAGACACCATGTGCAGCCGCTCCTAACACGGAGTACAAACTGCTCATCCTGTATCCCTGGATTAGGAGTCCTTACAGAGTACTATCAGCCAGGCCAGCTGAGCCCAGGTTTTTTAGTGAGCTTGTTACTGCTCTCCCTCCTCCTTTTTCATCCGGGCTTGAAAACGTCAAAGGCGGAGTTGTTTTCATGAATATATTACAAGATCAAATAATAATCTTTCAATACGAGGCAAAACAGATATAAACTATCCATCAGAACCGTAAATATATATAGAATGAAATTTCTCTCTCAACGATATTTATTTTTTTCAAATAAAATGTGTTTTTTCTATATAAAGAGACTAATGAGGAGATATATTAGAAAGGGTTGACTTATCAATAGTGAACCTTCCCAGCGATTCAGCCAATTTAAACCAGCAGATTGCTACAGCTATATATTAAAAACAAAGAAGGCCCATCCTGACCTCACACACGAGCATTTTTAGATGGCAGAGCGCCATCTAGTGGAACAAAAATCAACTAAACGTTGATTTAACTTGTTCCATGATATTTTTGGCTTAAGTAAAGTGCAGGGAGGGGAGAAGTCCGACCACACCTTCGTGCGGTCACTTCTGGACCCTTGGAATATTCGACCAAATTCTGGTTCGTTTCCAAGGTGACTTACGTGGCAACGGCACCCATTTTCCAATGAAGAGATAGTGAACATTGCTGCTGCTGTGATAGAGATGTATGGAGATATCTGAGGCTCTTCTTTGGACACAACAACAACAGAAAATTGACATGGACCCAGAGCAGCACCTTTACAAACCCAAGATAGAGAACGACTGCTGTGATAGAGATGTATGGAGACATCTGAGGCTCTTCTTTGGACACGACAACAACAACATATAAAGTACAATATATTCTGAACTTGAAGACAACACACACAATAAATGATATAATTATACAATAAATAAATATACAAATATTTAATTAAAAAGGCATATATTGGATCAAAATATCATTTATTTTAACAATATTTCAGTTGGCTGAACGTCAACCTTTATCAAGGTATTATAACATTTTAAAGTGTGTTAACAACAAACTCAGCGCCACATAACGTCAATAGAATCAAGTTCAAAAAATAATTCTGCTTATATTCATAGGGGACAATATATATATATTGTGGACTAAATAAGTTTGGTAAATTTTTGTAAATTTTAAATTTTGATAAAGGTTGGCGTTCAGCCAACTGAATTATTGGTAAAATCTATATATATATGTAGTAAACCCAATGTGGAATGTGCTGGGCAGTCGTGGTAGTGGGTGCGTGATGGGATTCCCGCACTGGGACAGCAAAGAGACAGAGGCAGATCTAGATGGTAACTCCAAGAAGGTAGAGGTAGACCACGGACGAAGTCAGTCGGACCACGGGCGTCACGGATGCCGTACATCGCGGATAGGGGTGAGTGAAAGATCCGACCGTATAACGGCGTCGCTCTGAAACAACTACCACCTATCTATCTATCTATCTAACTGACGAAACTTTCTAACGACCCCTATATATAGCAACCCTCAACCGTCTACCCTGGCCTTGACTCTCATTGGCTGCTGGTCAAGCTGTTTGTTTGCTCAGGCGTAACGGCGCGCCTCGGTGTCTAGCCTTTCATCTTAGGTTTTGGTTTCGATAGATTGGTTTTGGTTGCTATAGTCTGACCTTGGCCGGCCACCTGGGCGGATGTGACTCAATATCATAACACCTGTTCGTTTGATCTATGGCGTCGTTTGGTCTACCTCCCTCTTTGCTTTATTGTGATATCCATCTTACAAAGTTGATACATAGTTTTATATAGGGATGGGATTACAATAAATATTAGAAGATTGTGAACTGTCTCACACAAAAATATACAAACAATAAATTTCTTAAATATCTTTAATATCCTTAGAGTTATTTACAGATTTGTAGCTTTAACTCGCAAGCAGCGCCACCATTGAGACCGAGATAGGCTTAAGTTTTGGTCCACACCTGATGACCTTGGGTCTTTCAGGGCTAATATATTAAGTAAAACTAATTCAAATATTAGTGCTTTAGTGCTATCTCCTTGAGGTTACCGATTTAAAAGTTTAAATAATTATATATATATATTTAATTATATATATTTAAATACTATATTATATACCGTATATATATATACGGTATATATATATACCGATTTAAAAGTTTATTTTCTAATTTTAGATTGTATAAGAAACATATTTTATTTTAAGTATTGTACTTTATTTTAAAAGTTTAAATAATTGTGCAAGACGATATATATGATATAGAAAATTCAAAAGAAATAATGAGTATCGTTTAAATATAAAATTCGAATAAAAATAAATGCGATACTGAAAATTAAATTTCTATTCAATGAATTAAATTTAAAAAGTTTAAATAATTGTGCAAAACGATATATATGATATATAAAAATCAAAAGAAATAATGAGTATCGTTTAAATATAAAATTCGCATAGATATAAATGCGATAATCGTTTAACATAATTTGAGTATTTTTCAAGGGACCGGGAAAATATGTTCACTAGATAAAACGATGATTTGGTAATGTAGAAAATTATGAAAGACAAAATTCAGGATGACACGGCACACAGGGACCGGGAAAAAATGTTCACTTTATCGAGAGATTCAAATTTACGAGTTTCAAATTATCAAAATATATCTTTTTTTTATAAGTTTATAGAGAATTGTTTTAACAAATGTTCGTTAGACAAACCTTTACTGGGAACCTCGGGCGAAGCCGGGTACGTCCGCTAGTAAATTATATTTTGATCCAATATATGCCTTTTTAATTAAATATTCATTTATGGATTTATTTATATTCAAAAATATACAAATATATACAATAAATATATGATACAAGATTTTTATATTGTTAATATAATTTTGTGTGGGATTTTCAATAAAGCAATATTTATAATAAATATGTTTCTAGTAAATCTGCTATCTATATATATTAACTCGAACCTTTCTCTCCAAATAAATAGGAGAATTCCAGCTGGGTTTGACGAGGTAAAAAAGGGGAAAACCCGATAAAACTATTACCACTGATGTAAGCATTATTGGTCCGCGTTGGATGACAATTCTTTAAATGAAGAATAACGAGCAAGGCTGAAATAAGACACCCTGGGAAATTGGAGGAAGATTAGATTTGATAGATTAGAGCAGGAAAAAGAATTGTTGAAGGCAAATGAAATATAATGATCTATAGGGTAAACGTTTGAATAGGTTGGGTCACTTGAGAGACTCTTTAGAGCTCTATGTATTATAAACTATCTAGTTTTTATAATGTTGGCTTATCAATATATTGAATGAATTATAATAATACAAAAGGGGAGTTAATGGAAATAGGTTTCTTTTCATTTTATTAAACATAATCTCAAGCTTTCGGTCATCTTCTACAGGAGTACAAAAACGAATATTAATAAACACCGTTTAATACTAACTATATGTATTTAATTGTATGATAATATAAATACTTTAAGATATTAACTAATTATATATAATTATTTATATATATATGTTATATTAAAATATTATTTCATTTGAGAAAATATATTTCATGGATTCAAATATTCTGTTTAAATCTACCACCAGATGTCGGGACTTTCCCTATATAAAACCGATTGTTGTTGTTCCCCGTTGGCCGGCTCAAAACCTTTGTACATTATGTAAATAAGCTTTTCATTTTTTTTTATTCTTACGCCTTAAGCCAGGCAGTACTTTTACCAAATTATGTTATTCATATATATTCCTAAGCAAATAAAGAAATCTCTGATCAAAACCATATTTATTATTATTCTTTCAATATTTATGCCACGACTGCTCAACAAATATCTCTATTCTCAAAATAATCAGCATCAAGTATTAATTCTATATAGCTCTAATAATCAAAATACAACAGAAATCTAATTATTTTATATAATATTCATATAATTAGTTAGTATCTAACGGCGTTTATTATTATTCATTTTAATATTCCTGTAAAAGAGCAGAGAAGCCCGAAAGCTTGAGATTTACATTGATAAAAATGAAAAGACACTCATCTCTTTAGAAAAAGAAAAAAAATCTGTTGTATTAATGTAATTTATATCCAGGAGATTCTCAAATGAAATATATTGAATGAATATATATCTATTTTTCAATTAAAGGTAAACTCTCTGTGAACTTTAAAATTTTACACAAATAAATTTACTGGCAATGCGTTTCTTTTGAATATCATAAAATATTATCTCTACAGACCTTACAGTAAGGTCTGTAGAGATAATATATTTGATGATATTTAAAAGAAACGCATTGCCAGGAAATTTATCTTTGTGAACATTTATATTTCTATATTAAGGTTATTTATTCGCAACGATATTTAAACTTCGGATTACCATAAGTATATTTCTTAAGGACATAAAGCTGTATGGAACGCTTCACAATTTTGCGTGTCATCCTTGCGCAGGGGCCATGCTAATCTTTTCTGTATCGTTCCAATTTTAGTATATGTACCGCCGAACAAGCGTGTACAGGAGATAAAGCTGTAGTCTGATTAAGCACCCTTACACTATGTGTTTTTTTATATTAAATATAGGTCATATAAGAAAATCGATCTAATGCAAGAGTAGTGCTTTCTGGATATTAAATTTGAGAAAAAAACATTTTTGGAAGGTTCAACGCTAATGATCCATGACTTTCAATTTCAACTTCTATAATTGCAATATAAGGATTGTATGAATAAGTTTTATTTATATAAATATGTAACGTAAACTATGTTTCCTCCCGTTATGGAATAATTTTCAATTTTTAGATTTTTCAGTTCAAAATATGTTCAAACTTTGGTTAGCCTGTCCTCTCTCTAAATATCCGAAAAACAGAATCGCTTGCATCATTTTATTCTGAAATTATATCCTTACAGGTAATGATTGGAAATATTCTGTATTTCGATTATTTTTACAATAAAATTCCCGTTTCTTTCTCTCTCCTTAAAATAGACTATATAGACATATACAGGGTGCTTCAAAAAAATGTATACTTTTCGATTTGAAGGCACTGTAACTGGTATTAATTACCTAACAATGCTTGCTGATTCCATATTTCCTGCCATTCGTGCATTATACGGTAATGATGATTTTTATTTTCAACTAGATGGTGCTCCGCCGCACTATCACAGGGACGTACGAGCTTACCTGGATCAAAATTTGTCGGGCCAGTGGATAGGACGCATGGGGCCAATCGAGTTTCCAGCACGCTCTCCAGACCTTACACCACTGGATTTCTTCTTGTGGGGCACAGTAAAAGATGGGGTGTACAAACGTAAACCACGTAACCTAGACATTCTTTGGAATGAGATTCAAGCAGTGTGTAGAGAAATCTCATTGGACGTTTTGATACGATGTACAGAATCTGTGGTGACTCGTACTCAGAATTGTATTGATGCTGCAGGTCACCAATTTGAACAGTATTAACATTTGTTATTTATGTTTCATTTATATTGGACTTTCAGTTTTCTATTTTCCTGAAATTTAACTTTGTAGAACGGTAAATAAATTTTCTATGGAAGTTCAAAGTGTGTATACATTTTTTGAGGCACCCTGTATATAACTATGACGTTACTCTGAATCCACTTGGGGGTTACATGGGATACATTTTTTTTTTCTACGGAAACTGTTTTTATATTAAAACCAAGGAATGCAAATGAAAGTTTCTTATAAATACTTCTCTTTTGGTATGCCAAAAAAAGATGAAATAATATTTCCAACGTCACCTTTGGATTTGAAATTTTAATTAGCAAGGAAATTGTGACAATTGACAATTAAAACATTTTTTATTGTCATCTCGACAATATTACAAATTATTCGAAGAGAAGAATTTAAGAAAGAATAAAAATATATACAGAATTGAAATATATAATACATATTTATAACATGATGGAGGATGAAGGAAGGCATCCCCTGCGCACGAGGGTACAAGGAAATTGTGGCAAAATAGATTTAACAAATCAATATCATTGAGATCTGCATTCTTAAAGAATGATTAATTTGAGATCTATTCGTAATTCGATATGTAAACTTTATAAAGTGAATGTATCCTTTTGAAATAAAACCCTCTTGTCGTTTAATATATACATTTAAACTTCACTAAAAAGAGAGTTTATAGATATTTCTATTTTGAGATAAATATAACTTATAAATAAAATTGAATAATTAAACGAAAAAAATGTTGAAGGAAGACGAGTTTCTTTTATTGATGCATAGGTGCAAGCTTTCGGGTAAAAGATTTGCATCAATAAAAGAAACTCGTCTTCCTTCACCATGTTTTTTTCGTTTAATTTCAAATCAGGAAGAATTCTTTATCTAAATTGAATAATTGTTCGAATAAGAAATAACCGGAGAGAGTCTACCTTCAAATGAAAGTTTTACAACACTCCTCACCTTTCTCAACTGTAATATATTCCTAACAATTCCTTAAGATTTAAATAAGTTCTCACTACACAGAGAGTGAGACTCCAGTAGTGTAATTACTCCGCCAACTTCTTTAATGTTCCTTTAATGACTGACCCAAACCTACGGTTCAAACTGAATGGGCGGAGAAACCCGCACTTAAGAGTTTTACCAACCTATATATTTGAAAGTGGGAATCCATAACTAGTTTTTTTTTAATCCTAATTTTTAAATTTAAGCAAAATATACTGTACTTTTTGTTTTTATTTAAGCATCTCCACACGATCACCACTCCACGACTCTTCGCATCCCGTTTCAACCCTCTTTTATATACAAACATGGCCACATTCGTCCAATGAGAAGATGTGGAAGATCAGTTCATTTGACAAATACAAGTAAACATAGCAGTAAGCATAACTTAGATGATTATAACTGCTTATGTTTGTCAAATAATTTGACAATTTTACAAGGTTCGTTCATATATATATAGAGAGAGAGAAAATGGCTAAAAAATATAAATTCAAAAAGAGTTAGGAAAAAAGTTTATACACAGTTAAATACTGGACATTTGACCATACCTAACTGAATAAACGAGTCTCGTGACGCACGCGCCAATCTGAAAAAAAAAAAAGAACAAAACAACTTCCTTGTACGATTCGTAATTCTATTTTAAAAATGGCCGTTTTCAAAGAGCAGAGAATCTGTATTAAGTTTGGTTTTAAAATTTCAAAAAAGTGCTACTGAGAAGCATGAATTGACTAAAGAAGGTTTTCACAATGTTCCTTATACATCTTTAAAGAAAATAATAGATATAGGACATTGCGACTGCTGTAATAGATATGCATGGAGACATCTGAGGTTCTTCATTGGACACGATAACAATAACAACGAAAATTATATGTAAATATATTACTAATATAAATTTCTTAGATATTATAATACCATTATATTGTGATTTAACCTTTTTTCTCTTCTTATCTAAACAACAACTGTCTCTCCTTCATCTTCCACGGCCTGGGGAACTTTTTTTGAAAAACCTTGATGGCGTGCAACCCTTGGTACTTTTCCATGGTGCATTGAGGCTCATCTGCTTGCTACATCCATTTTTGTGCTCGAACATCATACACTTTAGTTATTAGCCCGTAAAACAATATTTTCCCTTAACCTAGAGCGATAAAGTTCTTATAGTTGATTATTTGTTGTGAAAATTTTGAAAGAAATGCAACATAAACATGTTTACACTTGTATTTTAAAATTGATTTAATGCACTTACTATCATTATTTTATGCAACAACAATGCGCATTTTATTGGGGATCTATGCCCTACATAGGATTCGTCCAGGTGTATAATTGCTTAAAAAAGACGATTTAATTATTTACAGGTGATCGTTTATTTACATATCCATTTACATACGGCTCTCTTTTCTCATTATTTCTTATCTTGCGTAGCTCTGTAAAACTTGTACAGGGCCATTGCATTTGATTTATTCTTTGTCGTCCTAGACAGCAGAGCTTCTAGAGCAAGAAGATTTGATTCAATTTGATCCAGAATAAGTTTCCATTCACTTCTTAAATTTAGACAGAAAAGCGTGTGGTGCTCCAGTTGTCTTCGTCTTTATTACTTTACAAGAATGAAGACACTGAAAGGAGTCATTGAGGTACAGCTTGCAGCACATTAACGATGTCCAAACAGTCAAAAACGCTTACCTGGTTAGAGTCTCTTGATATTTCAAAAGGATGGGTTTTCTAATATAGTTATATAAAATTAAAATCAACGTTTAATTGATATTTATTCCAAAAATATGCCAATTTGTCATCTATAAAGATAATTTGAGTGGGTTCAGTAGATGCTTTTCATTCATTAAATTATCTGGAACTAATGAAGAATTTTGTAGTTCTTTCATAGATAAGGCAGCAAGCTCCAATACAATTATTTAGGGCAGTAATAGGTTTGACAATTCTATCGATCCAGACGTTCGATGTTATCGACCGGAGAATATCGACGCTAATGCGGCCAAGAAGGCCTTGTGTGTATGGATGGAAGGAGGTAGTTGAAGACTAAACCATTCTCTGTCTGTACAGTACAGACCATTGGAAACTCCATCCCTTATTTTGTAATTAAAAGCTCGCGGCAAGCACAGGGATTCCTGGAAGCGGTCGAGTGTCGCGTGACGTGCGTGACCGGTGGAACATTTGATAAGAGCGGCGGAGGCGGGACAGCCACACCCCCTCCCGCCCCCTGTTTGGACACGCAAGCTCGGCGCCACAAAAAAAAAATTCTCACCAATTAAAACTGACATGGTCCCTCTAACCTTGACAAGATTGTGGATCGATTCGTCCAGGTGGGAAACACAAGCTTTGAACTTGTTAAATGGGCGTCGCTCATCTATAGTATCCCTGGACACACGGAAACCTACTTACAGTAGCGGATTTTACGGATGGTTCCTTAAATGACTTCCGTATTTAGACTCTTTCTTATTTAACACATACAATTCTCTTTAATAAGACATACTCTTTTTACCAAAGTAAAAGCTATTTATATCTAAAACTAACGTGAAAGATATATTTAAAAAAGACTATTCAAGACAATTTGTCTCCTATATCAGGGGTCGGAAACCTTTTGAGTCGGAAGAGTCAAGAATTACAATTTACAAAATTTCAAAGTTTTTAAAGAACCACAAAAATGTTCTTTGCCACAATAAATAGTGCTCACATAAATAGAAACTTTATTTATGCAAGTACTATACGCAACTTTACATCGAAAGAGTTGCATGTGGCTGGGGGGCCGTAGGTTCCTGATATTTGTCCTAGATGGATTTGTAAAATAAATCTAAGGAAAGCTAAAAAAATAATGAAATAAATTTTGAAATGTGAATACTAGTATTCACATATGATACATGCATACATAATTCTTTAATAAGACCTTACATCTAAAGCAATAGATCGTAGATCGCAAAATGCGTGGTGTCGCTGAAGACCCGCTGGCGATTCTCCACCAAACTCTTCAGCGCTGGTAGAGGTACCATGTTCTTTGTAAATAGTAGGTTGCATATATATAATTGTCTTTTTCAAATAGTGAAAACTGTGCACTTTGCATGTATTGACAAGATATCAATAAAATTATTTTTATTGTCTATTGTTTAATACAAATGTAGAACGACATTTGAAATTTGATTTTGTATTATAAAATACAAAAGTAGGTATACAGTTTAACAGAAAACTCTAGATATCGTTAAAAATGAAAAAGACAACTTGAGAAGAGACGCAGTTGCTACATCTCTCCAACATGAAGGTGTATAGAAGATTAGGTATTTACATTTTGATAGTTTTTACGATAGTTGTCTATTTTCCCTTCTTTTTTAGACTCCGGAATAAGTCAATGTAAGACCAAATGTTTTTAAAAATATTCTTTTGTGATATGCTTTATAGGTACTCTATAGACACTTTTCGAAACTACTATAGACGCGAATGATTATTTTAAAATTTAAACAATTTTTACTGCATTTACTGAAATTGAAAAATATATAGACTTCCTCATTTTCTTGAAGAAAATAAAATATACTTCGGCCAGTAAATCTTTTTTTTTACCTCAATGTTTCGACAAAAATATTTTGTCCTCGTCAGGAGCAAACAAAAATTAAAATATTTGGCAAGGGGTTTAAAATTATTCTATATAGAAAAACTATTCTCCTGACGAGGACAAAAGATTTCTGTCGAAACGTTGAGGTAAAAAAAAAAGATTTGTTGGCCGAAGTATCTTTATTTTCAAGAAATATGAATGCCGGCCAGGCAGCCTCTATCTTTACGATTCCTCATTTTTGGTATGATACCAATTGCCCAAAAATCAAAAACCTAATTCACTCTAAGAAAGCCATTGTATATTTTAATATTAATCAACATTTGCTTTAAAGGATTTATTTACATACGTTTTTTATCCCTAGTACACGTGATACAGGCCATGATAATCATGGTAGGTAGAAGTTGACAACTGCTTTTACTGTAGGTGCATTACATGTCTACAAATTTGAAAAGCAGTTCGACTTTTGCACTTACAAATTTGCCAGAGTCCACGTTTGGTTACTTGTACTCGCTGTTGTTGTTGGACCTTTTGCAAGAATCAGGGGTCATTAAAGCATTTTTCTAATCAGAAAAAAGTGTCCAATACGGGATTAGATCTTGGGTTGTAGCGGTCGAAAATCAACGGGTTAGACAACACTTCCATCGATCCCCTAACATAAGAAAAACCTGTGTAAACATGTACTTCAAAACATAAAAATATGAATATCTTTAAAGTTAAAGCAATCAATATATGCACGAAAAACTTATAAATAAACAAGTAGTTCTAGCTAAAAATTACTTTAAAATTTCTTTATTATATGTCTTCCGAAAAAGCAAGTATTACTAGAAGGTTTGCGTGTTTAAATGAGAAAAAAAACTCATTATGAAATCTTCATCATTTTTTAACTACTTCAGAAAAGTATGAATATATAATACTGACATTTATTAACATATAAAATGCAATGGATCAATTTTGTTCTGAAACCTGAATATTCCATGGATTTATAAAAATAATTAAAACGACAAGAATTTTTCATTTCCAAATATTTCTTATAAATTAAACATTTCTAAATTGATTTCAGAATTGACAGATTTTGACAAATGAATTTTTAAATCCTTGACGGCGAATTGTTTGTGAAAAATATTAGTCGGGAAGAAAAAAAAAGGAAATTTTACCAATTGTGGATTGTATTACATATGTACAAAGTTTAAATTTATAAATAAAATTCCTGTTTCTCTTTTAAAAATGGCGTCTAATATTTCTTTTTGCTTTGATTAAAAATGCAATAGTTAAATATATCGTTTTAAAAATAGAGCAATTCATTAATAAATATTTAATTCAAAGGCATATATTGGATCAAAATATTATTTATTTTACCAAATATTTCAATTGGCTGATGGTCAACCTTTTTTAAGGTATTATAACATATTAATTAAATTATGAAAAAGGCATCTCCTTATCGTGCAACTGAAAGTTTCCGATGGTTTTCGCCATCCATCGGAATAAATATCAACTATTCTCGTTGAATTTTAATTATTATTTATAATATCATAATCAAAAATCAGCGAGAATAGTTGATATTTATTCCGATAGATGGCGCAAGCCATCAGAAGCTTTCGGTTGAACGATAAAGAGATGCCTTTTTCATAATTTAGGCACCTTATCCCAGTACAATATCACATTTGTACTATTTTTCATACTAAAAAAGTTATATATATGTTTCTTGAAAGTACATTCTGTTATTTAATAATTAAACACAGGCCACAGTTGATTAGAATATACAGTTTTCATTTTAAATATGCAAAATTTACAAATATATACTATTCTAGTTAAGGTTACTAAAAGTACGTTCTCTTTTATGATAAAGTACAATTTGGATTATAGATTAGAAACAGAAGATAAATAACTCTTAAAATTAAAGATACATAAGTCAATAAATCTTTATATGATCTCTTTAATTTTAAGAAATATGAATGCCGACCAAGGGAACCTCTATCTTCAAGATAAATAACAACAAATCCTAATATATAAGTGATGTTTTGGTAACAGCGTTGTCACAATCATCAGACAAAAGTATTGAATGAGAAAAAATACACTGATATAACGGTGTTTACCTTACAACCCTGAACATTCGGATTTTCCTGGAAAATCTCTTGAAGATTTCTTGAAAAAGCCATGGCCCACCTGTGCTGTGTGAGCAGAAAAGCTTGAATTGACTTGTTCCATATGTAAATACCTGTTTTCTTTCCTCTTTTCGCTCTCCACTTCTCCCATCCATATTTCCATTTTTTTTCTTCTTATTTTTCTATTCTTTCTTATAATCTGTATATATCTACCATATGTATATAATCTTTCTCCATTTTTATTTCCCACTTTCATGGGTTTCTCCGTTTTGTAACCCCAAGGAGAATCCTCTGTAAGACCTGTGTGTCTTAATAAAGGCTTTTGTGTGTGTGTGAATGAAAAAAAAATAGCACAGCACAATCTTATGTTTACACACCACTGATAACAATATTAACTATTTAAAACATGCTGTAATATACTTTCCCATTCTCTTTGCCGACTACGAGGCAAGATCAATGTCTTGCCTAACTACCAGAGATAGAGCTGCAAAGTTCTAGTCCTCTCTTCCTGCCTCCTGACCTCCGCGGACCCAATTCGGCCTAACCTGCCTCTTCCCTGACAGAGATCCTATCCCTAGCCTCTCCAGCCTGGTCATAGTGGTTTTATATATTCCGCTTTACGCGGCCATTGGGACTCAAAAATCATTCTATTTTGGTTAGCAGCCCCGTAAATAAAGTTCTTTCCAATATTTTCCCATTTAGTACTTTTGCCTGAAGATGGTAACAACGCTGTTACCGAAACGTTACACACAATTTATTTATTTGGATTTGGTTAATAAATTTCGATTTTTAAAAGAAACATTCGCGGTTTAATTTTAATTTTCGTTTAACAATCATCAGCCGCGTTATATTGTATTTTAAATGTTACTTTAAATATAAGTTATGAACGGAAAAATACGTCCAGGGTAGCCGAGTGGACAAGGCACCTGCCCGGTAAGCAGAAGGGTGTGGGTTCGATTCCCGCCTCTGGACACTTTTTATTTTTCCGTTCTCCATTACTCTTCATGTTTCACCTTTCCATACCTCATCCTCAAAGCTAGAAATGTCGCTATTTCTCTTTCAAAATAAATTTCGATTTTTAAAAGAAACATTCGCGGTTTAATTTTAATCTTCGTTTTACCTTGTGTTTTTGTTATGTTTTTTATATGATTAAACAGACCAATTTTTTTTGGTTGGAAGATATACACTCATTTCTAAAGAGACAGAAGTAATTTTATTCACACTTGGTTATCTCGTGTGTCTTCAATAAAGGTCACTGTGTATCAAATATCTTTCAGAGTTATTATCTGAATCCCGATATACATGCTAAAAGGTACAACTTCCTTAGGTATTGTCCATGAGTGTATCTTTCAGAGTTATTGTCAGAATCCCGATATACATGCTGAAAGGTACAACTTCCTTATGTTCATCCATGAGTATATATATACGAAGCCTCTATTAGAACAAAGTGGCAAAACAACAAAAAAAAAGAAAGATTAAAATACAACAACACGAGACTTGTCCAAGATACAATAAAAAAACGAACAATGTTGGAGAGAAAGTAGATAGAAATAGAGCAAATATAATCAACAAAAAAGTATTTGCTTACTAAAAAACTATCTCTTGGGTTAAAAAATTTTATAATTATTTCCCATCGCGAGCTTTTATACTCTTTGAGAAAATATTTATTTATATCACAAAATACACACAAAAGCCTTTATTAAGACACACTGGGCTTATAGAGGATTCTCCCTAAGATTACAAGAGAGATAGGCCTGTGAAAGTGGGGAATATACAGAAGAAGAAAAAGAAAGATTATGTAAGTATGATATATACATACACATACATATATACAACATAACAACAAAAGCCCCATTAAGACCCAAAGTCTTACAAAAGACTCGACTGCAGGATCCAAGAAGCAAAGTAAGAAAGAGATAAAGAAGTGAACAACAAAATTAAAATAATAATAATAATATATATATATATACACATATACATATATTCACTCAATTCAAAGTAACAGTAACGATGCCTTTTTATTCACTGCCTTGTAAAACCCACATAGATCCAGTGAAAACTTTCTATCTGTTATGTTATTTATTTCAAATTGTTATATCTTCATATATATATTGTGGCTCATTCTTTGTCATCACTAGTAAAGTTTTTACTAAGGTGATGCAATAGTCCATCGTTCTGATGCTAATTTCAAGGGAGATGTGTCTCTTTTGATACATATATATGTAGCAATAACACACCATCTATATAATACAAATGAAAACACTAAAACGCGAATGTTTCTTTTCACAAATAAATCAACTTCTACCATCCTTACTGCGATGAAAAAATATTAGGAGGGCTTGTCTGATCAGTCGTGAACCCTCCTAGCGGTTTCCCCAATTTTTTTAATCTGCCAGACCGCTTCTTTAGAGTTCAAATACTGTATTGGATAATTCTACTTTTATATGCAACACTGAAGGATGGAATCTTAGAAATTGATATATTTATGACAAAAATCAGTATCTAAATATCTTTCAGAGTTATTGTCTGAATCCCGTTATACATGCTGAAATTTACGAATTTCTTAAGTTTTGAATATAAGTGGATATCAAAGACATGATGAATAGCTAAAAGGATAGCCGATAGGTCTTTGAAATGAAACTGTAAAAGAGCCATTCAGCCTGAAAGCTTTCATTTTTAAATTGAAAAGAAACTCTTTATAAAAATGTCTATGGTATTTGAATCTTTTCACAATTTTATCATAAATATATATTATTTACACCTATAGATGACACATGTGTAATAAAAGATTTGTAAAACGACATTTTAAAATTAACCCGCATGTGTTTCTTTTGAACGAAAAATCAAAATTTTATTCCAAGGAGAAATAACAATTATTTCTAACCTTAGGGATAAGGTATGAAAGGATGAATTGTGAAGAGTAATGATAAACGGAAAAATAAAAGTGTCCAGGGATAGGAATCGAACCCACAGTGTTCCGCTTACCGAGCAGATGCCATGTCCACTAGGCTAACCTGGACATATTTTCCCGTTCATAAATGATACATAAAGTAATTTATAATACAATTAATATATACAGTTATCAGCGTCATAATCAATTCTTTCTTAATCAATTCTGTCACCGTTTGCCTTTGTGAATGGAATAAATACCCAAATATGGCCATTTCTCATAACCATCGGTGGTTCAGTGTTAGAATGCTCGCCTGCCACGCGGGCGGCCCGGGTTCGATTCCCGGCCGATGATTTTTTTTTTATAACTTTTAAAACTCATTTATATATTATACAAGAATGACATCCACGGCGCCAATTTTTAATTGTAACGAATAGTATTTGAATAAAAGCATTTAATCGGGTAAAACCCGGGCGTTGCCCGGGTCATTCGGCTAGTATAATATAATGTGGCTTGTGATTGTAAAACGACATTTGAAAATTATCCCGCATGTGTTTCTTTTGAACGAAAAATCAAATTTTTATTTCAAGGATAAATAACAATTATTTTTAACCTTAGGGATGAGGTATGAAAGGATGAATTGTGAAGAGTAATGATAAAATATTTATTAATTTATAGATAGAATATTAATTTTGATTTTTCTCTTGAATTTATTTTTTTTATGTAAATGAGATCGAAATTTCTTTCGATCGTAATAAATTATCATTCTTACGCTTGTCTTTCCTGATTCTTTTTACGTGACATTATTTCGGAATCTTTGAAATTGTACAAATTCGTGACTCAAAAAGAAACATATCATTTAGTTTAAGAGGAGAAATTTGGTAAAATTCAAGTGCTTTATATAAAATTAGGAATCTTCAAAGATGTATCCTCATGTCATGGTTTCTATCAATTTTCTAATGCTTGAACGGTGCGAGTATGTGAGAATTGACAGGCGTTGCTTATATAATGATGGATGAAAGAAAACTTTCAACACATGTTACCATCCACAAAGGGTAAATTTTTAGAATATTTTTTCAGACAAAATATCTCACGTGGTTATCTTTTATTGATTAATCAAGAAATGGAATTTGATATATTCTTGAATAATTAATAATCAACGATCATTTTATATTTATACCAATTTTGAGAATAGAGCAATCCATTAATAAATCTTTAATTAAAAAGGCATATATTGGATCAAAATATCATTTATTTTACCAATATTTCAGTTGGCCGAACGCCAACCTTTATCAAGGTGTTATAACATATTTTTATGTGACGCTGAGTTTGTTGTTGACACATATTAAATATGTTATAACACCTTGATAAAGGTTGGCGTTCAGCCAACTGAAATATTGGTAATATAAATAATATTTTGATCCAATATATGCCTTTTTAATTAAAGATTTATACCGATATATAAGGCAAGCCATCAGTAACTTTTAGTTACACGATAAGATGTTTTTTTTTTCTTTAAATACCTCTTGTCAATAAATGAATCGGAATAACTTTCTTTGGTCAACTTATGAAAAGAAATAATTATATTTAGATGGAATATCTTCACGTCTTTTCATTTTTTTTTTGGCTTTGATAGAAAAGTGCCTCTGCCAACGCTGCAGAGTTTAGTTTAGAATCGCCAGCAGGTCTTCAGCAAGATTTCTTTAGAATAAAGATATCTTATTCAGATACGTTTTTTAAATCTAAAAAATGCTTCTACGGAGGGTGTTTCCTTTCAAATGAAACGATTTTCGAGCGCTCGCGTTTTGCACGTGCAGGCATGCTGCACACGACACTGGTTCCAATAGATCTAGAATCTTCTGGAGAATTCATTTTCATCAGGTATCATGATTTTTGCAACATGGGGGGAGAGAGACTAACGCTCCAAGTCGAACAAACAATTCGGACCCTTTCCAAAGAAGGAAACAGTTATAGCGTCATAGTGAAAAAGCTAAAAGCAGAAGGACTAGATGTTGGCAAAACTACAATATGTAGGGTAGTAAATGGCATCGGAAAGAAAAGGGAAGCTGAATCCAATAGGCAAAAATTTCAAGTCGATCGACCACGTCCGGTGCGGACCCCCGCCACGGTTTCCAAGGTAAAGCGGCTAGCAACTACTGAAAATCCACCATCTCAGCGCCAACTTTCCAGAATGTGTGTAACATCGCTAAAAACGATAAATAACATCATTCACAAAGATTTGGAACTGGATACCCGACGAAAAGGCAAGGTTCACAAGCTCACCCCTTTCCACATGAAAAACCGTGCAACGAATGCCCGGAAGCTCTACGAGGAACACCTGGCCGGTTCCAGATCGGAATATACTGCAACATTGGACGAAGCATGGATGTATGTGACGTATTGCAATGGAATCCGGAAGATCTGTTACATCAAAAGAGGCAATCAGGTCCCGGATAATTGGGTTCACCAATGCTCCGAAACTTTCCCTAAAGGTTTCATGGTTGTCGGGGTAATGACTGGCCGTGGAGTCCTTCCGCTCATAAAGGTTCCATCGAAGGTGAAGGTGAACTCAGAATTCTATATAGAATGCGTTCTGAAACCTGTCATCGAACAACTGAAGGACCTTTACCCAGGGGAAATGGACAAAGTGTTACTTCATCACGACAAAGCCTCTTCCCATACCTCCAACAAAACCCAACAGTTCCTACAAGAAATGAAGGACACCCTAGGCCTAAATTTTATCAGGAACTCTGACATTCCAGTGAAGTCTCCCGACGCCAGCCCACTGGATTTTTACGGGTTCGGTATGTTGAAACAACGGCTCTTCAACCGACGTTCCAAAACTGAGGCCGGACTTTGGAAAGCCGCACAAGAGGAGTGGTCGAATGTTTCGCTCTCCAAAGTCAAGGAAGTGTTCGCAGCTTGGAAAGTCCGATGCAGGGAGATAGCCAAGAAGAAGGGGAAGCACATAGAACACATGAAAAAAATTCACGTTCGAAAAATAAAGTTCTAACGGACGTTTGAAATCGTTTCATTTGAAAGGAAACACCCTCTGTATATGGCCAGAGCATCTTATTTTAATGAAAAAAATAGTTTAAAAAATCATTCTTAATTCGATGTTATTAATTTAAATGAAGATTTGGCTGGAACTATACCAGGTAGAAGCAGAAGATGACAGATGTGTCGGGTAAAGCAGACGAACAAATAGATTCGGTAAATATTGAGGCTGGGATCATCCGTTCATTTCTTTTGGTCTTCTTTTTCTTAGATAGATATTGTGTTTCAGGCCTTGTCATAATATTGAAACCTTTATTGTACAGCTTTATCTTCTATAGGATGTATTTTTTATCGCAAAATATATAATAAATAATAGAAATATATAAATTATTATAATATTCAAACCATTTCATTACCATTTCATTGAAACCATTCAATTTTAATGTACTATAACCATTATTTCTTTATATTAGCACATTAATCTTTAGAATGAATGCAATAGGCATTCAGTAAAAAGATTCGAATTTTAAAACTTTCAATTATCTTTTCCTATTTATTGAATATTATCAAAAATAAACTTTAAAATACAGAACAGAATAGTTAATAAGACAGCAGAAGAACAGACTTTAGAAATGCTCTTGTTTAACTACAAACTGCAAACTACAACTTTATAAGCCATCCTTGCCTTAGGGATATTTTACCAATATGGCATATTCAAATATACCATCCTTTATCTTAGGCAAATATACTATATTACATATATTCCATCTATGTTTATGCAAATGTGCATATGCGTATAAGTCATCATTACCTTATGCAAATAAGCCGTATGTATATAAGCCATACCTACCTTATGCAAATCATTGATTTATGAAAATGCTGCCAAAATACTATATGAATATTATATAATCTAAAATACAATTATTTTATTTTTTAAAAACATATATTTTATTTTCATCCATTGACTGTTTTACATATTTGACCATAGATGCAGAACATACCACTTTAATTATTATTGTTGTAAATATGTATAATTAACCCTACCTTTTCTATTAAAAATCATGAATATAGAATTCATTTTATAAATTTTATATTACTGTGATAAAAATAATTATCTTTACTTTTTACGACTGCACCTCTTTTCAACAACAAAACACAAAAAAATAATTCTAACACAATATGCATATATGCCATCCATACTTTATGCGAATACGCATATGCATATAAGCCATCCTTAATATATGCAAATACGTATGCACGACCTAATGCAAATTATCACCTTATGTAAATAAGTCATATGTTTATAAACCAAACTCTATAGAGTTTTGGCTTGTGCCAGTATAATCATATTCGATAACGGTCGCCTATTTCATCAAAATAGACCTTAGAACTAATCACCATTTATCGACCATCTTTACAAACTAGAGGATTCGTTTAGGTGAAAATGTCACAACACCAGCATTGGAAATCTCAAAACGCCTATTATTTATAATAAAGAAATTCATCTCAAGAAACCTGTAGCATTTTTGCTTGATAAATATCCATATTTAAATAAATTGATATTGATATTTTAAGCATAAACCACTTCCTTTTTGCCTATATAACGGTGGTTTCCCATACATGTAAATTTGAACGTTCTCCCTAAAGAGGATGAGAGGGTAACACGCTCGATTCCCGATATAAGTCAGTGGATGAGAGGGTAACACGCTCGATTCCCGATATAAGTCGGTGGATAAGAGGGTAACACTTTCGATTCCCGATATAAGTCGGTGGATGAGAGGGTAACACGCTTGATTCCCGATATAAGTCGGTGGATGAGAGGGTAACACGCTCGATTCCCGATATAAGTCGGTGGATGAGAGGGTAACACGCTCGATTCCCGATATAAGTCGGTGGATGAGAGGGTAACACGCTCGATTCCCGATATAAGTCGGTGGATGAGAGGGTAACACGCTCGATTCCCGATATAAGTCGGTGGATGAGAGGGTAACACGCTCGATTCCCGATATAAATCGGTGGATGAGAGGGTAACACGCTCGATTCCCGATATAAGTCGGTGGATGAGAGGGTAACACGCTCGATTCCCGATATAAGTCGGTGGATGAGAGGGTAACACGCTCGATTCCCGATATAAGTCAGTGGATGAGAGGGTAACACGCTCGATTCCCGATATAAGTCGGTGGGTGAGAGGGTAACACGCTCGATTCCCGATATAAGTCGGTGGATGAGAGGGTAACACGCTCGATTCCCGACAGTCATGAACCGGGATTGGATCCCGCGTTAAAATTTTTCTAATATGTGAATAACCTTCACATATATTATTCACTGTTTCAATTATCATGAACTAGGTTGCTCTTGCTGAGCGGTACCTATTAATGTGATTTTGAACCAGGTTCTCCCTAGAGAGGATATTTGAATAATTTACATATAATCAAATGATTAGGATTAAACACGTGTCTCCTTCGAAAAGAAGGTTTACTCTACTAGCATTAGAGAACACTTATAGTGAAGTATTCTAGTTCTACTTGGCACCTTCCCAAGGATAAAAACAATCAATGGCTACAAGACACCATCTGGATGACACATCACGAGAAAGAGAGATCGGGAGGATGGAAATGGGGCAACCACAGTGGAAAGTCGCTAAGTGATTCAATGTGTCTGAAAACATAATATTCTGTCTTTGGAGACAATTCCAAACTACAGGGAATTGTCGCCGAAGAAAATGAATGTATATCATTGTAAGTTTTGAAACTATGCAATTCCCATTTCCATTATTTTGAAAATAATATTCATTTTGGGTCAAATATCCTTTACATTTTAATTAAAAACTCATATATATTGGATAAAAATATCATTTATTCTACCAATATTTCAGTTGGCTGAAGGCCAAGCTTTTTCAAAATTATACAACGTATATTGTAAATTTATAAAAATGTTATAATATTTTCATAAAAGTTGGCGTTCAACCAACTGAAATATTGGTAAAATAAATTATATTTTGATCCAATATATGCTTTTAAAATTGAATATCTATTTATGGATTGCTCTATTTTAAAAACGGTATATTTTTTGTTCAATTATTTTGTATATTTGTATATCCGTCAAACTTTATCGGGGAACACGACTGTTTTAACATTTGTATAATCATATGAAGCGATAAGTGAGCTTCTCAAAAATTCATGTTCCCCGATAAAGTTTGAAGGATATACATGCGAAATATTGAAAAAATATATATATATTTAGTTAAAATGATGCAACAGGATTCTGTAGATGAATTTTATTATTGTATTCTGAAGTTTACGAGTATTTCCGCTTTCTGCAGGAGTAAAACGCGAATAATAATAAATAACGGTTGAATCTAACAAAAGGATGAAATGGCCTTAGCTTGAGAATATACTAATGAAATACTAAAATGAAAATAAACTCATCTCTAGAAACCTATTGCATTATTTCAATTTATAGGAGATTACTCAGGAGATTCACATCTATCGTAAATATATATGATTTGAAATGAGCATTTTAAAATCATATTATTATGTATAGTTTAGGATCTTTGTAGAAGATAGCTAAAAGCTTTACAATTTGAGACTGTTGGTATAATATAAAGAATTATTCCTCAGTTTTATAGCCATGTGTAGCCAATATATAAGTTTATAACAGAGATGCATTCGTGAAAAATTAGTATAAAGGTGAAATTTTACTAAGATCAGGTTAATAAATTAATAAAAAAGAAAAATCATCTCCTGAACGTTCAACTAAAAGTTTTTGATGGCTTGCGCCTTCTGTCGGAATAAATATCAGCTATTCGTTAAGTTTCAATTGTTACAGAATTGACCAAATACCCATACTTGATTAATCAAGAGGTTAGCTTTTCTTTATAATAAAGATTGGGTATATGGCTATTTCTGGAATAATTGAGAATCAACGATTGATATTTATTCCGACAAATGGCGCAATCCATCAGCAACTTTTAATTGCACGATCAGATGTTTTTTCTCTTTTACTTAATTTATTCACCTGATCTCCTGAGATAAGAAAGAAGAAGACCTTATATCAGTACAATTTCACTTTTATACAGTTTTTCATAAATATAAATCTGTTATAAATTCATCTATTGGCTACAAATAGCCATCTTCTTCTTTTTTATCTCGACTCAATCATATTAGGGTATCAATTTGAGACCCTTGATCGTGTCTGTTTGACAACCACCATGACTGGATGAAGTAGAATGCGTCTGCCTTTGTCATCAAGACTGGGAGCACTACTCAGTGGCAGGCCGACTTAGCTCCAAAAGAAATGGTTGCCTCTGACACGAGGAACAGACGCCATGTGCAGATGCTCCTAACATGGAGTACAAATGCTGCTCATCCTGTATCCTTGGATCAGGAGCCCATACAGGGTACTATCAGCCGGGCCAACTTAGCCCAGGTTTTTTAGTGAGCTTGTTACTGCTCCTCCTCCTCCTTTTTCATCCGGGCTTGGGACCGGCATAGGCGGGGAGTTTATAAATAGCTATAAAACTGAGTAATATCTCATTATATTTTACCAATAGTCTTTAGCTGTAAATATTTGAGCTATCTCCTTTAAATATCTTAAACTATACGCAAGAGGCAGCTTGAGATGCTCTTTATTTTTCTTGAGAGCTATATTTGTTGTTGTTTGACAGCATGGTGACGTGTGACGCAGCAACAGAGTGGTTTCCGTCCGACCAGTGAGGATGACTCAAGGCGAGTAGAAAGTCACCACGGCGCGCCTCCTCCCAGCTACCCGCTCTATACTGCAGGTGGGTCCCCCTCTCTTAAACTATCTCTACTAGTTGGACAACATTGCTAACTTCGATGAAAATTATAATAATATATTTATAACGCTATTTTTATATGTTAAATACAAATTATTCAATTTTGAAATTATAATTTCTATAATAAAAAACTATGTTAAGACGACCACCTGATGTCGCCGCTTTCCCTATATAAACCTATTGTTGTTGTTTCCCGTTGGCTGGCTCAAATCTTTCTGTAGATATGTAAATACGTATTTTTCTTTACGCCTTAAATCAGGTATTTCCTTCTTAGTTATGTCTATCAGCACAGTTAAAGAAAATTGTGATTAACACTGTTTTGCTATTTTTACCATGACTGCAATATCATAAAATATTTATATACTGCATACTATTACCAAAATGCTTATGTATATTCAAAATAATATGCATCAGCAAGTAATAATTCTATATCTCAAAATATTCTAAAATGAATAGAAATTTATTTATAATATATACACAATATAAGTATACATATCTTTTTGAAAATAGAGCATTCCATAAATAAATATTTAAATAAAAAGGCATTAATTGGATCAAAATATCATTTATTTTACCAATATTTCAGTTGGCTTAACGCCAACCTTCATCGAGGTATTATAACATTTTTGATCCAATATATGCTTTTTTATTTAAATATTTAAATATACATATCTATATTCTAAATTCTGCTGACATATCTATCGTTTTGTCTGTGTACAAAAATCATGAATTATTTTCATATAGTCTCAGACCACGTAGAAATTGTGCATACGCACTCAGTCCAGATCTAAATCTTCAATGGTATAGCTGAAGTATTTATTTTCTCTTTTTATATAGTATTATGCATTGATATTTTTTGACATGAGTAGGAATGCATAAATATCTTTTATTTAGGCCCTCTGCCATACAAAGGATTCCCCTGCGGGATTCAACAGAGTGAGAAATAAAAAGAAGAAAGGTTGGTTATGAAAAGATATGATGGAATATTCATAATACACCTATGTTGTAGACATTATAGAGAAGGAAAGAGGTGTGCTGTTGGTCCGAAGACCTGGAAGTACCACTCAGTGTTACTTTTCTTCTTTTGATCTCCTGACATGGAGCCGGTCCTATGGAGAACAGACAATTGATACATTAGCCGGGTACAGGGTGGCCCTACCAGGAGTTAAACTCGCGACGTCCTGTGTTACCTGTTTACACCCTCCCGCTACTTTGAGGCTGTAGGATAGGATTATTTGACTCAGATAGATCACCCTCTCAAGTACTGACCGGGCCCGACATAGCTTAACTTTGGTGATCGGACGAGAACCGGTGTTTTCAATTTGGAATGACCGTAAACTCTCAAATACATCGAATGTAAACACAATGGGACATGCCGTGAATAATATCAGTCAATTTTGAAAATATCGTAAATATAGAGGCTGCCTGGCCGACATTCATAATTCTTCAAATTAAAGATACTTCGGCCAGTAACGTCGAAGTAAAAATAAGATTTACTGGCCGAAGTATCTTCAATTTGAAGAAGAATGTTTAAAATGTTATTAGAATTTTATATAAATTAATTATATTGGGCCCTGATTTTTGTCCAACCCATCAGGGAACAGGTTAAATCAACGTTTAGTTTATTTATGTTCCACTTGATGGCGCTCTGACATCTGAAAAGCTAATATGAGTGTGGTCAGGATATGCCTTTTTTGATTTTTAATACTAACACCTGACCTTTTATTACTTTATTTTTTTATTGTTTTTTACCTAAATATAAACCACAAGATTCAGATAAACAAAACACACACAACTATTTTATAAATGAAATTTAATAAGAAGTTGAGAGAAAGGACAAAACCCGAAAGTGTTCAACACAAATCATATTTTCAAGACCTAACAGTAAGTTATCTATATAAATTTTAACAGCACACAGTATTTAACTTTAGCAATTTCACCAAATTTCCACAAAATTTGCAAGAAATATTTTCACAAAGAAACAGAATATATACCTCAGTAAATATTCCTCAAAGAATACAATGAAATGACTTTAACCAAAATAATATACATAGATATGAATTCATAAATGGGGTTAAAGCTTTAAAAGATAAAAAGTACCGTATACTAAGTATGTGAAGGTAATGAGCAAAGAAAATGGTGTCTTCCATTCTTAGAACCCAATTGATGCACACACATCCCGGTGGTAGAAATCAAGGCCTTTGTGTTCCCCTTTCTTTTATCCAATTTGCCTTCGTTAGCCTTTGATGCCCTAACGACCCGGTTTCTATTCCTCCTTCCTTCCTTTCTCCCTAAGATTGATCTTTAAATTTGTTGCGTTCTGACAACGCAACCATAGGATTTACCTCACGTTTACCGCATAATTGGCTGCTTCTTTACTTAATAACACATATACTCCGCAAATATTTATATATAATTCTACTCTCCTTAACACTTATATGCATAGTTTTAAAAATAAGACTACAAACTTTCGCATTGAGTTTCATTTTTTGCCTGTAGAAGGGCGGCTCCAGCCCGAAAGCTCGCGCATATCATAATAAAAGAAACTCATTGCGAAAAGTTGTAGTTTTATTTTTAAAATTTGTAGCGCAATATTTTCGTTTACTTCATTCATAGTTTACTTAAATATCATTTATAGGATCCCACAAAATTACGAAAGTGTCTTTTTACACACAAAACAAACTTTTACTATCCTTATTATAATATTTCCAATAGCAGTAAGGACAGTAGAAGTTTGTTTTGTGTGTAAAAAAGACACTTTCGTATATTATATATAGATTTCGCATCTTATGGTATATGGTGCCTTACTGGCCTTGTTCTTATTGTTTGCGGAAGAGCATTGCTCGATGCAAATATTTAAATGTAATTCTACTGTCCTAAAAGCTTATGTCCATAGTTTGCTTGAATACTATTTCTAGGATCCCACAAAAGCACGAAATTTCGTTCATTATATATAGATAGCAGGTTATTGCTTTATATTAATTTATGCCTAACTTGTCCTTATTGTTTGCGGAAGAGCATTACTAGATGTAAATATTTATATGTAATTCTACTTTCCTAAAATCTTATATCCATAGTTTGCTTAAATATCATTTCTAGGATCCTCTCTCTCTCTCTCTCTACAAAAGTGTATTTTTACACAAAAAGAACAAACTTCTACTGTCCTCATTATAATATTTTCAATCGCAGTAAGGCCATAGAAGTTTGTTTTGTGTGTAAAAAGACACTTTCGTGGTTTAATTCTTCCGTTTATTATATAGAGAAGGCACGTCTTATGGTCTATGGTGCCTTACTGGCCTTGTCCTTATTGTTTGCGGAAGAGCATTGCTCGATGTAAATGTTTATACGTAATTCTACTGTCCTAAAAGTATATGTCCATTGTTTGGTTAAATACCGTTTCTAGGATTCCACGAGAGCACGAAAGTGTCTCTTTACACACAAAAAAAACTTCTACTGTATATCATAATATTTTCAATCGCAGTCAGGCCAGTAGAAATTTGATTTGTATGTAAAAATAAACATTCAGGTCTTAATGTCTTCATTCGTTATATATAAATGGCGCGTTATTGCTTTGTATTAATTTATGCTTAACTTGTCCCTATTGTTTGCGGTAGAGCATTTCTCGATGCAAATATTCAATTGTAATTCTACGGTCCTATAAGCTAATGTCCATAGTTTGTTCAAATACAATTTATAAGATTCCAACATTCAATGTAGCATATATAAGCAGAATGATCCAATACAGCATTATTGTTCTAAGAAGCGGGTCTGGTAGATTAAATAGGCAAAATCGCTGGGAAGGTTCACCACTGATAAGCCAAGCCCTCCTAATATCTTTTCATCGCAGTAAGGACAGTAGAAGTTTGATTTATTTGTGAAAAGAAACATTCGCGTCTTAATGTCTTCATTCGTTATGTACTCTATCATGTAATACTATCTTCTATAACACTTATATAAACCTCAAACAATAGTACGAAAGAGTAATTTCACGAGATCAGGTAGTATAGCTAAGGAAAAATGCATTTATTTATGTATTGAACAAACATGCCCCTCTGTGGATATACATATAATTATAAATTATTTTTATGAACTAGTTTCAATTATAACAGATGCATGATAATAAATCATATTGTCTCTCTGTGTTCTCTTCTTCCTCTTCTTTCTTATCTCCACTTAATCATATTAAGGTATCAAGCTTGTGAAGCTTGAGACTTTTGATGGTGTCTGCCAGGGAAGAGTAGAGCTCATCAATGGATGAGTCAATACAGTCAATAATGTGTTTTGGGGTTGTAGGCTGAGAATTGCAAATTCTGTCTACCAATTTATGTTGGTTGCTGCTAGTCTCTGGTGAATGACATCCTCAGGAACTGAGTCAATTTTCTATATCACATTTGAGGTCCTCAATGGCTTCATCCTGTTCCACACACATACATTAATTCTCATTTCTCAAAATACTATTTGGGTATAGTGGGATAAACATGATTTCTCTAAAATAACATAGAACCAAATATATATGCTATATCTTATTTTTAAAATCATCAGTAATTGCTCAAAATATACAGTTATCAATTTATTATCAATTTTCATATTGATTCAAGAGTTTACTTGTTAAATAATATTCAAGTTTTGTCTCCTATGGTCTGGCTTGACCATCAAATACGCGATTATTAAATGATGATTCCATTTAGAGAAAGAAGGTATCATCATCATTGCAAGAGAGAATCAAATTAAACCTATATTCTAACAGGTAATATTTTATAACACAAAATGTGTGCTTTGGTTGAAATGGATCGTCACAAATTACGAGCACCAATCTGTGACTGCAATCCACAAATACAGGTTCAAAATCATTATAAAATCCTTTATTCTTCATATCTGGCTTCTAAAGACTCATTCTAAAATGATATTATGATAAATATCTAAAATTATGTGTGAACTATAAATCCAGGCTAAACATTCCCGCCTACTTAAGTCTGGAAAGAATCATATTCAGACTTCTAAATCCGGAATATGCAATCAAACCTAAATATTCACTCGATATTCGAGAGAAAATTAAAAAAAATTAAATATTTGAAGTTTAATCTGGATATGGGTAAAATACATAAATATTTATAATAATTATTTTCTAACTTTTTAAAAAGGCTCTATCACATCAAATATTAAAAAACGACGAGAAGTTCATGGAATATTTTTATTGTTTCCTGTGTATATTATATTCCTAAATTCCGCAGGATATATAAGACATCCAGTCTAATGTAATAGTAGATCTGTCTGGAGATTTAATTATCGAACTGCTGGGAGGGTTATCTAATAATGATCCATGCCTTCCCTCTTTTGAATTTATAACCATTGCCGGGTAAGGTCTGTAGAGAGAAATATAGCTTTTAATTTTATATATTTTAAAAGAAAGTATATATGTTATAAATAAAAAATATATTATCTGCTTGATTTTGGAATAACTTGAGGATCATACTATATTAATGCAGTCGTGGTTAAATCTTGAAAGTATGATAATAAAAATAATTTTGATCAGTAATTTAATAGAACTAAAGGAATATATAAAAAAACATAATTTGATAAAAGTACTTGCCTGGCTTAAGGCGTAAGAATAAAAAAATGAAAAGCTTATTTACATAATGTACAAAAGGTTTGAGCCGGCCAACGGGGAACAAAAACAATGAGTATTTATAGGGAAAGCGTGACCTCTGGCGGTCGATTTAACAGAGTATTTGAATCGATGAAATATAATTTTAAATAAAATAATACCTTAATATAACATAATTTTAAATAAGATATTTTAATATAACATATATATTTTTTGAAATATTAATTCTATTTACAGCGATTAATGCTGTTAAGTTATTGAAGAAATTTGGCTATACCATTGTATATATGACTAGCTATGTATACAATGAACTATTATACCTGTCGAAGGGCTGTTTCGCCCGAAAGTTTGTATTGTCGTGATAAAAAAGAAGCTATTCCCTGATAGAATTTTCTTTTATTACAATAAGATGTCCTCTCTGTGGCGCAGACATGTCCAAGAATCTTCTTACTCAGAAAATGGACCTCACCGCCTCACCGTTTCAAGCGGACTCCAAGCACACTGACAGGTAAGGTAGTCGAACTAAATTACATATTGTCTTCAAAAATACATTAATGGATAACACCTGTGAAAGTTTCATACAAGTACTTGTATTTTGATGTCGCTGGTTGTCTCTTTTTAAAGAGTCATATGCAATTTTGTTCACAATTGGCTATCACGTATGCCTTCAATAAAGGTAACTGTGTATCAAATATATTTCAGATTTATTATATGAATCTAGATATACATGATAAATAGTACAACGTCCTTAAATTTTGTCCATGAGAGCAGTTTATAATACATTATTCCCTTCTTCCGCACTTATTTTATCAATTTACACTTCGAAAAAGCAAATTTTTATTTAATTTAATTGATATAAACTCTATCTTTCCTATCTCTCTATTAACAAAGATGTTGAACGCCCTTTCAAATTTGAGAACTATACGATTTTTCAATCAATTTAACAGTAAAATTGTTATTTCAAACAGAATTTGTTTATCCTCCAACTCAAAATGACTAGGCTGAGACAATTTTCTATCTATATCCATTGATACCATTCAACTCTCTCCTGTAAAAAAAGGAAAGACGATTAACCAACAATCATCTGACACTTTCAGTTCAACGACAAAGTAGGTTGAACTCAACGGTAGAAAGAACCAACCAAGCGGAAGTACACAACGTCATCAAAAACGGCCAGGAAGGAAGAAACAACTCACTACCAGATGATAAGCAGTCATGATGTGGTGCGTCCAAGATGTGCTAAACTCAACACCAACACAACTACGCTCATGGACAAAGCTTAAGGAAGTGAAATGTCTTTAATATTGCCGGTCGTCTGTATATTTTTGAAGAAACAGAGGAATTATTTTTACCTTTGATTATATCATGTGTCTTCAATAAACATCACTGTATCAAATATCTGTCAGATATATTGTCTGAATCTCGATATACATGCTAAAAGGTAAATCTTCTTCAAGGTTTGTCCATGGGTGTATTCACCAACGTCAAGTTGGCGAGAGATGAGTCAATTAGACCAAGTATAATAAAACTTCGCTAAAAATAACAGTAGTGATATCGAATATTCCCTTATAACAAACCTAAAATATAGAAAACTATTATGGCAGGTTGGATTTATATATAAGATTAAAACTCGCTTCAACCTTTCTCTCTTTTGTCATTTATCTCCTACGTTTATCCAACAACTGTCCCCCTTGTAAAGACAACCAATCCTATATTTCTCTATATTGCATCTTTATGAAAATACTAAGAAAGATTAAATAAGCACAGTAGAAATAAGCAACATAAGGATGGTTCCTTGATAATGGAATCAATGGGTCAAATAATCTTTTAAAATAAATAGATATAGAGGCTAGAGTGAGTATTTATTCTTATAATTAGTTTTAGGTTTTAATAATTGTTTTTATTATCCAATTGTAATTATTGGAGAAGGCATAATAGGAATGTTGAATATCTCTTTGATTGCTTCCTTAACAATGGTGGCTGTGGGTTATCCAAAAGTAGTAAATACATCTTATAAACCTAAACCAATTCCCAATTCGTTTAAACCAAATACAGAACATTGGCTACATATGAGAAAATTACGAGATACACCTTTACAGAAAGATCCTAAGAATATCAAAAATTCACTCGCAATAGGTTTGTTTAACATAAACAAATTTAGTTATAGTGAATCAAAATATCAGTTTCACTATAGAGAGGGCTTGCTATAATTGCTAATATAATTTCCCAAAGTTCTTATTTTTCTTAAAATGTTGTTTTTCTCATTACTTTTGGTCAATAATATTATTACGGCGAATACATAATAAAACATAATACAATTACTTTATACATAATACAAAGACATTATAAATTACGGTGAATAATATTGGTAGTTTAATTTTTCGCAAGTGTTTATGAACTTTTGGGACAACCTTGTAAATCTGCCAATACGAAATGTCCTGACACTTAACTCTATTTTTCTAACCTAACGTAAAGTGTTGTCAAGCCCTAACGAGGTTAGGTAAGGTTAGAATTTCAGCAAATTTTCTTTGAAAATTTCCTACCAAAGGTCTGCCCTTTAATTAAAAGACAAAAACGTGTCATCTGGATTTGAAATTGGGACTTTTCTAGAGCGATTGTTTCCTTTAAAATATATTTTCTTACTTCCATTACAACAATGGTAAATTTTATTGGGAGTTATTCACCACTGATGAACCAGGAACCCTTCTTATATTGTGCCATTGAAGTAAGGACAGACTATTCTCAAATAAATTCCAATAATTTCATGAATTAGATATATTATATACAATATATTTTATTATGATGCACTAGCGCGTCATATAAATATATATTATAAATATAATATAAATTATATATTTATAAATGTATGTAATTCTACTGTCCTTATAAAGCTCATGTCCATAATTAATCTAAAATACCCATTCCAAGAGTCTAGCATCAGTATCGCTATAAAAGGAAGATCGAAAAATGCAATATAACAGTGGTATGGTAGATTAAACTGAGGAAACCACTGGGGGAGGGTTCACCACTGATGAGCCATGCCCTTCCATTAATTTTTCCATTGCAGTAAGGGCAGTAGAAATTGTTTAATTTCCAAAAGAATCTTACGTGTCTAAAATAGTTTCGAATTTTCACAATATATTTTTCTTCAAATATCTATTTCATACATTTTTTAACCATCTTAAATCTCTCAAAATTGTAATAATTGCTTCTGAAAGTATTTTTAATTATTCTGAAAATAGAGAAATCCATATTTAAATCATTCGATAATAAAAATGCACATATTGGATTGATTTATTTGATATATTTATTCAATTCAATATATGCCTTTTTATTATCAAATTTTAAATTATTTGTCATAATAGAGTTATGGATTTTTAAAAATATATTATCTTTTATAGCTTACGCTGTATATATTAAGAAACAGGCATCTCCTTATCGTGCAACTGAAAGTTGCTGATGGCTTGCGCCATCTATCGGAATAAATATCAACTATTCTCGTTGATTTTTAATTATTCCAGAATTGGCCAAATACCCATTCTTAATTAATCAAGAAAAGCTAACCACGGACGCGTTTCGGGCTGTTGGCCCTCATCAGCGTGGTGCAAGCTGTACCTCTATGACCAGAAAACTGGTCATTCAGGCATCCTGAAAAATCATGAAACGGGTAGTTAAGGCCAGAATTGCGTGAGAACGCTGTATTTATTATGTTAGAAATAAATCACATGGATGAAAAAATAGCTTTTATATATTAAATTAAATATAACACACGTATATAACTTTATAAAATAAATGAAGCTTCCAGGGTTATGTTTCTTTTGTAACTTTTTATTTTTCAAGCTTTCGGACTTGTCAGTCCTTCAACAGAATTATCACATTAAAAACTTAATAATAAATACAATTTTTATACACACACATTATTATATACATATTTTAAATACTTATTATATATTGAGAGAAAAATATATTACATTATTTCAGTTTGAAAAAAAAAATTGAAAATATACGTTCGTGATGGCGCGTATACAATATTCATTTTATATTGTCTTTCTGAATATTTTGCCTTTAAAATATTTTACGATTTACAAAAAAAAATATCCTTCTTCAAATTATCTACCAGAAATATTTAGTGAAAACAGAATTACCCATAATTTGATCTCAAGAATCAATTACCATTAGCGTTCTTCAGAAATGAAATTCACCAATTTTCTCAGATGAGCCCATTTCCGGCAATTTACTAAAACTTTTCTGAAGAGGGTTCCAAATTTGAAAAAAAGTTTCTATAGAGAGATATATTAACCGAATTATATATATATTTAGTATTCGAGAAAGGATATGTACATATATTTTTGAGTATTTTATACCAATTTACTTTAATTCATTCATCTATCTATATATATAAAAATGGATGTTTGTTGGTCCGTCCGTCCGTCCGTCCGTTTGTCAGTGATAATCTTCTACATCGCTCAACCAATCGTGATGAAACTTTGGGAAGATGTTTAGTATACTACCGGGATGGTTTATGGCTAATTACTCTTTAGAAATAACCTTTCGTTGCATTTTTATTTACAATAAAACGTAAATTCACTCGCAATCTGCGCCCCTCTCGCGGCAGACGGGGGATGGCGGCGCGCGACGATTGGCTGCCGGCGCAGCACGTGACCTCCCTGCCTCCCCCCGCCGAGTAAATGAGATCTCCCGGCTGACGGCCGAGCAGCGCCCTCTAGAACGCGTTACGATTTTGACGGCGCGGGGCGCTCCCGGTTGGACAGTTGCGCGGGGGCAGAGTGACCTCGCGGGTGCCCTCCGGGAACTACGTCCATCTTCCATATGTAATATACATTTAATCGTGTAAACCCGGGCGTTGCCCGGGTCATTCGTCTACAAATTCGCAGTAGTTCACTAATTCAAACCAAAATATCCATACATAGGTAAAAGAATACTGGGAAGACTGACATTTATTAATGCAGTGATTATAATCAATGATTACAATGAAGGGCTATATTGTCTATATATATATAAAAATCACTTTCAAATATTAACGTAACGTTCCATTCTCAATCCCGTTGGGCTTTAGATCGGCTAAAACATTTTTATCTTTATTAGTGAATATTAACTTTACTGTACTGAATAGTTTAGTATAATGTTAATTCAACATATTACAATTTAGCCACTGCAACGCGTGGCCGGGTTCGCTGTGTAGTATACTATCAGGACGATTTCTGGCGAATTATTTTAGAATAATATTTATAGCAATAAATATAGCGAAATTAAGACGTAGTGATAATATTCTGTGTTTGTGCATATATAAATATTTTACAGAAAATGTGAGAACGTTCTATTAGAATATCTCGAAAACAAAAAACAATACATATAATAACATATACAATATACAATACATATACATTTTATCTTTATAAGTGAATATTGACTTTACTGTACTGAATAGTTTAGTATAATGTTAATTTAACATATTACAATTTAGCCACAGCAAGGCGTGGCCGGGTCCACTAGTATATCTATAAATGGACACAGTGATCAATAGTTGTCAGTAAATTTACGCAATAAATAAAGGTATACGCATTTCATATCTCCACTGAATCATATTAGGGGTCATTCCTGTAGAGATTGATATTTTATGGTGTCTGCTGAGGATGAGTAGATCTCATCAAAAGATATCTAACATCCATATTTATTTGGTAAAGTAGAATGTGTTTGCTTTTGGTACTAAGACTGGGAGCACTACTCAGTTGCAGGCCGACTTAGCTCCAATATGAAATGGCCGCCTCTGACATGAAGAACAGATGCCATGTGCAGATGCTCCTAACATGAAGTACAGACTCATCTTGTATTCCTGGATTAGGTGCTCTTACAGGGTACTATCAGCTGGGCCAGCTGAGCCCAGGTTTTTTAGAGAGTTTGTTACTGCTCCCTATTCTCCTTTTTTATCCAGGCCTTGGACCAGCAAAGGCGAAGTTATAAATAATAGTAAATAGTGATAATACCGATATGATGCATCAGCGCGTCATCTCTTATAAGAAATTTACAATGTTTTAAAGTGGACGAGTGGGTAACACCCTCGATTCCCGACAGCCATGAACCGGGATTGAATCCCGTGTTAACCCTTCGTTTAATATGTGAATAACTTTCACATATTATTCATTGTTTCAATTATCATAAACTATTATTATTATTTATTTAAGTAACCCAGGTTCCTGGAGCGTACAGAAGTCGCCAACTACCCGGGATGTCCTTCTGACCTAAGTCCTCTTGGATTTATATACAATGCCAGTGGAAGTCCAATTAATGAGGTGTCGCCAGGCAGATTTATTTCTTGGGAGATTTTCTAGGGATGCTGGACATATATTGGTGATACCTAGGAGAGTGGCTGTCTGGAATCTTTGGTATTGGAAGGTTGGGCAAGTGAAAAGGAGGTGGTCTACAGTTTGGTCTTCATCTTGGCAGTGGGGGCAAGTTGGGTCTTCTTTCGAAACCGTTGCAAGGTCTGCCTGAATGTAACCATGGCCGGTCAAGATTGTTGTGGAGGTAGATCCATGCTTGATGTCATAAACTAGGTTGCTCTTTTTGAGCGGTACCTAATAAAGTGATTTTGGAACCGAACACTATTTTACGATTATTTTTGGAATAAAATGATTTTCTACTGCCCTTACTGGTATGATAAATAATACTGTAAGAAGTAGGCGAGATGTAATAAGTGCCTGACTATTTGTAGTTCGTATCTAGGGAGATAGGAATATTTTAAGAACTTAGAAAAATATGAGAATACAAGGCATAATGAATATTATGGTATTTTCCCTTCTTCATGATCATTACTGGTCACTTCTTTCTAAGAAATAGATTGCTATGCAATTCGATAAAATGCTTTACAAGTTGATATGGTTCAAGATGTCTTGCAGATGTTAAACTTCATAGAGTAGGTATCTACCAGTTCTAGTTAACATTCTTATGTAGGAGTATCACCTTTTCCATCGTTCGTCTCAATTCAGAAAAGGTTGTTAGAGTATTTTCCAAGAGCCACGCCCTACTGGTTATTGAAAAATATAAAATTCTTTTGAATATAAATAATAATTTTAAAAAAGATTTTTTCGAGGATAAGTTTCTTGCTTCATCCTATATTCTCTCGAGCTATCAAGTAATATACTCCTTAGAAGGGTCTATAATACCTGAAAAATTTAGAGAATATTTTAATAGAGTAGAGAAATTATATTTAGAAGTCGTTTATTATTATTATTTATTGGTTATAGTGTATGTTATATATATATATATTGGTAGATGGATAAACAGTCATCATTTCGTTTCTGGATAGAAACCACTGACCTTCAACAACATTTCATTCTGAAGACCGTGCATAAGTGATGAAGCATTAAACATTTTGTGAAAAAAGAAGGGAAACTTCTGCGCTGTGAACAGCTATGGTCAAACGATATAAATACTCCAAACATCCATATAGAAGTATCAAAGTATGTAGATAGGTAGTGCTTGTCATGATTGAGAAGATGGTAGATTCTGAGGCCATCATGAATGGCCTCTAAGAAAGGTGCACCAGTTACATTAGAAAGACGTTTCATTATACATAAGTGTGGTGTATGGAAAAGTGAAAGTTGTATAAGCTTATTATTTTGCTTTGTTTTAAAAATGAATCGATGTTGGTTCCATATGCTTGAATTGAATATTACACCTTAGTTATATATATTTTATTGCTTAAAAAGGAACACAACAAAACAAAAAGGAAACTACAATTGCAAATAATTTGATAACTAACTAAGAAAAAAAAACAATAATAAATGTCCAAAAATGATGATGATAAAAAATTTAATATGTCTGCCAGAAAAATGTTTCTATGAATTGAAAAATAAGAATAATTACAAAATAAACGTATGAACTGATAACATATGGTTTGTTAAAAATGGTTACTTACATGATATTTTATAGAATCTATTGAGTTCACTTATATAAAAAAAAAACGTACCTGGATCTGTAAAAGAAAAGAAATCTCAAAATATTTCGAGGGATTGCTTTTTCTTTATCAGGCTCAATACATCTCGCTACTCTTCCTACAATATTATTACTATTTACTTTTATTATGTATTGCATCAAATTACGGTTAACTATTAATTACTGTGTCCACATGTATATATATGATAATAAAAAGGCATATATTAGATTGAATAGAAGATTTATTTGCCAATATTTCGGCTGGCTGAACGCCAACCTTTATCAAGGCATTACATTTTTGTATAAACAAACTCAACGTCGCCAGGTAGCCAAGAGCGGCGCTTAGTTTGTGTATACAAATATGTAATGCAACGATAAAGGTTGGCGTTCAGCCAAACGAAATATTGGCAAATAAATATTTTATTCAATCCAATATATGCCTTTTTATTATCTAATGTTTCAAGTATGGATTGATCTATTTTCAGAAAAAATATATATATAGATTTATTTATGCTTATGAGGTGATACAGCAGCGTATTTACAATTAGAGAGGAGACAAAATGAATTAACTATAGATGAATTAGATATAATTGTTATAAGATACTCACAAAAATATATGTACATACTTACTTGAATGAAGAGGGAGAAATGCTTCCAAATAATTTGTGAATTTTTTTTTTTTTTTTTCACAGATCCAGGTAAGCCCCTTTTTTATAAATATATCGAATGGAACGCTTTTAACTCAAACTATTGAGTTTTTAATATGAAACACTTTACCTCTAGTAAAAAAGGTGTAAAAGCATTTCTTAATACAATTTTATTAGAGGCTAAATTCTTATGTTGAAAATGATAAAATATAATTGTGATAGAAATTGATATAAAAATTTATGATTGAAAGATTCTAAAAAAAATTGACTTTGAAAATATTCAATATTATAAAACACTTCAAAAACTTCATTTATACATTAGAAAGATTTTAAAGGATTTTTAAAATTTCAAGTAAAAATAATATAAGATTATTTAAATATACATATCGTACTTTGAATATTCTCTTCAACCTTTATATTCACACTACACAATATTATATGTTATAAATTTCTATATATACAATATATTAAACTTTAATTGAAACAGCTTTAGGCCAATTTGGAAGTGGGGATGTAAATAAAAAATCAATTAAATAATTGTAAATTCAAATATATGTATATTACAAAAAGATTTCTCCTGATTTTGGAATTAGAGTTATAGAATTATTGAGGTTAGTATACATGAGTATTTAAGTTGCAAATATTCAAAATTAAAAATTATTTTTTGAGATATATTTATTTTGAGGATACATAAGTATGTTTGTGATATTGCAATCGTCGTAGAAATAATAAAAATAGTTAAGAATTAGCTTTAATTGAGCTTATAAAATATAAAATGCATAATTTGAGAAAGTACTGCCTGATTTAAGGCGTAAGAATAAAGTAAATGAAAGACGTATTTACATATCTACAAAAAGATTTGAGCCGGCCAACGGGAAACAACAACAATGGTTTATATAGGGAAAACCGCGACGTCTGGCGGTCAACTTAACAGAATAGTTTAATCTAGAAATTATAATTTTTAATTCATACAAGTAAGTAAATGGTTTTATATAACATGTATTTATTACTTTTTATGTATAAATCATATAATCATAAAAAATAGTCATATTTGACTACCTCTTATTTTAATAGCAATCAAATTTTATATTTGCCACGTTAATATAAATTGATGTAAGAACATTCATATTATGTAAAGGTTACAATTTGTTTAAGAATGGATACGTTAAATAAATAATCGTATGCTTTTTTATTATTCTTTCTGAGGTTTTATATTTTCACTTTTGTGTGCTAACCTGAGTTTGGAAAGATATTAAATATTTAATAAGCTAAAAAAAGAGAATGATAAGATGTTAGACAAAGAGGTAATAAATTAAAAAGATGAAAGGGTACAGTTTAATGGTTGAATCAATGAAAGGAATCGAATAAAAGGTCTATTTTTACTTTATTTTAAAGTTATCCAAGATATTTATGTAAAATATGGAAATAATTGAGTGTGTGTGTTATATACATATTTTTTCTTACCTGTAAAATGAAAGGATTCAAAAGCACGAATGTTTCTTTTATACATAATACAAACTTCTACTGTCCTTACTGCGATGAAAAAAAAATATATTGGGAGGGCTTGGCTCATCAGTGGTGAACCTTCCCAGCGGTTTCGCAATTTAACCCACCAGACCGCTTCTCAGAGCTCTATTACTGTATTGGACGATTCTGCTTATATACGCAGCACTCAAGGGTGGAATCTCAGAAATGGTTTTCAAGAAAAGTATGGACATAAGCTTATAGGACAGTATAATTACATTCAAATATTCGTGCTTTTAAATCCTTTCATTTTATATGTATAGATGGCGCGTTATTGCTCTGTGTTAATTTTCTTACCTGTGTTTACCATTATTTCACAAATATCTCCAATAAATTATATTTTTTAACCTGCTTTTGTGATTGAGTATGTAAAAATATATAAAACAAAAACATTATTGTTGTTTTACGTTGGCCGGCTTAAATCTATCGGTAGATATGCAAATACGTTTTTTGTTTTCTTCATTCTTCACGCCTTAGGTAAGGCATTATTCGTTTTTAAAAAACCTCATTTTTATCATGGATACAACACATTGAGGTAATAGAATTTGACAATAGGTGAAGATTCCTTGTTTTGCACATATTCCGAGAAAAATCGAAGATATTGTGTTTAACACACACAATAAAAGGAAGATATTTCACTCCACGAATATTTTTTTTATCACGTGTTTGATTTGAGATCAAATTTAATTATAAAACAGCGACGAAAGAAAGAAGATAAAGCATTCAGAGAATTTACCCAAAGCCTCTCGCTCTTTAAATCTCTCTTTTTAACTTGCTGTTGTTTATGAAGACAACTCTCAGATTTAAAAAATTAATTTATTAAACTTTGAACATTTTTCGATATAGAAAGAAACGATTACCTCGTATTTAAGGCAACAAATGTATCTACCACATTGATCTAACCAGATTAAACTTGTGCAAAAAAGACAGAAGAAAATAAACAAATCAATGGTAGAGGGTAAGTTCCTATTTTTACAAGCTTTCATACTCAAAGAATAATCATTTTCTTGCTTTACTTATTTTGTAAGACAATATTATAATTGGCTAGCGCATAAATTGAAGAACAAGTTACTGCTATGAAAAATGTTGATGACAACCATTATCTTTTTTCTTATTCTAGTTAGTACATGGATATATTTATAATAATTTTTTTATTCCTGGGTTTTTTATATTAGAGGAATGAAGATAAACCCAGCCATGACTAGATCCTTAAGAAACTGCAATAACTGTCACAACACCCAACTCACTCCGGACCATATATACCCGGCCCTTCTTGCAGCCCTCTATATAGCAGACATCAATCCAGAAGAGGACATCCATACGGACAAGGAACCTCGGTTGGCCGGTATTGTGATCAGAATACACGGACCGTTCTGATCTGCTCCATGGACAAGACATCACCACCAAATATTAATGATTATAGGAGTACGCATTTATAAAGTAATACTTCCGTTTATATAAATGTATATTTACATATTGTGAATTATTGTCAATAAAAATGACTTATATTGGATTATAAAACTCAATATGATATCAAGAAAACAAGGTATTCTTAATCAAAATACGATTTTAATGCGACACAATTACGGAAGATATATATATATATTGTGGCATTCAATTTTATATATGTAAATACTTCCTTCTTTATCTCGTTTTTGTTTCATGCAAACAGCTGTTTTGCATACTTGTTGTTTGTACTTATCTATTGATTCGATCTTCTCAGCTGAGTGGATCGAAACTCTCTTACTAAGAATTAAACTTTACTTAATTTTAACATCAACTTCTTCTGTTTAAGTTATTTTCTACGTGAAAAAATATATATACGTTTTTTTTTTTTCGTTTGTGATCACATCTTATCAAAGTTAAAGAAACATGTGTAAATAGGAAAAAGGGCATCTCCTTATCGTGCAACTGAAAGTTGCTGATGGCTTGCGCCATCTATCGGAATAAATATAAACTATTCTCGTTGATTTTTAATTATTCCAGAATTGGCCAAATACCCATTCTTGATTAATCAAGAATAGCTAACCACGGACGCGTTAAGGGCTGTTGGCCCTCATCAGCGTGGTGCAAGCTGTACCTCAACGACCAAAAAATTGGTCATTCAAGGCATCCTGAAAAATCATGAAATGGGTAGTTAAGGCCAGAATTGCGTGAGACCGCGACACAATAAGAAAAAAATAGTACAAATGTAATATTCTATTGGGATAAGGTGCATAATTATGAAAAAAGGCATCTCCTTTTTTCATAATTATGCACCTTATCCCAGTACAATATCACATTTGTACTATTTTTTCACATGTGTAAATATGTTATTTAAGAAAATTT
Organism: Cordylochernes scorpioides; assembly: GCA_030710605.1. Classification (NCBI taxonomy): domain Eukaryota; kingdom Metazoa; phylum Arthropoda; class Arachnida; order Pseudoscorpiones; family Chernetidae; genus Cordylochernes; species Cordylochernes scorpioides. Next base: position 22,063,045 of record CP092871.1, read on the forward strand.
AATTTGTTTTATGAATTCAATGAATGTATATTTAATTATTGTATAAAAGGTTTTTGCATACTTTGATATATAATACAATATAATACACTGCGGCCTGTGATTGTAAAACGACACTTGAAGTTACACCGCATGAGTTTCTTTTCATTGAAAAATCAAAATTTTATTTCAAGGTAAAATATCGACTATTTCTAACCTTTTTGGATGAGGTATGAAAGGGTGAATTATGAAGAGTAATGATGAATGGAAAAATAAAAGTGTCCAGGGATGGGAATCGAAACCACAGTGTTCCGCTTACCGGGTAGATGCCATGCCATTATATGTATATAATGTTTGTTGAGTGTAATCTAAGGATAGAGACATTTTGAGACTCAAATTGGTAGGCATATATTTTCTTAGATACGAGAATAATCTTTAATAAATATATTTTTAATAATAGTAAAAGAGAAGAATTCTTGAACTTATATTGAAAACAGGTAAATATTCTCTGCATGACAATAATATACTTTTTTTTTCTTATCCCTAGTACACGTGGTACAGGCCATGATAATCATGGTGGGTAGTTAGCGACTGCTTTTACTGTAAGTGCACCACATGTCTACACATGTGAAAAGCAGTTCGACTTTGCACTTACCAATGCCAGAGCCCCGTTTGGTTACTTGCACTCGCTGGTAGGGTTGGACTTTTGCAAGAATCGGGGGCCATTGGAGCATTTTTTTTCTTTAAACAGAAAAAGTGTCCAATGCGGGAATCGAACCCGGGTCCTAGTGGTCGAAAACCAAACGGTTTAACCAGCCTTCCACCGACTTGCGGGAGAAATATATTCATATACTAAAAAAGAGGCATCTCTTCCTTCAGTTATGAATCAGAACGATGCACTTGTTCATGGCCGTAATAAATAATTTTACAAGTAATGATATAGAATGAGCTATAACACCAGTTTTCATCAAATTTAGATAAAAAGCCAACCTGTATACCATGGTTTACTACACTGTGATCTTAACCAAAAAGCCCAGAAGCGTTTAAAATCATATAGATATAAAAAAATTATTCAGCGGATAAATACATAGCCAAAAGTGATGTCAAACCTATACATCTACTGACCGCCACTAGAATGCTTTGATCGTTGACAAAGCCACAATAAGAGATTTGGAAAAATAAAGAACGCCCACTTGGAGGCCATAGGTTAAAGCCTTCGCCAGCCCATGGTGGACATGATTTCATTAAATTTACAAAGATTTCATAAAAATATTTTTGTCTCTATTTAACGTAGAGGTAATCAAAATATAGCACTTTTTGAGTAAAATTGCATATTACATTCTTCATTATCGTTTTTAATAATGGATGAAGTCTTAAATTAATACATCCAACTCTACATCTTAACTTTTTATCATCTTAAAAGGGAGGTATACTTACACTTTTGTTGTGTATTAAAATTGGTTGGTAGATACAAGAAAATAAGACCTAACCCATTATTTAATAGTGCGTCGTTTCGGTAATATCATTGTTACCATCATCAGAGAAAAGACTAAAAAAATCATTTTTATTATTTTCTCTTTGAACCAACTTTTCAAACATTTTTTGCGCTTTGTGTTTTCTGTAAAAATTTTAGCTTAACATTTTCTTTTGTTATTTTTATTTATTTTTTATACGAAATATTTTTTTACACATAGTACAAATAATTTTAAATTTAAAATAGGTGTCATTGTTAATTTTTCAAAATATTCACACCCATATTTTACAAAATTTATTTTGTCTATAATATAAATATTTATATAAAAAAATTTCTCCCCATTGAATATAACAATATATTTTAAAAAACTTAATTCTGTTGACGTTATGTGCCGCTGAGTTTGTTGTTGACACACTTTAATATGTTATAATACCTTGATAAAGGTTGGCGTTCAGCCAACAGAAATATTGGTAAAATAAATTATATTTTGATCCAATATATGCCTTTTTAATTAAATAAATTATTTTGTCTATGATGGTAATAATGCTATTACCCAAATGTCAGACACTATTGAATTATTTGGATTAGGTCTTATTTTTTGTATCTTCAATCAATAATCTAAATTGTGCTTTATCATTGGGTAATAGATATAACAATTCCCAAAAAAAAAAACTTTTTTCTTGCCATAATTATTCTGAATATGTAAATAATATATAGATATTAAAGTATCTACCTACAAAATATTATGATGCATGGGCGCGCCATCTCTCATCAAAATTCGAAACTATTATAGACGCGTATGATTATTTTTAAAACAATTTCTACTGCCCTTACTGCAATGGAAAAATTAATGGGAGGGCCTGGCTAATCAGTGGTGAACCCTCCAAGCAGTTTCGCCAGTTTAATCTACCATACCGCTGTTATATTGCATTTGTGGAACTTCCTTTTATAGTGATACTAATTCTAGACTCTTGGAATGGGGGTATTTTAGATAAACTATGGACATAAGCTTTGAGGATAGCAGATTTACATACAATTATAAATATATAATATCATATATAAAAGTCCCCTCAAATTAATTATTCATTTAACAATTTTAAAAATGTTATTCTACATAAAATTATATATTTATTCCACATACCTTTCAAACCCCATCCTGTCTATCTTCATTAAAACATTTAATTAAATGAAATAATTATATTCCCACAGAATGTGTAGTGAGTCAACGCAATGAAAAAAGAAAAAATGACTGAACTAATTAACTGTAAATTAGGTTAATTATAAATTTCATCAAAATTTTCTTCAAGTGGGATCAATTTGATCAATGTTTGTTTAATAAAATTTCTATATATATCTTGAGTATTTAAAGTTAACTCTATCTAATTATTCTCCTTTTAACTTCAATCTTATCATGAAGAGGAACATAGAAAAGAACAAATATAAGATAATATACACTTAAGGACAAAATTAAAGGAAGTGGAAAGTCTTTGATATACCCGATTGTATTTTATTGTTATTTTTTAAAAGGATACTGAGAAAATTTTGTTCACTCTTGGTTATCTCATGTATCTCCATTAATGATCACTGTGTACCAAATATATTTCAAAGTTATTGTCTGTATTCTGATATACAATTCTTGTACATGACAAATTCCTTGAGGTTTGTTCATGAGAATGTAATGATATTTTATGGGGGGATTGTTTTTATGTGCTATAAATGTATATGAAGCAATTATTATAAAACATTTACATCGAATTGTATAGATATTCAAGGGAGTCAGTGGAAGGATGGTCTAAACCGTTGGTTTTCGCCCGTTACGACCCGGGTTCGATTCCCGCATTGGGCACTTTTTTTTTTAATAAAAAAAAATGCTCCAATGGCCACCGCTTCTTTCAAAAGTCCAATCCCACCAGTGAGTGCAAGTAAGTAAACGGAGCTTTGGCACAATTGTAGGTCCAAAGTCGAACTGCTTTTCACATGTGTAGACATGTGGTGCACTTACAGTAAAAGCAGTCGCCTACTTCTACCCACCATGATTATCATGGCCTGTACCACGTGTACTAGGGATAAGCATAAATATATATTATATAATAAAAGGCATATATTGGATTCAATAAAATATTTATTTTGCCAATATTTCGGCTGGCTGAACGCCAACCTTCATCGAGACATTACATTTTTGTATACACAAACTCAGCGCCGCATAGTGTTATAATATCACAGTTGAAATCAATTAAAATACAGAGTAGGTGGGAGAAATATAATAAATAAATATATATAAAGTATTAACATCTAATTGCAAAGATATTTAAAATGATTCTAATTTTGAAAACAGCTATGTAAATATTATATATGTATATAAACAGTTGATCCATTTAGATTCATTCATCAGTTCTTATTTCTGTAGAAGGTTCGTTAATACCCGAAAACTTGAAAAGTAAACATTAAATATAAGATATCGATTTATATATACTATTTGGAAATCTTTGTAAATATTATTATTATTTTATTTTTGTTTATAATTTCTCGTTATATAAATGTATATTATAATTTATTACAAAGAAAATAGTCTTTTGTGAGTTTGATATTTATTTTTGACTCTTGCTTTAGATGTTGAACAGAATTTTAATTATCGTGTGAGAACGCCCTTGGAACCTTAGAAGAATTTTTAACGCCTTGCTAAATGTTTTAATTTTTGTTTGCTCCTGACGAGGACAAAAGATTTTTGTCGAAACGTCGAGGTAATAAAAAGATTTACTGGCCAAAGTATCTTTATTGTCAAGAATTAAATATAAGATACTCATTCTTGGTGATTTTATTTTTCTATCAATTGTCAAAGGATTTAAAGACGATAAAGCAACACAATGTTCGTATTAAGATGTGAAAATTCAAACCTAATTTAGAACCTGATATGTTCAATTTTATATTGAAATCGTTGTTTTCCAGCCAGAATGGAAACACTAATGAAAGGAATCAATTGATTGATTTTGACCATTTACCCTACTTGGAAAGAATACCACTCTCCTAATGGAATGTTGAATCGGCCGAACTTTCAGGATAGCAGGAGAAGTATGTAGTTATGTTTGGATATGCAACTTTCGTGAAATTTTGGCATATTGTCCTTTCATTTTATGTAACTTTTTATAGAGAAAAATAGTATATTACCATGGTTTTTCCCGATTAAATGTTTTTATTCAAATAATATTCGTTACAATTATAAATTGGCACCGTGGATGTCACTTTTGTGAAACGTCCTGCTCTAAACTTTGTGTCTGAGAAGCGATATTTTTATAGAAAGATGATCTGGCTTTTGTTTTCTGCTCGAATGAATGTTTTTATGTTAGAATTTTGTTCCTGCGTACAAAATAATGAACTGGTTTTACCCGTGGTCTCTGCCTTTTGGAATTTTTCCCGATATAACTATAGATCTAATAATCAAACATGATACAGCAATATCGTCATCATCATTTTCTGACTAAAATATATAGTTTTAATAATTGATTTATATATTTTTAAAAATAGCCTATCGTCTTCTCCGTATTGTTTTACCTATGTATGGAAATTTTGGTTTGAATTAGTGAACTACTGCGAATTTGTATACCGGACATACAAACAGACAGACATACAAACATTCATTTTTATATATATATATAATATAATATAATATATATAATATATATATATATAATTAAAAATGAATATGTTGGATCACAATATCATTTATTTTACCAATAGTTCAGTTGGCTGAACGCCAACCTTTTTCAAGGTATTATAACATATTAATGTATGTATAATAATACCTTGAAAAAAATTGGTTTTCAGCCAACTTAAATATAGGTAAAATAAATGATATTGTGATCCAATAAATGCCTTTTTAATTAAATATTTATTTATGGATTTCTCTATTTTCAATATATATATATATATATATATAGTATAGTTATGAAAAATTTTAAGATTAATAATTTTTTTTTTTTTTAATTTGAATGTGTGAGGTTTGTTTTTTAATTTTTTTTTGTAATAAATAATTAGTTAGATTATATTTTTAACAAAGAGAAAAAAAAAGTAACACCAGCAAAGCATCGGCAGTTACGCGTCATAGGCTGGGTGAAAAAAGGAATAAGCGAAGAGAAAGTTTTAAAGAGAAGAGCAAAGACAGAGCCATGATAATAATTTTCCAAATATAAAATAAAGCTAATTAGAGAGAGAGAAAAGTATTTTTTGCTCTATTTTCTCTCTTGATGAGAGAAGTTAGATTTTTGTAATTTTTTTCCCAAATCCCATTTAATTCCCAAAAAAAAAAAAAAAATTACAAAAATCTAACTTCTCTCATCAAGAGAGAAAATAGAGCAAAAAATACTTCTCTCTCTCTAATTAGCTTTATTTTATATTTGGAAAATTATTATCATGGTTCTGTCTTTGCTCTTCTCTTTAAAACTTTCTCTTCGCTTATTCCTTTTTTCACCCAGCCTATGACGCGTAACTGCCGATGCTTTGCTGGTGTTACTTTTTTTTAAAATATAATCTAACTAATTATTTATTACAAAAAAAATTAAAAAACAAACCTCACACATTCAAATTAAATAATAAAAAATTATTAATCTTAAAATTTTTCATAACTATACTATTTGATACAGAATTAGCTTGCTGTTCTGACTCAAAATTAATTCAAAATCTGTTGTTCTTAATAGATTACTTTTCCTCTATTTTCCAAATATAAAAACAATTACTATTAATATATATATATATATATATAAATTAATATTCTAACGTAAAATTGAAAAGGCCAGTAAATTCACCCAAGTTCAAATATTGTTATAAAAGGAACTGAGAAGTAATGCTTCCTCTTTTTATTGAGATAAATATCTAGATAGCTTTCAAGCGAAATAAACGGGTATAATTTGTTGTTTTGAACAATAATAAGAGACAAATAAAAAGCAGAACTATAAAAATGTTAATAGGAGCTCTATCTCCAATATTTTAAATGGTTATCTTTTCAATTTTAATATATCGAAACATTCGCTAGTTTTTGCATTTATTATATAAAATGATATAAAAGAAAAGTTTAGGACAAAATAATAAAGCCTCCGAGTTTGCGTTTCTTTTTTAAAACCTTTAATAATGCTCAAGCTTTCGGGTATGGTGGCCCTTCTACAGGAGCAACGCAAAAACACCATTTGCGTTGCTCCTGTAGAAGGGCCACCATACCCGAAAGCTTGAGCATTATTAAAGGTTTTAAAAAAGAAACGCAACCTCGGAGGCTTTATTATTTTGTCCTAAAGATTTCACAGAGGTTATAATATTGGAATAAAAGAAAAGTGTTTATAAAATATGCAAATATATGGAAACCTTTTTAAAAGGTTGAAAAATATAGAAATTGATAACTGAAATATGTAAATAGAACTCCCGTAAAAATTTACATAAAATCTGCCTTTTATTAGTCTCATATTACTAATCACAGCAAGTAAAAGAGTTGTTTTACTGTTTCAAGCCTTATTTGTTATTTATCTCAATAAAATACGATTTGGCTGTCCATTTATTTATTTATTTCAATTTATAACGCTATGTCCCCCTAAGGACATTTGCGCTGTCATACATGTATGCCTTTACATTTGTTTATACATTTTTACAATAATTTAAGGCCGTAAAGAATAGTCACAATAATGGTCGATTATAACTTCTTAATTAAAATTCTCTGGAACTAGTCTATGATTTCAGAATAAATTTCTTTCGTTTACCTTTTATTCATTTATTTTATCATCCTTACAAAGTAAATATTCGCTTAACCCATTTTGATGACAGGTAGTTGAAAATAAAGATAAGCTATCAACTTTTAACATACACTCATGGACAAAACTTAAGGGAGTTTACCTTTCAGCATGTATATTGATATTCAGACAATATCTGTGATAGTTATTACAGTGACCTTTATTGAAGATACACGAGATAACTAAATGTAAACAAAATTTCCTCTGTCCTCTTCAAAAAGCAGACAACCAGCAACATTGAAATATAAAACTTCCATAAGTTTTTTCTGTTAGTGTATACCACCTAAATTTTAAATGTTACTATTATATATTAGAGTTTTTTTATGAATAAACGTTTTACGCTTCTACTTTTTAAAAGAAATGGAATACCTTCTTCGTCAAAATGGATGTCAAAACTATACGACATATTTTGACTGCCACTAGAATTCTTTGGTCGATGACAAAGCCACAATACCAGATTTTCCAAAATAAGAACGCCCACTTGGAAGCCATAGGTTAAAGACCTCGTCAGCCCATGGTAGAAATGATTTCATGAATTTAATGGGAATTCATGAACTTTTTTCACTCTATTCAATATAGAGGTAATCACAAAATATAGCTCTTTTTTATCATTTCACCGCTGATGACCGAAGTCCAACCATTAAACAACTTCTATCATTATAGTAATTTCTGTAGAGATATAAAAAGAAACACATTGCCAAAAATTAAATGTTGAAGATTTTTTATTTCTTTTTCTATAGATTCATGAATTAGAAGTAAAAAGAGAGTTCTAACTGAGCCTATGCAAACTATTTATAATATAAAAGGACAGTTCTGTCTTCATATATAACAAACGATGTGATTTTTTATATATACACCAATACCTCGCTTTGCGTCGTTTCGTTTTGCGTTTTTTTTTTTAAGTTGCGTCGCTGCTTAATTTTTACTGATTTTCACTGTGCGTCGTTAGATTTTCGAAGTTGTGTTGTTTTGGATTCGAGTCTTTAATTTTTTTTTTTTCGAATTTTCTTTCTTAAAATATGGCAACACCTTTGTTTTTGATTGCGCCTTCACATATTTTAACTTTGCGTCGTTTCAATTTGCGTCGTGTTTTTTTTTTTGGAACGTAACCCCGACGCAAAGCGAGGTATGGGTGTATGTTATTTGATATATAAAAACAGATATTCAATTTTCAGAGAAATCTAGATATGAATAGAGAAATATATTATTTTTCCAATGGGGTTTTTTCGATAAGGGTTGTAGAAATAAATTTTTATGATATATATCATTTAGATTAAAAAAATAAATTATTAAAATATATATATATTAGGTAATAAAAGAACATATATTTGATTGAATGAAAATATTTATTTGCCAATATTTTGGTTATATGAGTCAGCATAGGTCTTTTTTTTTTCTATTTCACCATCTGACCTTTTTTTTTCTTACTTTTTTCGCAAATACAGATATTTTGAAAATAGAGCAATTCATATTCAAATAATTAGATTATAAAAGGCAAACATTGGATTTAAATGTTTTATACAAAAATGTAATGCCTTGATAAAAGTTTGGCGTTCAGCCAACCGAAAATTTGGCAAATAAATATATATATTTTTAAAATTCAATATGTACCTTTTTATTATCTAAAATACATATGTGCGTGTGAATTTAAAAATAAATATTAAAAAAAGTATATTTTAATTTTTTAAAATAAATTTATTTTTATGTTTATTATTATTTTTATTATAGGCTTATTTATTCTTTGGTAAATTAAATTTTATTGCCATCTATCGTTAAAATTTTACACAAATAAATTTACGAAACGCATTGCCAGTAAATTTATTTGTGTAAAATTTTATTTATTCTTTGCATTCAATATTTATGAAGTTTATTATTTTTACTCTGTGATTGTCAATTTTAGAGGTATTGGAATAAGTCTGATTTCTCATTACATCGATACAGCTATTCTTGGAATATCCTGTACCCTATGCAACTCTGGGCGCTAATACCCTAACAGAATATCTAATATGCATATAGGGAGGTAAGTGAGGAAGATCGTCTGCTACAGAAGTAATCTACCCACGTCTTATGATGATTGCCTCCTTTACTACTGTCGACTTGGGAGCCATTCGCGGCTTCCTAATTTATAATTGCTGCCTCACCGGCTAAATTTGCCGGCTTGATACCTCAGATTGAAGATTCTTCCTCATCTCATTCTTACATCATATAACCTATACACAGTTGGGATGGCTGAAAATGGCGTCTTATATAGGGAAACTTAGTTAGCAATGGTGTTATATTGAAGCAAGAAAATGATTATTAACACAAAGCAATAACGCGCCATCTATACATATAAAATGAAAGGATTTAAAAGCACGAATGTTTCTTTTAACATAATACAAACTTCTACTGCCCTTACTTTTTCATCGCAGTAAAGGCAGTAGAAGTTTGTATTATGTATAAAAGAAACATTCGTGCTTTTAAATCCTTTCATTTTATAAAATTATTATTCTTTGAGTGTAAAAGCTTGTAAATAATAGAAACTTACCCTTTATTAATTTGTTTATTTTTTTCTTTGTCATCTGTTTTGTACAAGTTGAATCTGGTTAGAACGATGTATATAAATTAGATGATTCTTTTTTTACCTTAAATACGAGGTAATTAAATCGTTTATCTCTCTATATCTAAAAATGTTTAAAGTTTAATAAATTAATTTTATAAATCTGAGAGTTGTCTTCAAAAACGATCCAACCTATATATTGGGAAATCTAGTTTACCTATTTAAAATTTAGAAGTTCTAAGTAAAAGAGTGTATTTTTAAAGTGAAGCGGTATGACTAATTGTGATTTACTTCTGGATTAGAAGAATACAATAGTAGAGAGAGAGATTGAGATTGAAACTACTTTATTTCATTATGATTTGAGCAGATGCGATATCGATACCAATGTCGATTATCCGAAATGCGATTATTGCTAGTTGAAAACTATGTTTATAGTTCATATGAGATTATATAAGATTAAATACAAATAAATATTATAAATAGATAGTTTTATATAATGATATATGTTTATAAATGAATATAAACAAATTAAATTGATAAATATACATTTATATTAATATATACAATGTCGTCATTGGTGTCGCACACCGCGGGAGACTCCACCACAGATGGGCTGCGAGAGTTCTTTCCCACAGAGTGGGCAGGTCGATGTGATGGCTGGTGTTACCCACCTCAAGACCAAGATGGTGTTTGTAGACTGTAGCCTTCGCCACACTGGTTATTTTCACTGCCTCGGGATGGAGACCGACGTCGAACAGACAGGCCTGCAGATCCAGGGGCACTTCGCTGAAAAAGAAAGAGGAGAATGAGAGAGGGTTTGGAGAATATTTAACGAAACCGCTGATTAGGTTTCCAAGTAAATTAGCTTAGGTTAGAGCTTTATTCTCCCAAATAATGTTTTATAATTACGGTTAGAGCTGCAGAATTAGGTTTTAATCTCGCTTAATAATCATAAATACAAAAAATAAGTATTTAAAATGTATCGCGTGCGCGAGAGAAATATTGAGATTGAAACTTATTTAATACAATATCCATATAAGATTATATAAGGTTAAATACAGAATAAATCTAAATATGAATAAATATGATTATATAATGATAAGAATATGAATAAATAGATAAAAATAATCGATAAATATAATATACTAGACGAATGGCCCGGGCAACGCCCGGGTTTTACCCGAGTGCGAATATATTTTAAAAACGTTGTCTTGGGTGGTCGCTATAAACAGGGTGGTCTGTATAGACAGGTGTATGTATCACACAGCCGATAACAGGGTTGTCTAGAGTGGCCGCTATAGACAGGGTGGTCTGTATAGACAGGTGTATGTATCACACAGCCGATAACAGGGTTGTCTAGAGTGGCCGCTATAGACAGGGTGGTCTGTATAGACAGGTGGATGTATCACACAGCTGATAACAGGGTTGTCTAGAGTGGTCGCTATAGACAGGGTGGTTTGTATAGACAGGTGTATGTATCACACTGCTGATAACAGGGTTGCCTAAGGTGTCCGCTATAGACAGGGTGGTCTGTATAGACAGGTGGATGTATCACACAGCTGATAACAGGGTTGTCTAGAGTGGTCGCTATAGACAGGGTGGTTTGTATAGACAGGTGGATGTATCACATAGCTGATAACAGGGTTGTCTAGAGTGGCCGCTATAGACAGGTGTATGTATCACACAGCTGATAACAGGGTTGCCTAGAGTGGCCGCTATAGACAGGGTGGTCTGTATAGACAGGTGTATGTATCACACAGCCGATAACAGGGTTGTCTAGAGTGGCCGCTATAGACAGGGTGGTCTGTATAGACAGGTGGATGTATCACACAGCTGATAACAGGGTTGTCTAGAGTGGTCGCTATAGACAGGGTGGTTTGTATAGACAGGTGTATGTATCACACTGCTGATAACAGGGTTGCCTAAGGTGTCCGCTATAGACAGGGTGGTCTGTATAGACAGGTGGATGTATCACACAGCTGATAACAGGGTTGTCTAGAGTGGTCGCTATAGACAGGGTGGTTTGTATAGACAGGTGGATGTATCACATAGCTGATAACAGGGTTGCCTAGAGTGGTCGCTATAGACAGGGTGGTTTGTATAGACAGGTGGATGTATCACATAGCTGATAACAGGGTTGTCTAGAGTGACAATGACGATGAAACAGACTTTATTGACCGTTCAGTCAATGGCTACACTCAAAGAGTAAATGGGAAAATATTTACAATTAATTAATTTCAAATATCCTGACTCTGTCAGGAGCCCAGGCCTGAGCACGGACAATTCCTGATGGAATTTTTTACAATAGGGTGTCCTCAGGAGGGTCTGGATCATAGGATGGCAAAGCAGCCCTGAACTCCGAAAGTCTCCTACGGATCAAGGGAGCCGAGTCCCGAGTGCGCTCGATGAGCCCATCTAGGAATTGGGCGACCATCTTCTTCTGCTGCCCTGAGAGCTCTGCGACCACGCACTCCCACATCTCAGGGTCTCGGACCACGTCCACGAATTCGTCCGCGTCGAACGCTCGGAGAATGGGGCTCCAAGCCGGGACCATGGATCAGTTCATCTATTAAATCCACCAAGTCCGTCCAACAGTCCGAGTCGTCCTCCATACGGACAGAGGGTGGAGGCGGAGGTGTGGCCATGGCCGGTGTCGTCTTTTGCCCCTGGGGAGTGGGCGGTGTTGGCTCAGCGCGCCGAGGCGCAGGCAGTGGGGGTGCACATCGCTCTTCCTCCGTCATCGGAACGTCCTCCTCCATCTCCGTCGGTTGTCTAGAGTGGCCGCTATAGACAGGTGTATGTATCACACAGCTGATAACAGGGTTGCCTAGAGTGGCCGCTATAGACAGGGTGGTCTGTATAGACAGGTGTATGTATCACACAGCCGATAACAGGGTTGTCTAGAGTGGCCGCTATAGACAGGGTGGTCTGTATAGACAGGTGGATGTATCACACAGCTGATAACAGGGTTGTCTAGAGTGGTCGCTATAGACAGGGTGGTTTGTATAGACAGGTGTATGTATCACACTGCTGATAACAGGGTTGCCTAAGGTGTCCGCTATAGACAGGGTGGTCTGTATAGACAGGTGGATGTATCACACAGCTGATAACAGGGTTGTCTAGAGTGGTCGCTATAGACAGGGTGGTTTGTATAGACAGGTGGATGTATCACATAGCTGATAACAGGGTTGTCTAGAGTGGCCGCTATAGACAGGTGTATGTATCACACAGCTGATAACAGGGTTGCCTAGAGTGGCCGCTATAGACAGGGTGGTCTGTATAGACAGGTGGATGTATCACACAGCTGATAACAGGGTTGTCTAGAGTGGTCGCTATAGACAGGGTGGTTTGTATAGACAGGTGTATGTATCACACTGCAGATAACAGGGTTGCCTAAGGTGTCCGCTATAGACAGGGTGGTCTGTATAGACAGGTGGATGTATCACACAGCTGATAACAGGGTTGTCTAGAGTGGCCGCTATAGACAGGTGTATGTATCACACAGCTGATAACAGGGTTATCTAGAATGGCCGCTATATACAGGGGTGGTCTGTAAAGACAGGTGGATGTATCTCACAGCTGATAACAGGGTTGTCTAGAGTGGCCGCTATAGACAGGTGTATGTATCACACAGCTGATAACAGGGTTATCTAGAATGGCCGCTATATACAGGGTGGTCTGTAAAGACAGGTGGATGTATCTCACAGCTGATAACAGGGTTGTCTAGAGTGGTCGCTATAGACAGGGGTGGTCTGTATAGACAGGTGTATGTATCACACTGCTGATAACAGGGTTGCCTAAAGTGACCGCTATAGGCAGGGTGGTCTGTATAGACAGGTGGATGTAACACACTGCTGATAACAGGGTTGTCTAGAATGGCCGCTATAGACAGGTGTATGTATCACACAGCTGATAACAGGGTTGTCTAGAGGGGGGCAGGGAGGACACGTGTCCGCCGGCAGCCAATGGGCGCGCATTCTATCCGTGAGCTTCAGAATAAGGCAATTATATAAGTAGATATATATAAATATATACAAGGTCTACAATCATCTTCATCTTGCGAGAGAGAGAAAGGGAAAAGGCATATATAATTATTATTGTTATTTCTAAAAATAGAATTTGTTTCCTCAATTAAACAATTTTCTATGTATTTGTTAATATTTTTATTATCTATTCGAAAATATTTCAATTATAGACTCATAAATTCAGTTATATTAGATGATATATTAAGAACTTGCATTGATATCTGAATCGCGATTAACTACCATTCATAATGTCCTTTAACCTTAATCTTAATAGCGATTTATTCCTTTAAATGTCATAATATATATACACACACAAAAGCCTTTATTAGGGACTTGCCCCATACAGATTCTCCCAATTGGGTAAGGTAATAATCATCTTGTGTTATTTACATAGGTAGTGAAATATAAATTGAACTGGCTTTACTCTTTGTCTCAAAGTCATTCACTTGTTGACTGGTCCTTACATAATGATGGATCTAGAAAATTTATAATAAGCTATTGCATTAGATTTGATTGATGATATTTTAAGAGCAATACGTAGGGTGAAATGTTGGTACATTTAATTTGTTGATATAGGGCCTTCCTCTCTGCATCAAGGGCTGTACAATTAAGCATGTAATGGGGGAGTTCTACAGTAATTTCCTTGTCACACAATGTACACATTAAAATTTTGGCCTTAAACGTCGGAACGTGATATTTTTTGAAATTTTCTGTTTCTATTGACGTATGTAAATTTTTATAATGTCTTTAAATGTCATAATATATGATCAACTTAACTAGTTTCATAATCAGTAAATATCAAAGTTTATGAATATTATTTTATTCCTTTAAAAACCCCCATATAGATATATTTCATTGGATATTTACGTGTTTATAATTAAGAAGAAAAAATGATAAAATTAATTTAAAAATCATGATTGAGGAAATATATAAAATACGAAGATGAAAAAGTAAAGGAACATACGAAAGAGAACCTGTTTTCTTCTGCATATCAAATATCTCGAGGATAAATTGATGGGTATGTACATATATACACACAATACATACATTTGGCGTTTTTAATGGATTTACAAAATCTATATACCCCTGCCAAGATTGAATAACCTATGTATTTCTAAAAGGCTTGCTGTTATAAGAAAGGTAAACCATTTAGGGAAATGATCCAGGGCCCAATTGAATTACTAGCACTTTTCCTTTCCTTTTTAAACCTAATATTTAGCCTCGCCTCTCGTACTTAGGAATTCCAGGTTAGATCCACTGAATAAATAGTCTAGTTCGTTTGGTAAAAAATACCACATATATATATCTTTTGCCTTTATGCAAACTCTTCATTTTGCATACGTTAGAACATTTTTGAATATCTACATATTATTATATATTTATTTATTATACAATGTGGGAGCTTCTAAATTTTAAGCAATAAACTCTAGAATATGTATATAATACAAATAATGGAAGAATTTACAGAGTGTTCCAAAATATTTGAGTGAGAAGTAATTTCGAAATGAAACAGGTTTATAATTGATAATAGTAGCTCTCAAATTGATCTGAAATTAATAAAGTATAGGGTTGTTGGAATAAAATATCGGTTCAATGATATGCAAGGTGTTCTGAAAAAAAAAATTTAATGATATGAAACAATTACGGCATATTTGATTTCCTGGTCATGTGATTTTCAAATTTGGTGATCAGAATTAGTCGCTCAGATTGTGCAAAAAAAGCTGTTTTGACATTTAATATATTTTTTCAAATTTAAGATTTATTTTTTCAAATTTAAAGATTTATTC
>CP092871.1:22078713-22203163 GCA_030710605.1 Cordylochernes scorpioides
TTAAGGAGATAAAGCTGTAGTCTGATTAAACACTTTACACTACGTGTCTTTTATATTAAACATAGGTCATATGAGAAAATTGATCTAATGCAAGAGTAGTGCTTTCTGGATATTAAATTTGAGAAAAGCATCTTTGGAAGGTTCAACACTAATGAGCCATGACTTTCAATTTCAGATTCCATCATTGCAATATAAGGATTGTAGAAATATTTTCATTTATAGGAATATGTAACGTCAAAAAGGTTAAATTTTTAGACTTTTCCAGTCCAAAATGTGTTCAAACTTTAGTTAGCCAGTCCTCTTTCTACATATTCCAAAACATTATAATCGTTTGCATCGTTTTTTCTGTAATTATACCCCTACACGTATTGATTGAAACTATTCTGTATTTCTATTATTTCAGTTCCTCTTTCTCTCCTTAAAATAGACGTATGACGTATGATTATGATGTTCCTCAGTAAATTAAATTCGTTTTTTCAAAAATGAAGAGGGGGATACAATATATGGCATCTTTTTTGCAAAAAGAAAATAGAAATTGAAATATATTATTACATCTTTGGGTGTCAGTATATTATCAAATATTGTTCGGAATAAGAAATAACCGGAGAGAGACTGCCTTCAAATGAAAATTTTACAACACCCCTCACCTCTCTCAACTGTCATATATTCCTAACAATTCTTTAAGATGCTCAAGACTTTATCTAAAGCTTTTAACTCAGAAATGATAGAGAAACAACGCTTATAAATATTTCTATTTAGACATATAACTTATAAATCAATAGAATAATTGTTCGAATAAGAAATAACCGGAGAAAGACTACCTTCAAATGAAAATTTTACAACACCCCTCACCTTTCTCAACTGTAATATATTCCTAACAATTCCTTAAGATTTAAATAAGTTCTCACTACACACAGAGAGTGAGACTCCAGTAGTGTAATTACTCCGCCAACTTCTTTAATGTTCCTTTAATGACTGACCCAAACCTACGGTTCAAACTGAATGGGCGGAGAAACCCGCACTTAAGAGTTTTTTTTTTTTTTACCAACCTATATATTTGAAAGTGGGAATCCATAACTAGTTTTTTTAATCCTAATTTTTTAAATTCAAGCTAAATATTCTGTACTCTTTGTTTTTATTTAAGCATCTCCACACGATTAACACTCCACGACTCTTCGCATCCCGTTTCAACCCTCTTTTATATACAAACATGGCCACATTCGTCCAATGAGAAGATATGGAAGATCAGTTCATTAAACAAATACAAGTAAACATAGCAGTAAGAATGACTGAGATGATTAAAACTGCTTAAGTTTGTAAAATAATTTGACAATTTTACAAGGTTCGTTCATATATATCTAGAGAGAGAGGGAATGGTTGAAAAATAAAAAATATAAAAGAGATATAGGAAAAATAGTTTATACACAGTTAAATACTGGACATTTGACCATACCTAACTGAATAAACGAGTCTCGTGACGCACGCGTCGATCTGAAAAAAAAGAAAAGAACAAAACAACTTCCTTGTATGATTCGTAATTCTATTTTCAAAATGGCCGTTTTCAAAAAGCAGAGAATCTGTATTAAGTTTGGTTTTAAAATTTCTAAAAAGTGCTACTGAGACGCATGAATTGACTAAAGAAGGTTTTCACAATGTTCCTTATACATCTTTAAAGAAAATAATAGATAGAGGACATTGCGACTCCTGTGATATAAAATTAACAATTCCTTATTCAATAGACGATTAACAATTCCTTAAGATGCTCAAGACTCTATCTAACGCTTTTAACTCGTAAATGATAAGAAAAACCTTATAAATATTGAATGAAAATTATAGATAGAGGACATTGCGATTGCTGTAATAGATATATGCATGGAGACATCTGAGGTTCTTTATTGGACACGATGATAACAACAATGAAAATTATATGTGAATATATTACTAATATAAATTTCTTGTGTATTATAATACCTATATATTGTGATTTAACCTTTTTCTCTTCTTATCTAAACAACAACTGTCTCTCCTTCATCTTCCCTGCCTGGGGAACTTTTTTGAAAACCTTTGGTGGCGTGCAGCACCTTGGTACTTTTCTATAGTGCATTGCGGCTTGTCTGCCTGCTTGATCCATTTTTGGTCTCGAAATTCATACCTTTTGGTTAGTAGCCCGTAAACCCATATTTTCTCTTAACCTAGAGCGATAAAGTTGTTATAGTTGATTATTTGTTGTGAAAATATTGAAAGAAATGCAACATAAACATATATACACTTGTATGTTAAAATTGATTTAATGCACTTACTATCATTATTTTATGCAACAACAATGCGCATTTTATTGGGGACCTATGCCCTACATAGGATTCTTCCAGTTGCATAATTGCTTAGAAAAGATTATTTATTCATTTACAGGTGATCGTTTATTTACATATCCATTTACATACGGCTCTCTTTTCTCATTATTTCTTATCTTGCGCAGCTCTGTAAAACTTGTACAGAGTCATTGCATTTGATTCATTCTTTGTCGTCCTATACAGCAGAGCCTCTAGAGCAAGATGATATGATTCAATTTGATCCAGAAGAAGTTTCCATTCACTTCTTAAATTTAGACAGAAAAATATGTGGTGCTTCAGTTGTCTTCGTCTTTATTACTTTACAAGAATGAAGACACTGAAAGGGGTCATTGAGGTACAGCTTGCAGCACATTAACGATGTCCAAAAAGTCAAAAACGCTTACCTGGTTAGATTTTCTTAGTTTATCGAAAAGATGGGTTTTCTAATATGGTTATATAAAATTGAAATCAACGTTTAGTTAATATTTATTCCAAAATATGCCGATTTTTAATCTATATTGCTAATTTGAGTGGGTTCAGTAGATGCTTTTCATTCATTAAATTATCTGGAACTAATGAAGAATTTTGTTGTTCTTTCATAGATAAGGCAGCAAGCTCCAATACAATTATTTAGGGCAGTAATAGGTTTGACAATTCTATTGATCCAGACGTTCGATGTTATCGACCGGAGAATATCGACGGTAATGCGGCCAAGAAGGCCTTGTGTGTATGGATGGAAGGAGGTAGTTGAAGACTAAACCATTCTCTGTCTGTACAGTACAGACCATTGGAAACTCCATCCCTTATTTTGTAATTAAAAGCTCGCGGCAAGCACAGGGATTCCTGGAAGCGGTCGAGTGTCGCGTGACGTGCGTGACCGGTGGAACATTTGATAAGAGCGGCGGAGGCGGGACAGCCACACCCCCTCCCGCCCCCTGTTTGGACACGCAAGCTCGGCGCCACAAAAAAAAATTCTCACCAATTAAAACTGACATGGTCCCTCTAACCTTGACAAGATTGTGGATCGATTCGTCCAGGTGGGAAACACAAGCTTTGAACTTGTTAAATGGGCGTAGCTCATCTATAGTATCCCTAGACACACGGAAACCTACTTACAGTAGCGGACTTTATGGATGGTTCCTTAAATGACTTCCGTATTTAGACTTTTCCTTATTTAACACATACAAATCTCTTTAATAAGACATACTCTTTTTACCAAAGTAAAAGCTATTTATATCTAAAACTAACGTGAAAGATATATTTAAAAAAAAATCCTATTCAAGACAATTTGTCTCCTATATCAGGGGTCGGAAACCTTTTGAGTAGGTAGAGTCAATAATTACAATTTACAAAATTTCAAAGTTTTTGAAGAACCACAAAAATGTTCTTTGCCAACAATAAATAGTGCTCACATAATAGAAACTTTATTTATGCAAGTACTACACGCAACTTCACATCGAAAGAGTTGCATGTGGCTGGGGGGCCGTAGGTTCCTGACCCCTGTCCTAGATGGATTTGTAAAATAAATCTAAGGAAAACTAAAAAAATAATAAAATAAATTTGAAAATGTGAACACTAGTA
The DNA here is from genome assembly GCA_030710605.1 of Cordylochernes scorpioides. Lineage (NCBI taxonomy): Eukaryota > Metazoa > Arthropoda > Arachnida > Pseudoscorpiones > Chernetidae > Cordylochernes > Cordylochernes scorpioides. The sequence continues at coordinate 22,082,625 of CP092871.1, forward strand.
ATCACATATGATACATTCATACATAAGTCTTTAATAAGACCTTTCATCTAATACAAAAGATCATAGATCGCAAAATACGTGGTGTCGCTGAAAACCCGCTGGTGATTCTCCACCAAACCTTTCAGCGTTGGAAGAGGCGCCATGTTATATATACATAGTATGATGCATATATAAATATATATAATTATCTTTTTTCAAATAGTGCAGACTGTGCACTATGCATGTATTCACAAGATGTCAATAAAATTATTTTAATTGTTAATTGTCGAATACAAAAGTAGTTATACAGTTCAACAGAAAACGTGAGATATCGTTAAAAATGAAAAAGACGACTTAAGAAGAGACGCAGTGATTGCTACATATCTCCAACAAGAAAGTGTATAGAAGATTAGGTATTTAAATTCTGATAGTTTTTACGATTTTTGTCTATTTTCCCTTCTTAGACTCCGGAATAAGTCTATATATGTAAGACGAAATGTTTTAAAAAGTTTTCTTTTGTAAAATACTTTATGTAAACTATATAGACACTATAGGAACTTTTCGAAACTAGTATAGACGCGTATGATTCTTTCAGAATCAAACAATTTATACTTCCCTTACTGCAATGGAAAATATATACTTCCTTATTTTTGGTATGATACCAATTGCCCAAAAATCAAAAACCTAATTCACTCTAAGAAAGCCATTGTATATTTCAATATTAATCAACATTTGCTTTTAAGAATTAATTTACATACGTTTTTTATCCCTAGTACACGTGATACAGGCCATGATAATCATGGTAGGTAAAAGTTGGACTTTTTGCATGAATCGGGGGTCATTAAAGCATTTTTCTAATCAGAAAAAAAGTGTCCAATACGGGATTGGATCCTGGGTTGTAGCGGTCGAAAACAAACGGTTTAGACAACACTTCCACCGATTCCCTAACATAAGAAAAACCTGTGTAAACATGTACTTCAAAACATAAAAATATAAATATCTTTAAATTTAAAGCAATCAATATATGCACGAAAAACTTATAAATAAACAAGTAGTTCTAGGTAAAAATTAGTTTAAAATTTCTTTATTATATGTCTTCCGGAAAAGCAAGTTTTGCTAGAAGGTTCGCGTGTTTAAATGAGAAAAAAAGGAAGCTCATTATGAAATCTTCATCATTTTTTAACTACTTCAGAAAAGTATGAATATATAATACTGACATTTATTAACATATAAAATGCAATGGATCAATTGTGTTCTGAAACCTGAATATTCCACGGATTTATAAAAATAATTAAAACGACAAGAATTTTTCATCTTCAAATATTTCTTATAAATTAAACATTTCTAAATTGATTTCAGAATTGACAGATTTTGACAAATGAATTTTTAAATCCTTGACGGCGAATTGTTTGTGAAAAATATTAGTCGGGAAGAAAAAAAAAAAGGAAATTTTACCAATTGTGGAATGTATTACATATGTACAAAGTTTAAATTTATAAATAAAATTCCTGTTTCTCTTTTAAAAATGGCGTCTAATATTTCTTTTTGCTTTGATTAAAAATGCAATAGTTAAATATATCGTTTTTAAAATAGAGCAATTCATTAATAAATATTTAATTCAAAGGCATATATTGGATCAAAATATTATTTGTTTTACCAATATTTCAGTTGGGTGAACGCCAACTTTTTCAAGGTATTATAACATATTAATTAAATTATGAAAAAGGCATCTCCTTATCCTGTAAATGAAAGTTTCTGATGGCTTGCGCCATCTATCGGAATAAATATCAACTATTCTCGTTGATTTTTAATTATAAATCATAATATCATAATCAAAAATCAGCGAGAATGGTTGATATTTATTTCGATAGATGGCGCAAGCCATCAGCAACTTTCAGTTGAACGATAAGGAGATGCCTTTTTCATAATTTAGGCACCTTATCCCAGTACAATATCACATTTGTACTATTTTTCATACTAAAAAAGTTATATATATGTTTCTTGAAAGTGCGTTCTGTTATTTAATAATTAAACACAGGCCACAGTTGATTAGAATATACAGTTTTCATTTTAAATATGGAAAATATACAAATATATACTATTCTAGTTTATACAGCGATGGCGATATTTGGATTCCACAAGACTATATCCCGGAAAAAGGCCACACAGTGTTCTCCCCATCCATTGTGAACTGGCGAATCCTGTATAGGGCGAGAGGCCCTAAATAAAGGCTTTTTGTTGTTGTTGTTGTATATACTACTCTAGTTAAGGTTACTAAAAGTACGTTTTCTTTTATGATAAAGTAGAATTTGGATTATAGATTAGAAACAGAAGATAAATAACTCCTGATATTAAAGGTACATAGATCAATAAATCTTTATATGATCTCTTTAATTTTAAGAAATATAAATGCCGACCAGGGGGGGCAACCTCTTTCTTCAAAATAAATAACAACAAATCCTAATATATAAGTGATGTTTTGGTAACAGCGTTGTTACCATACTCGGAAAAAAGTATTGAATGAGAAAAAAAAGCACAGCTATCTTATGTTTTTACACAACTGAAAACAGTACTATTTAAAAACATGCTGTAATATACTTTCCCATTCTCTTTGCCGACTACGAGGCAAGATCAATGTCTTTCCTAACTACCAGAGATAGAGCTGCAAAGTTCTAGTCCTCCCGCCTTCTTCCTGCCTCCTGACCTCCGCGGACCCAATCCGGCTTAACCTGCTTCTTCCCTGACAGAGATCCTGTCCCTAGCCTCCCCAGCCTGGTCATAGTGCTTTGTATATATTCCGCTTTACGCGGCCATTGGGGCTCAAAAATCATTTTATTTTGGTTATCAGCCCCGTAAATAAAGTTATTTCCAATATTTTCCCATTTAGTACTTTTGCCTGATAATGGTAACAACTCTGTTACCGAAACGTTACACACAATTTATTTATTTGGATTTGGTCTTAATACCTTGTGTTTTTGTTATGTTTTTTTATATGATTAAACAGACCATTTTTTTTGGTTGGAAGATATATACTCATTTCTAAAGAGACAGAAGTAATTTTATTCACACTTGGTTATCTCGTGTGTCTTCAATAAAGGTCAATGTGTATCAAATATCTTTCAGAGTTATTATCTGAATCCCGATATACATGCTAAAAGGTACAACTTCCTTAGGTATTGTCCATGAGTGTATCTTTCAGAGTTATTGTCAGAATCCCGATATACATGCTAAAAGGTACAACTTCCTTAGGTATTGTCCATGAGTGTATCTTTCAGAGTTATTGTCAGAATCCCGATATACATGCTAAAAGGTACAACTTTCTTAGGTATTGTCCATGAGTGTATCTTTCAGAGTTATTGTCTGAATCTCGATATACATGCTAAAAGGTACAACTTCCTTAGGTATTGTCCATGAGTGTATCTTTCAGAGTTATTGTCTGAATCTCGATATACATTCTAAAAGGTACAACTTCCTTAGGTATTGTCCATGAGTGTATCTTTCAGAGTTATTGTCAGAATCCCGATATACATGCTAAAAGGTACAACTTCCTTAGGTATTGTCCATAAGTGTATCTTTCAGAGTTATTGTCTGAATCTCGATATACATGCTAAAAGGTACAACTTCATTAGGTATTGTCCATGAGTGTACTTTCAGAGTTATTGTCAGAATCCCGATATACATTCTAAAAGGTACAACTTCCTTTGGTATTGTCCATGACGTATATATACAAAGGCTCTATTCGAATAAAGTGGCAAAACAACAAAAAAAAAAAAGAAAGATTAAAATAAAATAAAACAACACGAGACTTGTCCAAGATACAAAAAAACGAACAATGTTGGAGAGAAAGTAAATAGAAATAGAGCAAATAAAATCAACAAAAAAGTATTTGCTTACTAAAAAACTATCTCTTGGGTTGAAAAAATTATATAATTAATTCCCATCACGAGTTTTTATACTCTTTGAGAGAATATATATTTATATCAAATTGTTATATCTTCATATATATATTGTGGCTCATTCTTTGTCATCACTAGTGAAGTTTTTACTAAGGTGATGCAATAGTCCATCGTTCTGATGCGTATTTTAAGAGAGATGTGTCTCTTTTGATACATATATACATAGCAATAACGCGCCATCTATATAATGCAAATGAAAACACCAAAAGGCGAATGTTTCTTTTTACAAATAAATCAAACTTCTACTGCCCTTACTGAAATGAAAAAATATTAGGAGGGCTCGTCTGATCAGTCGTTAGCCCTCCTAGCGGTTTCGCCAATTTTTTTTTTAATCTACCAGACCGCTTCTTTAGAGTTCTAATACTGTATTGGATCATTCTGCTTATATATACTACACTGAAGGATGGACTCTTAGAAATTGGTGTATTCATGACAAAAATCAGTATCTAAATATCTTTCAGAGTTATTGTCTGAATCCCGATAAACATGCTGAAATTTACGAATTTCTTATGTTTTGCCTATGAGTGGATATCAAAGACATAAAGAATAGCTATGGGGATATTAGAGAATTCTTTTAAATGAACCTGTAGAAGATCCATTCAGCCTGATAGCTTTCATTTTTAAATAAAAAAAATATATATATATGAAAATTTCTATAATATTTGAATATTTTCACAATGTTATCAAAAATATATATTGTTTATACCTATAGATGACACATGTGTAATAAAATATCTGTAAAACGACATTTGAAAATTATCCCGCATGTGTTTATTTTGAACGAAAAAAATCAAAATTTTATTTCAAGGAGAAAAAGCGATTATTTTTAACCTTAGGGATGAGGTATGAAAGGATGAATTGTGAAGCGTAATGATAAACGGAAGAATAAAAGTGTACAGGGATGGGAATCGAACCCACAGTGTTCCGCTTACCGGGCAGATGCCATGTCCACTAGGCTACCCTGGACATATTTTCCGTTCATAAATGATACATAAAGTAATTTATAATAAAATTAATATATACAGTTATCAGCATCATAATCAATTCTTTCTTAATCAATTCTGTCACCGGTTGCTTTTGTAAATGGAATAAATACCCAAATATGGCCATTTCTCATAACCATCGGTGGTTCAGTGTTAGAATGCTCGCCTGCCACGCGGGCGGCCCGGGTTCGATTCCCGGCCGATGATTTTTTTTTTTTTTTACAATTTTTAAAACTCATTTATATATTATACAAGAATGACATCCACTGCGCCAATTTTTAATTGTAACGAATAGTATTTGAATAAAAGCATTTAATCGGGTAAAACCCCGGCGTTGCCCAGGTCATTCGGCTAGTATAATATAATATGGCTTGTGATTGTAAAACGACATTTGAAAATTATCCCGCATGTGTTTCTTTTGAAAGAAAATTAAAAATTTTATTTCAAGGAGAAATAACAATTATTTCTAACCTTAGGGATGAGGTATGAAAGGATGAATTGTGAAGAGTAATGATAAAATATTTATTAATTTATAGATAGAATATTAATTTAGATTTTTTTCTCTTTATTTTCTTTTTTTTATGTAAATAAGATCGAAATTTCTTTCGATCGTAATAAATTATCATTCTTACGCTTGTCTTTCCTGATTCTTTTTATGTGACATTATTTCGGAAGCTTTGAAATTGTACAAATTCCTGACTCTAAAAGAAACATATAATTCAGTTTAAGAGGCGAAATTTGGTAAAATTCGAGTGCTTTATGTAAATTCGGGAATCTTCAAAGATGTATCCTCATGTCATGGTTTTTATCATGTTTCTATTGCTTTAACGGTGCGAGTATGTGAGAATTGACAGGCGTGGGTTATATAATGATGGATGAAAGAAAACTTTCAACACATGTTACCATCCACAAAGGGCAATTTTATAGAATATTTTTTCAGACAAAATATCTCACGTGGTTATCTTTTATTGATTAATCTAGAAATGGTATTTGACATATTCTGAAATAATTAAAAATCAACGATCATTTTATATTTATACCAATTTTGAAAATAGAGTTATCCATAAATCTTTAATTAAAAAGGCATATATTGGATCAAAATATCATTTATTTCACTAATATTTCAGTTGGCTGAACGCCAACCTTTATAAAGGTGTTATAACATATTTTTATGTAACGTTGAGTTTGTTGTTGACACACATTAAATATGTTATAATACCTTGATAAAGGTTGGCGTTCAGCCAACTGAAATATTGGTGAAACGAATAATATTTAGATCCAATATATGCCTTTTTAATTAAAGATTTATACCGATATATAAGGCAAGCCATCAGTAAATTTTAGTTACACTATGAGAGGATGTTTTTCTTTAAATATTCCTTGTTAATAAATTATTCGGAATATATTTCTGTGGTCAACTTATGAATAGAGACATTTTTATTTAGATGGAATATCTTCACGTCTTTTTTTTTTTTTTGGCTTTGGTAGCAAAGTGCCTCTGCCAACGCTGCAGAGTTTAGTTGAGAATCGCCAGCAGGTCTTCAGCAAGATTTCTTTAGAATAAAGATATCTTATTCAGATACGTTTTTTAAATCTAAAAAAAATACTTCTATATGGCCAGAGTATCTTATTTTAATGGAAAAAATAGTTTAAAAAATCATTCTTAATTCGATGCTATTAATTTAAATGAAGATTTGGCTGGAACTATACCAGGTAGAAGCAGAAGATGACAGATGTGTCGGGTAAAGCAGACGAACAAATAGATTCGGTAAATATTGAGGCTAGGATCATCCGTTCATTTCTTTTGGTCTTCTTTTTCTTAGATAGATATTGTGTTTCAGGCCTTGTCATATTATTGAAACCTTTATTGTACAGCTTTATCTTCTATATACGATGTGTTGTTTTATCGCAAAATATATAATAAATAATAGAAATATATAAATCATTATAATATTCAAACCAATTCATTACCATTTCATTGAAACAATTCAATTTTAATGTCCTATAACCATTATTTCAATATATTAGCACATTAATCTTCAGAATGAATGCAATAGGCATTCAGTAAAAAGATTCGAATTTTAAAACTTTCAATTCTCTTTTCCTATTTATTGAATATTATCAAAATAAACTTTAAAATACAGGAGAGAATAGTTAATAAGACAGCAGAAGAACAGACTTTAGAAATGCTCTTGTTTAACTACAAACTGCAAACTACAACTTTATAAGCCACCCTTGCCTTAGGGATATTTTCCCAATATGGCATATTCAAATATACCATCCTTTATTTTAGGCAAATACACTATATTACATATATTCCATCTATGTTTATGCAAATGTTCATATGCGTATAAGTCATCATTACCTTATGCAAATAAGCCGTATGTATATAAGCCATACCTACCTTATGCAAATCATTGATTTATGAAAATGTTGCTAAAATACTATATGCATATAAGCCATCCTTAATATATGCAAATACGTATGCACGACCTAATGCAAATTATCACCTTATGTAAATAAGTCATATGTTTATAAACCAAACTCTATAGAGTTTTGGCTTGTGCCAGTATAATAATATTCGATACCGGTCGCCTATCCCATCAAAATAGACCTTAGAACTAATCACCATTTATCGACCATCTTTACAAACTAGAGGATTCGTTTAGGTGAAAAAGTCACAACATCAGCATTGGAAATCTCAAAACGCCTATCTTTTATAATAAAGAAATTAATCTTAAGAAACCTGTAGCATTTTTGATTGATAAATATCCATATTTAAATAAATTGATATTGATATTTTAAGCATAAACCACTTCCTTTTTGTCTATATAACGGTGGTTTCCCATACATGTAAATTTGAACGTTCTCCCTAAAGAGGATGGGAGGGTAATACGCTCGATTCCCGATATAAGTCGGTTGATGAGAGGGTAACACCCTCGATTCCCGACAGTCATGAACCGGGATTGGATCCCGCGTTAAAATTTGTCTAATATGTGAATAACCTTCACATATTATTCACTAAAAATAAAGAAAGCATCTCCTGACCACGAGCACATGTGCTTTTTAGATGGCAGAGCGCCATCTAGTGGAGCAAGAATAAACTAAACGTTTATTTAGCTTGCTCCGTGATATTTGGCCAACCCAATTTCTTGATAAATCAAGAAAAGCCATCCACGAACGCGTTTCGCGCTGTTGGCGCTCGTCAGCGTGGAGTAGGCTGTAACCACTGCATCCAAAAATATTTTTTGGACCCAATGGCTTCCTGAGAAATCAAGAAATGGGTATTCAAGGCCAAATTTGCGTAAAGACGCTTAGCACATGAGAAAACAATAGAAAAATATAAAAGATGATTTATCAAGAAATTGGGTTGGCCAAATATCACGGAGCAAGCTAAATAAACGTTTAGTTTATTCTTTCTCCACTAGATGGCGCTCTGCCATCTAAAAAGCACATGTGCTCGTAGTCAGGAGATGCCTTCTTTATTTTTAATATCAACACCTGACCCACTTATCTTTTATTTTTTTCTATTGTTTTCTCATATTATTCACTGTTTCAATTATCACGAACTAGGTTGCTCTTGCTAAGCGGTACCTATTAATGTGATTTTGAACCAGGTTCTCCCTAAAGAGAATATTTGAATAATTTACATATATAATCAAATGATTAGGATCAAACACGTGTCTCCTTCGAAAAGAAGGTTTACCCTACTAGCATTAGAGAACACTTATAGTGAATTATTCTAGTTCTACTTGGCACCTTACCAAGGATAAAACAATCAATGACTACAAGACACCATCTTGATGACACATCACGAGAAAGAGAGATCGGGAGGATCAAAATGGGGCAACCACAGTGGAAAGTCGCTAAGTGATTCAATGTGTCTGAAAACAGAATATTCTGACTTTGGAGACAATTCCAAACTACAAGGACTTGTCGCCGAAGAAAATGAATGTATATCATTCTAAGTTTTGAAACTATGCAATTCCCATTTCCATTATTTAAAACAATATTCATTTTGGATCAAATATCCTTTACATTTTAATTAAAAAGTCATATATTGGATAAAAATATAATTTATTTTACCAATATTTCAGTTGGCTGGAGGCCAAGATTTTTCAAAATATTACAACGTATATTGTAAATATATAAAAATGTTATAATATCTTCATTAAGGTTGGCGTTCAGCCAACTGAAATATTGGTAAAATAAATTATATTTTGATCCAATATATGCTTTTAAAATTAAATATCTATTTATGGATCGCTCTATTTTAAAACTATATATTTTTGTTCAATTATTTTGTATATTTGTATATCCGTCAAACTTTATCGGGGAACACGAATTTTTTAACATTTGTATAAGCATATGAAGCGATAAGTGAGCTTCTCAAAAATTCATGTTCCCCGATAAAGTTTGAAGGATATACATGCGAAATATTGAAAAAATATATATATATTTAGTTAAAATGATGCAACAGGATTCTGTAGATGGATTTTATTATAGTATTCTGAAGTTTACCAGTATTTCCGCTTTCTGCAGAAGTAAAGAGCGAATAATAATAAATATCGGTTGAATCTAACCGAAAGGATGAAATGGCCTTAGCTTGAGAATATACTAATGAAATACTAAAATGAAAATAAACTCATATCTAGAAACCTATTGCATTATTTCAATTTATAGGAGATTACTCAGGAGATTCACATCTATCGTGAATATATTTGATTTGAAATGACCATTTTAAAATCATAATATTATGTATAGTTTAGGATCTTTGTTGAAGATAGCTAAAAGCTTTACAACTTGAGACTGTTGGTATAATATAAAGAATTATTCCTCAGTTTTATAGCCATGTGTAGCCAATATATAAGTTTATAACAGAGATGCATTCGTGAAAAATTAGTATAAAAGTGAAATTTTACTAAGATCAGGTTAATAAATTAATAAAAAAGAAAAATCATCTCCTGAAAGTTCAACTAAAAGTTTTTGATGGCTTGCGCCTTCTATCGGAATAAATATCAACTATTCGTTAAGTTTCAATTATTACAGAATTGACCAAATACCCATACTTAATTAATCAAGTGGTTAGCTTCTCTTTATAATAAATAATGGGTATATGGTCAATTCTGAAATAATTGATATCGAATTGCGCGATAAGGAGATGATTTTTTACTTAATTTATTCACCTGATCTCCAAAGATAAAAAGAAGAAGACCTTATCTCAGTATAATTTGACTTTTATACAGTTTTCATAAATATATTTCTGTTATAAACCCATCTATCGACTACAAATAGCTATCTTCTTCTTTCTTATCTCGACTCAATCATATTAGGGTATCAATTTGGGACCCTTGATGGTGTCTGTTTAACAACCACCATGACTGGATGAAGTAGAATGCGTCTGCCTTTGTCATTAAGACTGGGAGCACTATTCAGTGGCAGGCCGACTTAGCTCCAAAAGAAATGGTTGCCTCTGACATGAGGAACAGACGCCATGTGCAGATGCTCCTAACATGGAGTACAAATGCTGCTCATCCTGTATCCCTGGATTAGGAGCCCTTACAGGTTACTATCAGCCGGGCCAGCTGAACCCAGGTTTTTAGTGAGCTTGTTACTGCTCCCCCTCCTCCTTTTTTATCCGGGCTTGGGACCGGCATAGGCGGAGTTTACAAATAGCTATAAAACTGAGTAATATATCTTTATATTACCTCACAGTCTTTAGTTGTGAAGTTTTGAGCTATCTCTTTTAAAGATCTTAAACTATATATAAGAGGCATCTTGAGATGCTCTTTATTTTTCTTGAGAGCTATATTTGTTGTTGTTTGTCAGCATGGTGACGTGTGGCGCAGCAACAGAGTGGTTTCCGTCCGACCAGTGAGGATGACTCAAGGCGAGTAGAAAGTCACCACGGCGCGCCTCCTCCCAGCTACCCGCTCTACACTGCAGGTCGGTAATGTAACTCTGTCCCCCCTCTCTCAAACTACCTCTACTAGTTAAACAACATTCCTCGATTGAAATTATAAACATTTTTTAATCTCTATTTTTCTTTTAAAATAAATAGAATTAAAATGAATTTTACAGCTGTAATCCTTTGATGATTGGAAATTAAAAAAGGTATGGGATGGCTCATCAATGATAAACTCTCCCAGCGGTTTCGTCATTTTCTGGGAAGGTTTACACTGATAAGCTATGCCCCTCCCTCTTTCAATTTTCGATCTTCGCAGGAAAAAGGCTATAGAATTAATTTTAATTATTTTTTAAAATAATGTTATAAAAGTATGTTTATAATTTGCATCGTTAGACGACGCTATGTTATTGATGATATTTTAGACTTCTTTCAAATGACAATCGAACCATTCCGAAATGAAATTATTGTCATTCTACCCGCGCCACCTGGTGTAAGAAATTTGTACTATTTTTGACGCTTATTATTATTTTTAGAATAAATCAAATTTCTACTGTCCTTACTGCAATGATTAAATAATAGGAGGGCCTGGCTAATCTGTGTTAAACCCTCCCAGCGGGTTCTCCAGTTTAATCTACCATACCACTGTAATATTGCATTTTTCGGTTTTCCTTTTATACCGATACTGAAGCTAGACTCTTGAAAGGAGCATTTTAGATGAACTATGGACATGAGATTTGAGGACAATAGAATTACACACACTTATAAATATATAATACTAGCCGAATGACCCGGGCAACGCCCGTATTTTACCCGATTGAATGTTTTGATTCAAATACTATTTGTTAAAATTATAAATTGGCGCCTTAAATAATTGCATATGTTAGTTAATAAATATAGCCTATGTGCTTTATCTGTCTATGTACTGTTGGCTTCCGTAGGCGTCTCTTACTGGGAAAAAGAAAGAGAGGATTCCATTTGGTTATTAACTAATATATGCATTTATTTAAGGAGCGACCCGCTCCAACACAATAGTTACAGAAATGGGGGGGGGGGGGGAGGGGGCATGATGGGGGGGGGGGGGGGGAGCAAAGGTGGCGTGATCGTAGCCGACCAATAGGAGGGCGCTATTCCAAAAAAAAAAAAGCAAACCGTGACAGAGGCCACGCATGACGCTCGTAACTGTATATATAATATACTTCAAGCATTGCTCTTCCGAAAATCTCAAGTAAAAGTATTTTTAAAAATATTATTATTATGATGCGTTAGCTTTAAAAATTAATGAAAATGTTGTTAAGCGGCGATGTAGAAATAAAAGATTACACTTCTCTGGAATCTTCTTGAAAGAAGATCATTGCTTCGTGTCAACTCAAATCTATATGTGTCGGGGAAATGACCAATCAGAAAGCTCAATCCCAACTGCGGTTGATGAAGCTGTTGCCGCTAAAATTGAACTCAAGTTCGTTGTTTTGTTGTATCCTGTGTGGATAGTTTATTATTTGTAATTGATGTGTGGAAGATCGCTTGTATATCAAAACTGAATCTCTTCATCGTTCGTGCATGAATATCATCATGCTATACTGAATTGACGTAACAATATGTTATAAGAAAGGAATTAACAAACACACATACACGCGCAAAAGAACATATTTTGTAAATTTTCAAAATATGATTTAATCTGCTCACATATCGGTCTACAAAAATTAGTGAAAATATTTTGATATAGTCTCAGACCACGTAGATATTGTGCAAACGCACTCGGTCCAGATCTAAATCTTCAATGGTGATATAGCTGAAGTATTTATTTTCCATTTTTATATAGTATTATATAGATGGAAATTTTGCCGGGAGGATATTGATCTAAAGATACAAAGGTCGCCTCTCCCGTCAAAATAGACGTCAAAACTAGACGCCATCTATTGGTCTCTAGGTGGACGCTTTTCAGTTTGCCAAAGCTGGTGTTGTGGCTTTGTCACCGACCTGAGGCCGCTAGTTTGCGGCGACGGTCAATAGATGGCGTCTAATTTTGACGTCTATTTTGACGGGAGAGGCGACCTTTGTCTGTTTATATAGTATTATGCATTGAAAGCTTTTTTTAACAGTAGTTTTATGAGTAGAAATGTATAAATATCATTTATTTAGACCCTCTGTTATACAAAGGATTATTCTATGAGGTTCAACAGAGTTAGAAATAAAAATATAAAAAATTGGTTATGAAAATATATGATGAAATATGTATAATACAACTATGTACAACACTAATATCTCAGATAGGTCACCCTTCCAAGTACTGACCGAGGCTGATATTGCTTTACTTTGGCGATCAGATGAGAACCGATGTTTTCAATGTGTTATGGCCGTAAGCTCTCTGATACATAGAATCTAAACACAATGGAACATGCCGTGAATAATACAGTCAAAGTTATAAATATCGTAAATATAGAGGCTGCCTGGCCGACATTCATAATTCTTCAAATTAAAGATACTTCGTCCAGTAACGTCGAAGTAAAAATAAGATTTACTGGCAGAAGTATCTTCAATTTGGAGAAGAATGTTTTAAAAGTATATTGGTATTTTATATAAATTAATTATATTGGGGCCTGAAATTTGTCCAACCCATCAGGGAACAGGTTAAATCAACGTTTAGTTAATTTCTGTTCCACTAGATGGTGCTCTGACATCTAAAAAGCTAATATTATTGTGGTCAGGATATGCCTTTTTTGATATATTAATACTAACACCTGCATTTTATTACTTTATTTTTTTATATTGTTTTTTACCTAAATATAAACCACAAGATTCAGATAAACAAAACACACACACTTATTTCATAAATAAAATTTATTAACAAGTAGAGAGAAAGGACAAAACCCGAAAGTGTTCAACACAAATCATATTTTCAAGACCTAACAGTAAGTTATCTATATAATTTTTAACAGCACACATTATTTAACTTTAGCAATTTCACCAAATTTCCACAAAATTTGCAAGAAATATTTTCACAAAGAAACAGAATATATACCTCAGTAAATATTCTTCGAAGAATACAATGAAATGACTTTAACCAAAATAATATACATAGATATGAATTCATAAATGGGGTTAAAGCTTTAAAAGATAAAAAGTACCGTATACTAAGTATGTGAAGGTAATGAGCAAAGAAAATGGTGTCTTCCATTCTTAGAACCCAATTGATGCACACACATCCCGGTGGTAGAAATCAAGGCCTTTGTGTTCCCCTTTCTTTTATCCAATTTGCCTTCGTTAGCCTTTGATGCCCTAACGACCCGGTTTCTATTCCTTCTTTTCCTTCCTTTCTCCCTAAGATTGATCTTTAAATTTGTTGCGTTCTGACAACGCAACCATAGGATTTACCTCACGTTTACTGCATAATTGGCTGCTTCTTTACTTAATAACACATATACTCTGCAAATATTTATATGTAATTCTACTCTCCTTAACACTTATATGCATAGTTTTAAAAATAAAACTACAACCTTTCGCAATGAGTTTCTTTTATTATGATATGCGCGAGCTTTCGGGCTGGAGCCGCCCTTCTACAGGCAAAAAATGAAACATTTGTGCGCATATCATAATAAAAGAAACTCATTGCGAAAGGTTGTAGTTTTATTTTTAAAATTTGTAGCGCAATATTTTCGTTTAATTCATGCATAGTTTACTTAAATATCATTTATAGGATCCCACAAAATTACGAAAGTGTCTTTTTACACACAAAACAAACTTTTACTGTCCTTATTATAATATTTACAATAGCAGTAAGGCCATAGAAGTTTGTTTTGTGTGTAAAAAGACACTTTTGTGATTTAATACTCACGTGTATTATATAGAGATGGCACGTCTTATGGTCTATGGTGCCTTACAGGCCTTGTTCTTATTGTTTGGGAAAGAGCATTGCTAGATGCAAATATGTATATATAATTCTACTGTCCTAAACACTTATATCCATAGTATGCTTAAATAACATTATAGGATCCCCCCCCACAAAGGTGTATTTTTACACAAAAAAAAAACAAACTTCTACTGTCCTTATTTTTTTTCGATCGTAGTAAGGGCTAGAAGTTTGTTTTGTGTGTAAAAAGGCATTTTCGTGCTCAATAATTACGTTTATTATATATAGATGGCGCGTTTTATTGCTTTATATTAATCTATGTCTTACTGGCCTTGTCCTTATTGTTTGCGGAAGAGCATTGCTTGATGCAAATATTTAAAGGTAATTCTACTGTGTCCTAAAATCTTATGTTCATAGTTTGCTTAAATACTATTTTTAAGATTCCATCCTTCAGTATAATATACATATATAAGCAGAATGATCCAATACAGTATTAGAGCTCTAAAAAAGTGATCTGGTATAATAAAATTTGGCGAAATCGCTGGGAAGGTTCACCACTGATAAGCCAAGCCCTCCCAATATCTTTTCATCGCAGTAGGGACAGTAGAATTTTGATTTATTTGTGAAAAGAAACATTCGCGTCTTAATGTCTTCATTCGTTATCTACTCTATCATGTAATACTATCTTCTATAACACTTATATAAACCTCGAACAATAGTACGAAAGAGTAATTTCACGAGATCAGGTGGTATAGCTAAGGAAATATGCATCTACTTATGTATTGAACAAACATGCCCCTCTGGATATACATATAATTATAAATTAGTTTTATGAATTAGTTCCAATTAAAACAGATAGCGAGATGATAAATCATATTGTCTCTCTGTGTTCTCTTCTTCCTCTTCTTTCTTATCTCCAATCAATCATATTAAGGTATCAAGCTTGTGAAGCTTGAGACTTTTGATGGTGTCTGCCGGGGAAGAGTAGAGTTCATCAATGGATGAGTCAATACAGTTAATAATGTGTTTTGGGGTTGCAGGCTGAGAATTGCAAATTCTGTCTACCAATTTACGTTGGTTGCTGCTAGTCTCTGGTTAATGACATCCTCAGGAACTGAGTCAGTTTTCTATATCACATTTGAGGTCCTCAATGGCTTCATCCTGTTCCACAAACAGACATTAATTCTCATTTCTCAAAATACTATTTGGGTATAGTGGGATAAACATGATTTCTCTAAAATAACATAGAACCAAATATATATGCTATATCTTATTTTTAAAAATCAGTAATTGCTCAAAATATACAGTTATCAATTTATTATCAATTTTCATATTAAATCAAGATTTTACTTGTTGAATAATATTCAAGTTTTGTCCCCTATGGTCTGGCTTGGACATCAAATACGCGATTATTAAATGATGATTCCATTTAGAAAAAGAAGGTATCATCATCATTGCAAGAGAGAATCAACAAAGGCCTATATTATAACATGTAATATTTTATAACACAAAATGTATGCTTTGGTTGAAATGGATCGTCACAAATTACGAGCACCAATCTGTGACTGCAATCAACAAATACAGGTTCAAAATCATTATAAAATTCTTTATTCTTCATATCTGGCTTCTGAAGACTCATTCTAAAATGATATTATGATAAATATCTAAAATTATGTGTGAACTATAAATCCAGGCTAAACTTTCCCGCCTACTTAAGTCTGGAAAGACTCATATTCAGACTTTTAAATCCGGAAAATGCAATTAAACCTAAATATTCACTCGATATTCGAGAGAAAATTTAAAAAAAATATTAAATATTTGAAGTTTAATCTGGATATGAGTAAAATACATGAATATTTATAATAATTATTTTCTAACTTTTTAAAAAGGCTATATCACATCAAATATTAAAAAACGACGAGAAGTTCATGGAATATTTTTATTGTTTCCTGTGTATATTATATTCCTAAATTCCGCAGGATATATAAGACATGCAGTCTAATGTAATAGTAGAGCTGTATGGAGATTTAATTATCTAACTGCTGGGGGGTTATCTAATAATGATCCATGCCTTCCCTCTTTTGAATTTATAACCATTGCAGGGTAAGGTATGTAGAGAGAAATAGAGGTTTTAATTTTATATATTTTAAAAGAAAGTATATATGTTATAAATAAAAAATATATTATCTGCTTGATTTTGGAATATATTGAGGATCATACTATGTTAATGCAGTCGTGGTTAAATCTTGAAAGTATGATAATAAAAATAATTTTGATCAGTAATTTAATAGAACTAAAGGAATATATATAAAAATATATAATTTGATAAAAGTACTTGCCTGGCTTAAGGCGTAAGAATAAAAAAATGAAAAGCTTATTTACATAATGTACAAAAGGTTTGAGCCGGCCAACGGGGAACAAAAACAATGAGTATTTATAGGGAAAGCGTGACCTCTGGCGGTCGATTTAACAAAGTATTTGAATCGATGAAATATAATTATAAATAAAATAATATTTTAATATAACAAAATTTTAAATAAAATATTTTAATATAACATATATATATTTTAAAATACAATATAACGCGGCTGATGATTGTAAAACGAAAATTAAAATTATACCGCGAATGTTTCTTTTAAAAATCGAAATTTATTTTCAAAGAGAAATAGCGACATTTCTAACTTTGAGGATGAGGTATGGAAAGGTGAAACATGAAGAGTAATGGAGAACGGAAAAATAAAAAGTGTCCAGGGGCGGGAATCGAACCCACACCCTTCTGCTTACCGGGCAGGTGCCTTGTCCACTCGGCTACCCTGGACGTATTTTTCCGTTCATAACTTATATTTAAAGTAACATTTAAAATACAATATAACGCGGCTGATGATTGTAAAACGAAAATTAAAATTATACCGCGAATGTTTCTTTTAAAAATCGAAATTTATTTTCAAAGAGAAATAGCGACATTTCTAACTTTGAGGAAGTTAGAAATGTCGCTATTTCTCTTTGAAAATAAATTTCGATTTTTAAAAGAAACATTCGCGGTATAATTTTAATTTTCGTTTTACATATATATATTTTGAAATATTAATTCTATTTACAGCGATTAATGCTGTTAAGTTATTGAAGAAATTTGACTAGACCATTGTATATATGACTAGCTATGTATACAATGAACTATTATACCTGTCGAAGGGCTGTTACGCCTGAAAGTTTGTATTATCGTGATAAAAAAAGAAGCTATTCCCTGATAGAATTATCTATTATTACAATAAGATGTCCTCTTTGTGCCACAGACATGTCCAAGAATCTTCTTACTCAGAAAATGGACCTCACCGCCTCACCGTTTCAAGCGGATTCCAAGCACACTGACAGGTAAGGTAGTCGAACTAAATTACATTATGTCTTCAAAAAATACATTAATGGATAACACCTGTGAAAGTTTCATATTTTGATGTCGCTGGTTGTCTCTTTTTAAAGAGTCATAAGCAATTTTGTTCAGAATTGGCTATCACGTATGCCTTCAATAAAGGTAACTGTGTATCAAAAATATTTCAGATTTATTATCTGAATCTAGATATACATGATAAATAGTACAACGTCCTTTAGTTTTGTCCATGAGTGTAATTTATAATCCATTGTTACTCTCTTCCGCATTACTTGTATTCATTTACACTTTGATAAAACAAATTTTATTTAATTGTGTTGATTCTATCTCTATCATTCCTATCTCTCTATTTACAAAGAGGTTGAATGCCATTACACATTAGAGAACTATATGATTTTTCAATCAATTTAACAGTAAAATTGTTATTTCAAACAGAATTTGTCCTTCCTCCAAATCAAAATGATTTGGTTGTGTGACCAATTTCTATTTATATTCATTTAACCATTAAATTTCCTCTTATAAAAAAAAGAAAGACGATTAACCAACAATCATCTGACACTTTCAGTTTAAGGACAAAGTAGGTTGAACTCACCGGTAGAAAGAATCAACCAAGCGGAAGTACACAACGTCATCAAAAACGGCCAGGAAGGAAGAAACAACTCACTACGAGATGATAAGCAGTCATGATGTGGTGCGTCCAAGATGTGCTAAACTCAACACCAACACAACTACGCTCATGGACAAAACTTATGGAAGTGGAATGTCTTTAATATTGCCGGTCGTCTGTATATTTTTGAAGAAACAGAGGAATTATTTTTACCTTTAATTATATCATGTGTCTTCAATAAACATCACTGTATCAAATATCTTTCCGATTTATCGTCTGAATCTCGATATACATGCTAGAAAGTAAATCTTCTTTAAGTTTTATCCATGGGTGTATTCAACAACGCCAAGTTGGCGAGAGATAAGTCAATTAAACCAAGTATAATAAAACTTCGCTAAAAATAACGGTAGTAATATCGAATATTCCCTTATAACAAACCTAAAATATAGAAAACTATTATGGCAGGTTGGATTTATATATAAGATTAAAACTCGCTTCAACCTTTCTCTCTTTTGTCATTTATCTCCTACGTTTATCCAACAACTGTCCCCTTTGTCAAGACAACCAATCCTATATTTCTCTATTTCGCCTCTTTATGAAAATACTAAGAAAGATTAAATAAGCACAGTAGAAATAAGCAACATAAGAATGGTTTCCTTGAAAATGGAATCAATGGGTCAAAGAATAGTAGAAAATAAATAGATATAGAGGCTAGAGTGAGTATTCAATCTTATAATTATTCTTAGTTCTTAATAATAATTTTGATTATCCAATTATAAATATTGGAAAGCATAATGGAATGTTGAATATCCTTGATTGCTTCCTTGATTATGGTGATTGTGGGTCATCGAAACGTAGTAAATACATCTTATAAACCTTAAACAATCCCCACTTACAACCAAATACAGAACCTTGGCTATAGTCACATATAAAAATATTACGATACACCTTTACTGAAATATCTTGAGAAGATCAAAATATCATTCGCAAAAGGTTTGTTTAACATAAACTTAGCTATAGTGAATCAAAATATCAGTTCCACTATAGAGAGAGTTTTGCTATAATTGCTAATATAAGGTCCCAAAAGTTTTTATTTTTCTTAAAATGTTGTTTTTCTTATTACTTGGCCAATAATATGATTACGGCGAATACATTCTTTTTTTTCTTTTGCTTATCCCTAGTACATGTGGTACAGGCCATGATAATAATGGTGGGTAGAGGTAGGCGGCTGCTTTTACAGTAAGTACACCACATGTCTACACATTTGAAAAGCAGTTCGACTTTGCACTTACAAATGTGCCAGAGCCCCGTTTGGTTACTTGCACTCGCTGGTGGGGTTGAACTTTTGCAAGAATCGAGGGCCATCGGAGCATTTTATTTATTTTTTAATAAAAAAAAAGTGCCCAATGCGGGAATCGAACCCAGGACGTAGCGGTCGAAAACCAATGGTTTAGGCCATCCTTCCACCGACATCTCTTGATTCATTTAACAAACTTGAATACATAACACAATTACTTTATACATAATACAAAGACATTATACATAACGGCGAATAATATTGATAGTTTAATTTTTTGCAAGTGTTTATGAACTTTTGGGACAACCTTGTAAATCTGCCAATACAAAATGTCCTAACACTAAACCTTTTATTTCTAACCTGAACGTAAAATGTTGTCAAGCCCTAACGAGGTTAGGTAAGGTTAGAATTTCTGCAAATATTCTTTGAAAATTTTATTCCAAAAGTTCACCCTTTAATTATAAGACAAAAACGTGTCATCTGGATTTGAAATTGGGACTTTTCTAGAGCGATTGTTTCCTTTAAAATATATTTTCTTACTTCCATTACAACAATGCCAAATTTTATTGAGAGTTATTCACCACTGAAGAACCAGGAACCCTCCTTATATTGTGCCATTGAAGTAAGGGCAGACTATTTCTCAAATAAATTCCATCAATTTCATGAATTAGATATTTTATAGTCAATATATTTTTATTATAATGCACTAGCACGCCATATAAATATATATTATATAAATTATATATTTATATATGTATTTAATTCTACTGTCCTCAAAGCTTATGTCCATAGTTAATCTAAAATACCCATTCTAAGAGTCTAGCAACAGTATCACTATAAATGGAAGATCGAAAAATGCAATATAACAATATGAGCCAGGCCCTCCCGCTGATTTTTCCATTGCAGTAAGGGCAGTAGAAATTGTTTAATTTCAAAAAGAATCTCACGTTTCTAAAATAGTTTCGAATTTTCACAATATATTTTCCTTCAAATATCTATTTCTTACATTTTTTACCATCTTAAATCTATCAAAATTGTAATAATTGCTTCTAAAGTAGGCATTTTCAATTATTCGGAAAATAGAGAAATCCATATTTGAATCATTAAATAATAAAAAAATGCACATATTGGATTGATTTATTTGATATATTTGTTCAATTCAATATATGCCTTTTTATTATCAAATTTTAAATTATTTGTCATAGTAGAGTTATGGATTTTTTAAAATATATTATCTATTATAGCTTACACTGTATATATTATAATAAAAATGGCATATCCTGACCAGGAGCACATGTGCTTTACAGAAGGCAGAGCGCCATCTGGTGGAACAGAAATCAACTAAACATTGATTTAGCCTGTTCCCTGATATTTGGCCAACCCAATTTCTTGATAAATCAAGAAAAGCCATCCACGAACGCGTTTCGCGCTTTTTGGCGCTCGTCAGCGTGGACTAGGCTGTACCACTGCGACCAAAAATATTTTTTGGTCCCAGTAGCTTCTTGAAAAACCAAGAAATGGGTATTTAAGGCCAAACTTGCGTAAATACGCTTAACACATGAAAAAACGAAAGAAAAAAATAAAAGATAAAAAGATCAGGTGTTGAAATCAATAATAAAAATGGCATATCCTGACCAGGAGCACATGTGCTCCTGTATATATTATGTTAGAAATAATTCACATGGATGAAAAAATAACTTTTATATATTAAATTGAATATATAACACACGTATATAACTTTATAAAATAAATGAAGCTTCCAGGGTTATGTTTCTTTTGTAACTTTTTTATTTTTCAAGCTTTCGGACTTGTCAGTCCTTCAACAGGATTATCACATTAAAAAACTTAATAATAAATACAATTTTTATATACACATTATTATATACATATTTTAAATACTTATTATATATTGAGAGAAAAATAATATTACATTATTTCAGTTTGAAAAAAAAAACATTTTTTTGAAAATATTCGTGCGTGGTGGCGTATACAATATTCATTTTATATTGTCTTTCTGAATATTTTGCCTTTAAAATATTTTACGATTTACAAAAAAAAAATCCTTCTTCAAATTATCTACCAGAAATATTTAGTGAAAACAGAATTGCACATAATTTGATCTCAAGAATCAATTACCATTAGCGTTCTTCAGAAATGAAATTCACCAATTTTCTCAGATGAGCCCATTTCCGGCAATTTACTAAAACTTTTCTGAAGAGGGTCAAAATTTGAAAAAAAGTTTCTATAGAGAGATATATTAACCTAATTTTGTTATATAAAAATATTATATTATTCTATTCAAAATTATTATTTCATAGATTCAAATACTCTGCTAAATCGACCGCCAGAGGTCACTCTTCCCCTATAAAAAAACTCGTTGTTGTTCTTCTCCGTTGTCCGGCTCAAAACTTTTGTACAATATGTAAATAAGCTTTTTTATTATTCTTACGCCTTAAGCCAGGCAGTACTTTATCAATGTCTTTTTTATATATCCCTTCAACGCAATTAAATTACTGATCAAAACCATTATTATTTTTATTTCAAGATTTAACCACGACTGCATTACCAATACCATTTAGTCCTAAAAAAGAACCAGCAAATAATTCCATATCTAATCCTCACGATAATCAAAAATCAAGCAGAAAATCGAATCTCATTTGTTTTTATATAACAGTAATTCAATATATCAACCTAATTTCAAAACACAACAGAAAATTTCTTTTCTTTATATAAGATATATATATTTAGTATTCGAGAAAGGGTGTGTACATATATTTTGAGTATTTTATACCAATTTGCGTTATTTCATTTTATCTATATATCTACAAATGGACACAGTAATCAATAATGTTAGTAAATTTACGCAATAAATAAAGGTATACGCATTTCATATCTCTACTGAATCATATAAGGGGTCATTCCTGTAGAGATTGATATTTTATGATGTCTGATGAGGATGAGTAGATCTCATCAAAGGATATCTAACATCCATAATGATTTGGTAAAGTAGAATGCATCTGCTTTTGGTACTAAGACTGGGAGTACTACTCAGTTGCAGGCCAAATTTGCTCCAATATGAAATGACTGTCTCTGACATGAAGAACAAATGCCATGTGCAGATGCTCCTAACATGAAGTACAGACTCATCTTGTATTCCTGGATAAGGTGCTCTTACAGGGTACTATATGCCGGGCCAGCTGAGCCCAGGTTTTTCAGAGAGTTTATTAATGCTCCTTCTTCTCCTTTTTATCCGGGATTGGGACCGGTAAAGGGCAAGTAATAAATAATAGTAAATAGTAATAGTACCGATATTATGCATAGAGAAGTATTGCTATAATTGCTGATATAAGGTCCCAAAAGTTCTTATTTTTCTTGACGTAAGGAACAGACACCATGTGCAGCTGCTCATAACATGGAGTACAGACTCATCTTGTATTCCTGGATTAGGTGCTCTGAACAGGGTACTATCAGCCGGGCCAGCTGAGCCCAGGTTTTTTAGAGAGTTTGTTACTGCTCCCTCTTCTTCTTTTTTATCCGGGATTGGGACCGGCAAAGTAATAAATAATAGTAAATAGTAATACTACCGATATGATGCATTAGCGCGTCATCTCTTATAAGAAATTTACACTCTTTTAAAGTGGACGAGTGGGTAACACCCTCGATTCCCGACAGTCATGAACCGGGATTGAATCCTGCGTTAACATTTTATTTAATATGTGAATAACCTTCACATATTATTTATTGTTTTAATTATCATAAACTATTATTATTATTATTTATTTAAGTAACCCAGGTTCCTGGAGTGTACAGAAGTCGCCAACTACCCGGGATGTCCTTCTGACCTAAGTCTTCTTGGATTTATATACAATGCCAGTGGAAGTCCAATTAATGAGGTGTCGCCAGGCAGATTTCTTTCTTGGGAGATTTTCTAGGGATGCTGGACATATGTTGGTGATACCTAGGAGAGTGGCTGTCTGGAATCTTTGGTATTGGAAGGTTGGTCAAGTGAGGAGGAGGTGATCTACGGTTTGGTCTTCATCTTGGCAGTGGGGGCAAGTTGGGTCTTCTTTCGATACCGTTGCAAGGTCTGCCTGAATGTAACCATGGCCGGTCAAGATTGTTGTGGAGGTAGATCCATGCTTGATGTCATAAACTAGGTTGCTCTTTTTAAGCGGTACCTGATAAAGTGATTTTGGAACCGAAAACTATTTTACGCGTCTGGTTCTTTTTGGAATAAAATGATTTTCTACTGCCCTAACTTCAATGATAAATAATACTGTAAGAAGTAGGCGAGATGTAATAAGTGCCTGACTATTTGTAGTTCGTATCTAGGGAGATAGGGATATTTTAAAAGCCCAGAAAAATATGGGAAAACAAGACATAATGAATATTATGGTATTGTACTTCTTCATGATCATAACTGGTCGCTCCTCTTTCAGAAATAGTTTGCTATGCAATTCGATAAAATGCTATGCAAGTTGATATGGTTCAAGATGTCTGTTGTAATGTGTATGAGTTGTCTGAACAAACTCGCTACGACTTACAAGCTGAACTGAATGTTTATTCAATCTAGCAATCTTCTTATATACAAGATAGAGATAAAAAGGAAATAATTTACATAAGTTTAAAACAATTGACAAATGGAATAATTTTGCATAGCCAACAATAGGTAACAATTATAACACTTAACAAAGGTTATTTACATATCACAACATGTTTCCCCTCTGGTACAACAATTAAAGAATGTCACGAATCTAGACAACCATCAACAATCAGATCAGGCAAATCAAAAGGCGGTTGACATGCCTCCCCTCTGTTTAAAAACCAAATCTTTTTGGTTTTCTTAACTCTCTTCCAAACCTTGAAAACCGGGGCCTTCCGGATGGTTCTGGTGCAATCCCAGCGGATGTAGTCGCGCCTTCCCTCTGGTCAATATTGGTCTCTTCACTTGACCGCTGTATCGGGGCTGTGGATGACTCGCCCATCGTTGGACTGTAGCACTGCGGATGTTGAGCTTCTGGGGAGGCGGTAATTGGTTCTGAAGACAACTGGCTTTTCTCGTAGCCTCCATCCCTTGGCCTAATAAATTGTTGATTTCTTATCAACCTATTTCCCGATGGTGTCACAACTTCAAAGCTCTGAGGAGAATCAGCCTGCGCTGAAATCTTCACCGGTGTCCATGTCTCCCTTGGATGTATTTGACACCATGCATCCTCTCCTACATTGACCTTGGGATAGCATTTACTATTTCTGTCATACTGCTCTTTCATTGAGCTCTGTCTTTTTCTTTTGGCATTCTCTATACTTCTCCAATTAGTTTGATAGGGTCTATATAGCGGTGTAATTCTGGGGATCTGACATCGAAGGCTCCTCGATAAACATAACTGTGCGGGTGACGGTAGGTCATTTTTTGGTGTATTTCTATATGCCAGAATAGCCAGATATGGGTTGGACCCTTCATCTCTACATTTGATTAGTTGATTTTTTATTGTTTGAATGTTTCTCTCGGCCAGACCATTAGATCTATGAAGGTGTGGACTTGAAAATAGTTGTTTTATACCCCATCTTATACAGAAGTCAGTCATAATCTATGAGCGAAACGGTGGTCCATTGTCGGACATCATGGTTTCCGGAATCCCGAATCGTGCAAATGTTTCTCTCAATTTATTTTTTACATTAATCGCCGTAGGTGGGTCCAATGTAAATACCTCCGGGTAGCCACTATATCTGTCGACCACTAACAAATGGGGCTTTTTCTGAATATAAAATATGTCCAATGATACTGTCTGCCATGGATAATCTGGAACTGGGAAAGGTTTTAAACGGCTGCCGTATTTTTGATTTCTGATGTTTTTGACAAATTTCACAATTTTTTACTTTTTCAGCAATGTCGATGGACATTCTCGGCCAAAATAAAGATTCTCGCGCCAAACCCTGAATTGCAGATATCCCTTGGTGCGATTGGTGCAACAAATTAAGCATAGCATTCCTTTGTGTCTTCGGAATCACTATGGCCGATCCTATACATAATAGATCATTCCATAAGTACAAACGGTGTCTGAAATCGAAAAATATTTTGGCATCTTCATCGACGTCTTTTTTGCATATAGGCCATCCCTCAATCACATAATCGATTACTTTAACCAAAGCAGGATCCTCTCGGGTATCTTTCTGCATCGCTACCAGTTTTTCGTCCGAGATATTAACACGTACCATCTTGACCATTCTTTTGTCTTCAAGAAAAGGCGTTGGTAGTTCGTCCATGGGGTGAGTATCCCTGGATAGGGTATCAGCCACAATCAAGTATTTTCCTGGTTTGTACTGCAATTTGAAGTCAAATGCTATAAGCTTCATTACTAATCTTTGTAGACGCGGTGATATATCACTCAGCGGTTTTTTGACTAGAGGTAATAAGGGCTGGTGATCCGTCTGGACAACGAAAGTGTGTCCTGACAATAGATATTCGAACTTTTTGCATCCATAATAAACACTCAGTAACTCCTTCTCAATCTGAGAGTACTGTTTCTGCGAGTCGCTAAATGACGCGGATGCGAATGCTAGAGGTCGATCTTCCTGTAGCAGAGCAGCTCCCATTGCATCTTTGCTGGCATCACACTGCAAAATCAGCATCTTGCTTTTGTCAAAATGTGCCAACGAAGGAGCATTCCTCACGCATTCCTTAATATGATCGAATTCCCCATCATGTTTAGGCCCCCAATGCCAGACAACATTCTTTCTTAAGATTCCTCTTATATTGGATGTGGACGCAGCTAAGTTTGGAATGAATTTTCCTAAGTAATTATAAAGACCCATGATTCTTTGCAGCGACTTTTTATCCTCTGGCCTTTTAAAGGTAATTAATTTATCAATCTTATTTGGCTCTGGATCAATTCCATTTTGTGATATCACATGGCCCAAGAAACGAACTTTCGTTAGACATATTTGAGCCTTTGTTAAATCAAATTTGATATTTTTTTCTTTTGCTTTTTCTAGAATTCCCTTTAATTTTTTATTGTGCTCTTGAATGGTATCCGCATATATCAGCAAATCGTCTACATATGTAATATTTTGAAAGCTATCCCTAAAGATATTCTTCATTTTCTCAACAAAAATTTGTGCCGATATTTTCAAACCAAATGGCAATCGGTTATATCTGAATTTGCCAAATGGCGTGGTCATCACCAACAGATCTCTGCATTCCTTTGCAACCGGAATATGCCAATAGGCTGATTTCACGTCTAACACGGTATAATACTTAGCTTTGGGTATCTCGTGCAATAGTTCAGCTGGAGCCGGAGTCTGGAAATGTCTTCCCACAAGAGCCTCATTTAATTTCCGAGGATCCAGGCATATTCTGATTTGACCAGATTTTTTTTTTACAACGACCATAGGATGAGACCACTCTGTTTCATGATATATTTTTGTTACGATTCCTTGCTTCACCATCTTTTCCAATTCAGACTGAACTTCGGCTCCGAGGCTTGTTGGGATGCGCCTGGGAGGGACTTGCACAGGAGAATATTCAGGCTTTGTGTAAATCTTACATTCCGAGTTGATTAATCCTACTCCTTGAAATACTTCGTGGTATTGTTCGAGGATTTTTTGAGTTTCAGAACACAATTTCATTTCATCCGTGTTTATATGATTGATTCGCCTCAAGATTTCAAGCTTCTCGCAAGTATCGCCCGTGATAAGTGTCTGCGCTTCTACATCGGCTACGATAAATTCAAACATTCCTTTTTTTTCACCATATTGGCATAGCACATTGCATTTGCCGACGATAGGCAATTCTGTATTTCCATATGCGAACGCCTTTAATGACGTGGGTCTGATTTCTGGTCTTGATGGCCATTGGTTTATTACTTTATGAGGAAGCACATTTATCTGTGCGCCAGTGTCCAAATGTACCGTGGTCTTCTTGCCATTAATTATTATTACCGCGGACCACTTGTCCGACCGAACAGTCTTTACAGCAACCTCATTAAGATTTATCTCGTCACAGGATTCTTCAGCTTCACTTTCCGCTAAGAGATTTCTTATACGTTTTGTTCGGCAAACTACTGAGAAATGATTGGTTTTTCCGCATGCATTACATTTCTTCCCATATGCTGGACACTTTCCATACTTGTGTCGTTGTCCACACCACTTACATGGTTCTATTATTCTTTCTCTTCTCGGGTTTATACCGCTTGGTCCTGCTTCTGCATTTTCCATTCGAATTGTATCTTTCACCCAATTACGTTTTTCAATTTTTTCAATCATTTTTTGCTCATTCAACGATGCTACTTGTGAACATGTTGACTCGGAGATCACAGCTATCGAAATTGCCCTTGGTAGTGTCAACTGTGGATCTTCTAACAATTTTCTTTTCACTTCTCGGTCAAGTATTCCAATTATAAGGCGATCCCTTATGAGAGATTCTGTTAAATTCTCGAATTCACATTCTTGTGCCAGATGCTTTAATTCTGTGACGAATTCCATGATTCCCTGCTTTTCCTTTTGTACACAGGTAAAAAATGCATTTCTCCTTTGAATCGTATTTTTGAAGGGCTTAAAATGGTTCGTAAGCATATCAAGCATTTCCTTTACATTTGGGTAGGTATCATTTTCACTTATGTGAAATGTTTTGTATATCATCACTGTTTTCTCACCAGCAATATGCTTCAAGATTGCTCGCTGACGCACCAGCGGCATGCTTTCTAAATTTACCGCTATTGCAAAAATTTCAAACGACTCTCTCCAGGTTTCCCATTTTTTCTCGTTGCTGTACGGGACAAATTCCGCCGGCGGCTTGATTCCTTCCATTCTACTCAATGTTGAATTAATCTGTTTTAATTCGATACTTTTGTCGGCTGCGCCATGTTGTAATGTGTATGAGTTGTCTGAACAAACTCGCTACGACTTACAAGCTGAACTGAATGTTTATTCAATCTAGCAATCTTCTTATATACAAGATAGAGATAAAAAGGAAATAATTTACATAAGTTTAAAACAATTGACAAATGGAATAATTTTGCATAGCCAACAATAGGTAACAATTATAACACTTAACAAAGGTTATTTACATATCACAACAATGTCTTGCAGATGTTAAAATTCATAGAGTAGGTATCTACCAGTTCTAGTTAAAATTCTTATGTAGAAGTAACACCTTTCCATCGTCCTTTTCAATTCAGAAAAAGTTGGTAGAGTATTTCCCCAAGAGCCACGTCCTAATTTCATTTACTGGTTATTGAAAAATATAAAATTCTTTTGAATATAAATACTAATTTAAAAAAAGATTTTTTCGAGGATAAGTTTCTTGCTTCATCCTATATTCTCTCAGGCTATCAAGTAATATACTCCTTAGAAGGGTCTATAATATCTGATGAATTTAGAGAATATATCAATAAAGCAGAGAAATTATATTTAGAAGTCGTTTATTAATATTATTTATTGGTTATAGTGTATGTTATATATATATTCTGGTAGATGGATAAACAGTCATCATTTCGTTTCTGGATAGAAACCACTGACCTTCAACAACATTTCATTGTGAAGACCGTGCATAAGTGATGAAGCATTAAACATTTTGTGAAAAAAGAAGGGAAACTTCTGCGCTGTGAACAGCTATGGTCAAACGATATAAATACTCCAAACATCCATATAGAAGTATCAAAGTATGTAGAAAGGTAGTGCTTGTCAAGATTGAGAAGATGGTAGATTCTGAGGCCATCATGAAAGTACTCTAAGAAAGGTGCACCAGTTACATTAGAAAGACGTTTCATTATACATAAGTGTGGTGTATAAAAAGTGAAAGTTGTATAATCTTATGATTTTGCTTTGTTTTTAAAAATAAATCGATGTTGGTTCCATATGCCTAAATTGAATATTACTCCTTAGTTCTATTTATTTTATTGCTTAAAAAGGAACACAACAAAACAAAAAGAAACTACAATTGCAAATAATTTAATAACCAACTAAGAAAAATAAATAAATAAATGTCCAAAAATGATGATGATAAAAAATTGAATATGTCTGCCAGAAAAATGTTTCTATGAATTAAAAAATAAGAATAATTACAAAATTAACGTATGAACTGCAAACATATGGTTTGTTAAAAATGGTTACTTACATGATATTTTATAGAACTTATTGAGTTCACTTATATAAATAAGGAAATACCTGGATCTGTAAAAGAAAAAAATCTCAAAATATTTCAAAGAATTGCTCTTTCTTTATCAGGCTCAATACATCTCGCTACTCTTCCTACAATATAATTGCAATTTACTATTATTATTTATTGTACCAAATTACCGTAAAATATTCATTACTGTTTCCACATATATATTTGATAATAAAAAAGCATATGTTAGATTAAATAGAAGATTTATTTGCCAATATTTCGGCTGGCTGAACGCCAACCTTTATCAAGGCATTACATTTTTGTATAAACAAACTCAACGTCGCCAGGTAGCCAAGAGCGGCGCTTAGTTTGTGTATACAAATATGTAATGCAACGATAAAGGTTGGCGTTCAGCCAAACGAAATATTGGTAAATAAATATTTTATTCAATCCAATATATGCCTTTTTATTATCTAATGTTTCAAGTATGGATTGCTCTATTTTCAGAAAAAAAAAATATATAGATTGATATAAGATACTCACAAAAATATATACTGAATATATAGTTGAAGTTCGGTGTTGTCGACTTGTAGTGAGAATCCTGTCGACTTAAATGTGATGATGAGTTGCTGTCGACTTATCTGTGATGAGATCCTGTCGACTCATGTAATATAGGTTGAGAGAATTCCAGTAGCTTTTGTAGAGATCCTGTCGACTACTGAAATGATGTTGAAGTCCTGGTAGCTCTTGTTGTACTATGTTGACCGAGAGGAACAGTCAGGATGTAGAGTTTTCCAGTACCTCTCTGCACCTTGGAAGACCTTTAAAAGTTCTCACAAAATACAGGCAGTCGTGGTCGAGGCAGAGTGGAAAGCTGGGGATATCCACACGAAAAACGGAGACACAGTTGCACTAAGAAAGTTCCGTAAACAGATAAAAGTTGAGCCAGGAGCGAAAGATGGAGACATAGAAGTTTCTTACTCGTCTACATGATAGTTGAGATCGACATAAGGTACGACCGACGTGAGCTGACGCTAAGGGTGAACTAAACTCAACTGACTGAACTGTACTAAGCTGTCAAGTCCCTGTAAGGTGATGATTTATAGGTTAAAGACGGGGTGACCTTATGTGACAGGGGCGTTTTTGAGAAAGGGCGCCTTTACCTGTCCAGGTGTGAGAGGGGTCTCTGCATTCCACCACATGTGACAGTGTGGGTGGCCTGTCGTGGGAATTGTGAATCTACCTGATTTATGAGTTCCATCTTTAGACTGTTGTTTTGGTAATACTATGCTCGATCTCTGCTTTAGCTCAACTTTTAAATCTATTACAGATTTTATTTATTTATCCACTTTGTACAAATTACATTACATAGGTTATGCAATGACACAGATTAATCATGCGCATAATTATTTATAGATGTATTTCTATATACAACATGGCAAACTTGTTATAAGTTATCTACACAATATGAGGTTGTTGTTTTAAATTACCATATGTACATACTTGAATAAAGAGGGAGAAATCCCTCCGATAATTTGAGAAAAAAATGTTTTTTAAAAAGCTTTAGCCCAATTTGGAAATGGGTGTAAATAAAAATTCGATTGAATAATTTTAAATATGAATGTATATATACATATATGAGAAATTTCTGCTGATTTTTTAATTAGAGTTATAGAATTTTTAAGGTTAGTATACATGAGTATTTAAGTTGCAAATATTTAAAAGTAAAAATAATATTTTGTGTGTGTGTGAGATATTTTTATTTTGAGGATACATAAGTATGTTTGTGATATTGCAATCGTGGTAGAAATAATAAAAATAGTTAAGAATTAGCTTTAATTGAGCTTATAAAATATAAAATATATAATTTGAGAAAGTGCTGCCTGATTTAAGGCGTAAAAATAAAGTAAATAAAAGGCTTATTTACATATATCTACAGAAAGATTTGAGCCGGCCAAAGGGAAACAACAACAATGGTTTATATAGGGAAAACCGCGACGTCTGGCGGTCAACTTAACAGAATAGTTTAATCTTGAAATTATAATTTTTAATTCACACAAGTAAGTAAATGGTTTTATATAACATGTATTTATTACTTTTTATGTATAAATCATATAATCATTAAACTTAGTCATATTTGACTTCCTCTTAATTTTAATAGCAATCAAATTTTATATTAGCCACGTTAATATAAATAGATGTAAGAATATTCATATTATGTAAAGGTTACAATTTGTTTAAGAATGGTTACGTTAAATAAATAATCGTATGCTTTTTAATTATTCTTTCTGAGGTTTTATATTGTATTTTCACTTTTGTGTGCTAACCTAAATTTGGAAAGATATTTAATATTTAATAAGATAAAAAAAGAGATGATAAGATGTTAGGTAATGAATAAAAAACAGATGAAAGGGTGCAGTTTAATGGTTGAATCGATGAAATGAATAAAATGTAAAATTGTAAAGAAAGGAATAAAAAAAGTTCTATTTTTACTTTAGTTTAAAGTTTCCGAGACATTTATGTAAGATGTAAATAATTGAGTGTGTGTGTTATAAATATATTTTTCTTACCTGTAAAATGAAAGGATTTAAAAGCAGGAATGTTTCTTTTATACATAATACAAACTTCTACTGTCCTTACTGCGATGAAAATATATATTGGGAGGGCTTGGCTCATCAGTGGTCAACCTTCCCAGCGGTTTCGCCAATTTAATCCAACAGACCGCTTCTCAGGGCTCTAATACTGTATTGGACGATTCTGCTTATATACGCAGCACTCAAGGGTGGAATCTCAGAAATGGTTTTCAAGAAAGGTATGGACATAAGCTTATAGGACATTATAATTACATTCAAATATTCGTGCTTTTCCTTTCATTTTATATGTATAGATGGCGCGTTATTGCTTTGTGTTAATTTTCTTACCTGTGTTTACAATTATTTCACAAATATCTCCAAGAAATTATATTATTTAACTTGTTTTTGTTGAGTATGTAAAAACATATTAAACCAAAACATTGTTGTTGTTTTCCCGTTGGCCGGCTCAAATCTTTCGGTAGATATGCAAATACGTTTTTTTGTTTTCTTCATTCTTCACGCCTTAGGTAAGGCATTATTCGTTTTAAAAAACCTCATTTCTATCATGGATACAACACATTGAGGTAATAGAATTTGCCAATAGGTGAAAATTTCATGTTTTGAACATTTTTCGAGAGATATCAAAGATATTGTGTTTAACACACACACAATAAAAGTAAGATATTTCACTCCATGAATATGTTTAATACGTGTTTGATTTGAGATCAAATTTAATTATAAAAACAGCGACGAAATAAAGAAGATAAAGAATTCAGAGAATTTACCCAAAGCCTCTCTCTCTTTAACTTACTGTTGGATCGTTTTTGAAAACAACTCTCAGATTTATAAAATTTATTTATTAAACTTTAAACATTTTTAGATATAGAGAGAAACGATTACCTCGTATTTAAGGCAACAAAAGTATCTACCACATCGTTCTAACCAGATTAAACTTATGCAAAAACGGACAGAAGAAAATAAACAAATCAATGGTAGAGGGTAAGTTCCTATTTTTACAAGCTTTCATACTCAAAGAATAATCATTTTCTTGCTTTAATTATTTTGTAAGACAATATTATAATTGGCTAGCGCATAAATTGAGGAACAAGTTACTGCTATGAAAAATGTTGATGACAACCATTAGCTTTTTTCTTATTCTAGTTAGTACATGGATATATTTATAATATTTTTTTATTCCTGGGTTTTTTATATTAAAGGAATGAAGATAAACCCAAACATGACTAGGTCCTACAGGAACTGCAATAACTGTTACAACACCCAACTCACTCCGGACCATATATACCCGGCCATCCTTGCAGCCCTCTATATAGCAGACATCAATCCAGAAGAGGACATCCATACGGACAAGGAACCTCGGTTGGCCGGTATTGTGATCAGAATTCACGGACCGTTCTGATCTGCTCCATGGACAAGACATCACCACCACCTCAGTTGGCCGATATTGTGATCAGGGTGTATGGACCGATCTGATCTGCTCCATTGACAAGACACCTCCACCTCAGTTGGCTTGTATTGTGATCAGGGTGCATGAACCGATCTGATCTACGCCATGGACAAGACACCACCACCAAATATTAATGATTATAGGAATACGTATTTATATATATACGTATTTATAAAGTAATACTTCCGTTTAAATAAATGTATATTTACATATTGTGAATTATTGTCAATAAAAATGACTTATATTGGATTATAAAATTTAATGCGACACAATTACGGAAGATATATATATATATTGTGGCATTCAATTTTATATATGTAAATATTTCCTTCTTTATCTCGTTTTTGTTTCATGCAAACAGCTGTTTTGCTTACTTGTTGTTTGTACTTATCTATTGATTCGATCTTCTCAGCTGAGTGGATCGAAACTCTCTTACTAAGAATTAAACTTTACTTAATTTTAACATCAACTTCTTCTGTTTAAGTTATTTTCTACGTGAAAAAAAATATATACGTTTGTTTTGTTTTTTTTCGTTTGTGATCACATCTTATTAAAGTTATTATTATTATCTTATTATACATGTGTAAATAGGAAAAAGGGCCCCTCCTTATCGTGCAACTGAAAGTTGCTGATGGCTTGCGCCATCTATCGGAATAAATATCAACTATTCTCGTTGATTTTTAATTATTCCAGAATTGGCCAAATACCCATTCTTGATTAATCAAGAATAGCTAACCACGGACGCGTTAAGGGCTGTTGGCCCTCATCAGCGTGGTGCAAGCTGTACCTCAACGACCAAAAAATTGGTCATTCAAGGCATCCTGAAAAATCATGAAACGGGTAGTTAAGGCCAGAATTGCGTGAGACCGCGACACAATAAGAAAAAAAATAGTACAAATGTAATATTGTATTGGGATAAGGTGCATAATTATGAAAAAAGGCATCTCCTTTTTTCATAATTATGCACCTTATCCCAGTACAATATCACATTTGTACTATTTTATCACATGTGTAAATATGTTATTTAAGAAAAATTAATTTGTTTTATGAATTCCAATGTATGTATATTTAATTATTTTATGAAAGGTTTTTGCATACTTTGATATATAATACAATATGATACACTGCGGCCTGTGATTGTAAAACGACACTTGAAGTTACACCGCATGAGTTTCTTTTCATTGAAAAATCAAAATTTTATTTCAAGGTAAAATATCGACTATTTCTAACCTTTTTGGATGAGGTATGAAAGGGTGAATTATGAAGAGTAATGATGAATGGAAAAATAAAAGTGTCCAGGGATGGGAATCGAAACCACAGTGTTCCGCTTACCGGGCAGATGCCATGCCATTATATGTATATAATGTTTGTTGAGTGTAATCTAAGGATAGAGACATGATGAGGCTCAAATTACTAGGCATATATTTTCTTATATACGAGTATAATCTTTAATAAATATATTTTTAATAATAGTAAAAGAAAAGAATTCTTGAACTTATATTGAAAATAGGTAAATATTCTCTGCATGACAATAATATACTTTTTTTTTTGCTTATCCCTAGTACACGTGGTACAGGCCATGATAATCATGGTGGGTAGTTAGCGACTGCTTTTACTGTAAGTGCACCACATGTCTACACATATGAAAAGCAGTTCGACTTTGCACTTACTAATGCCAGAGCCCCGTTTGGTTACTTGCACTCGCTGGTGGGGTTGGACTTTTGCAAGAATCGGGGGCCATTGGAGCATTTTTTTTCTTTAAACAGAAAAAGGTGTCCAATGCGGGAATCGAACCCGGGTCCTAGTGGTCGAAAACCAAACGGTTTAACCAGCCTTCCACCGACTTGCGGGAGAAATATATTCATATACTAAAAATGAGGCATCTCTTCCTTCAATTATGTTTCAGAACGATGCACTTGTTCATGGCCGTAATAAATAATTTTACTAGTAATTATATAGAATGAGATACAACACACCCGTTTTTATCAAATTTAGATAAAAGGCCAACCTGTATACCATGGTTTACTACACTGTGATCTTAACCAAAAAGCCCAGAAGCGTTTAAAATCATATATCATATAGATATAAAAATTTTATTAAGCGGATAAATACATAGCCAAAAGTGATGTCAAATCTATACATCTACTGACCGCCACTAGAATGCTTTGATCGTTGACAAAGCCACAATACGAGATTTGTAAAAATAAGAACGCCCACTTGAAGGCCATAGGTTAAAGCCTTCGCCAGCCCATGGTAGACATGATTTCATTAAATTTTCAAAGATTTCATAAAAATATTTTTGTCTCTATTTAACGTAGAGGTAATAAAAATATAGCACTTTATGAGTAAAATTGTATATTACATTCTTCATTATCGTTTTTAATAATGGATGAAGTCTTAAATTAATACATCCAACTCTACATCTTAACATTTTATCATCTTAAAAGGGAGGTATATTTACACTTTTGTTGTGTATTAAAATTGGTTGATAGATACAAGAAAATAAGACCTAACCCATTATTTAATAGTGCGTCGTTTCGGTAATATCATTGTTACCATCATCAGAGAAAAGAATAAAAAATCATTTTTATTATTTTCTCTTTGAACCAACTTTTCAAACATTTTTTGCGCTTTGTGTTTTCTGTAAAAATTTTAGCTTAACATTTTTTCTTTTGTTATTTTTATTTATTTTTTATACGAAAAAATCTTTTTTTACACATAGTACAAATAATTTTAAATATAAAATAGGTATCATTGTTAATTTTTCAAAATATTCACACCCATATTTTACAAAATTTATTTTGTCCATAATATAAATATTTCTATAAAAAATTTTCTCCCCATTG
Source organism: Cordylochernes scorpioides (assembly GCA_030710605.1). Classification (NCBI taxonomy): domain Eukaryota; kingdom Metazoa; phylum Arthropoda; class Arachnida; order Pseudoscorpiones; family Chernetidae; genus Cordylochernes; species Cordylochernes scorpioides. The sequence goes on from CP092871.1 coordinate 22,119,576, forward strand.
AATATAACAAAATATTTTTTAAAACTTAATTCTGTTGACGTTATGTGCCGCTGAGTTTGTTGTTGACACACATTTATATGTTATAATACCTTGATAAAGGTTAGCGTTCAGCCAACAGAAATATTGGTAAAATAAATTATATTTTGATCCAATATATGCCATTTTAATTAAATAAATTAATTTGTCTATGATGGTAACAGTGCTGTTACCGAAAGGTCACACACTATTGAATTATTTGGATTAGGTCTTTTTTTTTGTATTTATAATCTATAATCCAAATTGTGCTTTATCATTTGGTAATAGATGTAATCATTTAAAAAAAAAAACATTTTTTTGTCATAATATGTTTAAATATGTAAATAATATATAGATATTAAAGTATTTACCTACATAATATTATGATGCATGGGCGCGCCATCTGTTATCAAAATTCGAAACTATTATAGACGCGTATGATTCTTTTTAAAACAATTTCTACTGCCCTTACTGCAATGGAAAAATTAATGGGAGGGCCTGGCTAATCAGTGGTGAACCCTCCAAGCAGTTTCGCCAGTTTAATCTACCATACCGCTGTTATATTGCATTTGTGGAACTTCCTTTTATAGTGATACTAATTCTAGACTCTTGGAATGGGTATTTTAGATAAACTATGGACATAAGCTTTGAGGATAGCAGAATTACATACAATTATAAATATATAATATCATATATAAAAGTCCCCCCTCAAATTAATTATTCATATAACAATATAAAAATGTTTTTCTACATAAAATTATATATTTATTCCATACCTTTCAAACCCCATCCTGTCTATCTTCATTAAAACATTTAATTAAATGAAATAATTATATTTCCACAGAATGTGTAGTGAGTCAACGCAATGAAAAAAGAAAAAATGACTAAACTAATTAACTGTAAATTAGGTTAATTATAAATTTCATCAAAATTTTCTTCAAGTGGGATCAATTTGATCAATGTTTGTTTAATAAAATTTCTATATATATCTTGAGTATTTAAAGCTAGCTCTCTATCTAATTATTCTCCATTTAACTTCAATCTTATCAAGAAGAGGAACATAGAAAAGAACAAATATAAGATAATATACATTTAAGGACAAAACTTAAGGAAGTGGAAAGACTTTTAGTTACCCGATAGTCTTTTGTTGTTATTTTTTAAAAGGAAACTAAGAAAATTTGTTTGCATTTGGTTATCTAATGTATCTTCAATAAAGATCACTGTGTATCAAATATATTTCAGAGTTATTGTCTGAATTCAGATATACATGACAATTTCCTTGAGTTTTGTTCATGAGCATATAATGATATTTTATGGGAGGATTGTTTATATGTGCTGTTAGACGAATGACCCGGCTTCGTACCAGAATCCCCCAAGGGCAATATCCTTCATACTGAAAGTACATCAAAAATAAACATTATAAGTGCCATAGTATAGAAATACAGAAGTAACACATAAATCACAGGCAAAAAGTGTGTGATGGCAAAATTTGTATTATATTAGTGTTTAGGTATTTGATTTAATTATTTTTTTGCAATCCATTTAGTCTTTCAAAATCAATATAGTTTAAATAAATGAAAGCTTTTCCACCCGACCCCCGAGGTACCCGCCCCAGCGCATTAACCCTTGAAATTGCCCGAGTTGAGTGAGTGACTGCGATGGATCTTGACTGCGATACCCATCTTCTCACTAAGAATAAGAAAAAATAGGTTTATAAAAAAATTAATCCAAAATACTGGCATGTAGATATATATATTTTTGTAAAGAATAAAAGAGCACATGGAAATTAGGCAAACATATGTGTTTGCTAATGACTACGACGCATTTGAAGCGATTTTTTTAAAGAGATAAAAAAACAAAGGCCAGAACAAAAATAAATAAAAAATACGAAAGCCATTATTTACATATAGTAACGCTAATTTTGTAAGGTTTTTTTTTTGCATTGTGTGCACTTAGCGTAACTTAGTAATAAAAAAAAATATATTTTAATACTCAATACTTTTGTGAAAAAAGTAACATTCGCATAAAAATACTTTTTAAATAAAGTACGCAACCAACTTGAAAAAAATATGCAGAACGCTCATTGGTCGCTTAATTGGCCTGGTGTTGTTACTTCGCCTCGTATTTACTCCGTGTAAAAAAAAAAGGTTTTTCAAATAAAAAAATCAAAAAGCCAAAAATACTAATCAAAATATAGCTTAAATATTTCCTCAGGTTTATAAAAAGCGACATGCAAAATTTGGTACCAATTGGTTCAGTAGTTTTCGAGTTTATCGCGAAACAGACAACAGACATTGACTTTTATATTTAAATAAAAAGGCATATATTGGGTCAAATGTCATTTACTTCTACCAATATTTCAGTTGGCTGAACACCAACCTTTATCAAGTATTAATACCTTGATATATCTTGATAAAGTCATGTTATAATACCTCGATAAAGGTTGGCGTTCAGCCAACTGAAATATTGGTGAAAATAAATGACATTTGATACAATATGTGCCTTTTTATTTAAAGATTTATTTATGGATTGCTCTATTTACAAAAATTACTTTTATATATAATATGAATGCACCTCTTTTATTAAAATACATATAAAGCAACACTGTTGTTCGTATTAATATGTGTAGACCTGATTTAGAACCTGATATGTTCAATTTGATATTGAAATCGTTGTTTTCCAGCCAGAATGGAAACACTAATGAAAGCAATCAATTAATTGATTTTGACCATTTACCCTACTTGGAAAGAATAGCACTCACCTAATGGAATGTTGAATCGGCCGAACTTTCAGGATAGCAGGAGAAGTATGTAGTTATGTTTGGATATGCAACTTTCGTGAAATTTTGGCATATTGTCCTTTCATGTTATGAAACTGATTTTAGAGAAATATTGTATATTACCATGCGATTTTCGGTGTATAAGTGTAACTGAGTGTTAACAATTTATTCATCATGCATTATGAGTGTACTATGTAAAATTAAGAAACCCAAATCACACTATAATAGGTAAGTAGGGTTCTCTCAACATTACAAGAGTGTTTAAGCATTGGATAACATGAGAAACATCAAGATGGATGATGATAGATATCATGATTACAGTTTTCATTGAAATCTCACAATGAGGAACTTTTATATACATAAACACACACACACACACATATATTAAAAATAATAAAGGCTTATCCTGACAAGGAGCACATGTGCTTTTCAGAAGGCAGAGCGCCATCTGGTGGATCAGAAATCAAAAATTCATTGATTTAGCCTGTTCCTTGATATTTGGCCAACCCAATATATATATATACTAATTAAAAAGGCATATTTTGGATCACAATATAATTTATTTTACCAATAGTTCAGTTGGCTGAACGCCAACCTTTTTCAAGGTATTATAACATATTAATGTGTGTGTATAATAATACCTTGAAAAAAGTTGGCTTTCAGTCAACTGAAATATTGGTAAAATAATATATTTATCCAATAAATGCCTTTTTAAAAAAATATTTATTCATGGATTTTTCTATTTCCAATATATATAAAAATTAATATTCTAATGTATAATTGAAAAGGCCAGTAAAGTCACCCAAGTTTAAATATTGTTATGAAATGAACTGAGAAGTAATGCTTCCTCTTTTTATTGAGATAAATATCTAGATAGCTTTCAAGCGAAATAAACGGCTATAATTTGGTGTTTTGAACAATAAAAAAAAGACAAATAAAAAGCAGAACAGTAAAAATGTTAATAGGAGCTCTATCTCCAATATTTTAAATGGTTATCTTTTCAATTTTAATATATCGAAACATTCGCTAACTCTCTTTTGCATATCTTATATAAAATGATATAAAGGAAAGTGTTTCTAAAATATGCAAATATATGAAAACCTTTTTAAAAGGTTGAGCAATATATAAATTGATCACTGAAATGTTTAAATAGAGTTTCGTAAAATTTTGCATAAAATCTGCCTTTTATTAGTCTCATATTACTAATTACAGCAGGCAAAAGAGCTGTTTTAATGTTTCAAGCCTTATTTGTTATTTAGCTCAATAAAATACGATTTGGCTGTCCATTTATTTATTTATTTCAATTTAAAACGCTATGTCCCCCTAGGGATATTTGCGCTGTCATACATGTATGCCTTTACATTTGTTTATACATATTTACAATAATTTAAGACCTTAAAGAATAGTCACAATAATGGTCCATTATAACTTCTTAATTAAGATTCTCTGGAACTAGTCTATGATTTCAGAATGAATTTCTTTCGTTTACCTTTTATTCATTTATTTTCATCATCCTTACAAAGTAAATATTCGCTCAACCAATTTTGATGACAAGTAGTTGAAAATAAAGATAAGCTGTCAACTTTTATAATACACTCATTGACAAAACCTAAGATATTTGTACCTTTCAGAATGTATATTGATATTCAGACAATATCTGTGATAGTTATTACAGTGACCTTTATTGAAGATACACGAGATAACTAAATGTGAACAAAATTTCCTCTGTCCTCTTCAAAAAGCAGACAACCAACAACATTGAAATATAAAACTTCCATAAGTTTTTTCTGTTAGTGTATACCACCTAAATTTTAAATGTTTCTATTATATATTAGAGTTTTTTTCTGAATAAACGTTTTGCGCTTCTACTTTTTTAAAGAAATGGTATACCTTCTTCGTCAAAATGGATGTCAAAACTATACGACATATTTTGACTGCCACTAGAATTCTTTGGTCGATGACAAAGCCACAATACCAGATTTACCAAAATAAGAACGCCCACTTGGAAGCCATAGGTTAAAGACCTCGTCAGCCCATCGTGGAAATGATTTCATGAGGAATTCATGAACTTTTCCCCCTCTATTTAATATAGAGGTAATCAGAAAATATAGCTCTTTTTTATAATTTCACCACTGATGAGCGAAGCCCAACCATTCAACAACTTTTATCATTATAGTAATTTCTGTAGAGATATAAAAAAAACACATTGCCAAAAATTAATTGTTGAAGATTTTTCATTTCTTTTTCTATAAATTCTTTAATTAGAAGTAAAAAGAGAGTTCTAACTGAGCCTATGCAAACTATTTATAATATAAAAGGACAGTTCTGTCTTCATATATAACAAACGATGTGATTTTTTTTTATATACACCAATACCTCGCTTTGCGTCGTTTCGTTTTGCGTTTTTTTTTTTCGAAGTTGCGTCGCTGCTTAATTTTTACTGATTTTCACTGTGCGTCGTTAGATTTTCGAAATTGCGTTGTTTTGGATTCGAGTCTTTAATTTTTCTTTTTCGATTTTTTTTCCTAAAATATGGCAACACCTTTGTTTTTGATTGCGCCTTCACATAATTTCACTTTGCGTCGTTTCAATTTGCGTCTTGTTTTTTTGGAACGTAACCCCGACGCAAAGCGAGGTATGGGTGTATGTTATTTGATATATAAAAACAGATATTTAATTTTCAGAGAAATCTAGATATGAATAGAGAAATATATTATTTTTCCATTGGGGTTTTTTCGATAAGGCTTGTAGAAATACATTTTTATGATATATTTAATTTAGATTAAAAAAAAATAAATTATTATAATATATATATATATATTAGGTATAATAAAAGAGAATATATTTGATTAAATGAAAATATTTATTTGCCAATATTTTGGTTATATGAGCCAGGATAGGTCTTTTTTTTTCTATTTCACCATCTGACCTTTTTTTCTTACTTATTTCGCAAATGCAGATATTTTGAAAATAGAGCATCCATATTTAAATAATTAGAAAATAAAAAGGCATATATTGAATTTAAATGGTTTATACAAAAATTTAATGCCTTGATAAAGGTTTGGCGTTCAGCCAACCGAAAATTTGGCAAATAAATCTTTTTAAAAAAATCCAATATATGCCTTTTTATTATATTTAATACATATGTGCATGTGAATTTAAAAATAAATATAAAAAGTATATTTTAATTTTTGAAAATAAATTTATTTTAATGTTTATTATTATTTTTATTATAATCTCATTTATTCTTTGCATTAAATATTAATGAAGTTCATTATTTTTACTCTGTGATTGTAAATTTTAGAGGTGTTGGAATAATCTGATTTCTCATTACATCGATACAGATATTCTTGGAATATCCTGTATCCTATGCAACTCTGGGCGCTAATACCCTAACAGAATATCTAATATGCATATAGGAAGGTAAGTGAGGAAGATCGTCTGCTACAGAAGTAATCTACCCACGTCTTATGATGATTGCCTCCTTTACTACTGTCGACTTGGGAGCCATTCGCGGCTTCCTAATTTATAATTGCTGCCTCACCGGCTAAATTTGCCGGCTTGATACCTCAGATTGAAGATTCTTCCTCATCCCATTCTCACATCATATAACCTATACACAGTTGGGATGGCTGAAAATGGCGTCTTATATAGGAAAACTTAGTTAGCAATGGTGTTATATTGAAGTAATAAAATGATTATTAACACAGAGCAATAACGCGCCATCTATACATATAAAATGAAAGGATTTAAAAGCACGAATGTTTCTTTTATACATAATACAAACTTCTACTGCCCTTACTTTTTCATCGCAGTAAAGGCAGTAGAAGTTTGTATTATGTATAAAAGAAACATTCGTGCTTTTAAATCCTTTCATTTTATAAAATGATTATTCTTTGAGTGTGAAAGCTTGTAAAAAATAGGAACTTATCCTCTATTATTAGTTTGTTTATTTTTGTCGTCTGTTTTGTACAAGTTGAATCTGGTTAGAACGATGTATGTAAATTATATGATTATTTTGTTGCCTTAAATACGAGGTAATTAACTCGTTTCTCTCTATATATCTAAAAATGTTTAAAGTTTAATAAATTAATTTTATAAATCTAAGAGTTGTCTTCAAAAACGATCCAACCTATATATTGGGAAATCTAGTTTACCTATTTAAAAATTAGAAGTTCTAAGTAAAAGAGTGTATTTTTAAAGTGAAATGGAATGACTAATTGTGATTTACTTCCTGATTAGAAGAATACAATAGTAGAGAGAGAGATTGAGATTGAAACTACTTTATTTAATTGTGATTTGAGCAGATGCGATATCGATGCCAATGTGGATAATCCGAGACATGATTATTGCTAGATGAAAACTTTGTTTATAGTTCATATTTGATTATATAAGTTTAAATACAAATGAATAATATAAATAGATAGTTTTATATAATGATATAGTTTATAAATGAATATAAATACATTAAATTGATAAATATTCATATATATAATATATACAAAGTTTTACATTGTTGGCGCTCATCGCGGGAAAGATTCCGCCACCGATGGACTGCGAGAGTTCTTTCCCACAGAGTGGGCAGGTCGATGTGATGGCTTGTGTTATCCACCTCAAGACCAAGATGGTACTTGTAGATGGTAGCCTTCGCCACACTTGTTATTTTCACTGCCTCGGGATGGAGACCGACGTCGAACAGACAGGCCTACAGATCCATGAGCACTTCGCAGAAAAAGAAAGAGGAGAGAGAGAATGAGTTTGGAGAATATTTAACGAAACCGCTGATTAGGTTTCCAGCTAAATTAGTTAAATTCTCCCAAATAATGTTTTATAATTACGGTAAGAGCTGCAGAATTAGGTTTTAATCTCGCTTAATAATCATAAATACAAAAAAAAAAATGTATTTAAAATGTATCGCGTGCGCGAGAGAGAGATTGAGATTGAAACTGATTTATTACAATGTCCATATAAGATTATATAAGGTTAAATACAGAATAAATATAAATGTGAATAAATAGATAAACATAGATAAAAATAATCGATAAATATACATATATATATATATAATGAAAGAATTTAAAAGCACGAATGTTTCTTTTATACATAATACAACTTCTACTGCCCTTACTGTGATGAAAAAATATGTATTGGGAGGGCTTGGCTCATCAGTGGTGAACCCTCCCAGCGGTTTCGCCAATTTAATCCACCAGACCGCTTCTCAGAGCTCTAATACTGTATTGGACAATTCTGCTTATATTAACATTAACTAAACATGTTTTATAATCAAGATAGGCCTTTCTCAAAAAATCTATAAATATAATTTTATACTAAATCTATTGTGCAATTAATTGATAAAGAGGGAGCAATCTCTCAAAATATTTGAGATTTTTCTAATTTATAGATCCAGGTATGCCCTTTTATATAATTATTTTATACGTTTAAAAATCATATATATATATATATATTACAATGGATATCTACGTGTTTATAATTGAAAAGAAAAATGATAAAATCATTTGAAAAATCATAATTGAGGAATATATAAAATACGAAGAGATGAAAAAAGTAAAGGAACGAAAGAGAACCTGTTTTCTTCTGCATATCAGATATCTCGAGGATAAATTGATGGGTATGTACATATATACACACAATACATATATTTGGCGTTTTAATGGATTTACAAAATCTATATACCCCTGCCAAGATTGAATAACCTATGTATTTCTAAAAGGCTTGCTGTTATAAGAAAGGTAAACCATTTAGGGAAATGATCCAGGGCCCAATTGAATTACTAGCACTTTTCCTTTCCTTTTTAAACCTAATATTTAGCCTCGCCTCTCGTACTTAGGAATTCCAGGTTAGATTCACTGAATAAATAGTCTAGTTCGTTTGGTAAAAAATACCATATATATATATATATCTTTTGCCATTATGCAAACTCTTCATTTTGCATACGTTAGAACATTTTTGAATATCTACGTATTATTATATATTTATTTATCATACAATGTGGAAGCTTCTAAATTTTAAGCAATAAACTCTAAAATATGTATATAATACAAATAATGAAAATATTTACAGGGTGTTTCAAAATATTTGAGTGAGAAGTAATTTTGATAGGAAACAGGTTTATAATTGATAATAGTAGCTCTCAAATTGATCTGAAATTAATAAAGTATAGGGTTGTTGGAATAAAATATCGGTTCAATGATATGCAAGGTGTTCTGAAAAAAAAAGAATGATATGAAACAATTACTGCATATTTGATTTCCTGGTCATGTGATTTTCCGATTTGGTGATCAGAATTAGTCTCTCAGAATGTGCAAAAAACGCTGTTTGACATTTTAATATATTTTTTCAAGTTTAAGATTTATTCCAACGATCTGACAAGGCCACCATTACCTTGGAGAAGGAAATTGAGTGTCATGTCAATCTAATTCAGCCGAATTTATTTATTCTCATTAATTATTTTAGAGTAAATTTACTCAAAACTACATACAATACACACAATCTGGTACCAGTAAAACGCATCAACAGTAAACTTTGGTACTATGAAGATGCACATCTAGCTCGTGAAAACCTGTTTGAAAAAGAGAAATATTCAGCCTTTCAAAAAAATTAAATTTTTATTTAGAATAGAGTCTTTAATTTAAATTCAAAATATGCATTTGTATTTGTCATATTAAAAGCTATATATATATTTTTATACTGTATATATCATAGAATATTCGAATTTTGTTGCTTCGAACATTGTTTCAAGACCTGCTAAAGGGCCTTCAGCGTGAAATATAGAACGTAGAATGTAGTAAAAAGGAAAATTGCTTTAAAACTTACATTGAATCGTTTAAAATCTAATTTCTATCGATTTTCCCAATTTCCTGCTTATTTAAGTACAACCACAAAATAATATAGACGTCTGAGAATGTTTAGGAATAATTTCATTACTTCCTATTCTAAACATAATTTATTTTAAGGTTACCTTTCTTTTGAATTATAAATAATTAACATTATTTCTACATTCCCATATCCTACGATGATTAAATATTGAAAGAGAGAGAGAGAGAGAGAGAGGGCATAGCTCATCAGTGGTGATCCCTCCCAGAGGTTTCGCCATTTTAATCTCCAGATTAGAATCAAGTTCAGGGTATATATGACCCGGTCCAATACAACATCGAAGTCTGAAGATTAAGATGACAAAACAGCTGGGAGGGTTCACCACTGATACGCCTTGCACTTCTTCTTTCAATTTTTAATCATCACACGATATAGAGGCTGTATAAATAATTTAACAAACTCCAACTAACCTAACCTAGTGAGCGTATTGATAAACTCGGCAGCACTTTGTCACCAGCAGTCTGCAGAGATATGTTTCTCACCAAAATTTTAAAATATCATACGCATTTTGAAATTGTAAAAGCAATTATTTTAGGTGGCAGATAACAATAATATAACGATATCCCATAGTAACTGCGTATTAATTCATTTAGCTTTTAATATTAAAAAGGAAGATTATCTTGGAAATTATTCAATATTGGAAAATTATAATTTAGAGATATTTTCAGTTGTTATAATGTGTAGAACGTATCCTTAAAATTTGTCAGCATACACTCATGGACAAAACTTAAGGAAGTTGTACCTTTTAGCATGTATTCGGGATTCAGAGAATAACTCTGAAAGATATTACAGTGACCTTTATTAAATTCACACGATATAACCAAGTGTGAACAATATTTTTTCTACAAACTACCAATCAAAGACTCAACCTTTTAGGTTTTGTCCATTAGAGGGATTGTATACTGCGATTTCTCGATTTAAATATATTCTGTATATGAATAAAAGTAAACAATTTCATATTAGCGTATCATTTATCACAATCTCACATTTTTAATAGTTATTCTACAGATGTAAATCAGATTTACACTTTTGAATAACTATAAATTTCAAAATCTCTTTTAAATAGTATTTTTCAATATATTACCCCACCTTTGTCCTTATACTTTTCGTTCTGCAGAAACTTTGGTGATTTTCTGTTAGTTAGATATCTTCTATACCACATGGTGTGGTTGTGTATACTTATGCCCATCAGTTAAAAGTTATTTTTCAACACAGTACCTCTTCACCTTTGTCCTTATATTTATCGTTCTACAGCAAATTGGATTGATATCTGTTAGTTCACCTTCTATGCGCCTTGTGGTTGTGTATACTTATGTCCATCAGTTTAAAGTTTTCCCCACTACAGTACCTCTCTTTATGAAGAAACTTCGGTGATTATCTGTTAGTTATATATATTCTATGCACCTTGGTGTGGTTGTGTATACTTATGTCCACCAGTTAGAAGTTATATTTCAATACAGTACCTCTTCAATTTTGTCCGTTTACTTCTCATTCTTCAGTAACTTGAATTGATATATGTCATATGTTCTCCATCATCAGCCGGCCGCCGGACCTGCAGTCCTGGACCTTTCCAGTTGGTCTTGAGGACCACGCCATCACCATCTCCTTAGCGGCGAAGTACGCAATCTACGTATTCTTCGTAAGATAGCGAAATACGTGGTGTCGCTGGAGACCCACTGGCGATTCTCCACCAAACTCTGCAGCGCTGGCAGAGGCGCCATGTTCTTTGTACATAGTATGATGCAAATATATATATTTATATATTTTTAAATAGTTAAGACTGTGCACTTTGCGTTTATTCACAAGATGTCAATAAAATAATTTTAATTGTCATTGATATAAGTCAGTTCGCCTTCTATGCACCTTGTGGTTGTGTATACTTATGTCCATCAGTTAAAAGTTATTTTTCAATATAGTACCACTCGTTCTGCAGTAACTTGGATGATTTTATATTAATTAGACATCTTCTTTGCAACTTGGTGTGGTTGTGTATACATCAGATTTATTCAGGTTCTGTCGGATTGTGCAGAAGATGTCCTCTGGCATATAACTCCCCCGCCGCCTCTGTGTCCGCCCACAGACGGCCGCTGGCACCGGGACATTTCGGCCAGCCCAGGATTCCCTTCCGCAAGTCGTTCCGCTGTTCTTGGAAGTGCACAGCCATCTTCTTCGTCCTTTTCTCCTGCGCACTTCTCATGGCGCTCATCTACTGTATAGGTAAGTAGTTATATAGGTCATCAATATTGCGACTCATCTATGCTTGGTGTTTAGTGTCCGTCTTAAGAACCGAGTATTCCTCCAAATCCCATTGCCCTCCACTCGTCATTGGAGACTTGGGATTAGTGGTGGAGAATTCCCGCAGTACGTATGAAAGATTTGATTCAAATCCCAAAACCCGGGTTTCTAGAGAAACACATGTCCTCAACACTAGCAGGCACAATAATTCTTTTGGAGAATCCGAATCCGATAAACTAGAAGGCAGTGGTGAGTACATAACTAGTAGTGTAGTTGGTACTATCTCACCAGAGATAGTTACCAATGACAACCATTCACTTTTAAATAGGACAAATTCCGAAATTTCAACAGATCCTGTTCAAAAGAATCCTTTGAATAATTTGGAAGATGAAGAATTGTTCCCTGCATATTTACCCCAACCAGAAGCTCTGATCATGCCAGAAAAACATTGGAATACGAACAATGAAGATGAAATTAATAAAGAAAACAATATTGAATCTTTTCCATCAAGTCATCATGATGCAAATTTTGAGCAAAATAATGATAGACCGAAAGATTCAGATAATCGTTCCAATAAGGTGAAGACCCCGAAAAATAATGAAACTCTTAACCCGAATTTAAATTCTACTCGAGAAGAATCTTCAAACCTCAGGAATACATTAAGAAATTCACATAACAGCACTGAAGACTCTGATAATACCAAGATTCAGCCAGAAATTTCAAATACTTCAACCAAACCTGATCAAATCAATGTAATGGTAAATATATCGACCAGCCCTGAGGAACAGTCGATAATTGATTACGACGAGATAAGCAAAGTTATAACGAAAAGCGAAAAGCAATTGAAAAACATAATGCAGAAACGTGATCAAATTTCTACTTTATATCGAACCTCAAAATCTCTTAAAACAGACCCACTTTTAATGATTGAAAATTTAAATATTGTTGAAATTGTTAAAAATGAAAATGAAATACATTTTGATAATAAAGAAATCCCTAATGATCCGTTAGCATCCGAAAAAGTTCAATATTTTCTACATGATAGGTTGAATTCTAGAGAAAATGTTAACAATGGAACTGGCATAGTAACAGGGAATGAGGATTCGAAATTATCAAACAATAAACCTGTAGAAGGCGAGTATGATACGTCTTACAAACTTGTTCCAGAGCAAAGATCGAACAATTCTTCGTTTTATCAGCCCATCGAGTTCAATTATACTATAGCAGATGCCAGGCAGAAACCGCCCAACACTCAACAAAAAATTGAACCTATCCCTTCCTCAAGTCAAGTCCCCATTATAATCCAGAATTGTTCGGGATGTACAGATTCTGGTTTTAAAGAAAGAATCTTAGAAAAAATTGAGGATCTCCAAAATAAAACGGATATTATTCTTCAAATATTATCTCTTATGCAAGTTTCAGATTCATTACCCTCCCAACCAACCGTCTCAAATAATTCTAATAACGAAAATGATTCACTTATGAATTTTACTGAAATTAATATTCGGCTAGCGAGAAATCAAATAGATGAAAGTTCGGAAAATTCGACTGAAGATACTTTGGGTGAGTAAATATAATATTTTGCATGAATCGTCTGAATGCCTGGACTAGCTTAACTTCTAACAGCTCTACTAACCAGGTAGGTTGCTTGCCTTTACTAACCTTTCTGTGTTCACAGCCTAACAAAATTTCCTAATTTTTTTTCTTAACCTTTATAACTTTTACATTTTCAATTCTCTCTGTTTACTAACATTGTATGTTCTCCTTAACTTATATATAGGTTGGTGGCTGGCACTTTTCCTGCCTTTTCATAGATTCCTTTCTATGTCTTTTGGTGGTATCGTAATGTCTTCTTCCGAAAATGCCGAAGAAATCCGATCTTTGGCCTTCTCTTCCTGATCTATCGTCCATACAATCCCTCCAGATATACCTATATCCATTACGAGTGTTGGGAAAGGGTAAAAATATCCTTTAAACGCTTTCTTATCCTTTGTTTAAGTAGTTTAAAAACCAACCCTTGGACGTTGTGCCTATCAATGACTTAGAATTTGGAACATCGAATTGAATAATATTGGCCAATATAGCTGTATGTCTTATAAATTACTTGAAATTTGGAACATAGGTTTGAAACATAAATACATTTCAGGGGTTCTTTGTGTGTTTGTAATTATACACAGTTGATAAAATGTTGTAGACAATAGGTTTAGTGAGCACATTTTAAACAGCTTTGATCCGTCTTATTTCCATGTTTTTAGAAATATTAAGAGGTAACATGTTCTTAATTATGTTATTCTCTATTCTATTCAGGTTATATTCCAAACTTTAACTTGTTTTGTACCTTTCTATCAGTTGTGTTTCATGTAATTTTTCCATCTTTATATTCTTTGCCTTGATTTTGCTAATTGTTCATATTCATTCAGATCAGTATTTGAAAGGGGGCAAACCGTGTTTAGTAAAAGTTCCAGCTTGCTCGTATCCTGGAAGATACACATAGAATGTAATTTATTGATATGTTATATAGTTATTCTAATTGAGTATTTTTATCTATTTTATTGAAGAATAAAGATTAGCATTTCCTCAAGGTAATAATACCAAATCCAAATAAATAGTGTGTGACGTTTCTGTGAGAGCGTTGTTACCATATTCAGACAAAAGTACGTAATGAAAAATTATACCACAGCGTGTTTTAATAGTAACTATTCATTTATTTGTATTTGATCTTATTACCTTGTGAGTCTTATTACCTGACATTTACTGTACTTAAATACTCATCCTCAAAGGCTCTCTAACTGCTGCAGATTTTAAACAAGCCTTCCATTTATGAGTAATATCGTCCGGCTTATTAATAAGATATCTCTCCCTTATTTATTGAGCAATAATTTGAATTTACCAAACGTTAATTATGCGTGAAAGATTATCAATTAATGTTAGTCTATTATGGAATTGAGGGACGATCGTTACTGACCGTTGATTTCCGCCCGCCATGACTCGGTATTGAATCCCGCATTCAACGCTTTTTCTGCTTCAATGGCCCCAGATTCCAGCATATATCCAAATCCATCAGATGATACAAATAACAGACCTAGAATCTTGAAAATGTAATGTCGAACTGTTTTATTCTTGTATAGACTGATGCACCTACTGTAAAAGACGTTCGGTAACTGAACATCATGTTTATCATGACCAGTACTACTTTTACACTTACGATTAGGTATCGAATCCCGCATTGATAGCTTTTTTTTCTGTTACAATGACCACAATTCCTGCATATATACAACCCCACTAGAGAATGCAATCAACAGTCTTGAAACTTTGAGAGTGTAATGTTGAACTGTTTTATTCTTGTATAAAATGATGCACCTAATGTGAAAAGACATTCGCTAACTGTATATCATGTTTATCATGGCCAGTACCACTTTTACACTCACGATTCGGTATCGAATCCCGCTTTTTTTCTGTTCCAATGACCACAATTCCTACATATATACAACCCTACCAGAGGATGCAATCAACAGAGCTGTAACCTTAAAAGTCCAATGTTGAACTGTTTTCTTCATGTATAGGCTATGATGCACCTACTGTGAAGCATTTGCTAACTCACTATTATGTTTATCATGGCCTCAGTGCCTAATTTACACTGAATGACAAAACTTAAGGAAGTTAAAAGTCTATAATATCTAACCGATCGTCTATTATTCCTCTTTTTTCAAATAGACAAAGGCAATTTGTTTACACTTGGTTATCTAGTATGTCTTCACTAAAGCTAACTGTTAAGGTGTTAACATCAGTTTTCCAGGAATATATTTCTTTTTAATATATTATTTTTGAATTTCTAGTTTTTCGGCGCGCGCGCTTGGAAGTTCTTCTGATTTTCATTATATCGTGTTTCTTCTGTAGAAGGACTTTCAATCCCGAAGCTAGAGATTTGATAAAAAATAAAATATTAAAAGAATCTTATCCCTAGAAGCCTGATGTTTTCACCTAAATATTGATAAAAACGATTATTTTTTTCAAAGGTCACTGTAATGTCAGAGTTATTGTCTTAATCCCGATATACATGCTAAAAGGTACAACTTCCTAAAGTTTTGTCCATGAGTGTATTGTCTGAATCCCGATATGCATGCTAAAAGGTACAACTTCCTTAAGTTTTGTCCATGAGTGTTTTGTCTAAATCCTGATATACTTGCTAAAAGGTACAACTTCCTTAAGTTTTGTCCATGAGTGTATTTTCTTAATCCCGATATACATGCTAAAAGGTAGAACTTCCTTAACTTTTGTCCATGAGTGTATTGTCTGAATCCCGATAACATGCTAAAAGTTACAACTTCCTTAAGTTTTTCCATGAGTGTATTTATCTGAATCCCGATATACATGGTAAAAGGCACAACTTCCTTAAGCTTTATCTATGAGTGTTCTTGGAATAAGTTAAAAAGCTTAATCTGAACAGAAAGTCTTACTCAACTCCTCGTATTCAAAATTTACATCTTTAATAATCTATATCACATTTTATTGAATAAATAAATAGTGAAAGAGGTGAATAGATGGCCTTAAATATTATATTCACACATAAAATATCATTTATTTAATAAATGATAAGCCATTTATCAAAAAAATATTGTCTTTTCAACCTATATTTATAGTCAAGCTTATTTTTATCAAAGTAAATAAATAAACAGGGTTGATTATCAACATTCATATTCAAAATTTGATCGAGAAATACCGTAAATGGAAAGTAAATTTAATAACAATGTAATTTTATGTCTTTTTAGAATGGGCAATAACTCTGCGTTGAACACTAAACAAAATTGATTCAGTCTTATATCTTCGCAACCTACCTTCAAGACAATCAATTCTAATTTGTCGAGCAAAAACTCAACCTAATGGCTTTTAAAAGACAATATAAATGGTGGTTGAAACATCCCCTATTTTATCCTTCTTTTTTTTTTTCGAAGAATTTCGGGACAAATATTGTGTTGTTTTTGTCCCTCTAATTTTTATGATCTGTTGAAATAAAAAGACAACTTTTCGGTATCGTATATTTTTTGGGGAATTTGAATTTCAAATATTCTGGACTTCATTTGTAATTATTTCATAATTAGATACAATATAACAATTATGATGAATACGTTGATGTTCCAATTAAAACATGATTAATACATTTCTGATTTGATTACAATAAAAAAAGCAAATACATTTCATTTATTTACTCTTTTGATTTATATGGACACCCAAATTTGTCACCAATTCCTTTATTATCAATTTAAAGGAATATATTGAGAACATTTCAGAATCGTTTCTATTTCAGGGTGTTTGAAATTCGACAACACTCATGAACAATTTTTTAAGTTGAATTTTGAACAGAGGCAATTTTAATCAAACTTGGTTTTCTTGTGTGTCTTCAATAAAGGTCACTGTGTATCAAATATCTTTCAGAATTATTGTATGATCTTGATATACCTGTTAAAAGGTAAAAATTCATTAAGTTTTATCCATGGAGGTATTGTGGATATATTTGGAACACTGTTTTACAAAGACGCTAAAATAAACAGAATATTAAAACTCAATTAATTTGATGAACACATGATCATTGATATGAAATGAAAGGATTTAAAAGCACGAATGTTTCCTTTATATATAATACAAACTTCTACTGTCCTTACTGCGATGAAAAACTATATTGGGAGAACTTGGCTCTGGTTGATTAAATTGGCGAAACAGCTGGGAGGGTTCACCACTGATGAGCCAAGCCCTCCCAATATATTTTTTCATCGCAGTAAGGACAGTAGAAGTCTGTATTATGTATAAAAGAAACATTCGCGCTTTTAAATCCTTTCATTTTATATGTATAGATGGCGCGTTAGTGCTTTGTTTTAATACATGATCATTGATTTTCCATATAATTTAATATGGTAACTGCAAACTGGCAGAATTCTACGACCTCAGACTTACTTGGTTTTGTAAATGTTGAGATATTTCTCTGAATAAAGAAAAACAAATTTGCCACAATTGCTATTTTGATTTATTCGAAGTTTTGACTCGAAACGAAAATTATTTTTCAAGATATTAATTCCCTGTATTAACTGGATAATATAGACCATTCAGAAATGAGTTTAATTTGTGATTTGATGGGCACTCCTTATTTTCGAGTTTAAAAATCCCTTCTGGAGAAACACAAGATAAATTACAAGTAAATTACTACACCAATACCTCGTTTTGCGCCGTTTCATTCTGCGTTTTTTTCGAAGTTGCGTCGCTGCTTAATTTTTACTGATTTTCACTGTGCGTCGTTAGATTTTCAAAGTTGCGTTGCTTTGGATTCGAGTCTTTATTATTATTATTTTTTTAAAATATTTTTCCTAAAATATGCAACACCTTTATTTTTGATTGCGCCTTCACATATTTTCACTTTGCGTCGTTTCAATTTGCGTCGTTTTTTTTTGGAACGTAACCCCGACGCAAAGTAAGGTATGGGTGTATTTGTAATTACTAATTACTTGTAAATTACTATTAGAACACGGAAATAAAGTTCTTAGAACAATTTGATAAAATTAATTCTCCTGTGGAAGAGATTTTGAGCTCAAAATTCAAAGGATCTCAATGATATAGCACGGTTCTAATGATTTCCCCCTATAAAAAATTCTATAATATAATTAAATAAATACTCAACGTAGATTAATTTTTGATCCTTGCCTTCACCTAAAGACGCGATTCTTTTATTCTAGCCGACGTACATTCTGATATCGATATGAAAATTCAGTTCCCCAACTCACCAGGATTTTCCAGCTGTTAGGTCGGGCCTGGAGATAAGAGGCGACAGGTGTGGCCGCTAAGTGGCGGAAATGGCCCCACGCAGGCTGAACGCAACAAAAGATTCCTGACACTCAAGTTGGCCGAATTTAATTTCAACATTTATTTTGGGTGGAATTATTGAGTATTTTTTTCTTTTCAATTAGTGAACCGAATATTACACTCATGAACAAAACTTAAAGAAATATTTTTTATTGTCTCGACGTTTCGACAAAAATATTTTGTCTTCGTTAGGAGCGAACAAAAATTACCGAGACAATAAAAAATATTTACTGGCCGAAGTATCTTTAATTTGAATAACTATGAATGCCATATCTACGAAAGCTTAAGGAGGTTCTACCTTTTAGCATGCATATCTGGATTCGAACAATAACTTTGAGAGATATTCGCTATCCAGTTACCTTTATTGAAAACATACAAGATACCCAAATGTGAACAAATTTGCCTTTTTCCTTAAAAAAAAAAAAAAAAACGATCCGTGACAACAAAGTATTTCTAATTCCTTAAGTTTTTTTTTTAAATAAGAGACATTTCGTAGCCAGTAAAAATTTTATTTTCTTGACGTTTCAACAACAAAAAAAAACATTTATAACGCTTTTTAAAATATTTTATTTTTATTTTTTTCTGACGAGAGCAAAATATTTGTGTCGAAACGCCAAAAGAATGAAAGATATATCTGGTCAAAGTGTCTCTTCTGAAAATAAATATGAATGCCGGCTAGGCAAATCTATGAGTGTAAATGGATTGCCTCTTGAGTAGCAAACCCTCACAGCTATATCGTGACTGAAAAAAAATATTCAGAATAAACAATACAATAGCTGCGTACCGATCTGACATGGTTTAAATAACTCCAAATATGTTAGCAATAATGCTAATTAAAAAGGCATATATTGGATAAAAAATTATTTATTTTGTTTTGTTAGTCTTCAAAAGTTTTATTTGATATCATTTTTTTTAAATACACATTTTCAACTTATAATTCATTTCAAATATCACACAAATTTTATGTTTAAATACATGTTTTAATTTAACCAAATTTTCAATAATAGATATTTATTTTAATATATATTTTAATATACAACAAGGAAAGAAAGACTTGCTTTAGAAAGGGAAAACAGAATCTAAAGGCGGAAAAACCATTTTTTTTTTGGTCAACGGATATGAATTAGAAATGCAAGGGGATATATTAGTATAAAAACTTATATCCATAGTTTTCTTGAAAACCATTTCTAAGATTCCACCCTTCATTGTAGCAGATATAAACAGAATGATCCAATACAGTATTAGTGCTCTTAAGAAGAGGTCTGGTAGATTAAATTGGAGAAACCGCTGGGAAGGTTCACCACTAGTGAGCCAAGTCTTCCCAATATTTTTTCATCGCAGTAAGGACAGTAGAAGTTTGATTGATATGTGAAAAAAACATTCGCGTCTTAATGTTTACATTTGCTGTATATTAGTATATATAGTATCTATAATATCTATTTGACACTATTCTTTCCTTATTTCATTAGTATCTATATATTTTGATTTTACATAGAAACATCTTAGCGGATACTAATTGTGAAACCCCACTAGTTTATCACTCAGATTAAATAATACTAGTTTACACACTCATTCTATTTAATTGTTCTGAACATAGAGCAATCCATACTTGAATCAAGATTATTCACGACAAATTCTTCGACATTATCATCAAACATGTTCCGAACATGAACTCCCCAAATGGCAGGGATCTGTCTAGATTCAAGGCGGCTTTAAGCTCCTAATCCGGACGTACCCTCGGAGAGGGCTACGTCGATTGTAAATATCTCTCTTCATTCCTACCATTATTATTACCTTATAACTCCCTTTGAGTGTAAAGATTGACGAGATGTCAATAAAGTTGTTTAATTGTCAATTGTCATACTTGAATCATTAGATAGTAAAAAGGCATATATTGGATTGAATTAAAGATTAATTTGCCAATATATCAGCATGGCTGAACGCCAACCTTTATCAAGACATTACATCTTTGTATAAAATATAATTATTTCAACTGTGATATTATAACACTATGCGGCGAAGAGTTTGTGTATACAAAAATGTAATATCTCAATAAAGGTTGGCGTTCAGCCAGCCGAAATATTGGCAAATAAATCTTTAATTTAATCCAATATATGCCTTTTCATTATCTAATTTTTAAATATAGAAACGTCTTAGAGGAATCTGATTGAAAAATATCACCAGCTCATTGCCTAGAATAAATTAAATTAGTTCATTCTGATTTAGATTTCATTTTAAAATAACAATGGTCATCGACAACAATTTAATTATTAAGACATTCATAGGTAAATTAATAAACTAAGATTACTTCGTAAATTAATTTAGAATTCGCTGAATAATAAATGGTAATTTCAAGAAAGCAAAAGAAGGAAATATACATGAGAGTGTGCCAGACAGGGAAATGGAAAGAAAGGAAAATATTCCAAGGTAAAGTTTTGCAATTCATATAAAGCCTAGGGGCCTCCTGGGGTGTCATTTTTCATTTTCTGTTGGACAAGCTGGAAATTTCTTTATTGATGCCAGAGAATACTTTAATGGAAACCTAGAATATATAATATGCTAACTAAATATTTTAAATATTTCTCTGAAATATATATATTTCAAACTCTTTTCTCAAATGTATATTCGTATATTATTGAAATATAATAAATAACAATTATATACTTTAATATATATTTAGGGATTAGATAGAAACGAAATAAATATTCTATTTTTGGTAGGTTTAAAAAGTAGTTATTTCATCCGACTTCCCTTTTACAATATTGAAAAAATCTCTACTTTGTTGAATTAAATTATATTTTAATTTTATTATTACACAGGAGCACGATGTCTATCAGAGTATTGTGCTATATTAGAATTATTTACATATATATCTTTAAAAAACGAAATAAAAAAATAAAAGATAAAAAGATCAGGTGTAGAAATCAATATTAAAAATGGCATATCCTGACCAGGAGCATATGTGCTTTACAGAATTTCTTGGTTTTTCAGGAAGCCATTGGGATCAAAAATTATTTTTTGGTCGCAATGGTTCAGCCTACTCCACGCTGACGAGCGCCAAAAGCGCGAAACGCGTTCGTGGATGGCTTTTCTTGATTTATCAAGAAATTGGGTTGGTCAAATATTAGGGAACAGGCTAAATCAATGTTTAGTTGATTTCTGTTCCACCAGATGGCGCTCTGCCTTCTGTAAAGCACATATGCTCCTGGTCAGGATATGCCATTTTTAATATATATATCTTTAATTATTTACACGATGAATTAGTAGTGATTAATAAATTTGTGTACAAATAGCTCTAAATCTGCCAAAGTTTACATAAGATTGAGTATATACAGAAAGATGATTTGACATTATATCAAAATAAGCAAGTAAAATTTGGTTAGTCAGAGGGCAAGCCAACAAAAGATGGTGTTTCGACATCTAGACAGCATTCACATGTTGGATCATTTATAACTCTCAAGTCAAAGAGAAAACTTATAAAAAGGGTCATTTGCCTGTTAAGAACAAAGTAGTGTATTTATCAGGAGTAAATGAAGCTTGGTACATCTCTCAGTAAATATTTCTTGAACGGAATAAATTAGATGAATTTTATATTGAAGATATAATACAGTATAAAACACCTTGTTAAAAGGTAATGAAGATATAGAAAACATTCTATTATAACGAATCTAAAACAATCTCCCTTTTTTAAAGTATCCAATGTCCTGTATCCAGTATCCTGATCCCAATACAATTTCACTCTTTTACTATTAAAATAGAATTGAATTGAGAAAAAGTCATCTCATGATCGTTCAACTAAGAATTTCTTATGGCTTGCGCCATCTGTCTGAATAATTATCAACTAATCGTGATTTTTAATTATTCCAGAATTTCCCAAATACTCATTCTTGATTAATAAAAAAAAGGCTAACCATGTACGCCTTGAATGTCTACAACATGCATAAACTTATACTACAGACACATACAGCTTTATTAAGACCGACCACCGGTCCTATACAGATTCACCACAGGAAAGAAGCATAGATGGAACTCCTATACACTAAGCACTATAGAATCCAACAACCTTCAGGTTCGAAGTATGTCCAGTGGCCACAGAATCCACCATGCATAAGTTAGCGTATCACTGTAAAAGAAATAAACTTATACAAACTTAAGAGTGTATTCATTATCTCGATTTTGAATAAATTTTGATATAAATATGATCAATACATAGAAAGAACGCGCCATTTATATAATACAACTGAAAACACCAAAACGCAAATGTTTCTTTTCACAAATAAACCAAACTTCTACTGTCCTTACTGCGATGAAAAAAATTGAGAGGGCTTGGCTCATCAGTGGTGAACCCTCCCAGCGGTTTCGCCAATTCAATCTACTTGACCGTTCTTTAGAGCTCTAATACTGTATTGAAACATTCTGCCTTTATATGCAACACTGATGGGTGGAATCCAAGAAATGGTATTCAAGCAAACTATGGACATAAATTGTGAAAAAAAAAACATTCGCGTTTTGGTGTTTTCAATTGTATAAATATGATTATCTATCATCCAGTTGATATTTATAATTCGTGTGAAATTACGGTTCCTAGCAATAACATGGAGAATATCCAAATTGGTTGAATTTATCGCTACATAACCTCAATGTTGTGAGAAATGTTTTTCTCAGAAACTAACCTCTTCAACTTGAAACAGCTCCACTTGTCCCTCCACTTATACGTAATTAGTCTCCTCTAAACCTGGAGTGTGTGTCTTTTATATATTTCAAAGTTTATTTCCCATTAAGAATTTATATAATAAATATGGTTAAAATTTGTATGTTACTAGACATCATTTTAATTACAATTTTCCTTTTGAATATAAATTATTTCTCTACAGACCGGTTTTTTTTTTGCTTATTCCTAGTACACGTGGTACAGGCTATGATAATCATGGTGGGTAGAAGTAGGCGACTGCTTTTACTGTAAGCGCACCACATGTCTACACATGTGAAAAGCAGTTCGACTTTGCACTTAAAAATGTGCCAGAGCCAGTTTGGTTACTTGCACTCGCTGGTGGGGTTAGACTTTAGCAAGAATCGGGTGCCATTGGAGCATTTTTTTTAAACAGAAAAAAGTGTCCAATACGGGAATCGAACCCGGGTCGTAGTGGTCGAAAACCAAACGGGTCAACCAAACAGACCGTATACTCAATAATAACAATTAAAAGAGAGATGGAATGACTCTTCAGTAGCGAACCCTCCCTGCAGATTCATCTGTTTAATCTCTAGACCTTTCACTATATAAATTATTGTACTAAAAGAGGTACCTCTCCCTTCAAATGTGCATAAGAACTATGACACTATTGCATTCTCCTAGTAAAAAGCTTTACAAGTGATGATAAAGAATAAGCTACAACACACTAGTTTTAGTATATTCAGACAAAAAGCCAACCTGTATACCATGGTATCAGGCTTTGAGCCTCATCAGTACAGGGGTGGCTTCTATTTCATAACATCCTTATAGAAGGGTTATGAAATCGGTAGATTTTTCCCATAAATTATATTAGATAAAATTTCTTATAGACTCTGAATTTCTTATAGAATACGGTTAATTTGTGTGAAATATAGATATAAACATATATATATGTTATATAAAGGTATTATTTAAAATGTTATATTAAAATATTATTTTATTTAAAAATACATTTCATAGATACAAATACTGCTAAATCGACCGCCAAAGGTCACTCTTTCCCTATAAAAACTCGTTGTTGTTTTATCTCAATGGCCGGCTCAAAACTTTTGTACATTATGTAAATAAGCTTTTCATTTTTTATTCTTACGCCTTAAGCCAGGCAGTACTTTTATCAAATTATGTTTTTATATATCCTATAAGCTCAATAAGAAGCAATTTCTAATCTTTACTATTTTTATAATTTTACTTTCAAGATTCTTGCCACGACTGCATCACCAATACCATTTAGTACTAAAAAGAACCAGCAAATAACTCCATGGCATAATCCTCAACATGATCTCAAATACAAGCAGAAAATCTCTATTCATTTTTATATAACATATATATATATATATATATATATAACAATAAATAGTTGTATAGTTTTATAGTTAAGTTTTGTATTAAAATTATCTTCATTATTTTGATTATAATTTATAATTGATTATAATTTGAATTTAAATAATCAAAATAATGAAGATAATTTTAATACAAAACTTAACTATAAAACTATACAACTATTTATTGTTATAATTAATTTAGATTTAGCTTGCTAATCTAACCAAATCTACTTGATATGATTTATCATTCTTATCAGTTTGCTCCTTAAGTTTTAAATGTGGAATCCCTGTTATATTTTTGTTATATAGTTTTTACACTATATATATATATATATATATATATATATATATATATATATATTCATATTATCTATGGCCAATAGCTTTTATTATTCACGTTGAAAAGGAAAAAAGGCGCTTACATTATTTCTAAATGTAAGTCTTTGGGGGAGCTAAGCTCATGATGATATTTGGAAACTTCATACAAAGACATATCAATCAATTGTAATACACACATTACAAACTGAGGTTATAGCTATTTAGTGTATTCCCCAAACACCATAATAATAATAGCGAAGATATATAATGTATGAAAATTACTGTGATGAATACTTAGAAAAATATTTAAATGAGCTAAGAAAGCATATTTGCTTGAGTCACGTAAAAATACTTAACCAAATATATTTGATATGTTAGATATATAGGTAGTTAACTAGAATATATGCCTGTAGAAAACCCGAGCAATATTATACGTGGGGAATATATCACTCTCTTACAAACTCTAAATAAATTATTGAAGAAACTCTTTGCTGAAAACGTGATTCAGTATTTTCAGTAGAATTTCTGCTATTGTAATCACAATCGATTATAAGGAAGCAAATATATGTCTAATATTTATGTATTTTTAAAAATATATATATTTTCTTATTATTGCAAACTTTAAATAAATTATTGAAGAAACCTTTTGGGGAAAACGTGATTCATTATTTTCAAAAGAATTTATGAAATTTTAATCACAATGAGAAAGATTATAGGGAACTGGATATAATATGTATGTCTAATATTTATGTTTTAAAATAGTGCGATATATTTTCTAAATATTGTATATTTTTAGTGATTATTCAATTCGAAAATATGAAAATTTCTTTGTTAGACATAAGTAATATGCAAATAAGATGAATGCTGCATGGGGTGTGATTCATGTTACAGTCAACGCTTGATTGGCGTTTTGAGGTCCGTTTCCAATCGACGGCTCTGCGTCATGCATGTTGTTCGCCTGCTGGTGTTTTTATTGATGAGTATATTTATGTTTCATCTACAAACCTACAGTAGTACAATGAGTAAATAAACTGTAATTTTATAATGAAATTTATAATAAGTTTATCTATATATAGTAGAACCTCCTAGTAAAGGACAACACCTAATTGCGGAGCCAAAATGTCCTTTAGGGAGAGGTGTCCTCTAGAGAAGAGTTGATAAGTAGTAAAAATGGTAAGTTTGCAGATGAAATACACCAATATCTCGCTTTGCGTCGTTTCGTTTTGCGTTTTTTTCGAAGTTGAGTCGCTGCTTAATTTTTACTGATTTTCACTGTGCGTCGTTAGATTTTCGAAGTTGCAATGTTATGGATTCGAGTCTTTAATTTTTTTTTTTTTTTTTGAATTTTTTTTCCTAAAATATGGCAAAACCTTTGTTTTTGATTGCGCCTTCACATATTTTCACTTTGCGTCGTTTCAATTTGCGTCGTTTTTTTTTTTTTGGAACGTAACCCCGACGCAAAGCGAGGTATGGGTATATGTCCTTTAGAGAGGTGTCCTCTAGGGGGGGGGGGGGGAATGTCCGCTAAAGGAAGGTTCTACTGTATATGTCTCAATAAATGTTCTACCTCTGTATATATTCCTAGCGTTCAATGTAACTTCTAACTATATTTGCCTTGGTTAGGTATAATAATCATCCCTATTAGTAATGTAGCGAGCATACATTGTTAATAAGGTACTAATTAGGTAAGTAAGCCTACCCAGCCCCAATTACAGACATTTTATTGTAGGCCAAAGCATAAAGTAAAAGGCTAATAAAACCTAATTATACCCATTATAGGTCTCCCCACATTAGTACATCATTACTGACTACAATATATGGACCTTAACCTTCTAATATTGTTCTATAATTTACCATTTAAAATAGAAATTTCTACATATTTTTAGAAATTAAAAGTATTTTGCGAATATATGTATAATTTAAAAAATAGTACAAATGTGATATTTTGTTTCCGTGGTTAGCTTTTCTTGATTAATCAAGAATGGGTATTTGCCCATTCTAGAATAATTAAAAATCAACGAGAATAGTTGATATTTATTCCGATAGATGGCGCAAGCCATTAGCGACTTTCAGTTGCACGATAAGGAGATGCCTTTTTCATAATGTGTATAATTGTTCAAATATTTATATCTCAATATATCATAAAAATCAGATTATAAAAGCGATTCGTTCATTGTGTAATTGAGAAAAATTTGATCAGAATATCTTCGATGGGGCTCAAAAGGATAAATTCATTTGTCATGATCATTTGATTCTTATTTGAAAATTTTCAAAATTGGAAGTATTTCCAAAAATAATGAAAGCTTCTTCGAAACAATTTGCTTTAATATTCTAAAATTTTAAAACTATACTTTTGAATAAGTATTTATTCATTATTTTTAGCCTATTCTATATACACATCGCATTGTCCATAATCATGATTAGTTAGCTAGAGAATGCTTTTACATGCCTACACAGGAAGGAAGCAATTTAACCGTACTTGCGAGTATCAGTGTCCCGTTTTGTTTTCTGAACTCACTGGTCGTATTGAACTTCAAGAATCGAGGGCCTTTAAAGTATTTTTCTTCAGAAAAAAAAGTATCGAAAGCGGGATTCGATTCCGTGCCCGGCTGTCGTTGCAACTTCTCTATTATTTCAATTATTCATAAATTAATGGAATTGCTTATCACCATTATACTCAACATAAAGATGCCTTAAAGACGACTTTTACATTATCTTCCCACCTTTACTGGCTATAGCATGTAAATCGTTCACTGTTTCAACACATCAATGTTCCTTTACGACACCATAAGCTCTGCAGGCAGAGGGTGGGATTCCTCAGGTAAAAGGATGGAAGAATACTTTGAAAAATATTAAGAAAATCTCAAAATAAAGATAGATGTGATAGAAAGTACAGTCTTCTTCTTCTTTCTTATCTCCATACTGGGTGAAGTAGAATGCGTCTGCCTTTGTCATTAAGACTGGGAGCTCTACTCAGTGGCAGGCTGACTTAGCTCCAAAAGAAATGGCCGCCTCTGACATGAGGAACAGACTTATGTGCAGCCGCTCCTAACATGGGAGTACAAACGCTGCTCATCCTGTATACCTGGATTAGGAGCCCTTACAGGGTACTATCAGCTGGGCCAGGTGAACCTAGGTTTTTTAGTTAGTTTTTTACTGCTCCCCCTCTACCTTTTTCATCCGGGCTTGGGACCGGCAAAGGCGGAGTTGAAAGTACAGTAAAGGATATATATATATATATATATATATATATATATATATATATATATATATAATAACACTCAATAGTATATTATAGTGATAAGAAGTGAAAGCATTAAAGCACGAATGTTTCTCTTACACACTAAAAATAAACTTCAACTATCCTTATTACGATGAAAAATATTGGGCTCATTAGTGGTAAAAGTGTGAAATGTGTAAAATAAACATTTGCGCTTCAAATCTTTAATATGTTTAGGTGACTTTTATTGTTTTATTTCAAAATATATTATAGTTATTTCATAATAAAGTATTATACTCATAAGGAATTATTATAAAATTAATATATTTTAGTGAAAAATATTCTTTCTAAATCCGATAGGCCTTTTTATTCTCAGCTGCTTGAAAAAAAAATAAAACTCTATTACTATTATTATCATTCTTACACGTGGTACAGCCCATGATAATCATAGTGGGTAGTTAGCGACTGATTTTACTGTAAGTGCATCACATTTCTACACATGTAAAAAGCAGTTCGACTTTACACTTACAAAATTTCCAGAGCCTCGTTTGGTTACTTGCAATAGCTGGTGGGGTTGGACTTTTTCAAGAATCGGGGGCCATTGGAGCATTTAATTTATTTATAAAAAAGTGCTTAATGTGGGATTTGATCCTGGGTCGTAGCAGTCGAAAATCAATGGTTTAGAACACCCTTCCACCGACCCTTATTAATGTTTAGTATCAACTTATCTTTCGGGAAATTTAGATATCTCTTTGTTTTCTATATTCTCTTTTATATCCTTTGTTTCTTCAGAACAATCCTTCACACTTCAAGGCAGTTGGTTGTTCTCTTCGGTTACCTATATAACGTGCCTATCCCAATACATTCCATTATATCCAGGCCCCATGTATTGAGTGGAAATAGTATATTTAGGTCATTTCACACATTGGATGGAATTCAAGATGATAATATCGTTTTTCCACGATTAACTTTTATCTTTTCTTCTTTACGAAAATTTTGATAAACAATCAAGAGCATTTGCAAGTTTGAAATCAAAGAATTAACTACCGTTTGGGGGGTTTTAAAAATAAGGAATAAATTTAGGAAATGATTTACTATTTATTTTACTGCTTCACTAACATCAATAAAATGGCTTAATTCTTATCAAATTGGATACTAACTTTCTTAGCATTTCAAACGCATGTTACAAATTATGAATTATTTCTGCTTCCTTTCTCTGAAGTCATTTTAAAAACATATATATTTATTTATTTCAACACACAAAACGCGATATCCCGGCTAGGGATAATTGCGTCGATTTACATTTTTCAAACAGAAACAGTTATAAACATATTATACAAGAAAATAATCAAAATTAAAGAGAGAGAAACAATAATATATATTAGGAACCTGAACCTCTCAGGTTAGAAAGATAATCATAATTATATTCACAAAAATAGTTAAACCTGTGATAATTCTCTCTGCTATTTACAAATTGATATAGATCTACAACATTATTCAATGTCTGTTGTCTAGCGGTAAAGAAGAGTGGGCATTTCAGCAGTAGATAAAACATGTATAGGAAAAGTATACATTTATATATTTAAAAAGACACATATATAATGGACCAGCGCGGGCCCAGTAGCTTTCCACCCCTTTCGTCACCTAAAGCGATAGGTGACCGACTCAAACCGGTTTGGTTTTGACTAGTGTCCACACAATCATTTGGACTTGATCGAGGGAGATATGTTAATTTTACATCAGTTATATATCTATATTCTTAAACATTATTTCATTATCATTTGATACATATAATAAAGTTAAATATTCATCTAAAGACAAGGATATATTCTGAATATAGAGAAATCCATATATAAATATTTAGATAACAAAAGAGGCATATATTGGATTGAATTAAAGATGTATTTGGCAATATTTATATACGAAGTGTAATGCCTTGACAAAAGTTGGCGTTCAGCCAACCGAAATATTGACAAATAAAGCTTTTATTCAATCCAATTTATGTCTTTTTTTTATTATCTACAGATAAGGATATGTAATAGATATATTGTAAATATTTTTATTAGTATTTTAACAGTAAAATAAAGCTTAAAAGCTTAATATATGCAAAAATATGTGAAGCTAAAAATATTCAAACATATCTAGTAATTATATGTTGTCAAAATATAATTATAAACATAGAATAATTCCCCTGAGTAGATTGAAAGCGAGTTATTAAAACGTCGGTAACTAAATACAAATATTGGGTGATGTAGCTATATATTTTCAAAACAAATTTTTAACCAATAAATGATCCTCAATACAAACGGATTATACAGAGAAATAATTGAGATTCTCGAATTTCCAATTTAGGTTGTTAGGAACATTTATTGGTATAATAGGTGACTTTAATGAAGATACGGGAGATAACCTATGGGGAAAAATTGCCTCTTTCCCCTTAGAAAAAAAAAAAAAAAAACAGAAGACGGGCAATATTAAAGACTTTCGATTTCTTTTAAGTTTTTTCCATGAGTGTAGGTTGTTAGGATGGATGCCTCAGTAAAAGAAGAACAGAGAAAGTGTATTTAAAGGTCCATGCCTCTGATGTTTCAGATCCGTCATCTCTTCCCTCCAAGACTTTGCCACCCGTCCCATCTTCCTTCTCCGAGGTCCATCTCGGCCGGACCTATGGTCACCGTATCCCCCCCTTCGGCCACTGGAACGTCCAGCTGCGACAGCCCTCTCCGGCCTACGTGCGGTTCAACTACTCCGTGCAGAGCGAAGCTGCCAGTCTGGGAGCCTACGGCCGCCGCAATGCCGTGCCCTCGCACACACGCTTCGACTTCGTAGAACTACTTAACCCTCGCCGTGGCAGGGCCGCTAAGGTAAGAACTCAAGTACATGGTGAACAAGGCAACAAATCAATCTAGACAATTGAAAATCAACATAATTTTATTGATACCTTGTCATTACATGAAAAATATAACAGTTTGCACTATTTTAAAAGATTATGTTTTGCTTATCCCTAGTAGAAGTAGGCGACTGATTTTACTGCAGTACATTACATGCCTACACATGTGAAAAGCAGTTTGACTTTGCACTTACAAATGTGCCAGAGCCCCGTTTGGTTACTTGCATTCGTTGGTGGGGTTAGTCTTTTTCAAGAATTGGAGGCCTTTGGAGCATTTTCTTAAAAAAAAAAATATATATATATATATAAGCATGATACTATGTGCAATGAATATGGCGCCTCTTCCAACGCTGCAGAGTTTGGTGGAGAATCGCCAGCGGGTCTTCAGCGACACCACGTATTTCGCCGCTGGGGAGATGGTGTGGTCCTCGAGACCTACTGGAAAGATCCAGGACTGCATGTCAATCTAGATTACATATAGGAGTTTATAAAAGAAATTAATATTCACATATTCATACAATAGCATATTGGTACAACGGCGCCGGGACATCGGTATCCCGTGGATTCAGGATGGACATGAAATGAGTCACACGGCATCGCTATGGATCTCTGTTCTCTATTCCTTCTATTTGCCATCGTATATTATAGTGAACAGGCAATTAATAGCAGCAGGGAGAATTGTCCTACCACGCGGTCAACTGGGGGAGGACAAAATGTCTTCCACCAGCTGAGCTTCTCTCTGATTGGTCGGCCTTCCCCCAATCCTCACGTGACCTCCAACAACAACCTTGCAAACTTGACGAATTTATTTTTGTTGTCGCCGTAACAATATTTTCATTTTCCGCTGGCTGCGCTCACAGTTTGAAACACATGGGTCTTTGGCCTGACAGAATTCCACATTTATAAAGACCATATGATGAAAAATCTATGGAATAAGTATATTTCAGTAATATATGTTTTTTATGGTTTGCTGAATTCCAGATGAGGCGGTTTTAAATTCTAGCACAGTAAAATATTTCGAAGTGAAGAATTCATGGTGTTTCTTTTGAACCCAATTTTTTTATTTGAATACCAAGTGTATGTGGCGAAAATGTTGATGATCTATTCTTAAAATATATTCAAAAGCTGAGTGAGAATTTATGGACTGCATTGGAATATATAGTCGCATACAAGGTCATATACAAGGCTGCATACATAGTGGCCTATAAAATAATCCCCTGAATCAATTTTGATTAAAATTATCAGGCCTTCAGAGAAAGGCATATTTTCAGAACCATATTTATTCTCTGGTGGTATCTTGTCCATGGAGCAGATCAGATCAGTCCATGCACCCTGATCACAATACACTCATACCTCGCTTTGCGTCGGGGTTACGTTCCAAAAAAAAACACGACTCAAATTGAAACGACGCAAAGTTAAAATAAAATTTTGATGGCATAGCGCAATCAAAAACAAAGGTGTTGCCATATTTTAGGGAAAACTTTTTTTTAAAAATTTAAAGACTCGAATCCAAAACAACGCAACTTCGAAAATCAAACGACGCACTGTGAAAATCAGTAAAAATTAAGCAGCGACGCAACTTCGAAAAAAAACGCAAAACGAAACGACGCAAAGCGAGGTATTGGTGTACCAGCCAACAAAGGTGCTTTGTCTGTATGGATGTCTTCTTCTGGATTGATGTCTGCCATATAGAGGGCTGCAAGGATGGCCGGGTATATATGGTCCGGAGTTAGTTGGGTGTTGTGACAGTTATTACATATTTATTCTCTGGTGGTATCTTGTCCATGGAGCAGATCAGATCGGTCCATGCACCCTGATCACAATACCGGCCAACAAAGGTGCCTTGTTCGTATGGATGTACTCTTCTGGATTGATGTCTGCCATATAGAGGGCTGCAAGGATGGCCGGATATATATGGTCCGGAGTGAGTTGGGTGCTGTGACAGTTATTGCATATTTATTCTCTATCTTTCGGGAATGAACGCCCTTCTACAGAAGAAAACACGGTATAATTATTATAACCATTATACTATGTTTTCTTCTCTAAGAGGGCGGTCGTTCCAGAAATCTAGAGATTAAAAAGGGTTTTTTTTTAAAAGATACTTTCCTGGAGGCCTGATATTTTTTACTTAAGAGTTACATATATATTTTAAAAAGAAAAGTAGGGTTTATAATATTTCTAATTTTTGCGAGATATAATTTATATCTAAACATAAATATTATAAATTTGAACTATTTTTGACGAGTATGCTTTTTTTTTTAATAAATCAATTTTCTACTGCCCTTACTCTAATGATAAATTATTGGGAGGTCCTGGATCATCAGTGATGAACCCTTCCAGTGGTTTTGCCAGTTTAATCTACCATTCTACCAATCTACCAAGCGAAACTGTAGGAAGGATTCACTAATGAAGAACCAGGACCTCCAATTATTTTATCATTGCAGTAAGGCCAGTAGAAAATTGATTTATTTTTAAAAGAATCATAGGTGTAAAAAGTAGTTCAAATTTTTTATAACAGATGGCGCACTAATACATATTATTGATATATTATACAAATATAAGATAATAATACAATATAATGTGGTTTATGATTGTAGACCTTTGACAAGTGTCACCGCAAATGTTTCTTTTTGAACCAATAATCGTAATTTATTTTAAGAATAAATAACGACTATTTCTATCCTTAGGGATGAAGTATGGAAGGATGAATTCTGAAGAGTAATGATAAACGGGAAAATAAAATTTTATTAAATAGTCGTTTTTTTTTCTCCTTAAAATAAATCAAGATTTTTCGTTCAAAAGAAACATTTGCGGTGAAACTTGTCAAACGTCTACAAATATCAGAGTGTTAAAACGACATTTTAAAATTATCCCGCATGTGTATCTTTTGAATGAAAAATCGAAATTTATTTTAAGGAGAAATAACGATTATTTCTAACCTTAGGGATGAATTATTAAAGGATGAATTGTGAAGAGTAATGATAAACGGAAAAATAAAGTGTACAGGGATGGGAATCGAACCCACAGTGTTTCGATTACCGGGCAGGTGCCATTTCCACTAGGCTAAATATGCTAGAGTAAATATGCTAGAATTACTATACAGTGGTACCTCGACATACGAGTTTAATTCGGTCCGCAACCTTGCTCGTATCTTGAATTACTCGTATCTCGAAGCAAATTTCCCCATACAAAACAATTGAACTACCATTAATCCGTTCCAACCTCCAAAATGTCACCCCAGTTATTTTTGTTACGTGGTTTTAAATAATAAAAACGTATTTATAAATATCAAATATTTATTGCACAAAAACAAAAAAGAGAATGTAAAGAAATAAATTAGATATCCTCACTGGTCTTTGCCTTTTTCGCTACATTTTTCTCGCTTTCATCTGTAGGCCGTTTAGAAAAAAACATGTCCAAGGAGGTTTGTTTCTTCCTCCCTCTCAGAATTTTGCAGTTTTTCTTTCAAAATCTTATGTGATTTAAATGCTCTGGGGTTTTCCGAATGGTACACGAGCAGAGGCTTGATCTTGCAGTCGCCACTCGCATTGGCGCACAGTGCTAGAGTCAATCTGTCCTTCATAGGTTTGTAGCCTGGCATCATCTTCTCCTCTGCCGTTATATATGTTCTATTCGGCATCTTTTTCCAGAACAGCCCTGTCTCACCACAATTGAAGACTTGCTGAGAGATGTATCCTTGGGCTTTTATTAGATCGGAAAATGTTTTATGTAATCCTCAGCTGCCTTCATATCTGAACTTGCTGCCTCACCATGTCTGACAACGGAGTGAATACCGCTCCTCTTTTTAAAATTCTCAAACCAGCCCCGGCTGGCTTTAAATGACTCTTCCGATGCCTCGTCGATGGAAGTCTGCGGGGTTTGCTTCAGCAAATCTCCGTAGATCGCTCTTGCCTTCTAACAAATGATGGTCTGCGTCAAGGTATCTCCTTGGAGCTGCTTTTCTGTCACCCACACCATCAGCAGTTTCTCCATATTTTCATGAAGGGAGGTTCGCAGCTTGGAAATTATCGTAAGGCCCTTAGCCGGCGTTACACTCTTTATCGACTCCTTCCGTTTAAGCACAGAACATATCATGGACGTACTACGGCCATACTGCCTCGACAAGTCAACAACTCGAACACCTTGCTCATGTTTTTCTATAATTTCACGTTTTAATTCAATACTCATCATCTTTTTCTTAGCACTTGACTTTTTACAAACTTTCTTCCGATCCATGGTTATAAAAATAAATGAACTAAAACTGTAAATGTAAACGCAACACAAAACGCGAACACAAAACACAACTTATCACAGCGGAAGCACGCTGTTAACTGATCGTGATGGCGCGACTGCGTGTTACTACCTGTTGTGTTTTAACTTTAAAAACACTCAAAAATATAATAAACTTGAATTTGTTTATTCAAGTCTCAAAAAACAAAGCTTCGCATATAGAACAAATAATAATGAAGAAGAATAAAGAAACATTTTAGGAAAATCAAAAACAAAACAAAAGTACTGGTCAAAAATAAACATTTAAAATCACAGATTAATATCTTCAACACTACCGAACCGAACCCGTATCTCGAATTTCGCTCGTAACTAAAAGCAAAAAATCACTTGCTCGTCGGCTCGTATCTCGAAAAACTCGTATGTTGGGGCGTTCGTATGTCGAGGTACCACTGTATATGATATTTGACACACTTGATAGAGAGATTTAACTAGGTTTCTCTTTGATCCAATAGTTCCAGTATTCTATCTCATTACCTATGCCAGTGAAGGTACGGAATGTAAGTATGAATTTCACGCATGAGCAGTGAGGCAGACTACCTCATTGACATTCTAGGAGAGTATGTTAATGAAAGCAATCTAATTTTCCTTTACTTCCTACGATCAATAAATAGTCATCCCTGTAAATGGTACTTTTTTTAAATGCTCTTTTTAACAAATATCAGATTTATCTCTAAATCTATACGACACCGAAAAATATTAATTGTTTTGTTTTATTTTTTGGGAAAGGATTCCTCTCTGGAATTAAATGCAATCATGGATATAACTTAAGGAAGTTGTACCTTTTAGCATGTATATCTGGATTCAGGCAATAACTCTGAGAGATATTACAGTGACCTTTATTGAAGACACACGAGATACCTAAATGTGAACAAAAGTGACGCTGTCTCTTCAAAAGAAACAGATATAGGCAATGTCAAAGACTTTCCCCTCATTAAGTTTTGACAATGAGTGTATACTCAGGTGCAAAATGAGAGTACCAACTTTTCAAATATATAAGAACAGGAGTCCCCTGCAAAATTCCTCCCTTCTTTTTTTTACACTAAAATACTTTGATAAGACCATTGTTGCGCATATGCAGGTCAATGAATAACACTCAATGCCGATTTTAATAAATTCAGACAAAAGGCCAACCTGTATACCGGGCTATGATCCTCATCAGTACAGGAACGATGTCGTTTTCGCAAGATCCAATGGGAAGATCTGAAAATTCAGCTGAATAAGTATGAAAATGATTTTCAGAACTTTCAAAGTGACATTCTTAAATTCATTTTTATTTTTCCAGTTCAATAGATTTGAAATATCGATACCCTGCGCGTTCTACACGCATATAAATAAAAAGGCATATCCTGACCATGAACATTTTAGATGTTAGAGCGCCATCTAGTAGAGCAAAAATAAACTGAAGTTTATTCAACTCTTCACTTGATATTTGGCCAACCCCTATTTCTTGATTTGGAAGATTCAAGGACCAACGACCTTTTTAATCGATAATGTATAACCAGCACCACGCTGAAGAGAGTCAACAAACCGAAACACGTACGTGGTTGGCTTTTCTTGATTTATCAAGAAAATGGGTCGGCCAAATATCACCGAACAGGTTAAATAAAAACTTAGTTTATTTTTCTCTACTAGATGGCGCTCTAAAAAATTCATGTGATGAGTCAAGAAATGATATTTTTATTTTCGAAATCAACACCTAATTTGTTCAATTGTTTTTTTTTTTAATTTTTCACCTTTATATGAATATTTTTAAAACCCAGCCAATATAAACATTTTAAGGTTTGTTTTCCTTGGAAAGAGTTACATCGTATTACTGAAATGTAAGAATAAATAATTATAAATATTGTAGGTTTCATTTATTCTTAAATATATAATTCTCTGATCCGATAGTCAACAAATATATAACTGGATAAATACAATGATGTTTGATCAAGGTCTATGGTTTATATAAATTCTACAAGACCGCAATCACCGTTCGGAGGAGATTAATAGAATCGCCGAATGTCGTGGTCTATTTGGATGAGGAAAGCGAAGACTAAAACGCCGCTGATTCCACACTCGCCTTTTCAGTGATACGCTAACCAATGCACGGTGGATTCTGTGGTCACTGGACATGCGTTGGACCTGGAAGTTTTTGTTGGGTTCTGTGCTGCATGGAGTATAGGAGCTCCATCTATGTTTACTTTCTGTGGTGAATATGTATAAGACCCTTGGTCTTAATAAAGCTGTGTGTGTGCCTTTGAAAAAGATATATATT
Source organism: Cordylochernes scorpioides (assembly GCA_030710605.1). NCBI lineage: Eukaryota > Metazoa > Arthropoda > Arachnida > Pseudoscorpiones > Chernetidae > Cordylochernes > Cordylochernes scorpioides. The sequence continues at coordinate 22,157,374 of CP092871.1, forward strand.
GTTACATCATGATTAATGGCGTATTTCTTATATTATTTTTAATATATTTGAAATTTAAATTATATATTTATTTATTTTTATATAAAATATTCTATGATATTTATTTAAAACACAGATTATTTAGATTGTCATTATTTGTATTTAGGTACACGTGTGACTTCACTGCTCTCTTTGATGTGAAAAAATAAATAAAGTATTCTGGAGGCTACTAAAAGTAGACTTATCTCATTATTCCCTTTTATAAATTTGTAGGATGGTTGAAACACGCCCTGGTAAGATGCAAGACCCAGCACAGGAGAGAATCAAGGCTGAAGAGTCTGCCAAGCCGCAGCCTGGTGCAACAATTGGTAGAGATGCTAGTTCCGACCCAGTTGTCCTGAATCCCAACATCGACATCCCCAAGTATGATGGAACGAAAGACCCTCGCCCATGGATTGAATCTCTTGAAGAAATTGGCTTATTGTACCATTGGGCAGACTACATTATCTCTCGTTATGCCGCCATGAACATGACGGGAAGCGCTAAAACCTGGTTGAATTTACACAAAGCTAGTTTCACGAGCTGGGAAAATATTAAAATCCGCCTCATTCAGGATTTTTCTTTGGACGCGAATAAAGAAGAACTTAGAATGAAGCTCAACAGAATGCAACACTGGAATGAACCAGCAATCAGGTTCGCGGAAGACATTCTAGTGTTGTGCAACAAGGTTGACCCCGCAATGGAAGAAGAAACAAAAATTGAACATGTTATTGGAGGACTGAAAAAAGAGTACTCATTCGCGCTCTACCTGAACCCTCCTAAAACGACCGATGACCTTCTTGTCGTGTGCAAGAAAATGGATTCTTTTGAAAAGAAGTATCGGGAACGTGTGGAGAAATCCAGAAACCTATATAACGGTCCACGCTATTCTAGACCCCAACAACAATCGAGGTACGTGCCGCCGACTGCCGCACGAAACTACCAGACCACTTCCAGGCTCCAAGCCCCTGTTTCCAATAATTACAAGAACGACTCCCCTCCTACCCCCAGACAGTATCGAAACAACTTTCCCCAGCCCTCTACCCCTAGACGTCCTTATAATCCTAACTTTGTGCCGAAACCAAACCTTCAGAGAAACACTTACAATAAAAGCCAAGAAGTGAGCAAAAATAGGACGGAAGATGGAAGACCAATCTGCTTTAAATGTAACAAGCCAGGGCACGTGGCCCGTTATTGTAGGGTCAAGTTTATAAGAATCCTAGAAGAGGATCCAGCAGATACCCAAGAGAAGGTCGAAGAAAAATGCCAAATGAATGAAATATCAGAGAAATCAGGACCTCGGCTTTATGCTGATGTATGTCATAGCACACAGACAAATATTCCTACCCGGAATAGATATTCCGTGTTGGAAGATTTAAACTTAAGCGTCGCGCCTGAATCTGTCAATCAAAGCAAGTCGACCATAAACGGAATCAAGAAGTTGGACCCTAAATACAAATTAAAAATTAATGTGGACAAGATAGGGACTTTTGAAGCTTTGGTTGATACAGGTGCTGACCTCTCAGTGGTCGACCTCAGAACGGCCCTCGATACAGGCCATGGTATAAGTAAACTCGCAAAAATTTGTGCAGGACCCGATGGAAAAAAATTGGACATGGTAGGAAGTATATTTTTAAATATAAAAATTGATGACGAAACATTATCACACAACTTTGTGATATTGAAAACGCATTTACGGACATTAATTCTTGGGAGAGATTTCCTTAAGAAAATGAACGCAAAAATAGATTGTAAGCAAGAAACTATAAAATATGATTTGACGAATAATCATGACGAAATCAATTTTGAAAGGTTGAAAATAAAGAGTGCCAAGGATTCCATTGTACCGGAATGTTCCATGAAATTGATCAAGGCATTGGTAGAAACAGAGGATGGAGAATATATTATCGAAGAGAGCAGCAAAATGTTTCAAACAAATGGACTTCGTCTAGCAAGAAGCTTGATCAATGTTATAAATAGGGAAACACACATCTGGATAACTAATCCGTATCCTCGACCGTTAAAAATAATGAAAAACCAAACATTGGCTTTTGGAAGTAGTCCAGCGAAAATAAATGTGAGTCGAGAAAGAGAGGTAGAAAAGAACGAAGAACCTAGATTCCAAATAAACGAAAATCTTTCACCAAAGGAACAGAAGGAGTTAAAACTAGTTTTAGAAAGGTATGGAGATCTTTTTTCATCGAGATTAGGGAGAACCAATTTGGCAAAACATCGGATAGACACAGAAGACGCGAAGCCAATTAAACACAAGCCTTACCGGGTAAGTGCGAAAGAACGAGATATTATAAAGGAGCAAATTGACGAGATGCTTACAGAAGGCATAATTAGGCCATCTTCTAGCCCCTGGTCTTTTCCAGTAATATTGGTCAAGAAGCGAGATGGTAAATACAGATTTTGTGTGGACTACAGAAAACTGAATAATGTCACAGTAAAAGATGTCTATCCGATCCCTAGAATAGACGAAGTTATGGATACTCTCCAAGGATCTACACACTTCTCAGCAATAGACCTCAGATCTGGATATTGGCAAGTTGAAGTCGAAGAAAGAGACAAAGAGAAAACAGCTTTCACTACAGCGCATGGATTATATGAATTCAACGTGATGCCTTTTGGACTTTGTAACGCGCCTGCTACCTTTGAGAGAAATATGGAGAATATGCTTGGAAATCTGAGATGGCAAATTTGTTTGTGTTATCTGGATGATGTTATCATATATAGCCCGGATTTTCCAACGCACCTCAAAAGACTTGAAGCTGTTTTTAGATGTTTTCGTGAATCTAATTTAAGGTTAAACGACAAAAAATGCCGATTTGCTTTTGAAGAATTGGAGATTCTCGGCTATATAACGAGCAAACATGGTATAAAACCCGCGGAACATAACATCAAAGCTGTCAGAAATTTTCCTCGGCCCAAAAAGGTCAAAGAAGTACAATCCTTTTTGGGAATGTGTTCATATTATAGAAAATTTATCAAAGACTTTTCAAAAATTGCTGACCCTTTGACCAACCTTATAAAAAAAGTGTATCATTTACCTGGACAGAAAGACAAGAGGAAGCGTTTCAAATCCTAAAAACAGCACTATTAAGTCCACCAATTTTAGGTCACTTCAATCCAAATGCACCTACTTATGTTCATACTGATGCGTCCAACATCGGCATAGGTGCAACACTTGTCCAAGACATTGGTGGTGAAGAGAAGGTGATCTCATATTTGAGTCGTACCCTAAGTAAAGCGGAGCAAAATTATTCAACCACTGAAAAAGAATGTCTGGCCGTTGTCTGGTCAATGTCAAAATTACGACCCTACCTTTATGGAAGACACTTTAAAATAGTAACAGACCATCACGCCTCATGCTGGCTCAAAAACTTGAAGGATCCAACAGGTCGATTGGCAAGATGGGCATTGAAAATTCAAGAATATGACTTCGATATAATACATATATCGGGAAAGAAGCATCTGGACGCCGATGGCTTATCTAGGGGGCCCTTACCAGAAACTGATTGGGATGAGGATTTTGAAAGGCTATTTTTAAATCAAATAACAGACGAAGAGGATAAATTTATCGAAAGTGTTAAGAAAAACCTTAATGGAAGCAGGCGATCAATTGCGCAAAACTTTAAAGAAGAAGATGGATGCCTCTTTAAGAAAAACCCGAACCCTGAAGGCAGGGCGTGGTTGCTTGTGGTTCCAGAGAATAAAAAGAGAGAAATTATGAAAGAATATCACAATCATATGTCGAATGGCCATCTGGGCGTCGCCAGAACCATGTACCGAATAAAGAGTAAATACTTTTGGCCATCCATGCTAAAGGATGTCTCAGAATTCGTTAAGACGTGTCACCTTTGCCAAAGTAGGAAAGGCTCAAACCAATTACCTTCTGGACTACTACAGCCCATCCCCCCAGCCAACTTTCCTTTCGAAAGAATTGGAATTGACTTTGTTGGTCCACTACCATCTACGAAAAACAGGAAAAAATGGATAATCGTGCTGACGGACTACTACACTAGATATGCAGAAACAAGAGCAGTCTCGGAAGCAACAGTGAAAGAAGTTTCTAAATTTCTAGTAGAGGATATTTTTCTTCGGCACGGAGCCCCACAATATCTTATTAGTGACAGAGGCTCTCAATTTACCAGTAATTTAATGAAAGAGGTGATGAAAACGTGCAATATTAAACATTGCTTCACAACGAGCTATCATCCCCAGACTAATGGATTGACAGAGCGGTTAAATAGAACATTGATCAATATGCTCAGTATGTATGTGAACACTGATCAGAAAAATTGGGACGAGATACTCCCATTCATCACTCACGCTTACAATACTACAATTCGGGAAACCACAGGATATTCTCCCTTTTTCCTGATGTTTGGAAGAGAACCCACGTCTCTTTTGGACGACAGGAATATCTCGGTGGACATTGACAAAGATGATTATGATGAATACATAAGACATCACTTAGACAAAATAAACAGAACAAGAAAATTAGTTATTAACAACACAATAAAGACTCAAGAAAGAATGAAAAAGAACTATGACAAGAAACACATGGAAAGAAGCTACGAACCAGGAGAATTAGTAGCAGTTTGGACACCAATTAGGAAAATAGGAAAGTGTGAGAAACTACTGAGAAAATATTTTGGCCCATATAGAATATTAAAGAAGCTGTCTAACGTAAATTACTTAATTGAGCCAAAAGATAATCCTGGCCAAGACCCATTGATTGTCCATGTCTCAAGACTCAAACCCTATTTTGAGAGAATTGATGAGGTAACTCACGAGGACGTGACGACCTCTGGAGAGGGGGAGGTGTTACATCATGATTAATGGCGTATTTCTTATATTATTTTTAATATATTTGAAATTTAAATTATATATTTATTTATTTTTATATAAAATATTCTATGATATTTATTTAAAACACAGATTATTTAGATTGTCATTATTTGTATTTAGGTACACGTGTGACTTCACTGCTCTCTTTGATGTGAAAAAATAAATAAAGTATTCTGGAGGCTACTAAAAGTAGACTTATCTCATTATTCCCTTTTATAAATTTGTAGGATGGTTGAAACACGCTCTGGTAAGATACAAGACCCAGCACAGGAGAGAATCAAGGCTGAAGAGTCTGCCAAGCCGCAGCCTGGTGCAACAATATATATATATAAACAGTTAAACCTGTCTATAGCGCCCCTTCTTGGGACTCCCCAAAATAGGGTGCTATAGAGAGGGGGTGCTATAGACAGATCACTTTTAATGTAAATCGCATCGTACTACGTGTTTAAAATCGGGAGCAATAGAGAGGGAGGTGCTATTTAGAGGGAGCGCTATAGACAGGTTCAACTGTATATATAATTCCAACCTGAAAAATGTATTTTTCTCTATTGAGAATTATTCATTCCTCGGAATACATAGAAAATTATGTGCATTATTTAATTTTCTTGCTTAATGAAAACAAAGATTTTTTTCTTTCAAAATTCTACAATTAAACAAAATCAATAATTATTTAATATTCATTTCAATATATTAATATGACGCCAACAATCAAAATTCATTTTATTTGATTAAGATAATCTTGTTTTATAAACATCCATTATAGAAAATAATAATCATTTAAAAAATATAACAAATATCTTTAAAACTATTATGTACGTAGTTTAATATAATATTTTAATAAAAACATACTCAATTTTTGAATAAAAACAATTACACCATAATATTTAATAAAAGAGTTATTAATTATTAATACTAAATACTTTGAAGAATATTTTATTAAAAATTGACACACACAAGCGGAAAATTAAAAAAAAATTAATACAATATTAATTATTCAACACAATAGGGATTTTAAAAGAGGCAAGTTTAATTATTTACAGGAATTTAATAGTAAGTAATTAAATTATGCTCAGTATGTAATAAATATTTAAATAACACACCTTTCTTCTTAACCACAAACTAATTCAATATTAGTTTATGCAACAAATTATATTTCCCAAGACAGGTAAAGGTCGTTCTTCTTTTTAATGTGTTATAAAGTTTATATCTTCTTAAAATATATTTTTAGATAATAATATATGTAGAACGAAATTTTACAATTATACCGCAAATGTTTCTTTTGAACAAAAAATCGAAATTTATTTTAAGGAGAAAAAACAATTATTTCCAACCTTAGGGATGAAGTATGAAAGGATGATTTGTTAAGAGTATTTATGAACGGAAAATAAAGTGTCCAGGGATGGGAATCGAACCCACAGTGTTCCGCTTACCGGGCAGATGCCATGTCCACTAGGCTACCCGGGGTTCGAATCCCATCCCCGGACACCTTTTTATTCCGTTCATCATTACTCTTCACAATTCATAATTGTCAAATTTCGTTCTAGAATCATAAGCCGCATTATATTGTATTATAATAATATATATCTAGTGTCAGGATTATAGGATAACCCCTAAAACATTTGTTTACTCTATACTGTAATTATTGATAGAAGTAGATAATAAGCCCACGCGCTTCCTATAAGCGATGTACACTCACGGACAAAACTTAGATTTTTTTTGTGGAGGCAGAGGAAATTTTGTTCACAGAATTGGTTATCAGATGTGTATTCAATAAAGGTCACTGTAATAGCTTTCAGAGTTATTGTCTGAATCCCGATATATATGCTAAAAGGTACAACTTCCTTAAGTTTTGTCCATGTGACTGTATGCTATATGTGTAAAGCATTAGATATGTTCATTAAAGTTTATATTTAATAGATTTATCACTGAATTTTGTTTCTGGGCCATACAAATTGGAGACAGTTGATATTGGCCGCTAATACCACCTTTTTGGTAAGCTGAAAAAATATATATATTCTCTATAACAGAGGGGCCTGCATATTGCCATTTTGTAGGTCTTATCCCTTATATTGGTCTCAACCTTGTATCAATGATTTAACTCTTTAGGCACCAAGTGTTTTGAATAATATTCTACTAATTCTTTTTTGATGTCGATTTTTTAATTTCAGTTGTGCATTATTGTATCATAAAGTAATTTTCGATGCAAGTAATCTCGACGCCCTCTGTCTGAATGCACGTTATGATGCTAACTGTTCATCAAAGTACCACTGTTCAATTTTAGATATCTCAATTTCTGAATTCACGTGGTGATGCAGGATCAGTACTTCCTGGAGTTCGTTCAGTTTCTGGACGAAGGACTCTGGTACATTTCCATCTACAATGACGGCAACAATTCCCAAGAGGTCGTCTACTCTTCCTTCATCACCGGTAAGTCTCTTTACTAGTTCTCACTGCAATACAGCACAACATATCAGTTTGATAGAATAATCCCATGTATAATTATCAAGAGGAAAATATCAGGATTCCGGGAATATGTTTGTTCTGTTGTTGTCGTGTCCAATTAAGAGCCTCATATATCTCCATGCATCTCTATCACAGTAGTAGCAATGTCCTTCCTCTAAGTTACTACCTAAGTTCTACCTTGCTTCAAGTTTGTTTTGAAACATTTTAATTTACGAATATCTAGTTTTCAGGCACTAAACCCCTTCTACAGGAGGAATTATGATACATAATCACCAATTGGACAAGAGATACCCTCTGTATTTAATTATATTTTAACTCTTAACCTATATTGGTGATTTATTTTAACGTAATTTCTCCTCTAGAAGGGCTTTTGTTTCCGAAATATTGATATTTGCGAATGAAAATGTAGAAGAAACTTATCATTCTTAAGCCTGATATATATTTTTAAATCTTAATAGCACACATCAATAGTTGATAATCCTAAATTTTAGTTTCACCTCTCAATAATAATATCTCTAGACATATAAATTAAAAATAAGGCGACAACGAGCCATCTATATACACTGTATAACAAAATATTCGACGCACCAAGAAGGAGTTGTCAGATTAGGACAAAAATTGGTGTCTGTAAAGAACATGCATAGGGGGAAAACGATTAAAATTTCAGAACAATTAATTGTTTTATTTCAGAGTTTGATCGTCACAAATTGAGAATGTCAATATGTCGTTATATAGAACCTTTTTGTATACGTATTTTCATATAAATCGGATTTCTGCATCTTGGTGCGTCGTTGTTATAGAGTATATAATAAATGGAAACATTGAAGAACAAATGTTTATTTTTAATATATTTTCATCGCAGTAAAAACAGTAGAGAATTATGTTTCATAATGAATGCTTCCATTTATTATATATATAACATGAGGTTTAAGAATGTAGAATGTTCTAATTTTATTATAGCGATCAAACACAAGCTTCAACCACACAGTACTTCTACAAGTGTAACTCTTATGTTTTATTTTTTATACGTGAAATATTTGCATATACACTCATAGACAACACTTAAGGAAGTTGTACCTTTTAGCATGTATATCGGGATTCAGACAATAACTCTGAAAGATATTCCATCTGTACAGTACCTGCTGTTATCACAGTTTCATCAGGGTAAGGATGTAGCTATACATCAACTGGACTTGTGATTTAAACTCATGGACAAAGTTTAAGGAAGTTGTATCTTTTAGCATGTATATCAGGATTCATACAATAACTCTGAAAGATATTTCATCTGTACAGTACCTGCTGTTATCATGGTATCATCAGAGTAAGGATGTAGCTATACATCAACTGGACTTGTGATTTAAACTCATGGACAGAACTTAAGGAAGTTGTTGCACCTTTTAGCATATATATCGGGATTCAGACAATAACTCTGAAAGATATTTCATCTGTACAGTACCTGCTGTTATCATGGTATCATCAGAGTAAGGATGTAGCTATACATCAACTGGACTTGTGATTTAAACTCATGGACAGAACTTGAGAAAGTTGCTGTATATTTTAGCATGTATATCGGGATTCAGACAATAACTCTGAAAGATATTCCAACTGTAAAGTACTTGCTGTTATCATGGTGTCATCAAACATAGTAGCTATACATCAACAGGACTTAACACTCACAGAGAAACTTAAGGAAGTTTTATCTTTTACCATGTATATCGGGATTCAGACAATAACTCTGAAAGATACACTCATAGACAACACTTAAGGAAGTTGTACCTTTTATCATGTATATCGGGGTTCAGCCAATAACTCTGAAAGATACACTCATGGACAACACTCAAGGAAGTTGTACCTTTTATCATGTATATCGGGATTCAGACAATAACTCTGAAAGATACACTCATAGACAACACTTAAGGAAGTTGTACCTTTTATCATGTATATCGGGGTTCAGCCAATAACTCTGAAAGATACACTCATGGACAACACTCAAGGAAGTTGTACCTTTTATCATGTATATCGGGATTCAGACAATAACTCTGAAAGATACACTCATAGACAACACTTAAGGAAGTTGTACCTTTTACCATGTATATCGGGATTCAGACAATAACTCTGAAAGATACACTCATAGACAACACTTAAGGAAGTTGTACCTTTTATCATGTATATCGGGATTCAGACAATAACTCTGAAAGATACACTCATAGACAACACTTAAGGAAGTTGTACCTTTTACCATGTATATCGGGATTCAGACAATAACTCTGAAAGATACACTCATAGACAACACTTAAGGAAGTTGTACCTTTTACAATCTATATCGGGATTCAGACAATAAACTCTGAAAGATACACTCATAGACAACACTTAAGGAAGTTGTACCTTTCGGCATGTATATCAGGATTTAGTAAATAACTCTAAAATATATTTGATAAACAGTTACCTTTATTGATGATACACGAGATAACCAAGAATGACCCAAATTGCCTCTGTCTTCTTCAAAGAAAATATAACCAGAGATAGTGAAGACTTTCCACTTCCATATGGTTTTGTCCATGAAGGTATCTAAATGAAATATAATAATATTTAAAACTTAAGATTATATGCCACATAGGATACTAACAGCAAATGAAAACATTATGATGTGAATGTTTCTTTCACACAATCAATCAAACTTCTACTGTCCTTACTGAGTGAAGAGATATTGGGAGGGCTTGGCTCATCAATGGTGAACCTTCCCAATATTTTTCCTTGCAGTAAGGACAGTAGAAGTTTGATTGATATATAAAAGAAACATTCGCGTCTTAATGTTTTCATTTGCTGTATATAGATGGCACTTTGATGCTTAATAATAAGCTACTTACAAATGATCTAAAATAATCTTAATATGCAATGAAAAAATAATAAATAAGATATATATATTTTTATTAAATAAAAACAAACGATAGCATTGCGTCTCTTTATACATGAAATTTATTATGCTAGCTTTCGGATCTTATCGATCCTTCCACAGGCCAAGCTGTAAGTTGAGAGAAAGAGTATATATAGTTGTACAATATTATTTATATACACCTAACGATGATAGAAAATAAAATAAATATAAACACATTTCACGAGTTCACGTTTTCTGGTGGCCAGGCTGCAGTTGTTTCATCTTTGTCCAAAGCTCAGTTTGTTTTCTATTCATAGTCAATTGGTCCCTTTATTCCAATTACCCGTTGATAAGATCCGAAAGCTAGCATAATAAATTTCATGTATAAAGAGACGCAATGCTATCGTTTGTTTTTATTTAATAAATTTATAGCAATTCTTTTGTCTATATATATATTTTAACGATTTAGGTGTTCAAACAGAGGACAAATATGGTTCGAATAATTTTGTGCTGGTCAATGTGTGGAAAATGCTATTACACTATTAAAAGCTTATAAAGACCTTTCAAAAACGTTCACTAACTAGGTAAATAATTTTTGAGGATAAATTTATTCAATAGCAAATGCATCTGAGAGCTGGGGAAAGATTTCAAATAAGATTTTATTGAATATTTTTTAACAGATCGAGTCTTTGAATTGATTCATCTATATATCTTTATAATATTAAATATACACGCGGGAATTTGAACCAAAAAATAACCATAATATTTTAGGAAAAATGCATCTTCGTATCGTGCAACTGAAAGTTCCTGATAGCTTGCACCATCTGTCGGAATAAATATAAATTATTATGTGAAAAAATAGTACTATATTCTCACATAATGTTTTCTTTTTTTAATTAATAATTATCATTCAATAGATTGAGATAAGCATGATTTATAAAATTATATTGTAAAATAGTATAATAAAATAAACAATGCTTCCAGAACAAATTTTCTTATGTAACTTTTTATTTTCTCAAGTTTTCTGACTTATCAGCCCTTCAACAGAAGTATTACATTAACAAATTAAACAGTATTTGATTATATTCAAACTCATATTATTCTGGCGATTTATTATATAGTGTTTTTCTATTGTGGAAGGGTTTCCATGCCCGTATGTATAGGATCATTCTGCTTACATATGTTACATTGAATAAAGGAATCTTATAAATGGTATTTATAAGCAAGCTATGAACATAAGCTTTTAGAACAGTAGAATTGCATTTCAATATTTTCGTCGATCAATTCTCTTCCGTAAACAATAAATACAAAACCAGTTAGGCATAAATTAATTAGAAAGGAATATCGCGCCATCAATCCATAAGAAATGAAAGCATTAAAGCTCCAATGTATATTTTTACAAACAAAACAAAATTCTACTGTCTTTACTGTGATGTTAAATAGTGGGAGGGCTTGACTAAACCTTCCTATTATTTTTAAAGGCAGTAAAGACAGTAGAATTATTATTATTTTTTAAATATACAAATTCGTGATTTATAGTTCCATATATAATAATTGGAAGCATAAAAGCACGAATGTTTATTTTAAATGTAGAACAAACTTCTACTCTCCTTTTTGCGATGAATATATTGGGAGAGCTTGGCTATTCATTGGTGAACACTCCCAGCGGTTTCGTCAATTTAATCTACCAGACTGCTTCTTATAGCTCTAATACTGTATTGAACAATTTTGCTTATATATTCTACACTGAAGAGTAGAATCTTTGAAATGTTTTTCAAGTAAACTTTGGATATAAGTTTCATTGCAGCATATATAAGTAGAATCTTTAAAAGAGACGGAGCTTTGGCACAATTGTAAGTACAAAGTCGAATTGCTTTTCACATGTGTAGACATTTGATGCACTTACAGTAAAAGCAGTCGCCTATTTCTACCCACCATGATTATCATGGCTGTACCACGTGTACTAGGGATAAACAAAAAATCTTTATTGCAGAGATGACGTGCTATCGCTCTATAGATAGTTCCAATGCTTATAAATAGATGGCGCGATATTGCTTTATAAAAATATCTATTAACGCTAAGGTTTTTTTCTACGTTACAAGCTTTCGAAGAAAATCTTTATCAAGCAATACGATATACCCGATTATTAAGTTGAAAATATTAAATCAATTTAATATTCCATGTATTTCCTTTTCTTGATAAAGTTATTTCCTTGAAAGCTTTTAACCTAGAAATTACAAGGTTGAAGCCATTAAATATATTTTGTCGTGATAAAATTACATTAATGTTTTTCCTTTCTATTTGGACTGGAGAGTTAAATTTACATATCAAATCTCTCTATTTAGTAAGATATAAATTTAAACAGAGTTCAAAAAGCTTGTTGAACCATCTTAGAGAATAATTTTTAACACTTTGCCAATTTTTTAAATTTTTGTTTACTCCTGACGAGGACAAAACTTTTGTTGAAACGTCGAGACAATAAAAAAAGATTTAATGGTTGAAGTATCTTTATTTTGAATAACTATGAATGCCGGCCAGGCAACCTTTATCTTTACGATATAAATAGATATAATTCTTTGAAATGTGAACTTTTCTCTGTAGATATACTTTTAACCATTCTACAACAACAACAACAACAAAAGCCTTTATTTAGGGCATTCCGCCCCATACAGGATTCGCCGTATTTACACATCAACAAGAGGAGAGGGAAGAGGAAACATTTACAAAGAAATAAAGTTTGTCTCACATTCAGTTACCTATTTACAGATAGGTCATCCTCCAGTATCCTTTGCACTGCATTCTTTCTCATGCGCCCAGCTTCTGTGCAGAACTTAATTTATCTAACAATCAGTAATTCATCATCCAGAGCTGAAGAGAGAAGTTGACATATGCGATGGTATCTAAATTGACCAGAGTTAGGGCTTGGGAAAATTTCAGTACGTTTTTCTGTTAAGAGAAGGCATTGGAAGAAATAGTGAACCAAATTATTATCCATGAGATCCTTACAAAGTAAACAGTTACGGCCATTTGAACATTCTACAATACTCTTTGACACACAGAATTTATCATATTTAAGCATATTTCTACATTAAAAAAGTATTAAAATTACCACTAAAATGCCACTACAAAAACAGTAAGAACAAATTTCAACGGTTACTCTTAGAATCAATCGTTTCCAATGAATATAACAGCATAAACAGAAAAATAGATTTACCATCACAATACCGATATCTCAGAAGAAATCATTATATCAATTTTATAGGTTCTGGATGCCCTAAAAATTAAAATAGACATATTCCATAAAATAGTTGAATTACAAACCAATTTAAAAATTTCAGTTATAAAAAAAGATTTTCAGTTATAAATATCCACGCTGCGCGCGTTTGTTTTTGTAAATATTTCTGGTGGGATAAAGTCGATATTACAGAAAGCCCGTTGAAGAGCGATTAACGCTTGAAAGCTAGCGTTTTTTAAATAAAAAAGATACTCATTGTGAGAAATTATTTGTAATTCTAATTAGTAGCACTACTAGTATTCAACTCATAGTGTAAAATAATAAACCCATGTGACAATATCAAAGTAGAAAATAATGATATATTTCCAAATTTGTATTCAACTCTTTTAAATGCTTTTTTATACTTATTCATGATAAAATTGTAAAAAACGTTTCAAAATTACAAAATATTTTCTCACAATGAGTTTCTTTTTATTTTAAAACGCTAGCTTTCAAGTGATAATTGCTCTTCAACGGGCTTAATAAAACATCGACTATATCTTAAAAGAAATATTTAAAAAACCTAGTTATACAAATACATGGGTATATTTGTAAATATTTCTTGTAAGATATAGTCGATGTTTTTTATTAAGCCCGTTAAAGAGCGAAGATCTCTTCAAAGCTTGCATTTTAAAATAAAAAGAAATTCATTGTGAGAAAATATATTGTAATTTTAATACTTATTACATATTAATTTTATATAAATATTTATCAATTATGAAATTTCTTTTTTGAGATTGATAGATTTTATTGGTATCTTTCAGTATCTGAAAAAATAATAGAAAAAAAAATAAATAGAAAGGTCAGGTGTTGATATTAAAAATAAAAAAGGCATATCCTGACCAGGAGCACAAGTGCTTTTCAGAAGGCAGAGCGCCATCTGGTGGAACAGAAATCAACTAAACATTGATTTAGCCTGTTCCCTGATATTTGGCCAATCCAATTTCTTGATAAATTAAGTTCGCGGATGGCTTTTCTTGATTTATCATGAAATTGGGTTAGCCAAATATCAGGGAACAGGCTAAATCAATGTTTAGTTGATTTCTGTTTTACCAGATGGCGCTCTGCCTTCTGAAAAGCACTTGTGCTCCTGGTCAGGATATGCCTTTTTTATTTTTTTCGTTCAGTATATCAATCAGTCTAATCGTTTATCTTCTTCAAAGAGCTTTCTGTCCACTCTCAATCTAGTTTCCTTATCCCTAGTACACGTGGTACAGGCCATTATAATCATGATGGGTAGTTAGCGAGAGCTGTAAGTGCACCACATGTCTACACATTTTGAAAGCAGTTCGACTTTTACATTTACAAATGTGCCAGAGCCCCGTTTAATTACTTGCACAGGCTGGTTGGATTGGACTTTTGGAAGAAATGGGAGCCATTGGAGCATTTTTTTTTTTTTTAATTAGAAAAAAGTGCCCAATGCGGGAATCGATCCTGCGTCTTAGTGGCCTAAAACCATCGGTTTAGACCATCCTTTCACCGACCCCCTTTTGAAATAGGAATGAATAAAGGTATTATGAATTGGTATCATGACTAATTAATTTAAGAATTCCCATCCTGAGATGTCAAAGGTTTACGTAGTTTCCTACATTGTAACAGTTAAGTATTACCGTAGTAAAATTTGATTTTTTTTCCCGAACACTAGCTATCCGTTTCAGCCTTATATATTGTTGACTTTGCTTAGAATTCATAGATACTGATTCTAAGAATATTAATCAAAATCTTTAGTGATTTACAAGAGAAATAAAAATATAAAAGAAGCTTATAACAGAGTAAACAAATGAAAACATATAACAAATGAAAACATTATAAGACTCGAATGTTTCTTTCACAAATAAATCAAACTTCCACTGTCCTTACTCCGATGGAAAAGACTACTGCGTAGTAAGGACAGTAGAAGTTTGATTTCTGAAAGAAACCTCGCTTCTTATAATGCTTTCATTTGTTATGTATATATGGGGTGCTTTTGCTTTGTTTCAAAATGAAATATATCTATTAATAAAAGACAATTCGCTGAGGGAGAAGTTTCTTTTATATATATCGACAATACAAGTTTTCAGGCTCAATAGCCCTTCGACAAGTATAACTACGTTACAGAAGTTTTTCGAATATAATCCATATATATACATACAACGAAGCAGTAAACATATCTACTTCTTACAGTTAGTGCCTATTTTATTGTATTCTTACACCAATACTCAGTAGGAAAAATTGATTAATTAAACTTAAAATATATATAAAACATATATTTTCTATAATATGAATATATTGGGAGGGTTTGGCTCATCAGTGGTGAACCCTCCCATTATTTATCATGGCGGTAAAGACAGTAGAATTATTTTTGTATTTTTGTAAAAATATACAAATTAGTGTTTATTATTATATATATAATAAATGGAAGCATAAAAGCACGAATGTTTATTTTAAATGTAGAACAAACTTCTACTATCCTTACTGCGTTGAAAAAAATTATTTCACCAATTTAATCTACCAGACTGCTTCTTAGAGCTCTAATACTGTATTGAAAAATTTTGCTTATATATGCTACACTGAAGAGTAGAATCTTTGAAATGGTATTCAAGTAAACCATGGATATAAGTTACATTGCAGCATATATAAGTATAATACATATTTAGGAAGAAACGGGGTTTTGGCACATTTTTAAATACAAAGTCTAATTGCTTTTCACATGTGTAGACATGTGGTGCACTTACAGTGAAAGCAGTCGCCTATTTCTACCCACCATGATTATCATGGCTGTACCACGTGTACTAGGGATAAACAAAAAAATCTTTATTGCAGAGATGACATGTTATCGCTCTATAGATAGTTCCAATGCTTATAAATAGATGGCGCGATATTGCTTTATAAAAATATCTATTAACGCTAAGGTTTTTTTCTACGTTACAAGCTTTCGAAGAAAATCTTTATCAAGCAATTCGATATACACGATTATTAAGTTGAAAATATTAAATCAATTTAATATTCCATGTATTTCGTTTTCCTGATAAAGTTATTTCCTTGAAAGCTTTTAACCTAGAAATTACAAGGTTGAAGCCATTAAATATATTTTGTCGTGATAAAATTACATTAATGTTTTTCCTTTCTATTTGGACTGGAGAGTTAAATTTACATATCAAATCTCTCTATTTAGTAAGATATAAATTTAAACAGAGTTCAAAAAGCTTGTTGAACCATCTTAGAGAATAATTTTTAACACTTTGCCAATTTTTTAAATTTTTGTTTACCTCTGACGAGGACATAACTTTTGTCGAAACGTCGAGACAATAAAAAAGATTTACTGGTTGAAGTATCTTTATTTTGAATAACTATGAATGCCGGCCAGGCAACCTTTATCTTTACGATATAAATAGATATAATTCTTTGAAATGTGAACTTTTCTCTGTAGATATACTTTTAACCATTCTACAACACAACAACAACAACAAAAGCCTTTATTTAGGGCATTCCGCCCCACATAGGATTCGCCGTATTTACACATCAACAAGAGGAGAGGGAAGAGGAAACATTTACAACAAAATAAAGTTTGTCTCACATTCAGTTACCTATTTACAGATAGGTCATCCTCCAGTATCCTTTGCACTGCATTCTTTCTCATGCGCCCAGCTTCTGTGCAGAACTTAAAGTATCAAACAATCAGTAATTCATCATCCAGAGCTGAAGAGAGAAGTTGATATATGCGATGGTATCTAAATTGACCAGAGGTAGGGCTTGGGAAATTTTCAGTACGTTTTTCTGTTAAGAGAGGGCATTGGAAGAAATAGTGAACCAAATTATCATCCATTATGAGATCCTTACAAAGTAAACAGTTCCGGCCATTTAATCATTCTACAATACTCTTTCACACAGAATTTATCATATTTAAGCATATTTCTACGTAAAAAAGTATTAAAATTACCACTAAAAATGCCACTACAAAAACAGTTAGAACAAATTTCAACGGTTACTCTTAGAATCTCTCGTTTCCAATGAATATAACACCATAAACAAAAAAAAAATAGATTTACCATCACAATACCGATATTTCAGAAGAAATCAATAGATCAATTTTATAGGTTCTGGATGCCCTAAAAATTAAAATAGACTTATTCCATAAAATAGTTAAATTACAAACCAATTTAAAATTTTCAGTTATAAAAAAAAAATATTTATAAATATCCACGCTGCGCGCGTTTGTTTTTGTAAATTGTATTTCTGGTGAGATAAAGTCGATATTATAGTAAGCCCGTTAAAGAGCGATTAACTCTTGAAAGCTAGCGTTTTTTTAAATAAAAAAAGATGCTCATTGTGAGAAAATATTTGTAATTTTAATATTTCTACGTATCCAACTCATAGTGTAAAATAATAAACCCTTGTGACAATATCAAAGTAGAAAATAATGATATATTTCCAACTTTGTATTCAACTTTTTTAAATGCTTGTTTATACTTTTTCATGATAAAATTGTGAAATATGTTTTGAAATTACAAAATATTTATTCACATTGAGTTTCTTATTATTTTAACATTGCTATCTTTTAAGCGATAATCGCTCTTCAACGGGCTTAATAAAAAACATCGAAGATATCTTACAAGAAATATTAACATTGTTATAACAAATACATGGTTATATTTGTAAATATTAATTGTAAGATATAGGTGATATTTTTATTAAGCCCGTTGAAAAGCGATTATCACTTGAAAGCTAGCATTTTAAAATAAAACTAAACTGACGAAACCGCTGGGAGGGTTCACCACTGATGAGCCAGGCCCTCCCTTTAATTTTCCATTGCAGTAAGGGCAGTAGAAATTGTTTAATTTTAAAAAGAATTATATGCGTCTAAAATAGTTTCTAATTTTCATAACAGATGGCGCGCTAGTGCATCGTAATAAAAATATATTTATTATGAGAAAATATTTTTTAATTTTAATACTTATTACATATTAATTTTATATAACGATTTATCAATTATAGAACTTCTTTTTTTGTGATCGATAAATTTATTGGTATCATTCAGTATTGCAAACAGTCTAATCGTCTATCTTCTTCAAGGAGCTTTCTTTCCACTCTCAATCTAGTTTTTTCCTTATCCCTAGTACAGGTGGTACAGGCCATTATAATCATGATGGATAGTTAGCGACAGCTGTACGTGCACCACATGTCTACACATGTGAAAAACAGTTCGACTTTTACACTTTCAAATGTACCAGAGTCCTGTGTTTAATTACTTGCACTCGCTGGTTGGGTTGGACTTTAGCGAAATTCGGGGGCCATTGGAGCATTTTATTTTATCAATTAAAAAAAGTGCCCAATGCGGGGTTCGATCCTGCGTCTTAGTGGTCGAAAACCATCGGTTTAGACCATTCTTTCACCGACCCCCTTTTGAAATAGGAATATATAAAGGTACTTATGAATTGTTATCAGAACTAATTAGTTTATGAATTCCTATCCTGAGATGTCAGAGGTTTACGCAGTTTCCTACGTTGTAACAGCCTAAGTATTACCGTAGTAAAATGCGATTTTTTTCTCCCGAAAACTAGATATCCGTTTCAGCCTTATATATTGTTGACTTCGCTTAGAATTCATAGATACTGATTCTAAGAATATTAATCAAAATCTTTATTGATTTAAAAGAGAGATAAAAATATAAAAGAAACTTATAATATAGTAAACAAATGAAAGCATATAACAAATGAAAACATATAACAAATGAAAGCATATAACAAATGAAAACATTTAACAAATAAAAACATATAACAAATGAAAACATATAACAAATGAAAGCATATAATAAATGAAAACATTACCAGACGCGAATGTTTCTTTCACAAATAAATCAAACTTCTACTGTCCTTACAGCGATGGAAAGAACACAGCGTAGCAAGGACAGTAGAAATCTGATTTATTTGTGAAAAAAACCTCTCTTCTTATAATTTTTTCATTTGTTATATATAGATGGGGCGCCTTTGCTT
The DNA here is from genome assembly GCA_030710605.1 of Cordylochernes scorpioides. Lineage (NCBI taxonomy): Eukaryota > Metazoa > Arthropoda > Arachnida > Pseudoscorpiones > Chernetidae > Cordylochernes > Cordylochernes scorpioides. The sequence continues at coordinate 22,176,833 of CP092871.1, forward strand.
TGTATTCAATGAAAACATATCTATCTCTTAAGGTTGAAACCTATTTTATTGTATTCTTACAATTATATTCTGTGGGATCAATTAATTAATTAAATATGTTATAATAAATATTATTTTGAGATAGAGATTAATTGCTGGTTGAGTACATGAGTACTTAATGGTATCGTTTGTAGTCGTGTTATCTTGGAAGAAAAGCAGAAGAATATTTATTTACTATCAAGTGGTTTTTATTTTAAATTACTTGAAAAAATTTACAATAAGACATTTTTCACAGTTATATAGAATTTATTAAATGAATTCTATATTAGTGAATATCAAAAATACATATTTACAACAAGTATTGAAGTCGGCGTATTCTAAAACTATGGTCAAAAACAAGTAGAATTATCAATGATTGAAAATAATACAGGGTGATCCAAAAGTCCCGCACTATTTTAAAAATTAATAACTCCGCGAATATTTGCGCTAGAGCAATGCGGTAAACACCATTGTGTTCAGGATGCAATGGGATTTTTTATGGCAAATAATGAAAAATTCGAAATTAATTTTAGTTACAATTTTATTCGCCAGATGGCGCTCTACCAGAATCAGAGATTCAGCGGCCAAATTGTTTGATAAATTGAAAAATATAACTGATCGACACGTATTTTTCCTTTTTGAAAACCAGGAAAGAACCCTAATAATATCAAATAACAAATTAATAAAACACCACTTCGCCAAAAGTTTGAAGAATTGGTTAACGATTTTCAAATACAATCAGAGATATGTAAAATAGGTAAATGCAAATTAAAACATGTAGCAAAAAGAAAATTGATATTTTAGATACGGTTTGTTTCTGAAGATAATAAATTTCTAATATTTTTAATTCAACTCTCAATCAGTATCGATTATATTTATTTTAATTCATTTGAAAAATATGTATCTATCTCTGATAATTTATTTTACTCTGGAATGCTGTTGTTGTTGTCGTGTCCAATAAAGAGCCTCAGATGTATCCATGAATCTCCATCACAGCAGCAGCAATGTCCACTATCTTGGGTGTGTAAAGCTGCTGCTCTGGGTCTATGTCAAATTTCTGCAAGGCTGCGGCCATTGCTGGCTATGAGAATATGTGGGTAGGTGTAAGTTCCACACCAGGACAATTGTTGCATGCCCTATAGGTTCTTGTACCATCTGGATGTATTGTCATTCCTTTATAGTGTTTTGTTCTAAGTCTTGTTATAGTTTTTGTCATATATCTCTCAGAGTTTATTTCGCATTTTGATCTTTTCTTATTTTTTTTGTTTAATTATCTTGTATTTTGACAAAGAATCAGCGTCAAATAATGACATCTGTTCTTTCCTTTGGCTCAACCTTCTGGCTTCCTTTGCCAATTCAAATGCCATTTCATTACCCCCGATCCCAACATGGGCAGGGATCCAATGTAGAATGCAGTTATTCTCCAATGGTTCCAGTTGGGTAAGTAACGAGTGTATTTTCTGTGTGATTTTAGTATTGCCCTTCTGAATTGCTTCTAGAGCGGATATGGAGTCGCTGTATATTAAAATTCCTTCTGCCCGATGCAGGGATGGTTGGTTAAGGCATAGATCAAGGGCTTTCCAGATAGCTGTCAGTTCACAAGTGAAGTTTGACGAAATCTGTCCTGCTCCTTCTTTGATTTTGATGTTTGTTCCATCTTTAGTATTATGTTAAATCCGGCCCCTCCATTACTCAGGGTAAGGTCTGAAGATCCATTTGTATATGCTGTTAAAGGGCGTGGCCTAGCATTTTAAATCAAGAATTTGTACTATGAGGACATAGCCGTTAATATTCCAAACACATTAGACCTCAAAGCCCAGGGTATCAAAGTCTACCTCAATCAAAACAAAGCCATCAACATATACAATATGTATCACCCTCCAAACAATACATTTATTGACGATGGAACAATGGCTCAATTTCTTACAGACAACACTATTATTGTAGGTGACCTTAATGCCAAACATCAACTATGGGGATGTTCTACGCCAAACCCAAGAGGCAAAATACTATCAAACATATTTGACGACAATGCCTTCATGTGCTTAAATGATGGGAATCCTACCCATCATTCCTACAAGCTATAATACTGCACAAGCCCTTGATATAAGTTTTTACTATCCTGACATTTTCCACAAATGCAAATAGCAAATATTAAAAGGTTTTGGAAGTGATCATTTGCCTAATTTGATAGAAATTAGCACCAAGACCAAAACTAGCTCAATTAAGAAAAATTCTGGAACTTCAAAAAGGCTAATATGATATCTTTCGGAAACACCATTATAAAATAAGCCAAAGTTTCAATACCAAGAGGTAATATTAAGAAATGGATTCCAAATTATACACACCAGGCAAAAATATTCAAACACTCATAACTAAAAGAAATGAACTACAAAAAAGTGCACCCAAAACCAAACAAATTGTAGAACCGAACTGAACATTGTGATTGCAAAAATAAAAATATTATACGTAAATGTGAAAAGGGAAAAATGGAAACAAACTTGTGAAAACCTGAACCCAAGAAACCCAAATTCAAAACTTTGGAATTTGGCAAAACAAATTGACAGAGTCCAGCCACAAACTGAAAAAACAAATATGATTAAGAATACAGATGGTACACCAGCAACTAATGACAAAATTGCTGCCAATCTTTTAGGTAATTCATATCAAATAAGTAGTAGAATCAAGGTTGAAAAAGGCCCGAAAGATTATTCATGACTGTGAAAATGTCACCAGCACTCATAATATTTTCCATTAAAAAAATCAATATGAAAGAGCTAGCTTATGCATTAGAAAACACTGACTCAAACAAGACTCCTGGGCCAGATGGAATACATGGCCGAATGATATCAAACTTAGGCAAAATTGGCAAAGAAATACTTCTTAATATTTTCAATAACTCCTAGAAAACTGGAAAATTGCCTCAAGACTGTAAAAATGCAACAATAATTCCCATTAAAAAACTTGACAAATCTGCTGAAGACCCAAAAAACTACCGACCTATCTCCCTCACAAATATTTGCTGCAAATTAATGGAAAAAATTATACTCAGACGACTCACCTACCACCCCGACACAAAAAATCTCTTACCAGAAGAACAATATGGATTTAGGAAAGGACATGGGACAATAGAACAACTCTTATTTTTCACACAAAAGGTAAAAGAAGCACAAAACAAAAAACCAACTAACCACACCATAGCTGCTTTTTAGACCTTACACAAGCTTTTCATAAGGTATGGAAAAACAAGTTAATTACAAAATTATACAAACATTTCAAAATTGATGGAAAAGCTATAACTTGGATAAATGATTCCCTTTAAAATATATACATCAGGGTCAAATATAATTGCATCTATCTAAAACCTTCAAATTGTACCAAGGATTACCACAAGGATCAGTCCTTAGCCCAACTCTCTTCACCCTATTTATTGCAGGCATAGAAGAAAAAATTTCTCATAAAACCAATATTGGACTTTTCGCTGATGATATTATTCTATGGAGCAGCAACATTAACTGGAAAAAAGCTGAAAGGGATTTGAACAAGACTCTTCTCCACCTAGAAAAAATTTCTAATAAACATAAATTAGAATTTAACCCTCAAAAATCTGAAACCTGTCTTTTTACTACCGATAAGAAACTATACAAAATAAGACCAAAAATTATTCTGAAAGAACAACAATTGCAATTTAATAAACATCCTAAATATCTCGGCTACACCCTGGATCCAGAAATTAATTCCAGTAAACATATTGAAGAAGTTATTAGAAAAGGAAGAGACTGACTGAAAATCCTAAAGAGAGTGGGGAGCCGATGCAACCACACTAAAATTAACTTACACATCTCTAATTAGACCTATCCTGGAATATGGATATTAAATCTATGGTACAGCATCTGAAACAAATCTAAAATCACTGGAGAGGATACAACTAAATGCAGCTAGAATTATTACAGGTCTTCGAAATACCTGCCCTAATGATATTGTACTTTATGAGGTAGACATTATGCCCTTAAAGGATAGAAGAAGCTACAATCTGCCAAAATATATAAACAAAATCAAAAGTTATGGAAAAAAACACAGAACTTCCAATTACATACTTAATTGGGAATCCAATATAAGACTCAAAAAAGAAGGCCCTCTCCACCTGGCCAAAAGAAATGGATATTTAAAATATAAAGTGGAAAAAAATTATTTAGCAGAAAATATTTCTCCATGCAAACCACTACAAAATGTTATTTTTAATGCCACTTTAAATAAACCCACCAACAAACAATACCAAAATCCAGAATACTCAAAACAATTATCATTAGAAATAATTAATAACATTCCTAAAAAAATGCAATAACTATCTATACCGATGGTAGCAGAGACGAGCTAGGACACACTGGCAGTGGCTGTCTCATCAAAACCACAAATGGCATTGAGAAAATGAACAGAAGAAACCCAGAATTTTGCTCAGCTTTCAGATCAGAACTTATAACCATCTATAAAGCCTTAAAATCCATCAGAAATACTAATTATCAAGATATCAGGGGAACTCGGAGACAAAGTAAGCAGGAACATAATTGGTTATCTCCAAAAACTCTCAACCTATGTCAATACATGCACAGTCTGCACTATTAAAAAAAGATATTATGCATTATATACACTATGTACAATGAATATGGCGCCTCTGCCAGCGCTGCAGAGTTTGGTGGAGAATCGCCAGTGGGTCTCCAGCGACACCACGCATTTTGCGATCTACGATGAATACGTACTAGATCGCGTATTTCGCCGCTTAGGAGATGGTGATGGCGTGGTCCTCGAGACCAACTGGAAAGATCCAGGACTGCAGTATCACACCTAGGTATTATGGATTTCTAATTTTATCAATTATTTGTTTGTTTATGCTTATTTTGTGGTTATATTTATGCCTTTTTTCCTGTGAGTGGAGAAGACGCATAGGTTTGATTTTATTGGGTTTATGGTCATTTTTGGAGTTCCATTGCCCACATCTCCAGTCCTCTCATTGATGTGTTCAGTATTTTTTACGATTTTTCTATGCGCTACTTGTGTCTTCAGTGAGGTAAGGATGGATGTTGTTAATATAAAGCAGAAAGAGTAGAGGACTGAGCACAGATCCCTGAGTTACACCAGCCCATGTTCTTCCTTCCTTGGAAAATTCTCCATTGACCCGAACCTTTAACCTTCTTCCCCTTAAGAAGTCTGCAATCCAGATTAAGGTTTTTCCTCTTACTCCGATGTTGTGCAGCTTTTCACGTAATTTCTCCCTCCACTCTCGATCAAAAGCTGAGGTCATATCAAGGAATATAGCCGTGGTCTTCTTTGGCGGTTTTTCCTGGAAAGAATCTATTATTGATTGACAGAAGTAGAACAGTTGATCAGTCGTACAGTGCTGGGATCTATAGGCAGTTTGGTAGAGGTTTATTTTATTATTTTTAGTGAGCCAGACTATGAGCCTAGAGTGGATAATTCGTTCTGGTATTTTACAAAGTATGCTGGTGAGAGCAATTGGCCGATAGTTCTTGTATTCCTTGGAATCTTTGTTTGGTTTCAGTATTGGCACTATAATTGATATCTTCCATTTCTTTGGTAGTTTACCAGTTTGTGATGAAATGTTCAGTATTCGTAGGAGTTGATTATTAGCTTTGTCTTCAAAGTGTTTAATCATTTGACCAAAGATTAGATTATCTCTTGGTGACCTCTTGGATTTTTTTATTGATGAGTTTAGCTCATTCAGTGTGAAGTCTCTCGAGAAAATATCTTGTTGATGGAAGTTTCTTGCTTGTTTAACTAACTGGTTTATATTATTCTTAGAGTCCTGTCTTCATTCGTATAGTTGAGTATGGAAGTGCTTGAAAGATATTCAACAATTGTGTTAGCCATCTGTTTGTTCTCGTTCTCGCTGTTCTATTCATATCGGTTAGAGTATTGGAGGATTGGTGTTGGTTTTGATTGTTTTTTAACACTCTAATCATATTCCAGTGTTGGCTGTCCTTTCTTGGATCCATTTTTCGCAGAATTCTGCCATTTTTCTTGTTTGCATATCCAAATTTCTTGTTCTATTTTGTGACTAATTTCAATGAGTTTCTTTATGTTTTCTTCAGTTTTATTTGTTTTAAGAATCCACAAATTAAGTATCCACAGGTCTTTACGTCTGCCTATAGGTATCGATGCTTTTGCAGCTTTGGATATGTTCGAAGAGAATTTTTCCAAGTGTTTGTCAAGCGTTCTGTAATTCAATTTTTCGTTGCACAGTTCTTCAAGCTTTTCTGTTAATTTTTCAAGTCGGCTTTCCTAAAGTTCCATGTTCTTTTATTCTAATGGATATTCTCAATTTTGAAGTTTTGGGTTGTTAAACTTGGTGTCTGGTCACTGATAGCACCTCTCAGGATTTTCCATTGTGCTGTGGGTGCGATGTTGTAATTTATTGCTGTGATGTCTATTGCGGATTATGTGCCTGTAGACTTAGATAGATATAGGTGTTCTCTCCGTTATTCAACGGTGTAAGGTCGAGGTCGGTTAGCATGTCCTCAACCTGCTGACTTTTGTTATCCTGGACAGGTGATCCCCAAATTGAACTTTTGGCGTTAAAATCGCCGAGTATGAATGTGATATCCGAAGACGCTTCACTTAATGTCTCTATTGTGTGTACCCATACAAAATTCAAAGATTTCACGAGCTGAAAGTTGGCGATTTTGAGATGCGTCAAGAATTCGCTGCATGGGTTTTCCGGCAAATTGATATTGATGAAAACTGGCTGTCGAATGTTCTGTGGACAGATGATGCTCACTTTTCTCTAAACGAAGAATTTATCATTCAAAACAGCCGAATTTGGGCAACAGAAAACCCTAGGATTTTTACAGAAATGCCCCACTTTACCAGCCTAGAGTTACAGTTTTGTGTGGGTTCACTTCTTTTATTATTGGGCCATTTTTCTTTGAAAAATCAATGGAAGAACTTTTGAAAACCGTTTTTGTAACTGGTGAACGTTATGTTCAACTTCTGAGAGAAAAGGGTATTCCCATATTGCAGGGCAAAAGCACTAAGCGAACTAACATTCATGAAAGATGGAGGTCCTCCTCATATCTCCCGAGGTGCCAAACAATTGCTGAAGGATACGTTCGGTGAAAATCGTGTGATAAGTCGCCACTTTATTTACCAGTGGCCTCCAAGATCACCAGACTTGACGCCTTGCGATTTTTGTTTATGGGGGTATATTAAATCGTGTGTTTATCGATGCTGGCCTACCACATTGGCCATGTTGAAGGCTTCTATCATATAGCACGTTTTATCAATTTCAACAGATATGTTATTTAATGCTGTCCATTCTGTCATTTATCGTCTGCAGGTGGTGATTGAGAATGAAGGGTGCCACATTGAGCAAGGATTGTGACCTAATACAAGAGAGAAGGCAGTTTCCTCATGTGTTATATAAGCCGCCATGTATTATATTATCTACCAATATTTTGCAGCTCTTTTTGTTGGGATATGGGGATAATAAATGCTGTCCTCACATCTTGACTCTTTTTTTTTGTGAACAGTAATATTTTGTTTGTCATTTGCTCACATATTATGTCGTGCAAACCAGAGTGTTATAACTTCTCGCATAACACTGGTACACACAATTTTCCCCTTATGTTTAGTCTATCGCTTTTCGCACATTAGAAGAAATAGCATAAGGAATATTTTCTGTACACCAATAACTTTAGAAATTTTGTGAAAAAAAAAAAGATTTTACTACCACGTTTTTCAACGCAAAAGGTCGATTTAAAAATTATTTTTATTTGAGGGGACACGTTTTTAAAAATTGTGTACAGTATAATAAACAATGATAACATTTGACAAGCCCATAGGATATTTGGAATAAAGTACGACAAATATATTTTGTCACTCCCCTCTATATTTCATTTGTTGGATCATGACAAATATCCAGTTAAATAGTCAAGGGTCGCCAATCAGTCAAGAAACTACACATTTCTTATAGCAAGAAATCCTATTAATATTGCCATCATAATTTTTGGTACTATATTAACATTTCAAAAATTCGTGTATTGATATCAGCAGTGTTTTTCAAACATTCAATCTATTTCACAAAACCCCATATAAGATATAAATATTTTTGCTACATGTTTAATTTGCATTTACCTATTTTACATATCTCTGATTGTATTTGAAAATCGTTAACCAATTCTTCAAACTTTTGGCGAAGTGGTGTTTTATTAATTTTTTATTTGATATTATTAGGGTTCTATCCTGGTATTCAAAAAGGAAAAATACATGTCGATCAGTTATATTTTCAATTTATCAAACAATTTGGCCGCTGAATCTCTGATTCTGGTAGAGCGCCATCTGGCGAATGAAATTGTAACTAAAATCAATTTCGATTTTTTCATTATTTGCCATAAAAAATCCCATTGCATCCTGAATACAATGGTGTTTACCGCATTGCTCTAGCGCAAATATTCGCGGAGTTATTAATTTTTGAAATAGTGCGGGACTTTTGGATCACCCTGTATATATATATATATATTATTATATAGAATATTTTTATATTTATATAATATAATATATATATATATAAAAACAACATATATTTTTTCTCAGTGATATACCTTTGAGATAAGAATTGTAAACTGTATTAATTATTAGTTTTATTTGTAGATACCTAGGTATTTATATTTGTATTGGATTTAATAAATGTTGAGCAAGATTCTTCTCTCCTGAACAAAGGTTTTTACACTCATGAACAAAATTTAAGGAAGTGGAAGTCTTCGGTATCGCCGGGTAGCTATTTTTGAAGGAGACAGAGTCAATTTTGTTCAAACTTGGTTATCTCGTGTGCCTTCAAATATCTTTCAGAGTTATTGTCTGAATCACGATATACGTGGTAAAAGCTAAAACTTCCTATTTTTTGTCCATGAGTGTAAATTATTTGGAATTTGAATGAAGAGCATTGTTAATTATTATGTCATTTATATATATATATTTCTCTAGAGGTCGTGAGAGTCTAAACATGTTGTATTATGCTTTAAAAAGTCGTTTGTTAGTTGGGAGTTTGTTTTAAAACGGATGTTGCAACATTAACAATTCTTGAATTAATTACTTCCCAACATTTCAACAAATCACTGTCATGTTCCCTTCTCAAGTATAAGAGAGTCACCGAAAAACGATAGGGAAAGTTAATAAATACAAAATGTAACATGTATACATGTTAATGTATAAAGATATTATTTTTGAAACATATTGCACACATTAGTTTTAATTACATTCATGGAGTAAACTTAAGTAAGTTGTGCATTTTACAAGTGATCAACTATACCATCTTGTAGAATCCTTATTCTTATCTTTTCTGGTCTATAGGGTCGACTAGGGAATATTGTATCGCAATCCTCAACAGATCATACCCATAATCAAATCATACAGGCTCCATGATCTTGTATAATTATACATAGGATAATAAAAGAACGTTTTCCTGGGAATATTATATTAATGTTGCTTTTTGTTCGTAATGTACATAAAACAAAGTTTTATTATTATCTGAACTCATGGACAAGATCTAAGGAAGTTGTACCTTTTCGCATGTATATCGAGATTCAGACAATAACTCTGAAATATAGTTGAATACACAATGACCGAGGTAAACGAGTGTCAACAAAATTACCGCCGTCTCCTTCGAAAAAATGTTTTATCCGTTTGTGTATTTTTTCTAATTATAGTGTGAAAATTATTAGATATCCCAAACAGATTTTGAATATGCTGTCGCTTGAAAATGGCGTGTAATGTCGTCACCTAATGAAATATCCACGTTTGTTAAAAGTTTTGCGGATTCAAAATGGAGTCTACCTGACTGGCATTACTAGTTCTTTAGTAAAAAAAAAAAACATTATGTCCAGATAGTTTTTTTTCGACGAATCGTTATGTCTTTTGAAGAGCAGAAATACCCTAAACATCGGTTGAATAAAAAAAAAACCTAAAAGATATTTTTCGCCTCACGATTTTGTTTCTTTTGATAATACTCTTTTGTTAGAAATATAAAATATTTGGCAACGTTATATGTTTACGCTTCTAAAGCTCTGCCAGAAGTTTTATTGGCGATATTTCCTGATGTGGACATACTTTTTTGTCAAAGTGTCGAAAAATCATAAATTTCTCTCTCTCTGTCCTAGATGCATTTTATTCTAAAGTTCCAGTAGTTCCAATCATCGTCAATTTCACTTATAGAAAATAGAACAGAAGGAAAATGAATAAGAAAAAAATTTAGGGGGATCGATTATATTTCAGCTGAGAGGCCAAATTCATTCTGGAAATTTTTCAATACTTTATGGAAACTCTTCTTCCCAACGCTAGACGTTCAATACATCTCGGAATTTTTTTTAAGCAGTCAAGGATGAATTTCCCTCTCTGTTTCTTTCTTCATTTATAAATTGGCATTTATTCTCATTTAACTTTTGATTCTTTGCTACCTTCTATATTATCAGTATATTTTTATATATAAATTTATATAGTCGTACTGTGTATTTTGAATATTTCTAGAAATATCTATACTTTTACTAATAATTCAATTCTATGAATTCAATTGCTATCTATCGTTGAAATTTGTAACAAATGAATATACTGGCAATGTGTTTCTTTTCAATAATATCATCAAATAATATCTCAACTTGGCGAAACCGCTGAGAGGGTTCACCACTGATCAGCTAAACCTTCTCATTCAATAACATAACTAGTTATTAATGTATTTATCAAAATAGTAATTATGGGTATTCATATAAATAATGGTTCTCTCATCCATACAAATTAATTATACAATATAACTATATTTATTTCCAAACGAGAATTGCTTTTCTTAAAATTAATTACATATAATGCATTTTTTGGCTTATTTTTCAATTTCGAAATGGATGTACGGAATATTTGCGAAAGAAGAAATACATCAAATAGAATACCAAACGCTATCTAAATATTTGCTGAAACATACTCAATTCCTACGTTTAATGTATTAAAAATATTTATAAGTGTTTTTAGATAATTAAAATCAATTATTTTCATCTCTTTTAAATCTAGAATGTCATCTCTTTATCTGTTCTTGATTATAAACATGTTAAATAAATATTAAATGCAATTTTGAGAATTTTTATTATTATTCCCAGTACACGTGGTACAGATAATGTTAATCATGGTGGGTAGAAGTTAGCGACTGCTTTTACTATTAGTGCACCACATGTCTACACATGTGTAAAGCAGTTTGACTTTGCATTTACAAATGTGCCAGAGCCACGTTTAGTTATTTTCACTCACAGGTAGGGTTGAAATTTTGCTAGAATCGGGGGCCATTGAAGCATTTTTTTTATCAGAAAAAAAAGAGTACGCACACAATATATATAAAAATATATCATTTGATTTAAAAATTTCAAAAATATTATTTATACTTTTTTTTTATATAAAAAGACAAAGGTCGCCTCTCCCGTCAAAATAGACGTCAAAACTAGACGCCATCTATTGATCGTAGCCGAAAACTAACGGCCTCGGGTCGGTGACAAAGCCACAACACCAGCTTTGGCAAACTGAGAAGCGTCCACCTAGAGACCATGGTTTCGGGCTAATGGCCCTCGTCAGTCTAGGGCGGACTTTATTCCATGAGATCCACACAGGATCCAATGGAACCTTCACAATCTACCAAAGAGGTGTTTAGCTGGCAAGGTGGCTGTGCCAAATCTATGGCTGAAATATAGATGGAAATTTTGCCAGGAGGATATTGATCTAAAAAGACAAAAGTCGCCTCTCCTGTCTAATTTGCGGCGACGGTCAATAGATGGCGTCTAGTTTTGACGTCTATTTTGACGGGAGAGGTGACCTTTATCTTTTTAGATCAATATCCTCCCGGCAAAACTTTCATCTCTATATATGGAATATTGGAAAAAATAAAAAATTCCATCGCAGTAAGGGCAGTAGAAATTGTTTTATTTTAAAAAGAATCATACATGTCTATAGTAGTTTCGAATTTTCATAACAGATGGCGCGCTAATGCATCATAATATATATATAAATATTTCATTTATTTTATTATACTACCATTAATAATATTTTGATCACACACATTCGAGAGAAAACCAATTATATTTATATATATTTATCTATTTATTAATAATTGTGTAAGTTGATAATGATATTTCCTAAAAAAATTATTTTGACCATTATCAAAAATGGTTTCCACAAGGCATTTAATTTGTAATAATTTTTAAAATTAATATACAGAAATAAGTAAGAAGGAACAATCCTCTAAGTTTTTGCCCTTTTTTTTCAATATATATACAGTTAAGTTTTCTGTATACTATTCCTAATTATAAATTCGTTTTAATTATTTTTGAAAATATTTTTGAATTTTTAAATCAGTGAGGAGTATCCTCATTCCTTCACTCTCCCAAAATCAGACATTCGATCAAAAGAAATCTAACATAATGCATACATCAACACTATTTTATTTCAACACACAAAACGCGATATCCCGGCTAGGGATAATTGTGTCGATTTACACCTTTTAAACAGAAACAGTTATAAGCATATTATACAAGAAAAAGTAATCAAAAATAAAAAGAGAAACAATAATATATGTTAGAAACCTGAACCTTTCAGGTTTGAAAGAAAATCATAAATATATATACAAAAAGAGTTAAACTTATGATAATTCTCTCTGCTATTTACAAATTGATATAGATCTACAACATTATTTATTGTCTGTTGTCTAGCGGTGAAGAAAAGTGGGCATTCCAGCAGTAGGTGTCTCGGGTCCTGGAATTCGTTGCCACAATGACAGCTAGAGTCTTCAACCGCGCCAATATTTGATAAAAATCCCTTAAAATTTCCATGGTTCGTTATAAACTGGATATTATAAAAATTGGAGCGGAAAAATGTTGGAATTCCAAACAGGGAAGTACACACTATAGAAACACCCCATTGATTACTTTATTATAAACCTCAATTGTTTCAACTTCTGGAATTGATAGATAAAAGACTTAAGCCTAACAATTCTGCGGCAGACGATACCAGCCTGCCCTGTCCCTACGACTGCCATGGCCAGGGACGCTGTGTTCAGGGCACATGTGTGTGCGACTCCGAGTTCAATGGTGAATCCTGCAACAGCAGTAAGTCCTCATCAAACACTCGCTTCATACCATTTCACATTAACTAACACTTATATGATCACAATTATCTTATATATTAATAGTTATCTCTTTCACAATAATATTGCCACGTGGAAAATTAGGGAAGACAAAAACTTCAGGAGGAGACAACAATTTATTTCAGGCAAGGACCAACTATGAATGGTAAACAAAAGATAAGCCTCGAGGAAATTTACAGAGTAGCAAAATATAAACATAAAAATTAATAAAAATAATAATAATGTGTTAATAAAAATAATATAATTAATAAATACTTTTGTTTTTTTTAAATTCGCTGTGCAATAAATTGATAAAGAGGGAGCAATCTCTCGAAATATTTTGAGAAAAAAAAAACAGATCCAGGTACGCCCTTTTATATAATATTAATTAATGGATCGCCTTTTGACTCAAATAAATACTTTGTTACAATATATTATTATAAAAAATGAATATTTTTGATACCGTGTGGATCTCATTATAAAGTCCGCCCTGAACTAACTAGAACCATTAGCCCGAAATCATGGTCTCCAGGTAGACGCTTCTCAGTTTTCCAAAACTGATGTGATAATTTTGACAATTAAAAACAGTTTATTAACATCTAGTTAACAGTCAAAGAGAGAGTTTACAGAGTTTAAAATAGTAGAGAAAATATATAAACCAGACGAGGCCTTCTCCGAAAGGACATCTGGATCCTACCAGAAGCCGAGAGCGGTCCTAAGTTTGGGCTGATATGACTTTGTCAACGATCTGAATCCGCTAGTTTTCCGCGACGGTCAATAGATGGCGTTTGGTTTGAAGTCTATTCTGAAGGGAGAGGCGACCTTTAACTTCCTAAAGTTCTATCTTTGGCTGAATTTACTATTTTTACAATTCTATTTGTGTGTGTGTGTACATTTTTAAACGTACTATATTTAAGGGTTATATTCAGATTTAATATATATTGATATTAAAATGTGTCTATGTGTGTGTATTCTAGGGAAGATCTGCCCCTTTTTTTTAATTCTTATTCTATAATGGTAGATTTTAGCGGCGTTAGGATAGATCAATGTCGAATTTCAAAGTTGAAATATTCCTAAAATGTGCCTTTACCTTTGCTATGACTGATGGGTATTGCCCTAGTTACAATACATAGACTCTACTATACCTAGATGTTGAACAAAATTTTAAATATCGCGTGAGAGCGCCATTGCAGCCTTAGAATAATTTTTAACACTTTGCCAAATGTTTTATTTCTTGTTCGCTCCTGACGAGAACAAAAGATTTTTGTCGAGACGTCGATGTAATAAAAAGATTTACTGGCCTAAGTATATTTAATTTGAAGAGTTACTATACCTGTTCTCTATATAAAAAAACAAGAAATATTGTCGCTTACATACAAAACCAATCGTGACAATTCTCAAAAACCTGGAATAATTGGTAACGACGTCCGGTAATTAAAAATGTTGATAAGCAAAATGAAACTTCCGCAGGTTGAAATTTAAAAGCACGCTATCGTCTGCTTTTTCATAAAATGGCGCCAAAATTGAATAAAATATTAGTTCGTTGTAATATCATTTTATCGCGATCGAACGTTGTGACCCACTGTACGTATTACATCCCAAACACGATGCGACGCCAGCCATCTCTGTCTTGAGCTCAATATAGTGAGTTCCTTTGAATTGGTCCACGAAGCGTGTCGGTGGACGTCCAGGTATGTGTCGCCCAGACGTCTTTCCGGTCAGTATGGTGTACTCCATTCTCCTGTGTCGCGTAATGTGACCGAAGAATCTCAAACAATTCCGTTGTACAGAAGGCGGTCATCTTTCGAAATCGATAGTTTTCATAGTATCGATGTACTACGCTCTGTCCAAGGTATACGAATGATAGTTCGTATAATTGAAGTAAACGAAAAATTGCGCTACAAATAATGTCAATGTTCGTATAATGTCAATATTAAGAACAAATATGTCTATCCCAGCGTCTATACTAATTAACATTCCATGACCAATTAATTGACCTATTAATTAGAATTCCATCGCTTAAGGCATTCTATATTTGAGAAGTTAAAACCTAAATGTGGAAAAGTAGAATCCTCTGCAATACAAATAAATAAACAAAACGGCTTAGGAAAGTGAGTTTCTTGTTTTATCTTATAAGATTGTTCCAAAAGTTCGGGCATCCCTTAAAACATTGCTTTTCTTATTAATTCTCGATTAATATTATTACGGCGAATACATAATACAATTACTTTATACATTAGGGAATCGGTGGAAGGATGGTCTAAATTGTTGGTTTTCGACAGCTACGACCCGGGTTCGATTCCCGCATTGGGCACTTTTTTTCTCATTAGAAAATTGCTCCAATGTCTCCCGATTCTTGAAAACGTCCAACCCCAAAAGCGAGTGTAAGTAACCAAACGAGGCTCTGACACATTCGTAAGTGCAAAGTCGAACTGTTTTTACATGTGTAGATATGTGGTTCACTTACAGTAAAAGCAGTCGCCTACTTTTACCCACCATGATCATCATGGCCTGTACCACGTGTAGTATGGATAATAATTTTAAAAATTGAATATTTATTCTGCTATATACTTCATGATTTATAGAAGCAAAGGTTTGCATCTCCCGTCAAAACTAAATCTCATCTATATTTCGACAGGAGAGGCGATCTATGCTTTAATAGTTCAATTTCTTCTTGGAAAAATATCCATCTATATATATATACCTTGATCAACGTTTAGTTGGTTTTTATTCCACTAGATGGCGCTCTGCAATTTAAAAATATTCATCTGAGCGGTCAGGATATGCCTTTTTTAATATAACCACACCTGACACATCTCAATTTTTCTTACTTTTTCATACATATATAGCATTTTAAGAAAAAGGCATATCCTTATCGTGCAACTGAAAGTTGCTGATGGCTTGCGCCATCTATCGGAATAAATATCAACTATTCTCGTTGAGTTTTAATTATTCCAGAATTTGCCAAATTTCCAGTCTTGATTAATCAACGAGTATTTGGCCAATTCTGGAATAATTAAAAATAAACGAGAATAGTTGATATTTATTCAACTTACAGTTGCACGATAAGGAGATGCCTTTTCCATAATTTATGCACCTTATCCCAGTACAATATCACATTTGTACTATTTTTTCATATAGAATTTTATGTTTAAACATTCTTCCTATATAAAAAGTTAAATAGATAACTTACTATTCAAATTATAGGTGAATATAGGTTTTACAATAGGTTATAAGGTTTGACTGTTATAAGTGATAATATTTCCAATATATTGGAACATGAGAATTTAAACATATCTATTTTTATATATTTTACATGTATGAAATCAACCATAAACAAACAATGAGAGAGATAACAAGTTCTTACCCAGAATTTATATATATATCTGGTCAAGTGATCTTTTGTTTAATATACAGGTCGAGAGTGTAATGTCGATATTTTATGTCGATTTTATTGTGTTACTGATATTACTTGATTTTTATCTTACCAAATGATAGGAAAATATGCTAACATGTAATTATGAAACTAATACATTTATAAATATAGTAAAACCTCGCTACAGCAAACACTATTCATTATAGCAATGTTTTTTTTTATGACTATGGTTTACCATTTTCAGTGTTGAATATAGCAATCGTTAATTATAGCCATTTTTAATTATATCCAAGGGTCATTAATAGCCATGGTTAATTGTATCCAAGGATCACTATAACCATGGTTCATTATAGTCTTGGTTTAAAATATTCAAGGGTCGCTATAGCCATTATTCATTATAGCCATGGTTATTTATAACCGTGGCTCATTTTATATAGCCATAGTAAATATAGTCATGGTTCATTATAGTCATAGGTCACTATAGCTATGGATCATTTATGCAAAGATATTCACTATAGCCATGGTTCATCGTGGCCATGGTTAATTATAGCCAAGGGGGTTCACTATAGCTATGGATCATTTTAGAAAAGAGATTCACTCTAGCCATGGTTCATCGTGGCAATGGTTAATTATAGCCATGGGGGTTCACTATAGCTATGGATCATTTTAACAAAGATATTCACTATAGCCATGGTTCATTGTAGCCATGGTTAATTATAGCCATGGGGTTTCACTATAGCTATGGATCATTTTAACAAAGATATTCACTATAGCCATGGTTCATTGTAGCCATGGTTAATTATAGCCATGGGGGTTCACTATAGCTATGGATCATTTTAACAAAGATATTCACTATAGCCATGGTTCATTGTAGCCATGGTTAATTATAGCCATGGGGGTTCACTATAGCTATGGATCATTTTAACAAAGATATTCATTATAGCCATAGCACCATCGTGGCCATGGTTAATTATAGCCATGGAGGTTCACTATAGCTATGGATCATTTTAGCAAAGAGATTCACTATAGCCATGGTTCATTGTAGCCATAGTTAATTATAGCCATGAGGGTTCACTATAGCTATGGATCATTTTAACAGAGAGATTCACTATAGCCATGGTTCATTGTAACCATGGGGGTTCACTATAGCTATGGTTCATTTTAGCTATGAGAGATTCACTATAGCCATGGTTCACCATATTCTTTAATATCCATATCCTTTTTTAAACTATGACAACATAAAATACGGTTTAAGCATTTTGCGCGACATAAATTCTCAACATTTGTTGAAAGAGAAATAAAGTTGTTGTATTCCCAGAAATCTTGGTGATAAGGCAGAGGTATATTTGTATCTGGAATAATTAGAGTTGGCGTTAATTTGCAATTATAAAACTATTTTCTATTGAGAAAGTAGCCAATTAAACTTGAGTGGAGATTGGAATTGTGTCTTCTGCTATCTCTTAATTTAGAAATTTTCTCGTGTGTAGCCTGATTACTTCCTATTGGAAATCTTGATTTGTCGTGACGATCAAGGCAATCGCTCGTGTTGATTAAAACATAAAAAATTTCAATGGCTGTGGTTCAGAATAAGAACAAGAAATAATAAAATAATCTTATATGAAAAATAGATAATCGTAGAACTTAAATTCGATTCTAACGAGTTTCAATATCTTCCCCCCCCCTTGTTGGAAAGGTGCTAAATGAATATTTCATTCACGGTCATCTAGACAGAATTGACCTGATATTTTTGGCAAAGGAGAGCCGGAACCCCAGGATATACACTCATGGGCAAAACTTATTGTTTTTTTTTTGCTATCCCCAGTACACATGGTACAGACCATGATCATCATGGTAGGTAGAGGTAGGCGACTGCTTTTACTGTGAGTGCACCACATGTTTACACATGTGAAAAGCAGTTCGACTTTGCACTTACAAATGTGCCAGAGCCCTGTTTGGTTACTTGCATTCGCCGGTGGGGTTGGACTTTTGCAAGAATCGGGGGCCATTGGGGCATTTTTTTAACATATATAATTTCCTGATGCGGGAATCGAACCTGGGTCGTAGCGATAGTTGATTGTTGTCGATTAGTTGCACTGACGTCATCAATAAATACTTTTACATCTTCAGATTGTAAAACGACATTTGAAAATTATCCCACATGCGTTTCTTTTGAACGAAAAATCTAATTTTATTTTTAAGGAGTAACAACGACCATTTCTAACCTAGAGATGAAGTATGAAAGAATGAACTGTGAAGAGTAATGATGAACGGAAAAATAAAAGTGTCCAGGGATGGGAACCGAACCCACAGTGTTCCGCTTACCGGGCAGATGCCGTGTCCACTAGGACACTTTTATTTTTCCGTTTATCATTACTCTTCACAATTCATCCTTTAATACTTCATCCCTAAGGTTAGAAATGGTCGTTGCTTCTCCTTAAAAATAAACACATGCGGGAAAATTTTCAAATGTCGTTCTACAATCATAAGCCGCATTATATTGTATTATAAACATCTTAAGATATTCCAAGACTTGATTTCTACGATATAATATAGGTATAAAGTAAAAAAATATATATTATTATATATATATATAATAGTAAAATATAGTCATAAAATTCACATAAGGATTTCTAGGTGTTGCGAATTTTATAGATGATGCCAAAGACTTTACACTTCCTCAAATTTTACCATGAGTGTATATTGTGGCATTCCTATTTTTTCCTACTTAAAAATAATCTATTTCTTTCCAAATAAGTCTTTTTTGTTGTTGTAAGATACATATATATATATATATATATATATATATATAATATAAATATCTTTTAAAATTAAAAAATAATTTCTCACAGTTAGTTTCTTTTTATTACAAAACGCTAGCTTTCAAGCGATAATCGCTCTTCAACGGGCTTAATAAAACATCCACTATATCTTACAAGAAAAATTTACAAAAACATAACGCGTGCAGCGTGGATATTTATTAAGCCCGTTGAAGAGTGATTATCACTTGAAAGCTAGCGTTTTGTAATAAAAAGAAACTCATTGTGAGAAAATATTTTGTAATTTTAAAACTTTTTTCACAATTTTATCATGAATAAATATATTTATTAATATAAGACAATTAATTAAACAATGTAATATACATTCTCTATAAGCACACGTATAAGTTTAAAATAATTCGAACGTTGGAACTGGGAAATAAAAGAGTTCACCAATGCCAATGGTTTGTTCCTTAATTGGGGTGATTCTTGAGAACACTCAAGGAAACTTGAAACTTTGCTTCTTAGAAATAACATTTTTACTCTCTGGGATACTTATTAAACCACAAATATAGCCCTTTACTTAATAATTTGTATTAAATTATATATTTTACACATATATAAATTTACTGGCAATGCGCTTCTTTTAAATATCATCAAATATTATCTCTACAGTTGAATATCATCAAATATTATCTCTAAAGAAGCGCATTGCCAGTAAATCTATGTGTAAAATTTTAACGTAGATGGCAAATAAATTTAATTTACTAAATTTTATATATTTTTCATATTTAATGATGTACAATATTGCCACGTGGAAAATTAGGAAAGATAAACTCGGGAAATATCTTTATTTATGGGGCTGCTAACCACAGAATGGATTATTTTTGAGCCCAAATGGACGCATAAAGCGGAATATATACAAAGCACTATATACATTGAACTGTTGGAGGGGCCTGGGGATGGGTGGCCAGGGGATCATCGCCGGGTGAGGCCAGGAGAGCCGGGATGTATCAGGGTGGCAGAAAGATAAACTTCAGTATGACACAGCAATTTATTTAAGGCAAGAACAAACTATGAATGATAAACAAAAGCTAAGCATAAGGGAAGTTAACAGAGTATCAAAAAACATATACATAAAAAATGATACTCTGTTAATAAAATAATAAATACTTTGCTATTATATAATTTATCAATACCTTTTTTTAAATAATATTATTCGTATATAGAGAAATTTATATATTAACATATCATATAGTGAAAATATAGCACAAATTTGAATATATTACTGGAATAAAGTGGATATATTAAGAAAAAGGCTTATCGTGCCTTATCGTGCAAGCTATCAGCAACTTTCAGTTGAACGATAAGGAGATGCTTTTTCTTCTAATATAGCATATATTGTGAAAATTCGAAACTATTATAGACGCGTATGATTCTTTTAAAAATAAAATAATTTCTACTGCCCTTACGGCAATGGAAATATTAATGGGAGGTTCTGGATCATCAGTGGTGAACCCTCCCAGAATTTTCATAACAGATGGCGCGCTAATGCATCATAATATATTATATAGTTTGAGTCAAAAGGCGATTCATTAATTAAGATTATATAAAAGGGCGTACCTAGATCTGTAAAGAAAAAAACAATTTTTTCTCAAACTATTGATATAAATTGATAAAGAGGGAGCAATTTCTCGAAATATTTTGAGAAAAAAATGTTTTTTTTTTCTTCTTTACAGATCCAGGTACGCCCTTTTATATAATATTATATAGTGTTGAATTTATTTTTCAAAATAGAAAAAAAGTCAGGTGTTGATATTAAAAATAAAAATAGGCATATCCTGATCGCTCACCTGATCTTTTAAGATGGCAGAGCGCCATCTAGTGGAACAGAAATCAACTAAACAAGTTAAATAAATGTGTACAACAAGGAACAGGTTACATCAATGTTTAGTTGATTTCTGTTCCATTAGATGGCGCTCTCTGCTATCTAAAAAGCACATGTAGACGGTCAAGATATGCTTATTTTTATTCGTAATATCATATATTACTTTTAAATGTAATTAAAAACGATCTTGTGTGTGTTGTGTGTGAAGTAATATAATTATAACAAACAACATATGATTATAGTTTCCATCGCAAGTTTTCTTAAAACTCTATAAACTTAAGAGAAAGGCATGAACCTTATCCCAGTACAATGTTACATTTATACTTTTTTTTTCACTTTCTATAAACTTAATTTGAATAATGATTTTATATATCAAAAACATTATATTCGTTTATATTTATATATTTTCGTAAGTTTTGTTTATATGTGCACAAAACAATCATAAAATTATCAGCTTCAAAAGTTTACATATTACTCTGACATCAAAAGTGGCCATATGAATGTGTGGTCTATATGATATGCCACACGGCTACACTGAGGCCAGGAAAGGCAGCGCATTTTTTCCAGCCAGAAGACCAAAATGTTTGAAATTTCATTAATATTTTAATATTATCAATTGAAAACTCCCTATTATATATTTCGAATGTGTTTTGAATTTAATAATATCAATAGATTATTAGAATAAATATAAAATTTTATCCAATTATATATATAGAAAGATGCTACACCTAAAACCCTTTCTTCACAAACTAGCGAATTCAGGTCCGTGATAAATCCAGCTTTGGGAAATTCCGAATGCTCTGGTGTAAAGGATGGATACTCGGAATTGTCAAAGTTGGTCTTCTAGGTTGTAGAGATGGTCAATAGATGGCATTTGCCTCATGTATATTTGTAATTTGAGCCAATTTAACAATCGATCTCTACATTGTCCGTTTCCATAGCAATTTTATATGGATGCAAGGAACTATTTTTCCAGCTAGCGCCAATTTGTCATGGTCTGTGACAGATATGTTTACCAGATCTTTGACCGAATTGGCAGTCAAATTTCGACCAGTGAGTGACCTAAATTCCTAGCCATTCTTTTATGTCTTTAAATCAATCATCTACTTTATTATCCCTTCTCTCCAATAATCTTTGTCTATAAAAACCTCCAAAAATGATTCAAAATCATAAGCAATCACCTAAATAGTATTGGTTATTTACTGTAATATAGTTTTCTCAAAATATCGAATAAATGAAATACATATAAGAAGACGAATGGAGAAATAGATTCCATCCATCGCATAAAAGTCGGTGGACAAGTTGGTAACACCCTCGATTCCCGACAGTCATTAACCGGGATTGAATCACGTGTTAACATTTTGTTTAATACTCGTATGTGAATAACCTTTCATTTATCATGAACTAGGTTGCTTTTTCTCAGCGGTACCTATTAATGTGATTTTGAACCAGAACCATCCATCGCTTTGACAAACAACAATGGATTATTCTGTTAACTCAATTATTAATATAGGTAGTTTATATTATTAGGTATTAAATTATTAGAAATTTATTATAGGTTTATTAAATAGCCCTTTTTAGCTAATTTTAAGGCGCACACATTAATTTTTTGTACGGAAAATATGACCTGATATTTTTCCATAGGTATCGAAATTACCGTGGACTCGGTGACCTATACAAGTTCATATATTAACAATATTTAACTAATCTATCTTCGGTATTGGTTTGGTGCAGAAGTTTTAAATATTCCAAATTCAAATAAATGAATTTTTGGATAGAAATGTATTTATTATTCTTATGAAATATCAAATTCCTAAAATTATAACATTTGAAATATCAATTTGCTTTAAAATATATTACGAGCTCTATATAGCCAAACCATCAGAAGACCTTCTCTCTGACTGTAACCCATGATCTTTTGTACATGAAGTAACATATACTAAGCGGTAAGGAGAACAAACAGAATCCCTCGTTAGAAATAGAACAGGTTTGATAAAATAACAGGAAATGTTGTTTCTTCAACTTTTGAAAGATCTTTATTGTATAGGTGGAGAAATATATATATTTGCCAGGAATATATTAATATATAATATCACAAGGCGCCTCTCCCGTCGAAACCCATTTATTCAATAAGTGATTTGCTAAGTGCATCTTTCGTGCCCGAAAGCGAGAAGCTAATTAAACAAATTGTTAAAAAAAGAAACTATCATCCCAAGAAGTTTATAGAAATATTAAACTTACTGGGATGAGGGTTTCTTTTTTTACCATTATAGGTAAACGAAAAAAATTGCGCTACAAATTTTAAAATAAAACTACAACCTTTCGCAATAAGTTTCTTTTATCATACCATTATAAGTATTGATATGTATATGATATTTCTACTCTTCATATAAAATGAAAGGATTTATAAGCACGAATGTTTATTTTATACATAATACAAACTTCTACTGTCCTTACTGCGATGAAAATATATATTGGGAGGGCTTGGCTCATCAGTGGTGAACCTTCCCAGCGGTTTTGCCAATTTAATCTACCAGACCGCTTAAGAGCTCTAAGGATATTTTTAAAATTGAACAAAATACACAAATATAGCTAATGATGAGAATAAAATCCCATTTCTGGGATCATCACCCAATCAAGCCAGGTTTAAGTTTCTTGTATCTCGTTTATTGCTCTAGTTTTCGGGATAACATGCTCCAGTTAATGGCACAAGAAACTTAATCCTGGAGAGACAGTTTCTCGTTGTTATTTCTCTTCATTGGAAAATGAGTGCCATTGCCACGCTAGTCACCTTGGAGAATTTGGTCAAATATTCCAGGGATTCAGGGGGAACTTCAGGGACGTGGGATTGCTTGTTGATATTATTAAATAAGTCAGGGATAGATGTGTTTATAGGTATCTCTGTTGATTCTACATGAGTCAAATGGATGAATTTTACAATGGGGACGTGTGTGTAATGGACCAGAATTTGGTCAAATATTCCAGGGATTCAGGAGGGACTTCAGGGAGGGGGGATTGCTTGTAGATATTATTAAATAAGTCAGAGATAAATGTTTATAGGTATCTCTGTTGATTGTACCTGAGTCAAATGGATGAATGTTACAATGGGGACGTGTATGCAATGGACCAGAATTTGGTCAAATATTCCAGGGATTCAGGAGGGACTTCAGGGAGGTGGGATTGCTTGTTGATATTATTAAATAGGTCAGGGATAGATGTGTGTTTATAGGTATCTCTGTTGATTGTACATCAGTTAAATTGTACGATGGGGACAATCTGGACGTGTGTGCAGGGATGTGCCCAGTACTGTGTAGTGGACGTGGGCAGTACGAGGGCGGTGAATGCGTCTGTGGACCGGGGTGGAAAGGCAAGGAATGCCAGCTGCGGGAAGACGAGTGTGAAGTAGCCACTTGCAGCGGCCATGGTGACTGTGTGGAGGGAGCCTGCCGCTGTTTCCCCGGTTACAAGGGCGACCACTGCGACGAGAGTAAGTCTGAATCGGAACAAATAAAAATATAAAACCGATCATAAACGCTTAATGCTCCATTTTATCGGCCAATAGCTAGTGATTGGGCTGTTTACTTAACACTATTACCATTAATTCCTTCAAATTGGCACACCATGTAGCGCCAAACAGCTTTATACCATTGTAGATACAGTAAAACCTCACTTCAACGAACCTACCCTTATAACAAACTTAAAATAATCCTCACATTTCCTTCTATAATATAGTAAACCATGGCTATATATACAGTCATAGTTATTGAGAACCAAATATTCAATCTCATTAGGGTTCGCTATAGCGAAGTTTTACTGTATTTCACTAACCTAAATCGCCAGTTTTGTGAAATCTCAAGACCTTTAAACAAAGATAGCGATTAATTTCTTCATTCAGTACATTTGTACCAGCTTTCAAATTTCTTAATAGTTCTTCGTCATGTCTCTATTTTCTATAAAACAACTCTCATGATACCTTTAAGAGTTGATTTATCACATGCAGAGATTTGAAGAGCTGTTGGCTTGAAAAAAGCAAGGTGTTGATTTAATCGAATGAAGAAAACACCATATCGCTATTAGTTATTGTAAAATATTGCTCAAGAGTAGACCGTTTGAAGAAAAAAATGGGCCTATCACTAGGAATATATATATGCATTCTGATTATTCTATATCATTCTTACATGTTTACCTTGATGTATCCATATTGAAATATTAATTATTATTTTCTAAAGAAATCGATCAAATTATTCTCAAATTCAATCTATAAATTAGGTTTTACGTACAAGATTGGTATGATGTTTTCAACACACCGTCTTCTTTAAAAATATTACAAGAACGGCAATTGTAAATGGTAATGTATATAAGATATTGTACAATGCACTCTGTTATCTTTAATAAACATTGTGCCAAAATAAACTTAGTTTAAAAATATTCGAATACTTATAGTTATTTTTGAAAATAGAGCAATCCGTAAATAAATCTTTAATTGAAAAGGCATATATTGGTCCAGCATATCATTTATTTTACCAATATTTCAGCTGGCTGAACGCCAACCTTTATCAAGGTGTTATAACATATCAGAGTGTGTCAACAACAAACTCAGCGCCACATAATGTCAACAGAATTAAGTTTTAAAAATATTTGTTATATTCAATGGGGAGAAAATTATATATATATATATATATATATATAGTGTAGAAACTATATAACAAAATTATAACAGTGATTCTAATTTTAAAAAATTTAAGGAGCAAACTGATAATAATGATAACTTATATCAGTTAGATTTGATTAGATTAGCAAGCTAAATCTAAATTAATTATAATAATAAATAGTTATTTAATTTTATAGTCCAGTTTTGTATTAAAATTATCTTCACTATTATGATCATTTAAATACAAATTATAAAATTTGTAAAATGTTATTAATTTGTAGATAGAGAGAGAAAAAAAAAAAAAAAAATCCATTACTTCTTTTACATCCTCAAGTTAATTATATATTTATAATTAATAACAATAAAAAAAAATTAACAAAGTAACGTCTATTACATCGGCTTTTACACGTCATTCAGACATACTCTAATCCTATATATAGAATAATCGAAGAGATAATATATATAATAGTTAGAAAAAGA
>CP092871.1:22203263-22233643 GCA_030710605.1 Cordylochernes scorpioides
TTTTTTGGTAATAAAAGACACATCGCAGCCAGTAAAAATTTTATTTTCTCGAGGTTTCGCAAAAAAAAAAAAAAACATTTATAAAGCTTTTTAAAATACTTTATTTTTATTTTTCTCGGACGAGAGCAAAATATTTGTGTCGAAACGCCAAGAGAATGAAATATATATCTGGTCAAAGTGTCTCTTTTGAAAATAAATATGAATGCCGGCTAGGCAAATCTATGAATGTAAATGGTTTGCCTCTTGAGTAACAAACACTCACAGCTATATCGTGACTGAAAATATTCAGAATAAACAATACAATAGCTGTTTACAGACCTGATATGGATTAAATAACTCCAAATATGTTAACAATCATGCTAATTAAAAAGACATATATTGGATAAAAAATTATTTATTTAGTTTTGTTAGTCTTCAAAAGTTTTATATTTGATATAATTTTTTTAAAAATACACACATTCAACTTATAATTTGTTTCAAATATCACACAAATTTTATGTTTAAATACATGTTTTAATTTAAACAAATTTTCAACAATAGATATATAATTTTAAAAGATATTTTAATATACAACAAGGAAAGAAAGACTTGCTTTTGAAAGTGAAAACAGAATCTAAAGGCGGAAAAAAACAGTTTTTTTGGTCAACGGATATTCTATATACAGTTACGAGCGTCATGCGTTCTTAATTCTTCAGTTTTCATCTCTGTCACCGTTTGCTTTTTTTTTTTTTTTGGAATGGCGCTCTCCTATTGGTTGGCTACGATCACGCCACCTTTGCCCCCCTCCCCCCATCATGCCCCCCCACTCGCTTTTTGGTTTTTGTAACTATTGTGTTGGAGCGAGTCGCACCTTAAATAAATGCATATATTAGTTAATAACTAAATGGAATCCTCTCTTTCTTTTTCCCAGTAAGAGACGCCTACGGAAGCCAACAGTACATAGACAGATAAAGCACATAGGCTATAGTTATTAACTAATATATGCATTTATATAAGGCGCCAATTTATAATTGTAACAAATAGTATTTGAATAAAAACATTCAATCGGGTAAAACACGGGCGTTGCCCGGGTCATTCGGCTAGTGAATTAGAAATGCAAGGGGATATATTAGTATAAAAACTTATATCCATAGTTCGCTTAAATACCATTTCTAAGATTCCACCCTTCATTGTAGCAGATATAAACAGAATGATCCAATACAGTATTAGAGCTCTAAGAAGCGGTCTGGTAGTGTAAATTGGAGAAACCGCTGGGAGGGTTCACCACTAATGAGCCAAGTCTTCCCAATATATTTTTTCATCGCAGTAAGTACAATGGAAGTTTGATTGATATATGAAAGAAACATTCGGGTCTTAATGTTTTGAATTTCTGTATATTAGTATATATAGTATAAATAATATCTATTTGACACTATTTTCCCGTATTTCATTAGTATCTATATATTTTGATTTTACATAGAAACGTCTTAGCGGATACTGATTGTGAAACCCCACTAGTTTATCACTCATATTAAATGATATTATTTTACACATATTCTATTTAATTGTACTGGAAATAGAGCAATCCATACTTGAATCAAGATTATTCACGACAAATTCTTCGACATTATCATCAAACATGTTCCGAACATGAACTCCCCAAATGGCAGGGATCTGTCTAGATTCAAGGCGGCTTTAAGCTCCTGATCCGAACGTGCCCTCGGAGAGGGCTACGTCGATTGTATATATCTCTCTTCATTCCTACCATTATTATTACCTTATAACTCCCTTTGAGTGTAAAGATTGACGAGATGTCAATAAAGTTGTTTAATTGTCATACTTGAATCATTAGATAGTAAAAAGGCATATATTGGATTGAATTAAAGATTTATTTGCCAATATTTCGGTTAGCTTATCGCCAACCTTTATCAAGGCATTACATCTTTGTATGAAATATAATTATTTGAATTTAAATTATTTCAACTGTGATATTATAACACTATGCAGCGCTGAGTTTGTGTATACAAAAATGTAATACCTCAATAAAGGTTGGCGTTCATCCAACCGAAATATTAGCAAATAAATCTTTAATTTAATCCAATATATGCCTTTTCATTATCTAATTTTTAAATTTAGAAACGTCTTAGAGGAATCTGATTGAAAAATATCACCAGCTCATTGCCTAGAATAAATTAAATTAGTTCATTCTGATTTAGATTTCATTTTAAAATAACAATGGTCATCGACAACAATTGAATTATTAAGACATTCATAGGTAAATTAATAAACTAAGATTACTTCGTAAATTAGCTTACAATTCGTTGTATAATAAATGATAATTTCAAGAGAGCAAAGGAAGGAAATATACATGAGAGTGTGCCAGACAGGGAAATGGAAAGAAAGGAAAATATTCCAAGGTAAAGTTTTGCAATTCATATAAAGCCTAGGGGCCTCCTGGGGTGTCATTTTTCATTTTCTGTTGGACAAGCTGGAAATTTCTTTATTGATGCCAGAGAATACTTTAATGGAAACCTAGAATATATAATATGCTAACTAAATATTTTAAATATTTCTCTGAAATATATATATTTCAAACTATTTTCTCAAATGTATAGTCGTATATTATTGAAATATAATAAATAACAATTATATACTTTAATATATATTTAGGGATTAGATAGAAACGAAATAAATATTCTATTTTTGTGTGGTAGGTTTAAAAACTAGTTATTTCATCCCCTTTTATAAAATTGAAAATTTCTCTACTTTATTGAATTAAATTATATTTTTATTTTATTATTACAGAAGCACGATGTCTATCAGACTATTGTGCTATATTAGAATTATTTACATATATATCTTTAATTATTCACACGATGAATTAGTAGTGATTTATAAATATGTGTACAA
The DNA here is from genome assembly GCA_030710605.1 of Cordylochernes scorpioides. Taxonomy (NCBI): domain Eukaryota; kingdom Metazoa; phylum Arthropoda; class Arachnida; order Pseudoscorpiones; family Chernetidae; genus Cordylochernes; species Cordylochernes scorpioides. Next base: position 22,206,153 of record CP092871.1, read on the forward strand.
ATAGCTCTAAACTTGCCAAAGTGGTCATAAGATTGAGTATACGAGTATACAGAAAGTTGATTTGACATTATGTCAAAGTAAGCAAGTACAATTTGGTTAGTCAGAGGGCAAGCCAACAAAAAATGCTCTGGTGTTTCAACATCTAGACAGCATTCACATGTTGGATCATTTATAACTCTCAAGTCAAAGAGAAAACTTAAAAAAGGGTCCTTTGCCTGTTAAGAACAAAGTAGTGTATTTATCAGGAGTAATGAAGCTTGGTACATCTCTCAGTAAAATTTTCTTGAACGAAATTAGATAAATTATATATTGAAGCTATAATACAGTATAAACCACCTTGTTGAAAGGTAATGAAGATATAAAAAACATTCTATTATAACGATTCTAAAACAATCTCCCTTTTTTAAAGTATTCAATGTCCTGTATCCAGTATCCTGATCCCAATACAATTTCACTCTTTTACTATTTAAAAAATAATTAAATTAAGAAAAGTCATCTCATGATCGTTCAACTAAGAATTTCTTATGGCTTGCGCCATTTGTGGGAATAAATATCAACTAATCGTGGTTTTTAATTATTCCAGAATTGCCTAAATACTCATTATTGATTAATAAAAAAAAGGCTAAGCACGTACGCCTCGAATGTCTACAACTTGAATAAACTTATACTACACACACAGCTTTATTAAGACCGACCAGCGGTCCTATACAGATTCACCACAGGAAAGAAGCATAGATGGAACTCCTATACACTAAGCACTATAGAATCCAACAACCTTCAGGTTCGACGTATGTCCAGTGGCCACAGAATCTACCATGCATAGGTTAGCGTATCACTGAAAAAGAGATAAACTTATACAAACTCGAGAGTGTATTCATTATCTCGATTTTGAATAAATTTTGATATAAATATGATCAATACATAGAAAGAATGCGCCATTTATATAATACAACTGAAAACACCAAAACGCAAATGTTTCTTTTCACAAATAAACCAAACTTCTACTCTCCTTACTGCGATGAAAAAATATTGAGAGGGCTTGGCTCATCAGTGGTGAACCTTCCCTGCAGCCTCGCCAATTCAATCTACTTGACAATTCTCCAGAGCTCTAATACTGTATTGGATCATTCTGCTTTTATATGCAACACTGATGGGTGGAATCCAAGAAATGGTATTCAAGAAAACTATGGACATAAATTGTGAAAAAACATTCGCGTTTTGATGTTTTCAATTGTATAAATATGATTATCTATCATCCAGTTGATATTTATAATTCGTGTGAAATTACGGTTCCTATCACTAACATGGAGAATATACAAATTGGTTGAATTTATCGCTACATAACCTCAATGTTGTGAGAAATGTTTTTCTCAGAAACTAACCACTTCAACTTGAAACAGCTCCACTTGTCCCTCCACTTATACATAATTAGTCTCCTCTAAACCTGGAGTGTGTGTCTTTTATATATTTCAAAGTTTATTTTCCATTAAGAATTTATATATTAAATATGGTTAAATATTAAATATGTGTTTAGACATAATTTTCTTCCAAATTTTCTTTTGAATATAAGATATTTCTCTACACACCGTATATATTTTTTCTTATCCCTAGTACACGTGGTACAGGCCTTGATAATCATGGTGGGTAGAATTAGGCGACTGCTTTTACTGTAAGCGCACCACATGTCAACACATGTAAAAGCAGTTTGACTTTGCACTTACAAATGTGCCAGAGCCCCGTTTGGTTACTTGTACTCGCTGGTGGGGTTAGACTTTAGCAAGAATCGGGGGCCATTGGAGCATTTTTTAAACAGAAAAAAGTGTCCAATGCGGGAATCGAACCCGGGTTGTAGTGGTCGAAAACCAAACGGTTTAACCAAACAGACCGTATACTCAATAATAACAATTAGAAGAGAGATAGAATGACTCTTCAGTAGCGAACTCTCCAAGCAGATTCATCTGTTTAATCTCTAGACCTTTCACTATATAAATTATTTTACTAAAAAAGGCACCTCTCCCTTTAAATGTGCATCATAACTATGACACAGATGTCAGAGGCGGCCATTTCTTTTGAAGCTAAATCGGCCTGCTACTGAGTAGTGCTCCCAGTCTTAATGACAAAGTAGACGCATTCAACTTCACCCAATCATGATGGTTGTCAACTTTACTACCGTAATATGATTGAGTGGAGATAAGAAAGAAGAAGAAGACAAGACTATGACACTATTGAATTCTCCTAGTAAAAAGCTTTACAAGTGATGATAAAGAATAAGCTACAACACACTAGTTTTAGTATATTCAGACAAAAAGCCAACCTGTATACAATGGTATCAAGCTTTGAGCCTCATCAGTACAGGGGCGGCTTCGATTTCATAACATCCTTATAGAAGGGTTATGAAATCGGTAGATTTTACACAAAAATTATATTAGACAAAATTTCTTATAGACTTTGCATTTCTTATAGAATACGGTTAATTTGTGTGAAATATAGATATAAACATATATATATATGTTATATAAAGGTATTATTTAAAATGTTATATTAAAATATTATTTTATTTAAAAATATATTTCATAGATACAAATACTGCTAAATCGACCGCCAGAGGTCACTCTTCCCCTATAAAAACTCATTGTTGTTTTATCTCAATGGCCGGCTCAAAACATTTGTACATTATGTAAATAAGCTTTTCATTTTTTTTATTCTTACGCCTTAAGACAGGCGGTACTTTTATCAAATTATGTTTTTATATATCCTATAAGCTCAATTAAAGCAATTTCTAATCTTTACTATTTTTATTATTTTACTTTCAAGATTCTTGCCACGACTGCATCACCAATACCATTTAGTACTAAAAAGAACCAGCAAATAACTCCATGGCATAATCCTTAACATGATCTCAAATACAATCAGAAAATCTCTATTCGTTTTTATATAACATATATATATATATATGTGATATGATCCTGTCGAATTTCAATGTGGCAATATAGTGATAATATTGTGGGGAGAGAGAAATAAGGAAACCACAAGTTTGGAAAAGGAATTCCAGGCAACCAGCGAGAGAGAGGTAGCGCGAGGGTAAGTTACCGCTGAACGACCGTTTGTGTCGCACACCACCCCCCGACTGTCCAAAAATAGTTCTGAGGTTCTACGAAAATGGCCCCCTTGGAATGTGACTGATATATCAAGTGACCGGCCTTTACATCCTCCTCCCTACGTCTCTCTCTGGTCGACTGTAGATTTACTTTATTATTCCTGGAAGGGTAATATTATGACATATATATATGCATATATATATATGCATATTATCTATGGCCAATAGCTTTTATTATTCACGTTGAAAAGAAAAAGAGGAGCTTACATTATTTCTAAATGTAAGTCTTTGGGGGAGCTAAGCTCATGATGATATTTGGAAACTTCATACAAAGACATATCAATCAATTGTAATACACACATTACAAACTAAGGTTATAGATAATTAGTGTATTCCCCAAACACCATAATAATAATAGCGAAGATATATAATGTATGAAAATTACTGTGATGAATACTTAGAAAAATATTTGAATGAACTCAGAAAACATATTTGCTCGAGTCACGTAAAAATACTTTACAAAATATATTTGATATTTTAGATACATAGGTAGTTAACTAGAATATATGCCTGTAGAAAAACCGAGCAATATTACACGTGGGAAATATATCACTCTCTTACAAACTCTAAATAAATTATTGAAGAAACTCTTTGCTGAAAACGTGATTCATTATTTTCAGTAGAATTTCTGCTATTGTAATCACAATCGATTATAAGGAAGCAAATATATGTCTAATATTTATGTATTTTTTAAAATATATATTTCCATATTATTGCAAACTTAAAATAAATTATTGAAGAAACGTTTTGAGTTAAACGTGATTCATTATTTTCAAAAGAATTTCTGAAATTTCAATCACAATGAAAGAATATAAGGAACCGAATATTATATGTATGTCTAATATTTATGTTTTAAAATAGTGCGATATATATATTTTCTAAATATTGTATATTTTTGGTGATTATTCAATTCGAAAATATGAAAATTTCTTTGTTAGACATAAGTAATATGCAAATAAGAAGATAAATTGAATGCTGCATGGGGTGTGATTCATGTTACAGTCAACGCTTGATTGGCGTTTTGAGGTCCGTTTCCAATCGACGGCTCTGCGTCATGCATGTTGTTCGCCTGCTGGTGTTTTTCTTGATGAGTATATTTATACTTCATCTACAAACCTACAGTAGTACAATGAGTAAATAAACTGTAATTTTATAATGAAATTTATAATAAGTTTATCTATATATAGTAGAACCTCCTAGTAAAGGACAACACCTAATTGCGGAGCCAAAATGTCCTTTAGGGAGAGGTGTCCTCTAGAGAAGAGTTGATAAGTAGTAAAAATGGTAAGTTTGCAGATGAAATACACCAATATCTCGCTTTGCGTCGTTTCGTTTTGCGTTTTTTTCGAAGTTGAGTCGCTGCTTAATTTTTACTGATTTTCACTGTGCGTCGTTAGATTTTCGAAGTTGCAATGTTATGGATTCGAGTCTTTAATTTTTTTTTTTTTTTTGAATTTTTTTTCCTAAAATATGGCAAAACCTTTGTTTTTGATTGCGCCTTCACATATTTTCACTTTGCGTCGTTTCAATTTGCGTCGTTTTTTTTTTTTGGAACGTAACCCCGACGCAAAGCGAGGTATGGGTATATGTCCTTTAGAGAGGTGTCCTCTAGGGGGGGGGGGGGGGAATGTCCGCTAAAGGAAGGTTCTACTGTATATGTCTCAATAAATGTTCTACCTCTGTATATATTCCTAGCGTTCAATGTAACTGCTAACTATATTTGCCTTGGTTAGGTATAATAATCATCCCTATTAGTAATGTAGCGAGCATACATTGTTAATAAGGTACTAATTAGGTAAGTAAGCCTACCCAGCCCCAATTACAGACATTTTATTGTAGGCCAAAGCATAAAGTAAAAGGCTAATAAAACCTAATTATACCCATTATAGGTCTCCCCACATTAGTACATCATTATTGACTACAATATATGGACCTTAACCTTCTAATATTGTTCTATAATTTACCATTTAAAATAGAAATTTCTACATATTTTTAGAAATTAAAAGTATTTTGCGAATATATGTATAATTTAAAAAATAGTACAAATGTGATATTGTGTTTCCGTGGTTTACTTTTCTTGATTAATCAAGAATGGGTATTTGGCCAATTCTGGAATAATTAAAAATCAACGAGAATAGTTGATATTTATTTTGATAGATGGCGCAAGCCATTAGCGACTTTCAGTTGCACGATAAGGAGATGCCTTTTTCATAATGTGTATAATTGTTCAAATATATATATCTAAATATGAGAATCAATATATCATAAAAAGCAAATTATAAAAGCTATTCGTTCATTGTGTAATTTAGAAAAATTTGATCAGAATATCTTCGATGGGGCTCAAAAATATAAATTCATTTGTCATGATCATTTGATTCTTATTTGAACATATTCAAAATCGGAAGTATTTTCGAAAAAAATAAAGCCTTATTAAAAATTTACTTTAATATTCTAAAATTTTAAAACTATACTTTTGAATAAGTATTTATTCATTATTTTTAGCCTATTCTATATACACATCGCATTGTCCATAATCATGATTAGTTAGCTAGAGAATGCTTTTACATGCCTACACAGGAAGGAAGCAATTTAACCGTACTTGCGAGTATCAGTGTCCCGTTTTGTTTTCTGAACTCACTGGTCGTATTGAACTTCAAGAATCGAGGGCCTTTAAAGTATTTTTCTTCAGAAAAAAAAGTATCGAAAGCGGGATTCGATTCCGTGTCCCGGCTGTCGTTGCAACTTCTCTATTATTTCAATTATTCATAAATTAATGGAATTGCTTATCACCATTATACTCAACATAAAGATGCCTTAAAGACGACTTTTACATTATCTTCCCACCTTTACTGGCTATAGCATGTAAATCGTTCACTGTTTCAACACATCAATGTTCCTTTACGACACCATAAGCTCTGCAGGCAGAGGGTGGGATTCCTCAGGTAAAAGGATGGAAAAATACTTTGAAAAATATTAAGAAAATCTCAAAATAAAGATAGATGTGATAAAAAGTACAGTCTTCTTCTTCTTTCTTATCTCCATACTGGGTGAAGTAGAATGCGTCTGCCTTTGTCATTAAGACTGGGAGCTCTACTCAGTGGCAGGCTGACTTAGCTCCAAAAGAAATGGCCGCCTCTGACATGAGGAACAGACTTATGTGCAGCCGCTCCTAACATGGGAGTACAAACGCTGCTCATCCTGTATACCTGGATTAGGAGCCCTTACAGGGTACTATCAGCTGGGCCAGGTGAACCCAGGTTTTTAGTGAGCTTGTTACTGCTCCCCCTCTACCTTTTTCATCCGGGCTTGGGACCGGCAAAGGCGGAGTTGAAAGTACAGTAAAGGATATATATATATATATATATATAACACTCAATAGTATATTATAGTGATAAGAAGTGAAAGCATTAAAGCACGAATGTTTCTCTTACACACTAAAAATAAACTTCAACTATCCTTATTACGATGAAAAATATTGGGCTCATTAGTGGTAAAAGTGTGAAATGTGTAAAATAAACATTTGCGCTTCAAATTTTTAATATGTTTAGGTGACTTTTATTGTTTTATTTCAAAATATATTATAGTTATTTCATAATAAAGTATTATACTCATAAGGAATTATTATAAAATTAATATATTTTAGTGAAAAATATTCTTTCTAAATCCGATAGGCCTTTTTATTCTCAGCTGCTTGAAAAAAAAAAATAAAACTCTATTACTATTATTATCATTCTTACACGTGGTACAGCCCATGATAATCATAGTGGGTGGTTAGCGACTGATTTTACTGTGAGTGCATCACATTTCTACACATGTAAAAAGCAGTTCGACTTTGTACTTACACATTTTCCGGAGCCTCGTTTGGTTACTTGCACTCACTGGTGGGATTGAACCTTTTCAAGAATCGGGGGTCATTGGAGCATTTAATTTATTTATAAAAAAAGTGCTTAATGTGGGATTTGATCCTGGGTCGTAGCGGTCGAAAATCAATGGTTTAGACCATCCTTCCACCGACCCTTATTAATGTTTGGTATCAACTTATCTTTCGAAAAATTTAGATACCTTTATGTTTTCTATATTCTCTTTTATATCCTTTGTTTCTTCAGAACAATCCTTCATACTTCAAGTCAGTTGGTTATTCTCTTCGGTTTCTTATATAAAATGTCCATTCTAAGACATTTCACAATCTCCTCAGCGGCGAAGTACGCGATCTACGTATTCTTCGTAGATCGCGAAATGCGTGGTGTCGCTGGAGACCCATTGGCGATTCTCCACCAAACTCTGCAGCGCTGGCAGTGCATAGTTTGTGCATAGTTAATATAATCCATATTATATTTTTTTTATAGTGCAGACTGTGCACTTTGCATGTATTGACAAGATGTCAATTAAATTATTATAATTGTCTAATTGTCTAAGACATTTCATTATATCCAGGCCTCATGCATTGAGTGGAAATAGTATTCTTAGATTCTTTCATACATTTCATGCAATTGAGCTGTACGGCAAGCTTGTCTTACAATGTATAATTCTAGATAACAATATCATTTATCCACGATTAACCTTTGTCTTCTTTCCTTTATTAAAATGTTCGCAAAAATTCAAGAGCATTTGCAAGTTTAATTTCGAAGAGGTAACGAGATTTTGAGTTTAAAATAAGGAATTAATTAGATGATTATTTACTCATCGTTTTACAGCTTTACTAACATCTATTAAATGGCTTATCAAATTGGATACTAACTTTCTTAGTATTTCAAACGCATGTTACTATTGATGAATTATTTCTGCTTCCTTTCTCTGAAAGCATTTTAAAAATATATATATTTATTTATTTCAATACACAAAACGCGATATCCCGGCTAGGGATAATTGCGTCGATTTACATTTTTTTAAAACAGAAACAGTTATAAACATATTATACAAGAAAGTAATCAAAAATAAAAGAGAGAGAAACAATAATAAATATTAGGAACCTGAACCTTCCAGGTATTTTTTAAAGATAACCATAAATATATTTACAAAAATTTACAAATTGATATAGATCTACAACATTATTCAATGTCTGTTGTCTAGCGGTAAAGAGGAGTGGGCATTTCAGCAGCAGGTAAAACATATATATGAAAAATATACATCTAGATATTTAAAAAGGGATATAATGGACCAGCAGGGCCCAGTAGCTTTCCACCCCATTCGTCACCTAAAGCGATAGGTGACCGACTCAAACCGGTTTGGTTTTGACTAGTGACCGCACAATCATTTGGACTTGATCAGGGAGATATGTTAATTTGCCATCAGTGATATATCTATGTTCTTAACCTTTATTTGATTATCATTTGATACATTTAATAGAGTTAAATATTCATCTATAGACATGGTTATGTTCTGAATATAAAGAAATCCATATATAAATATTTTGATAACAAAAGAAGCATATATTGGATTGAATTAAAGATATATTTGTCAATATTTATATACGAAATGTAATGCCATGACAAAAGTTGGCGTTCAGCCAACCAAAATATAGGCAAATAAAGCTTTTATTCAATCCGATATATGCCTTTTTTATTATCTACAGATAAGGATATGTATTAGATAAATTGTAAATAATTTTATTAGTATTTTAACAGTAAAATAAAGCTTAAAAGCTTAATATATGCAAAAATAAGTGAAGCTAAAATATTCAAACATATAATGTAATTATAGGTTGTCAAAATATAATTATTAACAGGATTTTTTCCCTGAGTAGATTGACAGCGAGTCATTAAAACGTCGGTAACTAAATACAAATATTGGCTGATGTAGCTATATTTTTTCAAAACAAACTTTTAACCAATAAATGATCCTCAATACAAACGGATTATACAGAGAAATAACTTTGATTCTCGAATTTTCAATTTAGGTTGTTAGGTACCTTTATTAGTATAATAGGTGCCTTTATTGAAGACACGCGAGATAAGGAAAAATTGCCTCTGTCTCCTTAAAAAAAAACAGAAGACGGGAAATATTAAAGACTTTCGATTTCCTTAAGTTTTGTCCATGAGTGTCAGTTGTTAGGATGGATTCCTCAGAATAAGAAGAACAAAGAAAGTGTATTTAAAGGTCCATGCCTCTGATGTTTCAGATCCGTCATCTCTTCCCTCCAAGACTTTGCCACCCGTCCCATCTTCCTTCTCTGAGGTCCATCTCGGCCGGACCTATGGTCACCGTATCCCCCCCTTCGGCCACTGGAACGTCCAGCTGCGACAGCCCTCTCCGGCCTACGTGCGGTTCAACTACTCCGTGCAGAGCGAAGCTGCCAGTCTGGGAGCCTACGGCCGCCGCAATGCCGTGCCCTCGCACACACGCTTCGACTTCGTAGAACTACTTAACCCTCGCCGTGGCAGGGCCGCTAAGGTAAGAACTCAAGTACATGGTGCACAAGGTAACAAAATCAATCTATACAATTGACAATTAACATTATTTTATTGATACCTTGTCATTACATGAAAAATATAACAGTTTGCACTATTTTAAAAGATTATGTTTTGCTTATCCCTAGTAGAAGTAGGCGACTGCTTTTACTGTAAGTGCACCACATGCTTGCACATGTGAAAATCAGTTTGACTTTGTACTTACAAATATGCTAGAGCCCCGTTTTGGTTACTTGCATTCGTTGGTGGGGTTGGTCTTTTTCAAGAATTGGGGGCCTTTGGAGTATTTTCTTATATATATATGTGGCAATATATTAGGGTGGGGAAAGAGAAATAAGGACACCACAAGTTTGGAAGTGGAATCCCAGACAACCAGAGAGAGATAGACGGGCCTGCCACCGCTGAGCGGCCGGCCGTTCGTGTCGCACACAATCACCCACTGTCCTAAAAGTCCCAAGGTGTTGACGGACGGGCCCCATTTGCCGCCCCTTGGAATGTCGCTGCTGTCTCAATTGACCGGACTTTACATCCCGTCTCTCTCTGGGCTGGCTCTAGGTTTGCTTTATTATTCCTGGAAGAGTATATATTATGACATATATATATATATATATATAAACATGATACTATGTACAATGAATATGGCGCCTCTTCCACCGCTGCAGAGTTTGGCGGAGAATCGCCAGCGGGTATCCAGCGTCACAAGTATTTCGCGATCTACGAAGAATAAGTAGATTGCGTGCTTTGCCACTGAGGAGATGGTGATGGTGTGGTCTTCGGTATCAACTGGAAAGATCAAGGACTGCAGGTCAATCTAGATTACATATAGGAGTTTATAATTGAAATTAAAATCCACATATTTACACAATAGCATATTGGTACACCGGCGCAGGGCCGTCGGTACCCCGTGAATGCAGGATGGACATGAAATGAGTTACATGGCATCGCTATGGATCTCTGTTCTCTATTCCTTCTATTTACCATCGTATATTATAGTGAACAAGCGACCAATAGCAGAAGGGAGAATTGTCCTAACACGCGGTCAACTGGGGGAGGACAAATTGTCTACCACCAGCTGAGCTTCTCTCTGATTGGTCGGCCTTCTCCCAATCTTCCCCCAGTCCTCACGTGACCTCCAACAACAACCTTGCAAACATGACGAATTTCTTTTTGTTGTCGTCGTAACAATAGTTTCATTTTCTGCTGGCTGCGCTCACAGTTTGAAACACATGGGTCTTTGGCCTGATAGAATTCCACGTTTATAAAGACCATGTGATGAAAAATCTATGGAAGAAGTATATCTCAGTAATATATGTTTTTTTTATGGTTTTCTGACTTCCAGAATGTGGAAGTTCAAAATTCTGTTGAAACAGTAGATTATTTCAAAATGAGGAATTTTTGGTGTTTCTTTGAACCCAATTTTTATATTTAAATGCCAAGAGAATAAGAGGAAAGAGTTGAAAATACATGGAAAGTTGAGTAAGAATGTATGGACTGCATTGGAATATATAGTCGCATACAAGGTCATATACAAGGTTGCATACATAGTCGCATACAAGGTCATATACAAGGTTACATGCATAGTCGCATACAAGGTCATATACAAAGTTGCATACATAGTCGCATACAAGGTCATATACAAGGTTGCATACATAGTCGCATACAAGGTCATATACAAGGTTGCATGCATAGTCGCATACAAGGTCATATACAAGGTTGCATACATAGTCGCATACAAGGTCATATACAAGGTTACATGCATAGTCGCATATTCAATGAAATAATCCCTTGTAGCAATATTGAGTGAAATTATTAGGCCTCCAGGAAATTAATATTTTCAAAACCATATTTATTCTCTGGTGGTATCTTGTCCATGGAGCAGATCAGATCGGTCCATGCACCCTGATCACAATACCGGCCAACAGCGGTGTCTTGTTCGTATGGATGTCCTCTTCTGGATTGATGTCTGTCATATAAAGGGCTGCAAGGATGGCCGGGTATATATGGTCCGGAGTGAGTTGGGTGTTGTAACAGGTATTACATATATAATCTCTGGTGGTATCTTGTCCATGGAGCAGATCAGATCGGTCCATGCACCCTGATCACAATACCGGCCAACAAAGGTGCCTTGTTCGTATGGATATCCTCTTCCGGATTGATGTCTGCCATATAGAGGACTGCAAGGATGGCCGGGTATATATGGTCCGGAGTGAGTTGGGTGTTGTAACAGTTATTACATATTTATTCTCTGGTGGTATCTTGTCCATGGAGCAGATCAGATCGCTCCATGCACCCTGATCACAATACCGGCCAACTGAGGTGTCTTGTCCGTATGGATGTCCTCTTCTGGATTGATGTCTGCCTTATAGAGGGCTGCAAGGATGGCCGGGTATATATGGTCCGGAGTGAGTTGGGTGTTGTGACAGTTATTGCAAATTTATTTTCTAGCCTTCGGGAATGAACGCCCTACTACAGAACAAAACACGGTACAATTATTATAACCATCATACCATTTTTTCTCTTGTAGAAAGACGTTCGTGCCCGAAAGCTAGAGATTAAAAAGGTTTTTGAAAATATACTTTTTCCTGGAGGCTTGATATTTTACTCAACAGTCGCATATAGTGTATATTTTAAAAGGTAGGGTTTATAATATTTCTTATTTTTGCGCGATATAATGTATATACAAACATAAATATTAGAAATTTGTACTATTTTGACATGTATAATTATTTTTATTTTTTTTGGTTGGTTAGAATCATAGGTGTCAAAATTAGTTCAAATGACTGATGGGGTGGTAATACATCGTATTGATATATTATACAAATATAAGATAATAATACAATATAATGCGGTTTATGATTGTAGACCTTTGACAAGTGTCACCGCACACACACAAATGTTCCTTTTGAACGAAAAATCGAAATTTATTTTAAGGAGAAATAACGACTATTTCTATCCTTAGGAATGAAGTATGGAAGGATGAATTGTAAAGAGTAATGATGAACGGAAAAATAAAATTGTATCAAATAGTCGTTTTTTTCTCCTTAAAATAAAGCAAGATTTTTCGTTCAAAAGAAACATTTGCGGTGAAACTTGTCAAACGCCTACAAATATAAGAGTGTAAAAACGACATTTTAAAATTATCTCGCATGTGTTCCTTTTGAATGAAAAATCGAAATTTGTTTTAAGGATAAATTACGATTATTTCTAACTTTAGGAATGAGGTATGATAGGATGAATTGTGAAGAGTAATGATAAACGGAAAAATAAAGTGTCCAGGGATGGGAATCGAACCCACAGTGTTCCGCTTACCGGGAAGATGCCATGTCCACTGGCCTAACCTGGACATATTGGAGTGAATATGATAGAATTACCATATATGATATTAAATAATTACTATTTGACACACTTGATAGAGAGATTTAACTAGGTTTCTCTATGATCCAATAGTTCCAGTATCCTATCTCATTACCTATGCCAGTGAAGGTACGGAATGTAAGTATGAATTTCACGCATGAGCAGTGAGGCAGACTACCTCATTGACATTCTAGGAGAGTATGTTAATGAAAGCAATCTAATTTTCCTTTACTTCCTACGATCAATAAATAGTCATCCCTGTAAATGGTACTTTTTTTAAATGCTCTTTTTGAACAAATATCAGAATTATCTCTAAATCTATACAACAGCGAGAAATATTAATTGTATTGTTTTGTATTTTGGGTGCCGAGATTCATCTCTGGTGTAAAATACACACATGGACAAAACTTAAAGAAGTTGTGAAAATTCGAAACTATTATAGACGCGAATGATTCTTTTTACAAATTAAACAATTTATACTGCCCTTACTGCTATGGAAAAATTAATGAAAGGGCCTGGCTTATCAGTGGTGAACCCTCCCAGTGGTTTCGCAAAATGGCGCGCTAATGCATCTTAACGAAGTTGTACTTTTTAGCATGTATATCGGTATTCAGATAATAGCTCTGTAAGAAATTTGATACCCATTGAACTTTATTGAAGACACACGAGATACCTAAATGTGAACAAAAGTGACTCTGTATCTTTAAAAAAAAACAGACTTAGGCAATATCAAAGACTTTCCACTTCCTCAAGTTTTGACAATGAGCGTATACTCAGGTGCAAAAAGAGAGTACCAACTTTTCAAATATATAAGAACATGAGTCACCTGCAAAATTCCCCCTTCTTTTTTTCACTAAAATACTTTGATATGACCATTGTTGCGCATATGCAAGTTAATGAATAACCCGCAATGCCGATTTTAATAAATTCAGACAAAAGACCAACCTGTATACCGGGCTATGGTCCTCATCAATACAGGAATGATGTCGTTTTCGCAAGATCCAATGGGAAGATCTGAATATTCAACTGGATAAGTATGAAAATGATTTTCAGAACTTTCAAAGTGGCATTTTAAAACATTCTCTTTATTTTTATCATTTTGTAAATATTTCGCAAAAATAAAACTTTCTTAAATTTGATTTTTATTTTTCCAGTTCAATATATTTGAAATATCGACATCCATATAAATAAAAAGGCATATCCTGACCATGAACATTTTAGATGGCAGAGCGCCATCTAGTAGAGTAAAAATAAACTGAAGTTCATTCAACTCTTCACTTGATATTTGGCCAACCCCCATTTCTTGATTTGGAAGATTCAAGGACCAACGACCTTTTTAATCGATAATGTATAACCAGCACCACGCTGAAGAGAGTCAACAAACCGAAACACGTACGTGGTTGGCTTTTCTTGATTTATCAAGAAAATGGGTCGGCCAAATATCACCGAACAGGTTAAATAAAAACTTAGTTTATTTTTCTCTACTAGATGGCGCTCTAAAAAATTCATGTGAGGAGTCAAGAAATGATATTTTATTTTCGAAATCAACACCTAATTTGTTCAATTGTTTTTTTTTTTAATTTTTCACCTTTATATGAATATTTTTAAAACCCAGCCAATATAAACATTTTAAGGTTTGTTTTCCTTGGAAAGAGTTACATCGTATTACTGAAATGTAAGAATAAATAATTATAAAGATTGTAGGTTTCATTTATTCTTAAATATATAATTCTCTGATCCGATAGTCAACAAATATATAACTGAATAAATACAATGATGTTTGATCAAGGTCTATGGTTTATATAAATTCTACAAGACCGCAATCACCGTTCGGAGGAGATTAATAGAATCGCCGAATGTCGTGGTCTATTTGGATTTTCCAATGAATTTGGATTTTCTAAAACGCCGCTGATTCCACGCTCGCCTTTTCAGTGATACGCTAACCAATGCACGGTAGATTCTGTGGTCACTGGACATGCGTTGGACCTGGAAGTTTTTGTTGGGTTCTGTGCTGCATGGAGTATAGGAGCTCCATCTATGTTTACTTTCTGTGGTGAATATGTATAAGACCCTTGGTCTTAATAAAGCTGTGTGTGTGCCTTTGAAAAAAGATATATATATATATAAACAGTTAAACCTGTCTATAGCGCCCCTTCTTGGGACTCCCCAAAATAGGGTGCTATAGAGAGGGCGTGCTATAGACAGATCACTTTTAATGTAAAACGCATCGTACTACGTGTTTAAAATCGGGAGCAATAGAGAGGGAGGTGCTATTTAGAGGGAGCGCTATAGACAGGTTTAACTATATATATAATTCCAACCTGAAAAATGTATTTTTCTCTATTGAGAATTATTCATTCCTCGGAATACATAGAAAATTATGTGCATTATTTAATTTTCTTGCTTAATGAAAACAAAGATTTTTTTCTTTCAAAATTCTACAATTAAACAAAATCAATAATTATTTAATATTCATTTCAATATATTAATATGTGACGCCAACAATCAAAATTCATTTTATTTGTGATTAAGATAATCTTGTTTTATAAACATCCATTATAGAAAATAATAATCATTTAAAAAATATAACAAATATCTTTAAAACTATTATGTACGTAGTTTAATATAATATTTTAATAAAAACATACTCAATTTTTGAATAAAAACAATTACACCATAATATTTAATAAAAGAGTTATTAATATTAATACTAAATACTTTGAAGAATATTTTATTAAAAATTGACACACACAAGCGGAAAATTAAAAAAAAATTAATACAATATTAATTATTCAACACAATAGGGATTTTAAAAGAGGCAAGTTTAATTATTTACAGGAATTTAATAGTAAGTAATTAAATTATGCTCAGTATGTAATAAATATTTAAATAACACACCTTTCTTCTAAACCGCAAACTAATTCAATATTAGTTTATGCAACAAATTATATTTCCCAAGACAGGTAAAGGTCATTCTTCATTTTAATATGTTATAAAGGTTTATATTTTCTTAAAATATATTTTTAGATAATAATATATGTAGAACGAAAATTGACAATTATCCCGCATGTGTTTCTTTTGAACGAAAAATCGAAATTTATTTTAAGGCGAAATAACGATTATTTCTAACCTTATGGATGAAGTATGAGAGGATGAATTGTGAAGAGTAATGATGAACGGAAAAATAAAGTGTCCGGGGATGGGAATCGAACCCACAGTGTTCCGCATACCGGGCAGATGCTATGTCCACTAGGATACCCAGGGTTCGATTCCCATCCCCGGACACTTTTTTTAGGTTTGTCATTACTCTTCGCAATTCATGCTTTCATACTTCATCCCTAAGGTTAGAAATAATCGTTATTTCTCCTTAAAATAAATTTCGATTTTTCGTTCAAAAGAACATTTGTGGTATAATTGTCAAATTTCGTTCTACAATCTAAAGCCGCATTATATTGTATTATAATATATATATCTAGTGTCAGGATTATAGGATAACCCCTAAAAGTTTGTTTACTATGCTGTAATTCTTGATAGAAGTAGATAATAAGCCCACGCGCTTCCTATAGATCCTTAAATTTATTTTTGTGGAGGCAGAGGAAATTTTGTTCACAGATTGGTTATCAGATGTGTATTCAATAAAGGTCATTGTAATAGCTTCCAGAGTTATTGTCTGAATCCCGATATACATGCTAAAAGGTACAACTTCCTTAATTTTGTCCATGAATGTATTTTTCAGAGTTATTGTCTGAATCCCGATGTACATGCTAAAAGGTACAACTTCCTTAAGTTTTGTCCATGACTGTATGCTATATGTGTAAAGCATTATATATTTTCATAAAAATTTATATTTAACAGATTTATCACTGACTTTTTGTTTCTGGGCCATACAAATTGGAGACAGTTGATATTGGCCGCTAATACAACCTTTTTGGTAAACTGAAAAAATATATATATATTCTCAAGATAACAGAGGGGCCTGCATATGTCCAAATTGTAGGTCTCATCCCTTATATTGGTCTCAACCTTGTATCATGATAGAGCTCTTTAGGCACCTAGTTTTGAATAATATTCTACTAATTCTTTTTTGATGTCGAATTATCAATTTCAGTTGTGCATTATTGTATCATAAAGCAATGTTCGATGCGAGTAATCTCAACGCCCTCTGTCTGAATTCACGTTATGATGCTAACTGTTCATCATAGTACCACTGTTCAATTTTAGATATCTCAATGTCTGAATTCACATGGTAATGCAGGATCAGTACTTCCTGGAGTTCGTTCAGTTTCTGGACGAAGGACTCTGGTACATTTCCATCTACAATGACGGCAACAATTCCCAAGAGGTCGTCTACTCTTCCTTCATCACCGGTAAGTCTCTTTACTAGTTCTCACTGCAATACAGCACAACATATCAGTTTGATAGAATAATCCCATGTATCATTATCAAGAGGAAAATATCAGGATTCCGGGAATATGTTTGTTCTGTTGTTGTCGTGTCCAATTAAGAGCCTCATATATCTCCATGCATCTCTATCACAGTAGTAGCAATGTCCTTCCTCTAAGTTATTACCTAAGTTCTACCTTGCTTCAAGTTTGTTTTGAAACATTTTAATTTACGAATATCTAGTTTTCAGGCACTAAACCCCTTCTACAGAAGGAATTGTGATACATAATCGCCAATTGGACAAGAGATACCCTCTGTATTTAATTATATTTTAACTCTTAACCTATATTGGTGATTAATTTTAACGTAATTTCTCCTCTAGAAGGGCTTTCGTGTCCGAAAGATTGATATTTGTGAATGAAGAAACTTATCACTCTCAAGCCTGATATTTTTTTTTTAAATCTTAATAGCACACATCAATAGTTGATAATCCTAAATTTTAGTTTCACCTCTCAATAATAATATCTCTAGACATATAAATTAAAAATAAGGCGACAACGAGCCATCTATATACACTGTATAACAAAATATTCGACGTACCAAGAAGGAGTTGTCAGATTAAGACAAAAATTGGTGTATGTAAAGAGCATATATAGGGGGGGAAAACGATTAAAATTTCAGAACAATTAATTGTTTTATTTTAGAGTTTGATCGTCACAAATTGAGAATGTCAATATGTCGTTAGAGATAACCTCTTTGTATACGTATTTTCATATAAATCGGACTTCTTGGTGCGTCGTTGTTATAGAGTATATAATAAATGGAAACATTGAAGAACAAATGTTTCTTTTTAATATATTTTCATCGCGGTAAGAACAGTAGAGAATTATGTTTCATAATTAATGTTATTATATATAACATGAGGTTTAAGAATGTAGAATGTTCTCATTTTATTATAGCGATCAAACACAAGCTTCAACCACACAGTAATTCTACAAGTGTAACTCTTAATGTTTTATTTTTATACGTGACATATTTGCATATACACTCATGGACAACACTTAAGGAAGTTGTACCTTTAGCATGTATATCGGGAATCAGACAATAACTCTGAAAGATATTCCATCTGTACAGTACCTGCTGTTATCAGGGTGTCATCAAACATAGTAGCTATATATCAACTGGACTTAACACTCACAGACAAAACTTAAGGAAGTTGTACCTTTTACCATGTATATCGGAATTCAGACAATAACTTTGAAAGATACACTCATAGACAACACTTAAGGAAGTTGTACCATTCGGCATGTATATCAGGATTCAGTAAATAACTCTAAAAGATATTTGATACACAGTGATCTTTATTAAAGACACACGAGATAACCAAGTGTAAACAAAATTGCCTCTGTCTTCTTCAAAGAAAATATAACCAGAGATAGCAAAGACTTTCCACTTCCATAAGATTTTGTCCATGAAGGTATCTAAATGAAATATAATAATATTTAAAACTTAAGATTATATGCCACATAGGATACTAACAGCAAATAAAAACATTATGATGTGAATGTTTCTTTCACACAATCAACCAAACTTCTACTGTCCTTACTGCGTGAAGAGATATAGGGAGGGCTTGGCTCATCAATGGTGAACCTTCCCAATATTCTTTCTTGCAGTAAGGACAGTAGAAGTTTTATTGATATGTAAAAGAAACATTCGCGTCTTAATGTTTTCTTTTGCTCTCTATAGATGGCGCGCTATTGTTATATATTAAGCTACTTACAAATGAGCTAAAATGATTTTAATGCAATGATGTAGAAAAAATAATAAAATAACATATATTTAAACGATTTAGGTGTTCAAACAGAGGACAAATATGGTTCGAATAATTTTGTGCTGGTCAATGTGTGGAAAATGCTATTACACTATTCAAAGCTTATAAAGACCTTCCAAAAAGGTTCACTAGCTAGGTAAATAATATTTTAGGATGATATTATTCAATAGCGAATGTATCTCAGAGCTGGGGAAAGATTTCAAATAAGATATTATTGAATATTTTTTTAACAGATCGAGTCTTTGAATTGATTCATCTATATAGCTTTATAATATTAAATATACACGCGGGAATTTGAACCAAAGAATAACCATAATATTTTAGGAAAAATGCATTTTCGTATCGTGCAATTGAAAGTTCCTGATAGCTTGCACCATCTGTCGGAATAAATATAAATTATTCTGTGAAAAAATAGTACTATATTATCACATAATGTTTTTTTTTAATTAATAATTATCATTCAATAGATTGGGATAAGCATGATTTATAAAATTATATGAAAAATAGTATAATAAAATAAACAATGCTTCCAGGACAAAGTTTCTTATTTAACTTTTTATTTTCTCAAGTTTTCTGACTTATCAGCCCTTCAACAGAAGTATTACATTAACAAATTAAACAGTATTTGATTATATTCAAACTCATATTATTCTGGCGATTTATTATATAGTGTTTTTCTATTGTGGAAGGGTTTCCATGCCCGTATGTATAGGATCATTCTGCTTACATATGTTACATTGAATAAAGGAATCTTATAAATGGTATTTATAAGCAAGCTATGAACATAAGCTTTTAGAACAGTAGAATTGCATTTCAATATTTTCATCGATCAATTCTCTTCCGTAAACAATAAATACAAAACCAGTTAGGCATAAATTAATTAGAAAGGAATATCGCGCCATCAATCCATAAGAAATGAAAGCATTAAAGCTCCAATGTATATTTTTACAAACAAAACAAAATTCTACTGTCTTTACTGTGATGTTAAATAGTGGGAGGGCTTGACTAAACCTTCCTATTATTTTTAAAGGCAGTAAAGACAGTAGAATTATTATTATTTTTTAAATATACAAATTCGTGATTTATAGTTCCATATATAATAATTGGAAGCATAAAAGCACGAATGTTTATTTTAAATGTAGAACAAACTTCTACTCTCCTTTTTGCGATGAATATATTGGGAGAGCTTGGCTATTCATTGGTGAACACTCCCAGCGGTTTCGTCAATTTAATCTACCAGACTGCTTCTTATAGCTCTAATACTGTATTGAACAATTTTGCTTATATATTCTACACTGAAGAGTAGAATCTTTGAAATGTTTTTCAAGTAAACTTTGGATATAAGTTTCATTGCAGCATATATAAGTAGAATCTTTAAAAGAGACGGAGCTTTGGCACAATTGTAAGTACAAAGTCGAATTGCTTTTCACATGTGTAGACATTTGGTGCACTTACAGTAAAAGCAGTCGCCTATTTCTACCCACCATGATTATCATGGCTGTACCACGTGTACTAGGGATAAACAAAAAAATCTTTATTGCAGAGATGACATGTTATCGCTCTATAGATAGTTCCAATGCTTATAAATAGATGGCGCGATATTGCTTTATAAAAATATCCATTAACGCTAAGGTTTTTTTCTACGTTACAAGCTTTCGAAGAAAATCTTTATCAAGCAATACGATATACCCGATTATTAAGTTGAAAATATTAAATCAATTTAATATTCCATGTATTTCGTTTTCTTGATAAAGTTAATTCCTCGAAAGCTTTTAACCTAGAATAATAAAAGTGATTACAGGTTATAGATATTTTGTCTTGATAAAATGACGTTAATGTTTTTCCTTTCTATTTGGACTGGAGAGTTAAATTTACATATCAAATCTCTCTATTTAGTAAGATATAAATTTAAACAGAGTTCAAAAAGCTTGTTGAACCATCTTAGAGAATAATTTTTAACGCTTTGCCAATTTTTTAAATTTTTGTTTACTCCTGACGAGGACAAAACTTTTGTTGAAACGTCGAGACAATAAAAAGATTTACTGGTTGAAGTATCTTTATTTTGAATAACTATGAATGCCGGCCAGGCAACCTTTATCTTTACGATATAAATAGATATAATTCTTTGAAATGTGAACTTTTCTCTGTAGATATACTTTTAACCATTCTACAACAACAACAACAACAAAAGCCTTTATTTAGGGCATTCCGCCCCATATAGGATTCGCCGTATTTACACATCAACAAGAGGAGAGGGAAGAGGAAACATTTAAAACAAAATAAAGTTTGTCTCACATTCAGTTACCTATTTACAGATAGGTCATCCTCCAGTATCCTTTGCACTGCATTCTTTCTCATGCGCCCAGCTTCTGTGCTGAACTTAAATTATCTAACAATCAGTAATTCATCATCCAGAGCTGAAGAGAGAAGTTGACATATGCGATGGTATCTAAATTGACCAAAGTTAGGTCTTGGGAAATTTTCAGTACGTTTTTCTGTTAAGAGAAGGCATTGGAAGAAATAGTGAACCAAATTATTATCCATGAGATCCTTACAAAGTAAACAGTTACGGCCATTTGAACATTCTACAATACTCTTTGACACACAGAATTTATCATATTTAAGCATATTTCTACGTTAAAAAAGTATTAAAATTACCACTAAAATGCCACTACAAAAACAGTAAGAACAAATTTCAACGGTTACTCTTAGAATCAATCGTTTCCAATGAATATAACAGCATAAACAGAAAAATAGATTTACCATCACAATACCGATATCTCAGAAGAAATCATTATATCAATTTTATAGGTTCTGGATGCCCTAAAAATTAAAATAGACATATTCCATAAAATAGTTGAATTACAAACCAATTTAAAAATTTCAGTTATAAAAAAAGATTTTCAGTTATAAATATCCACGCTGCGCGCGTTTGTTTTTGTAAATATTTCTGGTGGGATAAAGTCGATATTACAGAAAGCCCGTTAAAGAGCGATTAACGCTTGAAAGCTAGCGTTTTTTAATAAAAAAGATACTCATTGTGAGAAATTATTTGTAATATCAATTAGAAGTACTACTAGTATTCAACTCATAGTGTAAAATAATAAACCCATGTGACAATATCAAAGTAGAAAATAATGATATATTTACAAATTTGTATTCAACTTTTTTAAATGCTTTTTTATACTTATTCATGATAAAATTGTAAAAAAACTTTCAAAATTACAAAATATTTTCTCACAATGAGTTTCTTTTTATTACAAAACGCTAGCTTTCAAGTGATAATTGCTCTTCAACGGGCTTAATAAAACATCGACTATATCTTAAAAGAAATATTTAAAAAACCTAGTTATACAAATACATGGGTATATTTGTAAATATTTCTTGTAAGATATAGTCGATGTTTTTTATTAAGCCCGTTAAAGAGCGAAGATCTCTTCAAAGCTTGCATTTTAAAATAAAAAGAAATTCATTGTGAGAAAATATATTGTAATTTTAATACTTATTACATATTAATTTTATATAAATATTTATCAATTATGAAATTTCTTTTTTGAGATTGATAGATTTTATTGGTATCTTTCAGTATCTGAAAAAAATAATAGAAAAAAAAATAAATAGAAAGGTCAGGTGTTGATATTAAAAATGAAAAAGGCATATCCTGACCAGGAGCACAAGTGCTTTTCAGAAGGCAGAGCGCCATCTGGTGGAACAGAAATCAACTAAACATTGATTTAGCTTGTTCCCTGATATTTGGCCATTCCAATTTCTTGATAAATTAAGTTCGCGGATGGCTTTTCTTGATTTATCAAGAAATTGGGTTAGCCAAATATCAGGGAACAGGCTAAATCAATGTTTAGTTGATTTCTGTTTTACCAGATGGCGCTCTGCCTTCTGAAAAGCACTTGTGCTCCTGGTCAGGATATGCCTTTTTTATTTTTTTCGTTCAGTATATCAATCAGTCTAATCGTTTATCTTCTTCAAAGAGCTTTCTGTCCACTCTCAATCTAGTTTCCTTATCCCTAGTACACGTGGTACAGGCCATTATAATCATGATGGGTAGTTAGCAAGAGCTGTAAGTGCACCACATGTCTACACATTTGAAAGCAGTTCGACTTTTACATTTACAAATGTGCCAGAGCCCCGTTTAATTACTTGCACAGGCTGGTTGGATTGGACTTTTGGAAGAAATGGGAGCCATTGGAGCATTTTATTTTAATTAGAAAAAAGTGTCCAATGCGGGAATCGATCCTGCGTCTTAGTGGCCTAAAACCATCGGTTTAGACCATCCTTTCACCGACCCCCTTTTGAAATAGGAATGAATAAAGGTATTATGAATTGGTATCATGACTAATTAATTTAAGAATTCCCATCCTGAGATGTCAAAGGTTTACGTAGTTTCCTACATTGTAACAGTTAAGTATTACCGTAGTAAAATGCGATTTTTTTTCCCGAACACTAGCTATCCGTTTCAGCCTTATATATTGTTGACTTTGCTTAGAATTCATAGATACTGATTCTAAGAATATTAATCAAAATCTTTAGTGATTTACAAGAGAAATAAAAATATAAAAGAAGCTTATAACAGAGTAAACAAATGAAAACATATAACAAATGAAAACATTATAAGACTCGAATGTTTCTTTCACAAATAAATCAAACTTCCACTGTCCTTACTCCGATGGAAAAGACTACTGCGTAGTAAGGACAGTAGAAGTTTGATTTCGGAAAGAAACCTCGCTTCTTATAATGCTTTCATTTGTTATGTATATATGGGGTGCTTTTGCTTTGTTTCAAAAGGAAATATATCTATTAATAAAAGACAATTCGCTGAGGGAGAAGTTTCTTTTATATATATCGACAATACAAGTTTTCAGGCTCAATAGCCCTTCGACAAGTATAACTACGTTACAGAAGTTTTTCGAATATAATCCATATATATACATACAACGAAGCAGTAAACATATCTACTTCTTACAGTTAGTGCCTATTTTATTGTATTCTTACACCAATACTCAGTAGGAAAAATTCATTAATTAAACTTAAAATATATATAAAACATATATATTCTATAATATGAATATATTGGGAGGGTTTGGCTCATCAGTGGTGAACCCTCCCATTATTTATCATGGCGGTAAAGACAGTAGAATTATTTTTGTATTTTTGTAAAAATATACAAATTAGTGTTTATTATTATATATATAATAAATGGAAGCATAAAAGCACGAATGTTTATTTTAAATGTAGAACAAACTTCTACTATCCTTACTGCGTTGAAAAAAATTATTTCACCAATTTAATCTACCAGACTGCTTCTTAGAGCTCTAATACTGTATTGAACAATTTTGCTTATATATGCTACACTGAAGAGTAGAATCTTTGAAATGGTATTCCAGTAAACCATGGATATAAGTTACATTGCAGCATATATAAGTATAATACATATTTAGGAAAAAACGGGGTTTTGGCACATTTTTAAATACAAAGTCTAATTGCTTTTCACATGTGTAGACATGTGGTGCACTTACAGTGAAAGCAGTCGCCTATTTCTACCCACCATGATTATCATGGCTGTACCACGTGTACTAGGGATAAACAAAAAATCTTTATTGCAGAGATGACATGTTATCGCTCTATAGATAGTTCCAATGCTTATAAATAGATGGCGCGATATTGCTTCATGAAAATATCCATTAACGCTAAGGTTTTTTTCTACGTTACAAGCTTTCGAAGAAAATCTTTATCAAGCAATTCGATATACACGATTATTAAGTTGAAAATATTAAATCAATTTAATATTCCATGTATTTCGTTTTCCTGATAAAGTTATTTCCTTGAAAGCTTTTAACCTAGAAATTACAAGGTTGAAGCCATTAAATATATTTTGTCGTGATAAAATTACATTAATGTTTTTCCTTTCTATTTGGACTGGAGAGTTAAATTTACATATCAAATCTCTCTATTTAGTAAGATATAAATTTAAACAGAGTTCAAAAAGCTTGTTTCTTAGAGAATAGAGAATCTTAGAGAATAATTTTTAACACTTTGCCAATTTTTTAAATTTTTGTTTACCTCTGACGAGGACATAACTTTTGTTGAAACGTCGAGACAATAAAAAAAGATTTACTGGTTGAAGTATCTTTATTTTGAATAACTATGAATGCCGGCCAGGCAACCTTTATCTTTACGATATAAATAGATATAATTCTTTGAAATGTGAACTTTTCTCTTTAGATATACTTTTAACCATTCTACAACAACAACAACAAAAGCCTTTATTTAGGGCATTCCGCCCCACATAGGATTCGCCGTATTTACACATCAACAAGAGGAGAGGGAAGAGGAAACATTTACAAAGAAATAAAGTTTGTCTCACATTCAGTTACCTATTTACAGATAGGTCATCCTCCAGTATCCTTTGCACTGCATTCTTTCTCATGCGCCCAGCTTCTGTGCTGAACTTAAATTATCTAACAATCAGTAATTCATCATCCAGAGCTGAAGAGAGAAGTTGACATATGCGATGGTATCTAAATTGACCAAAGTTAGGGCTTGGGAAATTTTCAGTACGTTTTTCTGTTAAGAGAGGGCATTGGAAGAAATAGTGAACCAAATTATCATTCATATGAGATCCTTACAAAATAAACAGTTCCGGCCATTTATTCATTCTACAATACTCTTTGACACTCAGAATTTATCATATTTAAGCATATTTCTACGTGAAAAAAGTATTAAAATTACCACTAGAAATGCCACTACAAAAACATTAAGAACAAATTTCAACGGTTACTCTTAGAATCTCTCGTTTCCAATGAATATAACAGCATAAACAGAAAAATAGATTTACCATCACAATACCGATATCTCAGAAGAAATCAATAGATCAATTTTATAGGTTCTGGATGCCCTAAAAATTAAAATAGACATATTCCATAAACTAGTTAAATTACAAACCAATTTAAAATTTTCAGGTATAAAAAAAAATTCAGTTATAAATATCCACGCTGCGCGCGTTTGTTTTTGTAAATATTTCTGGTGGGATAAAGTCGATATTATAGTAAGCCCGTTAAAGAACGATAAACGCTTAAAAGCTAGCGTTTTTTAAATAAAAAAGATACTCATTTTGAGAAAATATCTGTAATTTTAATATTTCTATGTATCCAACTCATAGTGTAAAATAATAAACCCTTGTGACAATATAAAAATGAAAATAATGATATATTTCTAAATTGCGATTAAACTCTTTTAAATGCTTGTTTATACCTTTTCATGATAAAATTGTAAAAAACGTTTTATAATTGAAAAATATTTTCTCTCAATGAGTTTCTTTTTATTACAAAACTTTCGCTTTCAAGCGATAATCGCTCTTCAACGGGCTTAATAAAAAACATCGAATATATCCTACAAAAATATTTACATTGTTATAACAAATACATGGTTATATTTATAAATAATGCTTGTAAGATATAGTCGATGTTTTTCTATTATGTCCGTTGAAGAGCGATTATCACTTGAATGCTAGCATTTTAAAATAAAACTAAACTGGCGAAACCGCTGGGAGGGTTCACCACTGATGAGTCAGGCCCTCTCCCTTTAATTTTTCCATTGCAATAAGGGCAGTAGAAATTGTTTAATTTTAAAAAGAATTATATGCGTCTAAAATAGTTTCTAATTTTCATAACAGATGGCGCGCTAGTGCATCATAATAAAAATATATTTATTATGAGAAAATATTTTTTAATTTTAATACTTATTACATATTAATTTTATATAACGATTTATCAATTATAGAACTTCTTTTTTTGAGAACGATAAATTTATTGGTATCTTTCAGTATTGCAAACAGTCTAATCGTCTATCTTCTTCAAGGAGCTTTCTTTCCACTCTCAATCTAGTTTTTTCCTTATCCCTAGTACAGGTGGTACAGGCCATTATAATCATGATGGATAGTTAGCGACAGCTGTAAATGCACCACATGTCTACACATGTGAAAAACAGTTCGACTTTTACACTTTCAAATGTGCCAGAGTCCTGGTTAATTACTTGCACAGGCTGGTTGAGTTGGACTTTTGCAAGAATCGGGGGCCATTGGAGTATTTCTTGTTTTATCCATTAGAAAAAAGTGCCCAATGCGGGATTCTATCCTGCGTCTTAGTGGGCGAAAACCATCGGTTTAGACTATCCTTTCACCCACCCCCGTTTGAAAGAGGAATAAATAAAGGTATTATGAATTGTTATCAGAACTAATTAGTTTATGAATTTTTATTCTGAGATGTCAGAGGTTTACGCAATTTCCTACGTTGTGACAGCCTAAGTATTACCGTAGTAAAATGCGATTTTTTTCTCCCGAAAACTA
>CP092871.1:22233743-22286153 GCA_030710605.1 Cordylochernes scorpioides
GATATCCGTTTCAGCCTTATATATTGTTGACTTTGCTTAGAATTCATAGATACTTATAATAAGAAGATTAATCAAAATCTTTGGTGATTTACAAGAGAGATAAAAATATAAAAGAAACTTATAATATAGTAAACAAATGAAAGCATATAACAAATGGAAACATATAACAAATGAAAACATATAACAAATGAAAACATATAACAAATGAAAACATATAACAAATGAAAACATATAACAAATGAAAACATATAACAAATGAAAACATATAACAAATGAAAACATTACCAGAGGCGAATGTTTCTTTCACAAATAAATCAAACCCTACTGTCCTTACTGCGATGGAAAGAACTACTGCGTAGCAAGGACAGTAGAAATCTGATTTATTTGTGAAAAAACCTCGCCTCTTATATTTTTTTCATTTGTTATATATAGATGGGGCGCCTTTGCTTTGTATTCAATGAAAACATATCTATCTCTTAAGGTTGAAACCTATTTTATTGTATTCTTACAATTATACCCTGTGGGATTAATTAATTAATTAAACTTGAAATATATATATGTTATAATAAATATTATTTTGAGATAGAGATTAATTGCTGGTTGAGTACATGAGTACTTAATGGTATCGTTTGTAGTCGTGTTATCTTGGAAGAAAAACAGAAGAATATTTATTTACTATCAAGTAGTTTTTATTTTAAATTACTTGAAAATATTTACAATAAGATATTTTTCAAGTTATATAGAATTCATGAAATGAATTCTATATTAGTGAATATCAAAAATACATATTTACAACAAGTATTAAAAGTCGGCGTATTCTAAAACTATGGTCAAAAACAAGTAGAATTATCAATGATTAAAAATAAAATATATATATTTTTTATTATATAGAATATTTTTATATTTATATAATATAATATATATATATAAAGAACATATATATATTTTTAGTGATATACCTTTGAGATAAGAATTGTAAACTGTATGATTATTAGTTTTATTTTTAGATACCTAGGTATTTATATTTGTATTGGATTTAATAAATGTTGAGCAAGATTCTTCTCTTCTGAACAAAGGTTTTTACATTCATGAACAAAATTTAAGGAAGTGGAAGTCTTCGGTATCGCCGGGTAGCTATTATTGAAGGAGACAGAGTCAATTTTGTTCAAACTTGGTTATCTCGTGTGTCTTCAAATATCTTTCAGAGTTATTGTCTGAATCACGATATACATGGTAAAAGGTAAAACTTCCTTGAATTTTGTTCATGAGTGAAAATTATTTGGAATTTGGATGAAGAGCATTGTTAATTATTATGTCATTTTTATATATATACTAGCCGCGAATGACCCGGGCAACGCCCGTGTTTTACCCGATTGAATGTTTTGATTCAAATACTATTTGTTACAATTATAAATTGGCGCCTTAAATAAATGCATATGTTAGTTAATAACTATAGCCTATGTGCTTTATCTGTCTATGTACTGTTGGCTTCCGTAGGCGTCTCTTACAGGGAAAAAGAAGAGAGGATTCCATTTGGTTATTAACTAATATATGCATTTATTTAAGGAGCGACCCGCTCCAACACAATAATTACATAAACGAAAAGGCGAGTGGGGGGCATGATGGGGGGGGGGGCAAAGGTGGCGTGACCGTAGCCAACCAATAGGAGGGCGCCATTCCAAAAAAAAAGCAAACGGTGACAGAGATGAAAACTGATGACTGATTGTTTGATTAGGAGATGAGGAATGACGCTCGTAACTGTATATAGAATTTCTCTAGAAGTCGTGAGAGTCTAAACATGTTGCATTATGCTTTAAAAAGTCGTTTGTTAGCTGGGAGTTTGTTTTAAAACGGATGTTGCAACATTAACAATTATTGAATTAATTACTTCCCAACATTTCAACAAATCACTGTCATATTCCCTCCTTAAGTATAAGAGATCATCGAAAAACAATAGGGAAAGTTAATAAATACAAAATGTAACATGTATACATGTTATTGTATAAAGATATTATTTTTGAAACATATTGCACACATTAGTTTTAATTACATTCATGGAGTAAACTTAAGGAAGTTGTGCATTTTACATGTGATCAACTATACCATCTTGTAGAATCCTTATTCTCATCTTTTCTGGTCTATAGGGTCGACTAGAAAATACTGTATCGCAATCCTCAACAGATCTTACCCCTAATCAAATCATACAGTCTTCATGATCTTGTATAATTATACATAGGATAATAAAACAACGTTCCTGGGAATATTATATTAATGTTGATTTTTGTTCGTAATGTACATAAAACAAAGTTTTAATATTATCTAAACTCATGGACAAGATCTAAGGAAGTTGTACCTTTTCGCATGTATATCGAGATTCAGACAATAACTCTGAAATATAGTTAAATACACAATGACAGAGGTAAAGGAGTGTGAACAAAATTACCGCCGTCTCCTTCGAAAAAATGTTTTATCCGTTAGTGTATTTTTTCTAATTATAGTGTGAAAATTATTAGATATCCCAAACAGATTTTGAATATGCTGTCGCTTGAAAATGGCGTGTAATGTCGTCACCTAATGAAATATCCACGTTTCTTAAAAGTTTTGCGGATTCAAAATGTTTCTTTTATTTAATTTTTGACAAGTTTGTTATAATTGTCTTGAAAATGGAATATACCTGACTGGCATTACTAGTTCTTTAGTAAAAAAAAATACATTATGTCCAGATAGTTTTTTTTCGACGAATCGTTATGTTTTTTGAAGGGCAGAAATACCCTAAACATCTGTTGAATAAAAAAAAACCTAAAATATATTTTTCGCCTCACGATTTTGTTTCTTTCAAGAAAGACAAAACCAGTTAGGCACAAACTAATTATAAATCAATAACGAGTCATGTGTACATGAGAAATAAAACTATAGAACTATGTATTTTTTACAAACAAAATAAACTTTTAAGTGTCTTTATTGCGGTGATAAATATTGGGAGGGCTTGGGTCATCAGTGGGGAACCCTTCCTTCATTTATCATGGCAGTAAAGACAGTAGAAGGTTTTTTTTTAAATATATATATTCGTGCTTTAAAGTTCTATATATAAATATTGGAAGCATAAAATCAGGAATGTTTTTTTTTATATATAGAACAAACTTCTACTGTCTTTGCCGCGATGAATATATTGGGAGGGTTTGGCTCATCAGTGGTGAACCCTCCAATTATTTATCATGGCGGTAAAGACAGTAGAATTATTTTTGCATTTTTGTAAAAATATACAAATTCGTTATTTATAGTTCTAAATATATAATATTTGGAAGCATAAAAGCACGAATGTTTATTTTAAATATAAAACAAACTTCTACTATCCTTACTGCGATGAAAAAAATATTTCGCCAATTTAATCTACCAGACTGCTTCTTAGAGCTCTAATACTGTATTGAACAATTTTGCTTATATATGCTACACTGAAAAGTAGAATATTTCAAATGGTATTCAAGCCAACTTTGGATATAGGTTTCATTGCAGCATATATAAGTATAATACATATTTAGGAAGAAACGGGGTTTTGGCACATTTTTAAATACAAAGTCGAATTGCTTTTCACATGTGTAAGTAGACCTGAGGTGCACTTACAGTAAGAGCAGTCGCCTATTTCTACCCACCATGATTATCATGGCTGTACCATGTGTACTAGGGATAAGCAAAAAAAATCTTTATTGCAGAGATTACATGTTATCGCTCTATAGATAGTTCCAATGCTTATAAATAGATGGCGCGATATTGCTTTATAAAAATATCCATTAACGCTAAGGTTTTTTTTCTACGTTACAAGCTTTCGAAAAAAATCTTTATCAAGCAATACGACATACACGATTATTAAGTTGAAAATATTAAATCAATTTAATATTCCATGTATTTCGTTTTCCTGATAAAGTTAATTCCTTGAAAGCTTTTAACCTAGAAATGACAAGGTTGAAGCAATTATAGATATTTTGTCGTGATAAAATTACATTAATGTTTTTCCTTTCTATTTGGACTGGAGAGTTAAATTTACATATCAAATCTCTCTATTTAGTAAGATATAAATTTAAACAGAGTTCAAAAAGCTTGTTGAACCATCTTAGAGAATAATTTTTAACACTTTGCCAATTTTTTAAATATTTGTTTACTCCTGACGAGGACAAAACTTTTGTTGAAACGTCGAGACAATAAAAAAAAGATTTACTGGTTGAAGTATCTTTATTTTGAAGAACTATGAATGCCGGCCAGGCAACCTTTATCTTTACGATATAAATAGATATAATTCTTTGAAATGTGAACTTTTCTCTGTAGATATACTTTTAACCATTCTACAACAACAACAACAAAAGCCTTTATTTAGGGCATTCCGCCCCATACAGGATTCGCCGTATTTACACATCAACAAGAGGAGAGGGAAGAGGAAACATTTACAAAGAAATAAAGTTTGTCTCACATTCAGTTACCTATTTACAGATAGGTCATCCTCCAGTATCCTTTGCACTGCATTCTTTCTCATGCGCCCAGCTTCTGTGCAGAACTTAAATTATCTAACAATCAGTAATTCATCATCCAGAGCTGAAGAGAGAAGTTGACATATGCGATGGTATCTAAATTGACCAAAGTTAGGTCTTGGGAAATTTTCAGTACGTTTTTCTGTTAAGAGAGGGCATTGGAAGAAATAGTGAACCAAATTATTATCCATGAGATCCTTACAAAGTAAACAGTTACGGCCATTTGAACATTCTACAATACTCTTTGACACACAGAATTTATCATATTTAAGCATATTTCTACGTTAAAAAAGTATTAAAATTACCACTAAAATGCCACTACAAAAACAGTAAGAACAAATTTCAACGGTTACTCTTAGAATCAATCGTTTCCAATGAATATAACAGCATAAACAGAAAAATAGATTTACCATCACAATACCGATATCTCAGAAGAAATCATTATATCAATTTTATAGGTTCTGGATGCCCTAAAAATTAAAATAGGCATATTCCATAAAATAGTTAAATTACAAACCAATTTAAAATTTTCAGTTATGAAAAAAATTCAGTTATAAATATCTACGCTGAGCGCGTTTGTTTTTGTAAATATTTCTGGTGGGATAAAGTCGATATTATAGTAAGCCCGTTAGAGAGCGATTAACTCTTGAAAGCTAGCGTTTTTAAATAAAACAGATACTCATTGTGAGAAATTATTTGTAATTTTAATTAGTAGCACTACTAGTATTCAACTCATAGTGTAAAATAATAAACCCATGTGACAATATCAAAGTAGAAAATAATGATATATTTCCAAATTTGTATTCAACTCTTTTAAATGCTTTTTTATACTTATTCATGATAAAATTGTAAAAAACGTTTCAAAATTACAAAATATTTTCTCACAATGAGTTTCTTTTTATTACAAAACGCTAGCTTTCAAGTGATAATTGCTCTTCAACAGGCTTAATAAAACATCGACTATATCTTAAAAGAAATATTTAAAAAACCTAGTTATACAAATACATGGGTATATTTGTAAATATTTCTTGAAAGATATAGTCGATGTTTTTTATTAAGCCCGTTAAAGAGCGAAGATCTCTTCAAAGCTTGCATTTTAAAATAAAAAGAAATGCATTGTGAGAAAATATATTGTAATTTTAATACTTATTACATATTAATTTTATATAAATATTTATCAATTATGAAATTTCTTTTTTGAGATTGATAGATTTTATTGGTATCTTTCAGTATCTGAAAAAATAATAGAAAAAAAATAAATAGAAAGGTCAGGTGTTGATATTAAAAATAAAAAAGGCATATCCTGACCAGGAGCACAAGTGCTTTTCAGAAGGCAGAGCGCCATCTGGTGGAACAGAAATCAACTAAACATTGATTTAGCCTGTTCCCTGATATTTGGCCAATCCAATTTCTTGATAAATTAAGTTCGCGGATGGCTTTTCTTGATTTATCAAGAAATTGGGTTAGCCAAATATCAGGGAACAGGCTAAATCAATGTTTAATTGATTTCTGTTTTACCAGATGGCGCTCTGCCTTCTGAAAAGCACTTGTGCTCCTGGTCAGGATATGCCTTTTTTATTTTTTTCGTTCAGTATATCAATCAGTCTAATCGTTTATCTTCTTCAAAGAGCTTTCTGTCCACTCTCAATCTAGTTTCCTTATCCCTAGTACACGTGGTACAGGCCATTATAATCATGATGGGTAGTTAGCGAGAGCTGTAAGTGCACCACATGTCTACACATTTTGAAAGCAGTTCGACTTTTACATTTACAAATGTGCCAGAGCCCCGTTTAATTACTTGCACAGGCTGGTTGGATTGGACTTTTGGAAGAAATGGGAGCCATTGGAGCATTTTATTTTAATTAGAAAAAAGTGTCCAATGCGGGAATCGATCCTGCGTCTTAGTGGCCTAAAACCATCGGTTTAGACCATCCTTTCACCGACCCCCTTTTGAAATAGGAATGAATAAAGGTATTATGAATTGGTATCATGACTAATTAATTTAAGAATTCCCATCCTGAGATGTCAAAGGTTTACGTAGTTTCCTACGTTGTAACAGTTAAGTATTACCGTAGTAAAATGCGATTTTTTCCCGAAAACTAGCTATCCGTTTCAGCCTTTAATATTGTTGACTTTGCTTAGAATTCATAGATACTGATTCTAAGAATATTAATCAAAATCTTTAGTGATTTACAAGAGAAATAAAAATATAAAAGAAGCTTATAACATAGTAAACAAATGAAAACATATAACAAATGAAAACATATAACAAATGAAAACATATAACAAATGAAAACATATAACAAATGAAAACATACAACAAATGAAAGCATATAATAAATGAAAACATTATAAGATGCGAATGTTTCTTTCACAAATAAATCAAACTTCTACTGTCCTTACTGCGATGAAAAGAACTACTGCGTAGTAAGGACAGTAGAAGTTTGATTTATTTGTGAAAAAAACCTCGCCTTTTATAATGTTTTTATTTGTTATATATAGATGGGGGCGCATTTTAGCTTTGTATCAAATGGAGACATTAATAAAAGACAATTCGCTGAGGAAAAAGTTTCTTTTATATATATCGCCAATACAAGTTTTAAGGCTCAATAGCCCTTCGACAGGTATAACTACGTTACTGAAGTTTTTCGAATATAATCCATATATATACATACAACGAAGCAGGAAACATATCTACTTCTTACAGTTAGTGCCTATTTTATTGTATTCTTACACCAATACTCAGTAGGAACAATTGATTAATTAAACTTAAAATATATATAAAACATATATTTTTCTATAATGATATACCTTTGAGATAAGAATTGTAAACTGTATGATTATTAGTTTTATTTGTAGATACAAAGGTATTTATATTTGGATTGGATTTAATGAATGTTGAGCAAGATTCTTCTCTTCTGAACAAAGGGTTTTACACTCATGAACAAAACTTAAGGAAGTGGAAGTCTTTGGTATCGCCGGGTATCTATTTTTCAAGGAGACAGAGTATATTTTGTTCAAACTTGGTTATCTCGTGTGTCTTCAAATATCTTTCAGAGTTACTAGTATTGTCTGAATCACGATATACGTGGTAAAAGCTGAAACTTCCTTTTTTTTTTTCCATGAGTGTAAATTATTTGGAATTTGGAGGAAGGGGATTTTCCATCATAATGCCATTTTTAAAACGTATATTTTTCTAAAGAAAAGTCGTGAGACTCTAACCATGTTGCAATATGCTTTAAAAATCCTTTGATGGTTGTGTGTTTGTTTTAAAACGGATATTGCAACATTAATCATTCTTGAATTATTTACTTCCCAACATTTCAACAACTCACTGTTATCTTCCCTCCTCAAGTAGAAGAGAGTCACCGAAAAACGACAGGGAAAATTAATAAATACAAAACTGTTGATGCATAAATATATTACGTTTTAAAAGGAACCTAAAGGAAGTTGTACCTTTTAGCATGTATATCGGAATTCAGACAACAACTCTGAAAGATACACTCATGGACAAAACTTGAGGAAGTTGTACCTTTTAGCATGTATTTCGGGATTCAGACAATAACTCTGAAAGATACACTCATGGACAAAACTTGAGGAAGTTGTTCCTTTTAGCATGTATATCGGGATTCAGACAATAACTCTGAAAGATACACTCATGGACAAAACTTAAGGAAGTTGTACCTTTTAGCATGTATATCGGGATTCAGACAATAACTCTGAAAGATACACTCATGGACAAAACTTAAGGAAGTTGTACCTTTCAGCATGTATATCGGGATTCAGACAATATCTCTGAAAGATATTACAGTGACCTTTATTGAAGATAAACGAGATACCCAAGTGTGAACAAAATTACCTCTTTCTCCTTCAAAGAAAAAAATATATATATACAAACGGAGACATTCAAAACCTTTTACTTCTTCAATTTATGCCTATGAGTGTATTTTAATTAATGTGTGAAGATTATTAGGTATACCCAACAGAATTTAAATCTGTTAATGCTCTTGGAAATGGAGTTTGTGTGTCAGCTCACGAATTCTTCAAATTTGGTGAGAGTTTTGCAGTATCAATATTTTTTACTTTTATTTATATTTTGTAGAGTTTGATAATTATATCTTGAATATAGAGAGTCTATCTCTCCGGCACTCCTTGCTCTTTAGAAAATAACACATTTCGTCAAGATAGGTTATTTTCGACATTTCGTTATGTATTTTGAAGGGCAGAAATGCCCTAAAGCTCGGCTAAATAAAAAAAACCTAGAAGATACTTTTCGCCTCACGATTTTGTTTCTTTTGATAATACTCTTTTGTTAGAAATATAAAACATTTGGCAACGTTAAATGTTTGCGCTTCTAAAGCTCTGCCAAATTTATTGGTGATATTTCCAAATGTGGACATACGTTTTTGTCAAAGTGTCGAAAAATCATAAATTTCTCTCTCTCTGGCCTAGATGCATTTTATTCTAAAGTTCCAGTAGTTCCAATCATCGTCAATTTCACTTATAGAAAATAGAACAGAAGGAAAATGTATAAGAAAAAAAAATTAGGGGGATCGATTTTATTTCAGCTGAGAGGCCAAATTCATTCTGGAATTTTTCAATACTTTATGGAAACTCTTCTTCCCAACGCTAGACGTTCAATACATCTCGGAATTTTTTCTTAAGCAGTCAAGGATGAATTTCCCTCTCTGTTCCCTTCTTCATTTATAAATTGGCCTTTATTCTCATTTAACTATTGATTCTTTGCTACCTTCTATATTATCAGTATATTTTCAATATATAAATTTATATAGTCGTACAATGTATTTTAAATATATCTAAAAATATCTATAATTTTATTAACAAATTAAATTTATAAATTCAATTGTCATCTATCGATAAAATTGGTAACAAATAAATATATTGGCAATGTGTTTCTTTTCAATAATTTCATCAAATATTATCTCTACTGGGCAAAA
The DNA here is from genome assembly GCA_030710605.1 of Cordylochernes scorpioides. Classification (NCBI taxonomy): domain Eukaryota; kingdom Metazoa; phylum Arthropoda; class Arachnida; order Pseudoscorpiones; family Chernetidae; genus Cordylochernes; species Cordylochernes scorpioides. Next base: position 22,243,222 of record CP092871.1, read on the forward strand.
CCGCTGAGAGGGTTCACCACTGATCAGCCAAACCTTCTTATTCAATAACATAACTAGTTATTAATGTATTTATCAAAATAGTAATTATGGGTATTCATATAAATAATGGTTCTCTCATCCATAAAAATTAATTAAAACAATATAACTATATTTATTTCCAAACGAGAATTGCTTTTCTTAAAATTAATTACATATAATGCATTTTTTCATCTCATTTTTCAATTTCGAAATGGATGTACGAAATATTTGCGAAAGAAGAAATACATCAAATAGAATACCAAACGCTATATAAATATTTGCTGAAACATACTCAATTCCTACGTTTAATGTATTAAAAATATTTATAAGTGTTTTTAGATAATTAAAATCAATTATTTTCATCTATTTTAAATTTAGAATGCCATCTCTTTATCTGTTCTTGATTATAAACATGTTAAATAAATATTAAATGCAATTTTGAGACTTTTTATTATTATTCCCAGTACATGCGGTACAAGCAATGTTAATCATGGTGGGTAGTTAGCGACTGCTTTTACTATAAGTGCACCACATGTCTACACATGTGAAAAGCACTTCGACTTTGCACTTACAAATGTGCCAGAGCCACGTTTTGTTACTTGCACTCATCGGTAGGGTTGAACTTTTACAAAATTCGGAGGCCATTGGAGCATTTCTTTTTAATTAGAAAAAAAGCGCCCAATGCGGGATTCAATCCCGGGTCGTAGCGGTTGAAAACCAACGGTTTAGACCATCCTTCCACCGACTTCCTTATTTCTGAGACAAAATTGCTTAAAAGTGCGTAACACCAATGTCTTCACAATTTTGGCTAAATCGTTATTTAAAGTTAAGAGAAAAGCTCGATTATTGTAGCAAAATAAAACCAACCAAAGAGACTTTAGGACTACAATTTAAATAGGTTTCTCCAAGCTTGTATAAATCTTTCAAATTATTGAATAGGTATATTAATCTGATTCTAAATTCGAATTATGAAATATTATAATTAAAATATAACTGGATTTTAATTTTTCTCTAACATCAACTACAATAATCTTTAGGGGCTATTACTTATTGACACTATTTCAAAATCGCAACATTTTATCAGACATAGATTTATGAATATTCGAGACTATTATTTATATTATTACAAAGGTCGCCTCTCCCGTCAAAATAGATGTCAAAACTTAACGCCATCTATTGACCGTCGCCGCAACTAGCGGCCTCGGGTCGTTGACAAAAGCCACAACACCAGCTTTGGCAAACTGAGAAGCGTCTACCTAGAGACCAAGGTTTCGGGCTAATGGCCCTCGTCAGTCTAGGGCGGACTTTATTCCATGAGATCCACACGGGATATAATGGAATCTTGACAATCTGCCAAAGAGGTGTTTAGCTGGTTAAGTGGCTAGACCAAATCTATGGCTAAATATAGATGGAAATTTTGACGGGAGGATATTGATATTAAAAGACAAAAGTCGCCTCTCCTGTCTAGTTTGCGGCGACGGTCATAAGATGGCGTCTAGCTTTGACGTCTATTTTGACGGGAGAGGCGACATTTGTTTATTTTAAATCAATATCCTCCCGGAAAATTTTTCAATTCCGGAAAAATATTTTTTATAAATTTTTCATTTATTTCGTTATACTACCATTAATAATATTTTTATCACACACATTCGAGGGAAAACCAATTAAATGTATATATATTTATCTATTTATTAATAATTATGTAAGTTGATAAGGCACAATTTGGATTATAGATTATAAACACAAGGTAATAAGACCAAATCCAAATAAAAAAATAGTGTGTGACGTTTCGGTAATCTAAAATAGTTTTATAATAAGTTGATAATGTTCTTTTCTGAAATAATTATTGACCATTGTTAAAAATGGTTTCTACAAGGCATTTAATTTGTAATTATTTTTAAAAATTAATATACAGAAATAAGATAGAAGGAACAATCCTCTAAGTTATTGCTCCTTTTTTCCAATATAAATCCAGTTAAGTTTTCTGTATACTATTGCTAATTATAAATTCGTTTTAATTATTTTTTAAAATATTTTTGAATTTTTAAATCAGTAAGGAGTATCCTCATTCCTTTACTCTCCCAAAATCAGACATTCGATCAAAAGAAATCTAACATCTTGCATACATCAACACTATTTTATTTCAACACACAAAACGCTATATCCCGTCTAGGGATAATTGCGCTGATTTACATTTTTTTTTTTTTGAAACACAAACAGTTATAAGCATATTATACAAGAAAAAGTAATCAAAAATAAAAAGAGAAACAATAATATACATTAGGAACCTGAACCTTTCAGGTTAGAAAGATAATCATAAATATATTTACAAAAAGAGTTAAACTTATGATAATTCTCTCTGCTATTTACAAATTGATATAGATCTACAACATTATTTATTGTCTGTTGTCTGGCGGTGAAGAAAAGTGGGCATTCCAGCAGTAGGTGTCTCGAGTCCTGGAATTCATTGCCACAATAACAGCTAGAGTCTTCAACCTCGCTATTTTTTTTATAAAAATCCCTTAAAATTTCCATGGTTCGTTATAAACTGGGTATTATAAAAATTAGAGCGGAAAAATGTTGGAATTCCAAACAGGGAAATACACTCTATAGAAACACCCCATTGATTACTGTTTTATAAACCTCAATTGTTTCAACTTCTGGAATTGATAGATAAAAGACTTAAGCCTAACAATTCTGCGGCAGACGATACCAGCCTGCCCTGTCCCTACGACTGCCATGGCCAGGGACGCTGTGTTCAGGGCACATGTGTGTGCGACTCCGAGTTCAATGGTGAATCCTGCAACAGCAGTAAGTCCTCATCAAACACTCGCTTCATACCATTTCACATTAACTAACACTTATATGATCACATATATCTAATATATTAATAGTTATCTCTTTCACAATAATATTGCCACGTGGAAAATTAGGGAAGACAAAAACTTCAGGAGGAGACAACAATTTATTTCAGGGAATGACAAACTATGAATGGTAAAACAAAAGATAAGCCACAAGGGAAATTTACAGAGTAGCAAAATATAAACATAAAATTAATAAAAATAATAATAATGTGTTAATAAAAATAATATAATTAATAAATACTTTTTTTAAAAAATTCGCTGTGCAATAAATTGATAAAGAGGGAGCAATCTCTCGAAATATTTTGAGAAAAAAAAAGTTTTTTTTTCTTTACAGATCCAGGTACGCCCTTTTATATAATATTAATTAATGGATCGCCTTTTGACTCAAATAAATACTTTGTTACAATATATTATTATAAAAAATGAATATTTTTGATACCGTGTGGATCTCATTATAAAGTCCGCCTTGAACTAACTAGAGCCATTAGTCCGAAATCATGGTCTCCAGGTACACGCTTCTCAGTTTTCCAAAACTGATGTGATAATTTTGACAATTAAAAACAGTTTATTAACATCTAGTCAACAGTCAAAGAGAGAGTTTACAGAGTTTAAAATAGTAGAGAAAATATATACACCAGACGAGGCCTTCTCTGAAGGTACGTCTGGATCCTATCAGGAGCCGAGAGCGGTCCTAAGTTTGGACTGATATGACTTTGTCAACGATCTGAATCCGCTAGTTTTCGGCGACGGTCAATATATGGCGTTTAGTTTTGACGTCTATTCTGAAGGGAGAGGCGACCTTTAACTTCATAAAGTTCTATCTTTAGCTGAATTTACTATTTTTACAATTCTATTTGTGTGTGTGTGTGTATATATATATATATATACATTTTTAAACGTACTATATTTAAGGGTTATATTCAGATTTAATATATATTGATATTAAAATGTGTCTATGTGTGTGTATTCTAGGGAAGGTCTGCCCCTTTTTTAAAATTCTTATTCTATAATGGTAGATTTTAGCGGCGTTAAGATAGATCAATGTCGAATTTCAAAGTTGAAATATTCCTAAAATGTGCCTTTGCCTTTGCTATGAATGATGGGTATTGTCCTAGTTACAATACATAGACTCTACTATACCTAGATGTTTTACGAAATTTTAAATATCGCGTGAGAGCGCCATTGCAGCCTTAGAATAATTTTTAACGCTTTGCCAAATATTTAAATTTTTGTTCACTCCTGACGAGAACAAAAGATTTTTGTCGAGACGTCGATGTAATAAAAAGATTGACTGGCCGAAGTATCTTTAATTTGAAGAGTTACTATACCTGTTTTATATTAAAAAAACAAGAAATATTGTCGCTTACATACAAAACTAATCGTGACAATTCTCAAAAAACCTGGAATAATTGGTAACGACGTCCGGTAATTAAAAATGTTGATAAGCAGAATGAAACTTCCGCAGGTTGAAATTTAAAATCACGCTATCGTCTGCTTTTCCGTAAAATGGCGCCAAAATTGAATAAAATAATAGTTCGTTGTAATATCATTTTATTCGCGATCGAACGTTGTGGCCCATTGTACATATTACATCCCAAACACAATGCGACGCCTGCCATCTCTGTCTTGAGATCGGTGTACCATCTTGGCGACCGTTAAACCAGTGAGTTCTTTTGAATTGGTCCACGAAGCGTGTCGGAAGGCGTCCAGGTATGTGTCACCAAGACGTCTTTCCAGTCAGTATGATGTGCTCCATTCCCCTGCGTCGCGCGATGTGACCGAAGAATCTCAAACAATACTGTTGTACACGTCTCAGAAGTCGTTCATCTTCCGAAATCGATAGTTGAGACAGTATCGATGTCCTACACGCTGTCCAAGTTATACGAATGATAGTTCATATAATGTCAATATTAAGAACAAATATGTTTAGCCCAGCGTCTATACTAATTAACATTCCATGACCAATTAATTGACCTATTAATTAGAATTCCATCGCCTAAGGCATTCTATATTTGAGAAGTTAAAACCTAAATATTGAAAATATAATTCTCTGCAATACAAATAAATAAATGGCTTACGAAAGTGAGTTTCTTGTTTTATCTTATAAGGTTGTTCCAAAGGTTCGGGCTTTCCTTAAAACATTGCTTTTCTTATTAATTCTCGAATAATATTATTACGGCGAATACATAATACAATTACTTTATACATTTGGGGGTCGGTGGAAGGATGGTCTAAATTGTTGGTTTTCGACAACTACGACCCGTGTTCGATTCCCGAATTGGGCACTTTTTATTTATTTGAAAATTGCTCCAATGTCTCCCGATTCTTGAAAAAGTTCAACCCCACCAGCGAGTGAAAGCAACTAAACGAGTCTCTAACACATTTGTAAGTGCAAAATGCGAACTGCTTTTTACATGTGTAGACATGTGGCGCACTTATACTAAAAGCAGTTGCTAACTACCCACCATGATTATCATGGCCTGTACCACGTGTAGTATGGATAAAAATTTCAAAAATTGAATATTTATTCTGCTATATACTTCATGATCTATAAAAGCAAAGGTTTGCCTCTCCAGTCAAAACTAAACCTCATCTATATTTCGACAGGAGAGGCGACCATTGCTTTTATGGATCCATTTCCTTTCGGCAAAACTTCCAACTATATATATGTTATATTAAAATATTATTTTATTTAAAAATATATTTAATAGATTCAAATATTCTGTTTAATTCGACCGCCAGAGGTCACATTTCCCCTATAAAAACTAATGTTGTTGTTTCCCGATGGCCGGCTCAAATCTTTTGTACATTATGTAAATAAGTTTTCATTTTTTGTTCTTACGCCTTAAGCCAGGCAGTACTTTTATCAAATTTTTATTTGTTTATTCCTTTAGCTCAATTAAAATAATTACTGATCTTCACTATTTTATTTATTATAATTTCAAGATTTAAACCACGACTGCATTACCATAGCATAATCCTCAAGATAATCAAAAATCAACAGAAATCTTATCATTTTTATTTATATAATACTAGACGGGTGACCCGGGCTTCACCCGGGATTGCCCCGTGTGCATATCTACCCGAGTGATATATATTTAGATAAGATTTTTTTAAATAATTGTTTGTTATTAGCATTATCTATTTGTTTGCATCAGCATAATTTAATCTAATATTTGATAGAGAGCGCTGTTCGTGAGCTAAGTAGAATAATTTGAATATATAGTTTTAATAATTGATTTATATATTTTTTAAAATAGCCTATCGTCTTCCCCATATTTTTTTTTTTACCTATGTATGGAAATTTTGGTTTGAATTAGTGAACTCCTGCGAATTTGTATACCGGACATACAAACAAACATACAAACATTCATTTTTATATATATAGAAGATATAATCTACCTTGATCAACGTTTAGTTGGTTTTTATTCCAATAGATGGCGCTCTGCCATTTAAAAACTTCATCTGAGCGGTCAGGATATCCCTATTTTATTTTTAATATAACCACACCTTACACACCTTCTCAATTGTTCTTATTTTTTCATACATATTATAGAATTTTATGTTTAAAACATTCTTCAAATATAAAAGGTTATATTTTGTTAATTTACTAGATAATAAAAGGCATATATTGGATTTATTAAAATATTTATTTTACCAATATTTCGGCTAGCTGAACGCCAGAACACTATGCGGCGCTGAGTTTGTGTATACAAAAATGTAATGCCTCGATAAAGGTTGGCGTTCAGCCAGCCGAAATATTGGCAAAATAAATATTTTATTAAATCCAATATATGCCTTTTATTATCTAATGAATTAAGTATGGATTGCCCTATTTTCAAAAAGAAAATTTACTGTAAGTTACTGATATTGGGTTTGACAAATATCAGGGAACAGGCTAAATCAATGAATAGTTGATTTCTATTCCGCCAGATGGCGCTTTGCCTTCTGAAAAGCACATGTGCTCCTGGTTAGGATATGTTTTCTTTATTTTTAGATAATTTACTATCCAAATTATAGGTGATTTTAGATAAATATTATACAAGGCTTGACTATTATAAATGATAATATTTCCAATATATTGGAACATGCGAATTTAAACATATCTATAGTTATATATTTTACATGTATGAAATCAAACATAAACAAACAATAAGAGAGATAACAAGCTCTTACTCAGAATTTATATATATCTGGTCAAGTGATCTTTTGTTTAATCTACAGGTCGAGAGTTGAATGTCGATATTTTATGTCGATTTTATTGTGTCGATGTTATTAGTTGAATTTTATCTTACCATATGATAGGAAAATATACCATCATGTAATTATGAAACTAATATATTTATAAATATAGTAAAACCTCGCTACAGCAAACCTCATTAATTTTAGCCATGGTTCATTATAGTCATGGTTAATTATAGCAATGGTTCATTATATTAATAGTATATTAAAGCCATGGTTCACTATAACTATGCTTCATTATTGCCATGGTTTACCATATCCAGTGTTCATTATAGCCATGGTTCATTATATAGTCATGGTTAATTATAACCATGGTTCATTATATTAATAGTTTATTATAGCCATGGTTCATTATAGTCATGGTTAATTATAGCCATGGTTCATTATATTAATAGTATATTAAAGCCATGGTTCACTATAACTATGCTTCATTATTGCCATGGTTTACCATATCCAGTGTTCATTATCTCCATGGTTCATTATAGTCATGGTTAATTATAACCATGGTTCATTATATTAATAGTTTATTATAGCCATGGTTCACTATAACTATGGTTAATTATAGCTATGATTCACCATAGCTATGTTTCAGCATATAATTTAATATCCACATCATCTATTAAACTATGACAACATAAATACGGTTCTAAGCATTTTGCGCGACATGCCTTTCATAATTTGTTGTTAGAAAAATAAAGTTGTTGTATTCCCAGAAATCTTGGTGATAAGGCAGAGGTATATTTGTATCTGGAATAATTAGAGTTGGCGTTAATTTGCAATTATAAAACTATTTTCTATTGAGAAAGTAGCCAATTAAACTTGAGTTGAGATTGGAATTGTGTCTTCTGCTACCTCTTAATTTAGAAATTTTTCGTGTGTTGCCTGATTATTTCCTATTGGAAATCTTGATTTGTCGTGACGATCAGAGCAATCGCTTGTGTTGATTAAAACATAATCAAATTCAGTGGCTAGTATACTAATATTCTAATATGAACAACGAATTATTTTTTAAAGTTCAAATGAAAAAATTATAATCGTAAAACTTCAATTTTAACGAGCTTTAATATCTTTCTTGTGGGGTAGCAGCTATAAGCGAGATATAAGGAATACCATGAATATTTCTTTCACAGGCATCTAGGGAGATTTGACCGAAAAATTCTGACAAAGGAGAGCTTGAACTTCGGGAGATATACATTCATGGACAAACTTAAGGAAGTTGTACCTTTTAGCATATATATCAAGATTCAGACAATAACTCTGAAAGATATTACAGTGATCTTTATTGAAGACACACGAGATAACCAAGTGTGAACAAAATTGTCTCTGTCACCTTCAAAAAATTGACGACTAGCGATATCAAAATAAAAAAACTTCTTAGAGTCGAACATGAATGTATATTCCATTTTAACTCAATAATTAGAGGTTTTTCAACGTTCAGATTTAGCTGCATACGTTTTCCTTTGTACTCAACAACTACAACAAAAAGCCTTTATTCAGGGTCACTGACCCTATACAGGATTCACTAGAGGTATTCATAAGAACAAAGCAGTGAGACAAAGGAAATAACGATATATACAGAAGAAAAAGAAGAAGAAAAAAAACAAGAAAGAGAAAGAGGGAAGCAAGACAAACAACACAAAAAGAGTAACAGTAAGAAAGTGAGGAGTGAGTGTCACTTGGCCTTCTTCTGAGATACGGATTTGTGGAAACCATAAAACGCCGTAGCAATATACTTATTCTGGGTCATATTGTCAATTATTGATGGAAGTGAAGCACAGAGTTGCCCAGTTTTGAGCATAAGGGTTTTTTCTTTGTACTCAAAGCATTCTTTATTTGCGTGAGTCTCTGGTAGATTTATTTATATAAATATATTGTTGTTTTGAAAAAATTAGAGATATACAATACACTTACAAAGACATACAATACACTTGTATTGTTGTATATCGTTTGTGGTAAAAATTAACCTCTTTTGATTTTAATCAAACTCAAATCAAACAACTGACCTTTTCCTTTTTTTTTTCAAATTTTTCCATATGATTATAAAGCGTAATTACGCAACTATTTGGCTACAAATAATCAATTGTTTATTTATCAGCAAGCCTCTTGGAATAAATATTTGGTCGTTGAGGAACATCCTGCACTACGCTGCGAGTTCTAACAGCCCGAAACACGTTTGAGGTTGACTTTTCTTGATTAATCAAGAAGATGGGTTGATCAAATATCATGAAACAAGCCTAAATCAACGTTTAGTTGATTTCTGTTCCACTAGATGGCGCTCTGCCATCTGAAAATGTGCATGTGAGCGGTCAGGATACGCCTTTTTGTTTAAAATATGTAAATATACATTTATCCATTATATAGATTTAAATCTACTGGATATTAATCAAATAAACGCTACAGGTTACTGGAGATGAAACTCATCTTATCCATAAATCAATTGATATTGCCAAGTGGAAAATTATGGAAGAAAAACTTCAGGATGAGACAGCAATTTATTTAAGGCAAGAACAAACTATGAAGGATATTATGCTCCAGGAGAGAGAGAGAGAGAGAGACAACAACAACGGTTCTATTGATATAATTTGAATAGCTGACTACTGAGAGTATGTCACTTTGGCCTTCGAAAATATTGTTCAACTTGAAACATCTAGAGAATGGTCAAATGGTCAAGTTGGTGTGTTTTCGAATTGCAACGTCGCTACGTCAATCACATGCTTGAGGTCTTTTTTAAGATCAATATCTTCAGCTGCCTTCAGCTGTAGAGGGTGATGTTGTAAGATGGAATGTGGGTGATGGCTGGCGGGACGCTTGTGTCTGTACTTGACGTCGTCTTGAGACCTCTGCATGAAGAGATAAGGAATGAGGGAATTTTTACAGAGTAATAAAATATAAACATAAAAATTGATACTCTGTTAATACTAGTGTGAAATAAGAAATTCTTATAAAATAATAAATACTTCGCTACAATAATTGAAATTTATCTAGTATTAAATTATCAATTTAACGCTTCAGAAATCTTCAGAAACATGTAGCATGTGTTCCATTTTACTACCTTCATACAACACAGTTAACAAAGAAATGAAAATACATCATAGACCTTTTTCTTCGTCATCCATGTTAATTGATAGCGACAAATATATGAATATTTCTATATTACATATCATATGCATGTTATAAATAAAAAATCAACGAGATTTCTGTTGTATTTGAAAATATTAGTTATAGAATTATTAGCTGTGTTGCTTGATTTTGGTATACATGAGTATGTGTGTTACGATATTGTTTTGCAGTTGTGGGAATAATAATAATAGTCTTGATCAGAGATTTCTTTAATTGAGCTAAGGAATATATATAAAACATAATTTGGTAAAAGTAATGCCTGGCTTGAGGCGTAAGAACCTAAAAAATGAAAAACTTATTTACATAATGTACAAAAGATTTGAGCCGGCTAACAAGATACAACAACAATGAGTTTTTATAGGGGAAGAGTGACCTATGGCTGTCGATTTAGCAAGATATTTGAATCTTTGATATGTAATTTTAAATAAAATAATATTTTTATATAACATGCATAGTTTTCAATTATGTAAATATGTTTTCTCCTTAGCAGGAAATATTCCTCTACATGCATATAATTTGAAAAACATAATTAAAAATAATGATAATAAAGATCAGGTATTGGTATTAAAATCAAAGAAGGCATATCCTGACCATTAGCACATGAGCTCTATTTAAAAAGTAGAAAAACTGTCATCTAAAAAGATCATGTGATCGTGGTCAGGATATGCCTTCTTTATTTTTAATATATATAATTATTAAAAACAAAGTAGGCATATCCTGACCAGGAGCACATGTACTTTCAGAAGGCAGAGCGCCATCTGGTGGAACAGAAATCATGATGATGGTGCTCTGCCTTCTGAAAAGCACATGTGCTCCTGGTCAGGATATGCCTACTTTGTTTTTAATATCTACACCTGATCTTTTTATTTTTTAAAATTGTTTTTCTTATATAATTATGTACAAGAGAGAGAAATGGAACTTCTTCCTTTTTAAAAATACATTAAAATAAAAAAATTCATAAAATTTTCTCCTACCACTTTATTATTTTAAATTCCTTTTTGGCTAACTCTTTAATAAAGATACTTGCCGTGCTTTCCCTTGGTCTCTTCTAACAATGAATATCACCATCCTGTAACTCTCTTTATGCTATATTTAAATATCAGAATAACACAGGGTAATAAGACCAAATCCAAATAAATAAATAGTGTGTGATGTTTCGGTAACAGCGTTGTTACCATATTCATGTCTGAAGATGGTAACAACGCTGTTACCGAAATGTCACACACTATTTATTTAGATTTGGTTTTATTACGTTGAGTTTTAATATATAATCCAAATTGCGCCTTATCATAAATATCTATATTAATAAAATGGAAATTTCATAAGTGGACATCACTAAAAACTTTCGTTACAATGCATCAATTTCAACCAAATTTTCAACATTTATGTAAAACGAGATGGAGCAGGTTTTGCTTAACATCAAAATATATTTCCTAACATTAACATGCGTAACTTCGCTGTTATCGATTAAATACAAAAAAAAATCAACAGAGTTAATTTTATTTATATATAAATACAAAATTAAATTTCATCAGAGTTAATTTTTTTACATACTAGCTAATAATCTCAATCTAAAAAATATTCAAAACAAGCAATTTTAAGATAACACCATATGTAAAACAGTCGGCCAAGAAAACAACAACGATATTACATCTTTCTCACATATTCACACACAATCTTGATTAATAATTAAAACTAATCTTTAACATTGTTTATTATACTTCAACTTTTATTTCTACATTTGTTTTTAAATACCCAATTGTTTTATCATGTTTCTAATTTCGCCTAACAAATATACAAATTTATAGTGACCAACATATGCAAATTTTATCTTTGTTTTTATTTAACTTGATTGATATCGTAAACATAACATCCATTGTAAGCATTTTTCTGTTCACCTTCCGTGGTTTCTTTTTTCTCTGATAGTTTTTAGGTGTAGTATATTTTCTTATTACTAGACTACAAACATTCCCTCGAGAAAAACCTGGGCGAAGCCGGGTACATCCGCTAGTTAGATAATAAAAAGACATATATTGGATTGAATTAAATATTTATTTGCCAATATTTCGGTTGGCTGAACACCAACCTTTGTCAAAACAAACTTTCATCACCAAATATAGCGTCATTAGATTAAATTTGAAATAAATTTGTAAACTATACAAAGGGTGGAAGGGAATTTATGCATGAAATTAATAGTAAAATAAATTAATCTTTTTGATAAAGGTATGTGTGAATAATAAAGAAGGATAAATATATGGTCTATCTTATATTTTAAATTTTTCTTACTATGTAATAACTTATAGTTATAATTATAATATTGTGGCAAAGAAATAATTTATATTTAATTATTCAATGAGAATATTTTAAACAGATTTTTTACTTTATATTTGTAGAATCATCATATATGTTGTCTAGCTTGCATGCTCGATATTCTCTAGCTGTAGATAGTTTGGTTGGTTTGTTGATAATTGTCGACTGGTCGTACTGACTTCATCAATAAATACTTTTACATCTTAAGATTGTAAAACGACATTTGAAAATTATCCCGCATGCGTTTTTTTTTTTAACGAAAAATCGAAATTTATTTTTAAGGAGAAACAACCACCATTTCTAACCTTAGGGATGAAGTATCAAAGGATGAATTGTGAAGAGTAATGATAAACGGAAAAATAAAAGTGTCCAGGGATGGGAACCGAACCCAGTGTTCCGCTTACCGGGCAGATGCCGTATCCACTAGGACACTTTTATTTTTCCGTTTATCATTACTCTTCACAATTCATCCTTTTATACTTCATCCCTAAGGTTATAAATGGTCGTTGTTTCTCCTTAAAAATAAACGCATGGGGGATAATTTTCAAATGTCGTTTTACAATCATAAGCCGCATTATATTGTATTATAAACATCTTAAAATATTCCAAGACTTGTTTTCTACGATAAAATATAGTTATAAAGTAGAATATAGTTATAAAGTAAAATATAGTTATAAAGTAAAATATAGTAATATATAATAGTAAAATATAGTCATAAAACTCACATAAGGATTTCTAGGTGTTGCGAATTTTATAGATGATACCAAAGACTTTACACTTCCTCAAATTTTACCATGAGTGTATATTGTGGCCTTCCTATTTTTTCCTACTTAAAAACAATCTATTTCTTTCCAAATAAGTCTTTTTTGTTGTTGTAAGATACATATAATATAAATATCTTTTAAAATTAAAAAATATTTTCTCTCAATGAGTTTCTTTTTATTACAAAACGCTAGCTTTCAAGCGATAATCGCTTTTCAACGGGCTTAATAAAACATGGACTATATCTTACAAGAAATATTTACAAAAACATACGTGCGCACCGTGGATATTTATTAAGCCCGTTGAAGAGCGATAATCACTTGAAAGCTAGCGTTTTTTAATTTAAAAAAAAGAAACTCATTGTGAGAAAATATTTTGTAATTTTAAAACTTTTTTCACAATTTTATCACGATTGAATATATTTATTAATATAATAAGATAATTAATTTAAAAATGTAATATACATTCTCTATAAGCACACGTATAAGTTTAAAATAATTCGAACGTTGGAACTGGGAAATAAAAGATTTCACCAATGCCAATGGTTTGTTCCTTAATTGGGGTGATTCTTGAGAACACTCAAGGAAACTTGAAACTTTGCTTCTTAGAAATAACATTTTTACTCTAGGGATATTTATTAAACCACAAATATAGCCCTTTACTTGATAATTTGAATTAAATTTTATATTTTACACATATAAATTTACTGGCAATGCGCTTCTTTTAAATATCATCAAATATTATCTCTACAGTTAAATATCATCAAATATTATTTCTACAGTTTAAATATCATCAAATATTATCTCTACAGTTAAATATCATCAAATATTATCTCTACAGTTTAAATATCATCAAATATTATCTCTAAAGAAGCGCATTGCCAGTAAATGTATATGTGTAAAATTTTAACGATAGATGGCAATTAAATTTAATTTACTAAATTGCATATATTTTTCATATTTAATGATGTACAATATTGTTACATAGAAAATTAAGAAAGATAAACTCGTGAAATATATTTATTTACGGGGCTGCTAACCAGAATGGATGATTTTTGAGCCCCGAACAAACTATGAATGATGAACAAAAGATAAGCAATGAGGGAAGTTAAGAGAGAAGCAAAATATAAACATAAAAAATGAGTCTCTGTTATTAAAATAATAAATACTTTGCTCTAATATTATTTATCAATACATTTTTTTTTTAATAGCATTATTCGTATATGGAGAAATTTATATATTAACATATCATATAGTTAAAATATAGTACAAATTTGAAATTTTATTGGAATAAAGTGGATAAATTAAGAAAAAGGCATCTCCTTATCGTGCAAGCCATCAGCAACTTTCAGTTGAACGATAAGGAGCCTTTTTCTTGATTTATATTATAATTGTGAAAATTCGAAATTATTATAGACGCATAGGATTCTTTTAAAAATAAAATAATTTCTACTGCCCTTACTGCAATGGAAATATTAATAGGAGGGTCTGGCTTATGAGTGGTGAACCCTCCCAGAATTTTCATAACAGATGGCGCGCTAATGAATCATATTATATAGTGTTAAAAATAATTTTTAAAATAGAAAATGATTCAGGTGTTGATATTAAAAATAAAAATAGGCATATCCTGATCGCTCACCTGATGGCAGAGCGCCATCTAGTGGAACAGAATTCAACTAAACAAGTTAAATAAATGTGTACAACAAGGAACAGGTTAAATCAATGGTTAGTTGATTTTTGTTCCCTTAGATGGCGCTCTGCTATCTAAAAGGCACATGTAGACGGTCAGGATATGCTTATTTTTATTCGTAATATCATATATTATTTTTAAATGTAATTAAAAACGATCTTGTGTGTGTTGTGTGTGAAGTAATATAATTATAACAAACAACATATGATTATAGTTTCCATCGCAAGTTTTCTTAAAACTCTATAAACTTAAGAGAAAGGCATGAACCTTATCTCAGTACAATGTCACATTTATACTAGTTTTTTGACTTTCTATAAACTTAATTTCAATAATGATTTTATATATCAAACATATGGTATTCGTTTATATTTATATATTTTCGTAAGTTTTGTTCATATGTGCACAAAACAATCATAAAATTATAAGCTTCAAAAGTTTATATATTACTCTGACATCAAAAGTGGCCATATGAATGTGTGGTGTATATGATATGGCACACGGCCACCCTGAGGCTAGGAAAGGTGGCGCATTTTTTCCAGGCGTTCATTCAGAGGGGAAGCAGCTAGAAGACCGCAATGTTGCAAATGACATTAATAATTCCATAATAACAATTTGAAATTCCCTTATATATATTTTTAAATGTGGTGAATGAATAATATCAATAGATTATTAGAAGAAAGATAGCCTTTTCCTTAATTATATATAGAAAGATGCACTAAAACTAAAAGCCTTCCCCACAAACTAGCGAATTCAGGTCAGTGACAAAACCAAAAGGTCAGCTTTGGAAAAATACGAACGCTTATCGGTCGAGTGTTCGTGACCATGGTCTTAAGGATGGATATTCGGAATTGGCAAAGTTGGTCCTCTAGATTGTAGAGACGGTCAATAGATGGCACTTGCCTCATGTTTATTTGTAATTTGAGCCAATTTAACAATCGATCTCTACATTGTTCGTTTCCATAGCAATTTTATATAGATGCAAGGAACTATTTTCCCAGCTAGCGCCAATTTGTCATGCTCTATGACAGATATGTTTATCAGATCTTTGACCGAATTGACAGACAATTTTCGGCCAGTGAGTGACCTAAATTCCTAGCCATTCTTTTACGTCTTTAAATCAATCATCTACTTTATTATCCCTTCTCTCCAATAATATTTGTCTATAAAAACTCCAAAAATGATTCAAAATCATAAGCAATCACCTAAATAGTATTGGTTATTTACTGTAATAAAGGTTTCTCAAAATATCGAATAAATGAAATACATATAAGAAGACGAATGGAGAAATAGATTCCATCCATCGCATAAAAGTCGGTGGACAAGTGGGTAACACCCTCGATTCCCGACAGTCATGAACCGGGATTGAATCCCGCGTTAACATTTTGTTTAATATATGAATAACCTTCATATATTATTCACTTTTTCATTTATCATGAACTAGGTTGCTTTTGCTCAGCGGTACCTATTAATGTGATTTTGAACCAGAACCATCCATCGCTTTGACAAACAACAATGGATTATTCTGTTAACACAATTATTAATATAGGTAGTTTATATTATTAGGTATTAAATTATTAGAAATTTATTATAGGTTTATTAAATAGCCCTTTTTAGCTAATTTTTAAGGCGCACACATTAATTTTTTGTACGGAAAATATGACCTGATTTTTTTCCATCGACACAGGTATCGAAATTATCGTGGACTCGATGACCTATACAAGTTCATATATTAACAATATTTAACTAATCTATCTTCACTATTGGTTTGGTGCAGAAGTTTTAAATATTCCAAATTCATATAAATGATTTTTTGAATAGAAATGTATTTATTATTCTTATGAAATATCAAATACCTAAAATTATAACATTTCAAATATCAATTTGTTTTTAAAATATATCACAAGTTCTCCATAGCCAAAAACATCATATGATATCTCTGACTGTAACACATGACATTTTGCATAGGAAGTAACATATATTAACCGGTGAGGATAACAAACAGAATCCCTCGTTAGAAATAGAACAGGTTTTCAATAATAACAGGAAACATTGTTTCTTCAACTTTTGAAAGATATTCATTGTATAGGTGGAGAAATATATATATTTGCCGGGAAGAAATTAATATATAATATCACAAGGCGCCTCTCCCGTCAAAACCCATTTATTAAATAAGTGCTTTGCTAAGTGCATCTTTCGTGCCAGAAAGCGAGAAGCTTATTAAACAAATGGTTAAAAAAAGAAACTATTATCCCAAGAAGTTTATATAAATATTAAACTTCCTGGGTGAGAGTTATTTTTTACCATTATAGGTATTGATAGGTATATGATATTTCTACCATGATAGGTATCTCTCTTCATATAAAATGAAAGGATTTAAAAGCACGAATGTTTCTTTTATAAATAATACAAACTTCTACTGTCCTCCTGCAATGAAAAAATATATTGGGAGGGCTTGGCTCATCAGTGGTGAACCCTCCAAACGGTTTCGCCAATTTAATCTACCAGAGAGAGACCGCTTAAGATCTCTAAGGATATTTTTCAAATTGAACAAAATACACAAAAATAGCTAATGATGAGAATAAAATCCCATTTCTGGGATCATCACCCAATCAAGCCAGGTTTAAGTTTCTTGTATCTCGTTTATTGCTCTAGCTTTCGGGATAACAGGCTCCAGTTAATGGCACAAGAAACCTAACCCCGGAGAGACAGTTTCTTGTTGTTATTGCTCTTCATTGGAAAATGGGTGCCATTGCCACGCTAGTCACCTTGGAGAATTTGGTCAAATATTCCAGGGATTCAGGACGGACTTGAGGGAGGGGGGATTGCTTGTTGATATTATTGAATAAGTCAGGGATAGATGTTTATAGGTATCTCTCTGTTGATTGTACATGAGTCAAATGGATAAATGTTACAATGGGGACGTGTGTGCAATGGACCAGAATTTGGTCAAATATTCCAGGGATTCAGGAGGGACTTCAGGGAGGTGAAATTGCTTGTTGATATTATTAAATAAGTCAGGGATAGATGTGTTTAGGTATCTCTGTTGATTGTACATCAGTTAAATGTTACAATGGGGACAATCTGGACGTGTGTGCAGGGATGTGCCCAGTACTGTGTAGTGGTCGTGGACAGTACGAGGGCGGTGAATGCGTCTGTGGACCGGGATGGAAAGGCAAGGAATGCCAGCTGCGAGAAGACGAGTGTGAAGTGGCCACTTGCAGCGGCCATGGCGACTGTGTCGAGGGAGCCTGCCGCTGTTTCCCCGGTTACAAGGGCGACCACTGCGACGAGAGTAAGTCTGAATCGGAACAAATAAAAATATAAAACCGATCATAAACGCTTAATGCTCAATTTTATCGGCCAATAGCTAGTGATTGGGCTGTTTACTTAACACCATTACCATTAATTCCTTCAAATCTGCACACTATATAGCGCCAAACAGCTTTATACCTTTGTAGTTACAGTAAAGCCTCTCTAAAACGAACATACCCTTATAACAAACTTAAAATAATCCTCACATTTTCTTCTATAATATAGTAAAACATGGCTATATTCAGCCATAGCTATTGTGAACCAAATGTTCAACCTCATTAGGGTTCGATATAGAATGGTTTTACTGTATTTTGCAAAAAAAATCGCAGGTTCTATGTAAAAATCTCAAGATATTAACACAACGATAGCCATTAATTTCTTTCTTCAGTAAATTTGTACCAGCTTTCAAATGTTCTTAATAGTTCTTCGTCATGTCTCTATTTTCTATAAAACAACTCTCATGGTCTCTTTAAGATTTGATTTATCACATGCAGAGATTTGAAGAGCTGTTGGCTTGAAAAAAGCAAGGTGTTGATTTAATCGAATTAAGAAAACACTATAACGCTATTAGTTATTGTGAATTCTTGCCCAAGAGTAGACCGTCTGAAGAAAAAATGGCCAAACCACTACGAATATGCATTCTTGATTATTCTATATCATTCTTACATGTTCACCTTCAAGTATCCATAGTAAAAGATTAATTATATTATTTTTTAAAAATTCGATCAAATTATTTTCAAATTTAATCTAGAAATTAGGTTTTATGTAAAAGATTACCGTGATGTTTTCAACACACCGTCTTCTTTAAAAATATTACAAGAACGGCGAGTATAAATGGTAATGTATATAATATATTGTACAATGCACTCTGTTATCTTTAATAGGCATTGTGCCAAAAGAAACTTAGTTTAAAAATATTCGAATACTTATAGTTATTTTTGAAAATAGAGCAATCCATAAATAAATCTTTAATTGAAAAGGCATGTATTGGTCCAGCATATCATTTATTTTACTAATATTTAAGTTGGCTGAACGCCAACCTTTATCAAGGTGTTATAACATATCAAAGTGTGTCAACAACAAACTCAGCGCCACATAATGTCAACAGAATTAAGTTTTAAAAATATTTTGTTATATTCAATGGGGAGAAAATTATATATATATATGTATTTATATTATGGACAAAATAAATTTTGTAAAATATGGGTGTGAATATTTTGAAAATTAACAATAACGCCTATTTTATATATAAAATTATTTGTACTATGTGTAAAAAGATTTATAAAATATTTATAGTTCTTTAATTAAAAAGGGATATATTGGATTACAATATAATTTATTTTACCAATATTTCAGTTGGCTGAACGCCAACCTTTATCAAGGTATTATAACATATTAATGTGTGTGTCAACAACAAACTCAGCGCCACATAATGTCATTTCAAGTTAATTATAATTAACAAGATTTTTGCACAAGAGAACCTGATTATGTTTCTAGTGTAACTTTTCATGCTGAACTCAAAAATCTAATCAGAAATTTCCCATCACGTATGGTTTTTGCGTGACGGTCTTTTTTTAGTATTGGGATAAATACACTAAAAATTGCAAACAATGTCACGTAACTGGTTTATCAAAAATATTTTTCTTTGTCCACAAAGAAATAGCATCTTATCTACATGTCCTGAATCCAAATATACCATAAGTTTTTTTCTATTACACAATATTTCTGAGATACACCTACTTGAATTTGGAAATATTGTTAATATAAAGGCATATATGAACGAAACATATTTATTATTGAAAAGCAGTGACAGTGGATTTTCTTCTATACGTTGCTTGTGGTAGATCCCTCTTGAGTGCCCAGCAGTCGTCGGCAAGCATAGCGGGACTCCATTTACCTTGGTACCGCTTCTCCATGCTTGATATAGCTTGATGAAACCTCTCACCATGCTCATCGCTAACTGCGCCAAGATTGTCTGGAAAGAAATCTAGATGTGAATGCAGGAAATGGATCTTGAGGGACATGTTACATCCCAGTGCCTTGTAGGAAAGCAACTGATCATTAACTATGTCTCGGTAATTTTCAACCTTGACACTTCCTAAGAAGTTTTTGCAAACGTTTCTGAAGGAATTCCATGCTGCTGCTTCAACTTCATTCAAACTATTTTGAAAATTTCCATCCTGCTGCAATTCTCGAATCTGAGGTCCAACGAAAATGCCTTCTTTAATCTTCGCTTCACTTATACTAGAATTTTTTTGTTTTAGGTAGGCAAATCCACTGGCATTTCGATCCATTGCCTTGACAAAGTTCTTCATTAATCCCAGTTTAATATGTAATGGTGGTAAGTAAATATTTTCTGAATCGATCAGGGGTAGATTTGCAATATTTTTATATCCTGGAGTAAAGATTTTACGGTTTGACCAGATTTTTTTAATGTAATGCCTTTCCCTATCTCTGCTATCCCACTCACACAGAAAACAACAAAATTTTGTATATCCAAGCTGTAATCCCCGCAAGAGAGCAACGACTTTCAAATCGCTGCATATTTTCCAACCGTATCTTTCATATTCTATCTTTTTCAAAAGCAGTTTCATGTTTTCGTAAGTCTCTTTCATGTTGGATGCATGTATTTATCCCAATACTAAAAAAAGATCGTCAGGCAAAAACCATGGGTGATGGGAAATTTCTGATTAGATTTTTGAGTTCAGCATTTTATTTATCTTATTTATTTTCATATATTTATTTTTATTATATATTTTAAATTGTTTTTTATTTATTTTTTCACAGAAAAAACTAATACCTAGAAGAGCCTGTAGTTTTCACCTTAAAATACATATAGATTCAATACACTGAAATATTTTAATGAAATAAAAAGCTATATTTTCATTATAATATTTCTATATTTTACTCCTTCTTAAATTTGTAAATTCTTCTATATTTTATTAAATAATAAATCTATATATTCTATTAAAAATTATAATGAAAACATCATTCAATGTATGTATAAATCCATAAACCCCTATTTGAAAAAGGCTCTATTTTTTAATATTTTAAAATTAATATTATAGGCATATATATATATTCTACATATAGATATATGGTATTTTCACACATGTGTGCTAGGTAAACGAATATTTTACTTTTAATATTCTAATATATAAATGTAAATTTAACACTGCTAGAAAAATATTTGAAGTTTATGGGAAATAGGTGGAAATGGAAATCAATCTAAAGATTTACCTTTTAAATCAATATGACGAGTGATTTTTCTTCGCTATCTCTTCCGCAAAACCACTTTCAAATATCCGAAACTATTATATGTATCTTGAGAACCTATAAAGTGTAGAAAGAACGTAAGGGTTTTAATTTATAAAGTTTAAAGATAAAGATTTTTTTTAATCCTCAGAAAGCTAGGTGTTAACATTTCCTAGAATAGGATATAAGGAATCAATATGTGGCCTATAAATTAAAATAAATTGTTAATAAAATAGAAGGATTATTCAAATTGTTCCAGAATAAAACATACAAAATTGTTTAAAATATAACTTAAAATATTGAATATATTCAATAAGTTTATTTATTTGAAAAATTAAGATAGAGCGAACCTCAATAAGGATAGAGCTTTTGGATCTATATAGCTATTGTCACTAAACATGGTGTCGGTTATATTGGGGGTTATTTCAGGTTGGTTATAAGGGAAGATTCAAAATACAGTAAGGCCTCGTTAAAATGTACCAGGGATATAGGAAATTAATAAATACATTATTTAGAATACTACAAATCCTGATATTATTAAAACTAATATTTTAATTTGAAAATGTTGTTGAAACTTCATAGTCTTCAATTTTTGGTAAATGGATATATTTATATTCTTTTACTTTTGGAAGGCCCGGGTTCTAGTTGATTTGGTCTCTAAACAAACCCAAATACACTAATGGAAAAACCTTAAGAAGGTTTAAAGTCTTTGTTGTTTACGCCAGACCTTTTTTTTTTTTTTGAGGAGACAAAGGTCATTTTGTTTACACACTTGGTTATCCCGTGTGTCTTCAATAAAGGTCACTGTGTATCAAATATCTTTCAGAGCTATTTTCTGAATTCTTGTATACATGTTATAAGGTGTACAGCTTTCTTAAGTTTCCTCCATGAGATATACTGAGATGTGCTCATCTTGTTCCTAGCTAATATAGAATTTGTGATTCTCTCTCTTAGCATATGAATTGATGACAAAAAGTATAATCTAAAGATGAAGACACATCAACCATCTGTAACTATTTTTCTGTCGTTTTGATGATCCACTGCAGTCGTTTTCAAAATAAACGGTTTAACTCTCTGACTGCCTGATCACACTCTTTTAAGTGATAGCGAACCTTTACTTAGAAGTCACTCAGATATCAACGTAAGACTTTATCCATTACTCATTTCTTTCATTCGCATTGAATTTTAACTTTATATAATGGTAATAAGGAAATAAAACCTTATTCAAATATGTATTTACCGTGATTTCGACTTTTTCATTTACTAGATAAACTGCGTTTAAATTTGAATACTGATACCTGAGCAGGTCTACGCCTTCTGGTGATTAAGAAATTAACAATCCGAACTCTTCCAACGATATATTTATTGAAAAAGAATCAATCTTATGTAAAATTCAATATTTTTTGTAAAAATCAATTTGGATTTTCTTTTCTGTTTGAGTAAACCAACCTTTCAGTTTTAATTTTGTTTTTAGTCCTGTTATTGAATTGTATTTAAAATGAATTGTATATAAGTTGATAAAATGTATTTAGGCGTAAGTATCCCAAGCTGGGAAATCGCGTCCAGTATGTCAAATAGAATAAATCAATCAAAAATACAAGCGTAAAACGACATTTGAAAAAATCATCCCGCATGAGTTTCTTTTAAACGAAAAATCCAAATTTATTTACAAGAGAAATAACGATTATTTCTAACCTTAAGGATGAGGTACGAGTATGAAAGGATGAATTGTGAAGGGAATGATAAACTGGAAAATAAAATCCCTGGACACTTTTATTTTCCGTTTATCATTACACTTCACAATTCATCCTTTCATACTTCATCCTTAATGTTAGAAATGATCGTTATTTCTCCTTTAGATAAATTTGGATTTTTCGTTTAAAAGAAACACATGCGGGATGGTTTTCAAATGTCGTTTTTCAATCACAAGCCGCATTATATTATGTTGTATTATAAAAATACAATCATATATTCTTATTTTGTTATCATTTTTAGAGGATTCGGTGGTGGATATCCTATCAACAATAATTTATTGGTCAGTGCTATATAAGTGTTTTGGTAAAATCATTTATGGAAGAGCAATGCTCGATGCAAAGGTTTTACAAAGATCTGTTTTCAGAGCTTTTGTGTATAGTCCACTTAGATATCTTAACCATGAATACTTCTCTAAATTAACCAAACTCTGCAGCTCTGGCAGATACGCTATGTTCTTTGTACGTATTATGATGCATATATATATTTAATTATCTTTTTTTTAATAGTGCAGACTGTGAACTTTGCATGTATTGACAAGAGGTCAATAAAATTATTTTAATTGTTGAAAAAATTGCCTAAATTATAAGAATATCCCAATACAGCATTAGAACGGTATGGTGAATAAAACAGACGAAATGGCTGAGAAGTTCTAAAACTAATGAGCAAAACCTCCCAATATATCTTCATCGCAATAAGGAAAGTAGAAAGTTGTTTTATTTGTGAAAAATATAAAAGAAATACGTTAAATTGTTTTCTTTGATAAATGTGTGAACTATTTTATTTCTAGCTTACAATAGTGCAGGGTTTTTCTGGTATAAAATGGCATGTTATTATACATATTCATATCTCACAATATAGGAATAGAACAGCATGGGTAAATAAAAAAAATACTAAATGGTTGATATATTCTACCATTAATGATCCAGACCCTTCGAATTTATCTCTATGACAAAAAGAAATGTAGGAAGTTGTTTTCTTTGAAAAGCTAAAAGTAATACATTAAAATTTTTATTTTCATAAATGTGTGAACTATCCTTGTTCTATTTAACAATAATGCAGGGTTGTATTGGTATAGAGTGGTATGTTATTATAGATTTTCATATAGCACAATAAAGGAATAGAACAGTATGGGAAATAAAAACAGAAGAAATGGTTGATGTATTCTACCATTAATGAACCAACCCTCCCAATATATCTCCATCTCAAAAAGGTGAGAAGAAAGTTATTTCATTTGAAAAAGAAATACGTTAAATATTTTGATGAATGTGTGAACTCTCTTTGTTTTAGCTAACAATAATGTAGGGTTGTGTTGGTATAAAATGATATGTTCATATTCATAGGTAATTAAAAAAACAGACAAAATGGCTGATATATTGTAGCATTTATGAACCATATCCTTCTAATATATCTCCATGGCAATAAGGAGAGAAGAAAGTCGTTTTGTTTGAGAAATGTAAAAGAAATACGTAAAATCATTTGATGAATGTGTGAACTCTCTTTGTTTTAGCTAACAATAATTCAGGGTTGTGTTGGTATAAAGTGATATGTTATAGCACAATTTAGTGATTGAATGGTATGGTTAATAAAAAAACGATAAAATAGCAGAGAGATTCTACCATTAATGAGTCAGACGCTCCCAATATATCTCCATCGCAAAAAGGTGAGAAGAAAGTTGTTTTATTTGAAAAAGAAATGGGTTAAATCATTTGATAAATGTGTGAACTATATTTGCTAACAATAATGCAGATTTGTGTTGGTATATAGTGGTTTGTTATAGCACAATATAGTATTAAAACAGCATGGTAAATAAAAACAGGCAAAATGGCTAAGAGATTTTACCACTAATGACCAGACACTCCCAATATATCATCATCGCAACAGTAGAAAGTTGTTTAATTCGAAAAAGAAACACGTTAAATTGTTTATTTTTATAAATGTGTGAACTATTTTTGATAACAATAATGCAGGGTTGTGTTGGTATAAAGTGGCATGTTCATATTCATAGGTAATAAAAAAACGACAAAACGGCTGATATATTGTACCGTTAATAAACTAGACACTCCCAATATATCTTCATCGCAACATTAGAAAGTTGTTTTATTTGAAAATGTAAAAGAAATCGTTAAATTCTTTGATAGATGTGTGAACTAGCTTTGTTCTAGCTAACAATAATACAGGGTTGTGTTTGTTTAAGGAGGCTTGTTATTATACATATTCATATAGCACAATATAGGAATAGAACAGTATGGTGAATAAAAACAGAATAAATGGTTGATATATTCTACCATTAATGAACCAACCCTCCCAATATATCTCCATTGCAAAAAGGTGAAAAGAAAGTTGTTTTATTTTGAAAAGAAATACGTTAAATCCTTTGATAAATGTGCGAACTCTCTTTGTTTTAGCTAACAATAATGCAGGGTTGTATTGGTATAAAGTGACATGTTCATATTCATAGGTAATTAAAAAACAGACAAAATGGCATATATATTGTACCATTTATGAACCATATCCTTCTAATATATCTCCATGGCAATAAGGAGAGAAGAAAGCTGTTTTATTTGAGAAAAAGGTAAAAGTAAAACGTTAAATTGTATCCTTTTTATAAATGTGTGATCTATCTTTGTTTTAGCTAACAATAATGCAGGGTTATGTTGGTATAAAGTCGCATGTTATTATGCATAGACATCCGAGTCAGACCCTCCCTATATATCTCCATCGCAAAAAGAAAAGTAGAAAGTTGTTTTATTTGAAAAATGTAAAAGAAAAACGTTAAATCCTTTGATGAATGTGTGAACTATATTTGCTAACAATAATGCAGGGTTGTGTTGGTATAAAGTGGCATGTTATTATGCATAGTCATCAGATAGGGCGTGATATTTCAATTTTATGGAAGGATGTGGCCGCACGGCATTCCGCGATCAGCACACTGACGGCTCTATCATCCGGCCGGCCAATTACGGCGTTATTGATGGCTGCAGGAACTCTTTTTAATTGATTCCATTACCTGGCGTGTAGCCCTTCATGGATGTACCTACCTTCACACGGATGTATTCAAATCTAACTTAGATGATTTCTAAGTCATCGCTTTACAATGTGAATCTCAAATAGAAGTAGTATGAATACATATTCAAACGAATGTACTTAAATATAACTTAGATTATTTTCATTCTAAGAGTCTTCGCTGTCCAAAGCACTTCTCACATAGAATTACTATGAACATACTTTTGCACCAATACAATCTAACTTAGATGATTCTAATCTAAGTCATCGCTGTGCAATCTGAATTTCAAATAGAATGAATCCAGATTCAAACGAATGTACTCAAATCCTACTTAGCTTTATTTTCATTCTAGTTCATCGATATGCAAAGAGCATTTCAAATATACAAATACTGTGAAGGTACTTCATATAAATATACAATCAAATCTGACTTAACATTTTTCTATTATAAGTCATCGCTGTGCAATGTAAATATCAAATATAAGTAGTGGAAATACATATTCAAACGAAGAATTCAAATTTTACTTAGATTATTATCATTCTAAGTAATCGCTGCGTAAATAAATCCTCATATATAAGTTCTGTGAACTTTTTTTACACGAATAAAATCAAATCTGACTTAACTTTTTCCATTCTAATTCATCGCAGTGCTATTCCTCTCTCAAAGTAGTAGAAATCTATAGATTCAAACGAATGCATTCAAATCTATACTTTAGCTTATTTTCATTCCAAATCATCGTTGTGCAATTCAAATCTCAAATAGAAGTAGTGGTAATCAGTATTCATTCGAATGCACTCAAATATAACTTAAATTATTCTCACTCTGAGTCATTACCGTGCAAAGCACTTCTCATATATAATTATTGTACACTTACAATTACATGAATACAATAAAACCCTAACTTAATCCATACTAAGTCATGGCTATGCGATGCAAATCTCAAAAATAAGTAGTGAGAATCCAGATTTAAACGAATGCACTAATATAACTTGGATTATTTCAATAATAAAATTGATGGTTGTACAAAACATTTTTCATGTAAAAGTACTATGAACTTATTTTCATATGAATGCAATCAAATCTGACTTAGCTTATTTCATTCAAGTGATCGCTGTGCCAATGCAAATCTTGAATAGAAGTAGTGAGAATCCAGATTTAAGCGAATGCACTTAAATCTAACTTAGAACTTTTACATTCTAAGAGTCTTCGCTGTCCAAAGCACTTCTTACATAGAATTACTATGAACTTACCTTTACACGAATGCAATAAAATCTTAATTCCATTCTAAGTCATCGCTATGCAATGCAAATTCCAAATAGAAGTGGGAATCCACATTCGAACGAATGTGCTAAATATAACTTGGATTTTCATTCTAAGTCATTGCTGTACCAAATGCAAATCTTGAATAGAATTACTGTGAACTTTCTTTTACACGAATACAATCAAATCTGATTTAGCTTATTTCCATTCTAATATATCGTAGTACAATACATCTTTTTACACAGAAGTACTGTGAACTTACTTTTACACGAATACAATCAAATCTGATTTAGCTTATTTCCATTCTAATATATCGTAGTACAATACATCTTTTTACACAGAAGTACTGTGAACTTACTTTTACACGAATACAATCAAATCTGATTTAGCTTATTTCCATTCTAATATATCGTAGTACAATACATCTTTTTACACAGAAGTACTGTGAACTTACTTTTACACGAATACAATCAAATCTGATTTAGCTTATTTCCATTCTAATATATCGTAGTACAATACATCTTTTTACACAGAAGTACTGTGAACTTACTTTTACACGAATACAATCAAATCTGATTTAGCTTATTTCCATTCTAATATATCGTAGTACAATACATCTTTTTACACAGAAGTACTGTGAACTTACTTTTACACGAATACAATCAAATCTGATTTAGCTTATTTCCATTCTAATATATCGTAGTACAATGCAACTTTTACACAGAAGTACTGTGAACTTACTTTTACACGAATACAATCAAATCTGATTTAGCTTATTTCCATTCTAATATATCGTAGTACAATACATCTTTTTACACAGAAGTACTGTGAACTTACTTTTACACGAATACAATCAAATCTGATTTAGCTTATTTCCATTCTAATATATCGTAGTACAATACATCTTTTTACACAGAAGTACTGTGAACTTACTTTTACACGAATACAATCAAATCTGATTTAGCTTATTTCCATTCTAATATATCGTAGTACATTACATCTTTTTACACAGAAGTACTGTGAACCAACATTTACACGAATACAATCAAATCTGATTTAGCTTATTTCCATTCTAATATATCGTAGTACAATACATCTTTTTACACAGAAGTACTGTGAACCAACATTTACACGAATACAATCAAATCTGATTTAGCTTATTTCCATTCTAATATATCGTAGTACAATACATCTTTTTACACAGAAGTACTGTGAACCAACATTTACACGATAACACTCAAATCTCTCTTATTTTCATTTTTTTGCCTATCCTTAGTACACATGGTACAGGCCATGATAATCATGGTGGGTAGAAGTTAGCGACTGCTTTTACTGTAAGTGCACCACATGTCTACACATGTGGAAAGCAGTTTGACTTTGCACTTACAAATGTGCCCTTATTTTCCTTCTATGTCAACATTGTATAATTAGAATCTTAAGTTCCAAAACTTTTCAAATTTTATTTGTTACAAGTATATAGTTTCTCTAATATATTAAATAAATCAATTCGACCACTCTCAATATAAGTAATCATACGACTTCTATGAAAATTCAAATATAAAAGACTAGACGAATGGCCCGGGCAATGCCCGGGTTTTACCCGAGTGCGAATATATTTTTAAAACGTTTTAATTCAAATACTATTCGTTACAAATTTATAAAAAAAAATACAGGGTGGTCTGTATAGACAGGTGAATGTAACACACTGCTGATAACAGGGTTGTCTAGAGTGGTCGCTATAGACAGGGTGGTCTGTATAGACAGGTGTATGTATCACACTGCTGATAACAGGGTTGCCTAAAGTGACCGCTATAGACAGGGTGGTCTGTATAGACAGGTGAATGTAACACACTGATGATAACAGGGTTGCCTAAAGTGACCGCTATAGACAGGGTGGTCTGTATAGACAGGTGGATGTAGCACACTGCTGATAACAGGGGTGTCTAGAGTGGCCGCTATAGACAGGGTGGTCTGTATAGACAGGTGGATGTAACACACTGCTGATAACAGGGTTGTCTAGAATGGCCGCTATAGACAGGTGTATGTATCACACAGATGATAACAGGTTTGTCTAGAGGGGGGCAGGGAGGCCACGTGTTCGCCGGCAGCCAATGGGCACGCATTCCATCCGTGAACTTCAGACAGTGAGCTTCAGACAGTGAACTTCAGACAGACAGAATAAGGCAATTATATAAGTAGATGTGTTAGACAATGGTATTTGAAAGGATGCAAAAAATGTGTAGATATAATCAGAAAATATTGTAATATTGAAATCGAGGACCAAACTATAGGCGCTATGATGGAAACCTTCATACCATTCTCTATAAAACGACATCTGAAAATTATCCCGCATGTGTTTCTTTTTGAATGAAAAATCGAAAATTATTTTAAGGATAAATAACGATTATTTCAAACCTTAGGGATGAGGTATGAAAGGATGAATTGTGAAGAGTAATGGTAAACAGAAAAATAAAAGTGTCCAGGGATGGGAATTGAACCCACAGTGTTCCGCTTACCGGGCAGATGCCAGGTCTACTAGGCTACCCTGGACAGCGGGATAAATTTTCAAATGTCGTTTTACAATCATAAGCCGCATTATATTGTATTATAAATTACGATTCTCTATGTATTATATATTTGTTTCTTTAACTATTAATTAGGATTTCCCTCTATAGTTTATCAACCATATTACATCCAGAAATGCATTTCTTTATTAAAAACAAAATATCAACATTTTTATTATTAATATTTTTAGCTTAATCAAAATTCGTATTATTGTAATCGTTGTTGTAAAATTTTTATCTGTTCAAAACGTCTTCCATTGAAACAACGTAAATCAGTTCATCCTAAAACTCCAACACTTTCTAATTTTACAATAGATTCCAATATTATATATGTAATGATTCCATATGCAAATTTTATTCTTGAAGAAATAATGCAGAATATATGTAGATATGTATTAATTTTCTGATAGAAAATTGAATATGTAAAATGATTGGGTGTATATAGAGTGTCCAGAAATGCGTTTCTTTATTAAAAACAAAATATCTACATTTTTATTATTATTATTTTTAGCTTAATAAAAATTCGTATTATTATAATCGTTGCTGTAAAATTTTTATCTGTTCAAAATAAAATGTCTTCCATTGAAACAACGTAAATCAGCTCATCCTAAAACTCCAACACTTTCTAATTTTACAATAGATTCCAATATTATATATATCATTAAATCGGAAAAAGTATATATATAATGAATTAACACGCTACATATATTTGAGATTTCAAACTATTAGGGGCGAAATTTTCTTTTCTCAAATAAACAACTTCCTTTCCTGCGTTAGTATTACGGAAAGTGTTTTTTTAAGACGCAATACGCGCTTAATAATTTATTTGTCATAAACAATTAAGGATTCTTTATTACAAAGAAATAATTTCGAAAATTGAAAAATAAATTAGAGTTGAAACTTTTAAATTTTATTTTCTCTCCAATTTTGAAGGTGAGAGGTATAGCGTAATCTGTTCCTTCAACCACAGATCTATATTATTCCAAGTATCACACAGATTATAGAATACTAGCCGAATGACCCGGGCAAAGCCCGTGTTTTAATTTAGACACGTGGACCCGTTGGATCATTAACGCCCGTGTTTTACCCGATTGAATGTTTTTATTCAAATACTATTTGTTACAATTATAAATTGGCGCCTTAAATAAATGCATATATTAGTTAATAACTATAGCCTATGTGCTTTATCTGTCTATGTACTGTTGGTTTCCGTAGGCGTCTCTTACTGGGAAAAAGAAAGAGAGGATTCCATTTAGTTATTAACTAATATATGCATTTATTTACGGAGCGACCCGCTCCAACACAATAGTTACAAAAACCAAAAAGCGAGTGGGGGGGCAAAGTCAAAAACAAAGTGTCTCGCGCATTGGCGGCGCCATCGTAGCGAATAGGAGAGCGCCATTCCAAAAAAAAAAAAAAGCAATCGGTGACAGAGATGATGACGCTCGTAACTGTATATAGAATTTTTATTCAAATATATTTCAGAATAAATGAATAATACCAATATTCAAAATTAACAAAACTCTATTCTAGATGTGTTTTGTGTCTTTGTTGATCAATACTAATATTTTTTTTTATTATTCCTAGTACACATGGTACAGGCCATGATAATCATGATGGGTAGTTAGCGACTGCTTTTACTATGAGTGTACTACACATGGGAAAAACAGTTCGACTTTTGCACTAACAAATGTGCCAGAGCCTCGTTTGATTATTTGCACTCGCTGTTGGAGTTAGACCTTTGCAAAAAAACGGGGGATTTATCGGTCGAAAACCAACGGTTTAGACTACTCATTTATAGACCCCTTAGAACTAAGTGAAATATCAAAGTACCACGGCCCATCTTAAATCTAATTCTTCATATTTAGTTTTCTAATTTCAATATACAATTGATAAAGATGTAAATATATGCATATTGGATAGGTATATATATTTGCATATAACCAATAACGCCTTTACATATCCGCCTTTACATTTAAGTTAAAATAAATAAAGATGAAGAACGAATAGATTTGAACAAAACCAATTTAATCATATTGTACCAAATTACTGTATTCATTCATAGAGACATGTTCCTTTTGTATTTATCTCTTTTTCCATATAACTATTATTATGTAAAAGTGATAATAAATTCTATATATTAATATTTAATTTGCAATTTTATCTCTGAATTCTAAATTATACTGGGAAATTAGTTCGTCTTCATCATCAGACAATGAGCGACATAAAATGGTAAGAAAATAAATTTCTTTTACTTCTCGGCCCATTTGATGCTGACATTTGGATTGTCGAATGCTACAGGTAAGTTTATCGAGCGACAATTATGGTAAGTATTTGCTTTTAAAATTTACTTTCAGTTTTTCTATAATTTTCTTTAAAACACGGACATTTCTCTATTTACATATATATACATAAGCCTTTACTATGTCCTCTCATTTATAAACAAATCATAAGAATAAATTGATGAATGAATGAGTAGAAAAGTTTAAATTCATAGATAGCATATATAGAGCTCATAATGTATGTTTATACATATGTTTTTTATTGAGCAGTCGTATTTAGATTCCTTTGAGTAAAGTGTAAGGAAAGAGTTTTTTTAAATAGTTAAAACAGGATCCATATACAATATTTAGTGTAAAAGAGTGAGGAAAATGTATATAAGAAAGTAGAATAATTTTAAATTTTGAAAATATATCGAAAAGCACTTGAACAAAAGGGCATTTATTGGGAAACAAATTCAAATATAGTGTATCTCTCTGTTACCCTATGGTTCAATAGTAAGTATAAGATTTACACAGAATGATGATAGGAACAGAAAGGAGAGGTTTTGCCATTCGATGAGCAGAGATTGGGTCTTGGCTGGTTAAGACTTCACAATTCATCCTTTCATACTTAATTCCTAAGGTTATAAATAATCGTTATTTCTCCTTAAAATAAATTTAGATTTTTCGTTCAAAAGAAACACATGCGGGATAATTTTCAAATGTCGTTTTACAATTACAAGCCGCATTATATTATATTGTACTTAGAATGATATTAGCGGTTCAGGGTAAAGGTCCTACAGCATGGCTTCGTTAGGTATAATTTCAATTTATATTAAAAATTCGACCCATTTTATATTCTATATTTTGATTTGAATGAGCATTGCTCTGAACATGATGATACATCCTTCCGTTTATATTGAGGAAAATATATCCTGGCTTCTGTTTCTAGACTTATAGTACTCTTCTCGTTTCCCTTCTTTGCTAAACTTTAACGTCACTCTATGAACATTTAAAAGTAATACAGTGATAAAATGAATGAATAACACGATATATATAGCTTCTGCATTTCGCCAACAGAGATAGAATGCATGGATAGTGACGGGTGTTAACGATTAGAACAAGAATTCGTTATTTGATTATAAAATTATTTGGAATTAGCTTAGAATTAAATAATTTGACTCGTCAAGAATATCGATTTTACTAACATCTGTTTTATATGCAATAGAAAATATCAGTAACTAAGGATTAATTTTAAGATAGTTTTAATACACAATCATCATGACAAATTGAATTTTTGATGGAATATAGCTCACAAAATCCTCAATATATATAAATTAAATCAGATTATAACGAATTAAAGTTAATTCCGTATAGGTGAATTATCATCCAATCAATAGATTAGTAGCTGGAAGTATTCCAGTTATTTCACATCTTCATTTATATATGCCATTTTTTTCTAATGATTATCGTAGGGTCTCTTCTCCCGAAGTTATCCTGGAAATCCATTACATATAAGTATCCAGAATCGTATTGTTACACCAGGTTGCGGCTTGGCAGACTCTTCAACCTTGATTCTCTCCTGTGCTGGGTCTTGCATCTTACCAGAGCGTGTTTCAACCATCCTACAAATTTATATAAGAGAATAATGAGATAACTCTACTTTAAGTAGCCTCCAGAATAATTTATTTATTTCTCACATCAAAGAGAGCAGTGAAGTCACACAGTGTACCAAAAAATACAAATGGTGATTTTATAATACATAAATCTGTTTATAATACATATATTCTGTTTAATAAAAATAAATGAATATAAAATATAAATTTGAATTGAAAATATATGAAAATTAATATTAAAAATTAAAATAATTTAGGTGCATTAGCCATGATGCAACAATATCTTTATAACTAAAAAACCTTATTTTATCTCAAATTTGTTCATTTTATAGACTTTTTATATAAAATTATATGATTAGAGGTTAAAATCTGTAAAACATATTAAAAAAGAACTACATAATGGAGTAAAATGTTGCTAAAATTCGCGAAACATACAAAACTTAAATATTCAATATGATTCCTAGTCCCATTAAAACCTATTCAGAATCTAAGTATGACTACCCTATATATATATATATATATATATATATATATATATATATAGAAAGATGCTATTTAGAAATAGGAATACCTATAAAAAGAAGGAATTTCTGAAAGAGAGGAAACTAAATTTCCTGGTCTTTACTCTTATACACACAAACCTATAAATTAATAAAGTATTAAAACCGGGAAATTATTGAAGATGTAATTATTCAGAGTTATTTATTTTCATCATAAAAGACAAATTTCTACAATCGAAGAATCTACGATGAAAATGTTTTGAGAAGTCTTGATTCATCAATGGTGAACATTTACAGAGATTTCCTCCATTTGATTAACCAAATCTCTACACTTATTTTATCCGTCATGCTTATATATTATGCATATGCAATCAGAATAAACATGGAATAGCGATCTGGTGGAATAAATTGTCGAAATTCCTGACAAGCTTTCATCGCTAACTCGCAGAGCCTTCCCTAACCTCATTCTCATCCTCTTAATTCACTATTTGATCATAACTATCCATACATACATATACATAAGTATGTATTTAATTAAAAAGGCATATATTGGATCAAAATATCATACCATTGTTCATGCAAGGAGTAGAGCGTCATAACCAAAACTGGTTGAAATCGTTTTTAAAATAGAGCAATCCATAAATAAATCTTTAATTAAAAAGGCATATATTGGATCAATATAAGTATGTATATACATACATAGTTGTATATACATAAGAAATAAAACTGTTTAGCGTAAATTTAGGTTCTCTAAACAAAACATACCTTCTTTGTTCTAAATAGTTGCATTTCTTATATACATATATATATATGTGGTATTATAAGGTGGGAAGAGAAATAATCACACCACAAGTTGAAAGAGGGACCTAGACAACCAGAGAGAGAGAGACGGGACTGGTGCATCCAACCGGCCGTTCGTGTCGCACACCATTCCCAACTGTCTTAATAGTCCCGAGGTGTTAACTAACGGACCCCAGTGGTCGGCCCTTGGAATGTCGCTGGTGTCTCAATTGACCGGACTTTACCCTCCCGTCTCTCTCTGGGTTGTCTGTAGGTTGGCTTTATTATTCCTGGAAGAATAGATATTATGACATATATTTATTTATCAAGGTCACTGTGAATCAAATATATTTTAGATTTATTGTCTGAATCCCATTATACATGCTTAAAAGGTACAACCTTCTAAAATCATCGATGAGTATTTGTAAAAGAGACATTAGTGCTGAAGTTTTATTCCTTCCAATTCACTAATTGTATAAATTTGAACTATATTATAAGAATCGTAAAGATAGAGGCTGCCCGGTTGGCATTCAATGTTTTTCATAAAAAGATTTACTGGCAAAAGTGTCTCTTATTTGAAGAACTATATTATAAGAAGGAAAGAGCGCTGAACAATTCCATTTTCCACCTACAGATGGCGTTAGATGTTCTGTTAATAACTAGGAAGCTATAGTAATATAATACAGGCAAAACAATACTCACAATAGGGTAAGCAAATATAAACGGCAGTTACTATGACAACGAAGAAAACGTATTAGGTTAATAGAAATTTCATATTTGTGATATTTTGACATATGGGGCTTAGAGAAATTTTAATATCATAGTTGTATACAGGAAATGAATAAATGATTAACAAATTGTAATTAATATTTTAGTTTGATTCTTAAACCAACATTAAAATTTGAACAGGTCCGCACTTATACTGAACAATAGCAGCAATTAGAATACTAGTCTGATCAAAAGGTTTCGACACTTTGCTAATAAAATCCTGAAAACTCAATATATTTTCTCCCGGTTTGTGGCAAACGCAAGCGTTGCCCTTAGCTTGGAGACGTGCCAATTTTCAAAAATCACGCGCCACAACAGCGCGAGCAGCGGCTGTTCGAAGGGAAGCCATTTTGCCCGTACTTCGATTTCGTTAGTCACCGAAATGGAGGATCAACGAATTTGCATCAAGTTCTGTGTGAAAAACGGATTAAAGGGTGCCGAAATTATATGGATGTTGCAAACAGCCTACGGGGATGCCGTCATGAGCCGAAGCCGAGCTTTCGAGTGGTACAAGCGCTTCAAGGGGGGTCGGGAAGAGACCGCCGACAACGAGCGTTCCGGGAGACCGTCCACATCAACCACGTCTGAAAAAGTGGACAAGGTGTTGGAACTGGTGCGTGAAGACCGACGAATAAGGGAGGTCGCCGAAGAAGCAGGGATATCATTCGGGTCGACTCAATCGATAATGTAGGACATTTTGGGAGTGAGAAGACTCAACGCCGTTCTCGTTCGCAAAGATTTGACTTTTGATCAAAAGAACGCCCTGAAAGAAACGGCCAGTCTCAATCTCGAAGCGACAACCGACGACTTCGAATTGCTGAAGAGGGTCATTCAGGAGACGAAACATGGATTTACGGCTTTGATTCGGAAACTACCCAACAGGCATCGGAGTGGCGCTTCAAAAATGAGCCGAGACCAAAGAAAGCGAGAAAGGCTCCCAGCAAAGTCAAGGTCATGTTGACGGTGTTCTTCGACTACCAGGGCATCGTTCATCATGAATTTCAACAACAAGGCTCTACAATAACTGCTGACTCCTACCTGGGAGTTTTGAGGCGATTCAGGGAAGCGATCAGGCAGAAACGGTCGGAGCTTTGGAGGAGCAAGTCGTAGATTCTCCACTACGATAACGCGCCGGCGCACACAGCCCTCAAAATCTCGGAGTTCCTGCAGGACCACTCAACCTCTGTGTTCCTCCAACCCCCTGAAGTCCCGATTTGGCCCCCTGCGACCTCTTACTTTTTGGAAAGCTAAAAAAAAAAGTTAAAGGGTCGAAAATTTCAGAGCATAGAAGAGATCAAAGTGGAATCGAAGAAGGCCATGAAGGCGATCCCGAAAACAGATTACCAGAGGTGTTTTGCCGACTGGAAAAAAAAGGTGACTGAAGTGCATCACGGCCAACGGGGACTACTTTGAAGGGGACAATTTGAATTTGGTTGAATGATAAAGTTTTTTTTTAACTTACGAGCAAAGTGTCGAAACTTTTTATCAGAGTAGTATATATTGTAAGAAGAGCTCACGGAATTTAACTAACTTGCTCTAAATACTGAATCTATCCTGATATAAATAAAAAATACAATTGCAATAATAGATGAATACATGCATTATCAGAGAGCGTTATAGTTGATTAAACTGATGAAACCATTGATGATCACTGATTAGCCAATATTTTCCCATTTCAGTAAGGACAGTCGTAGACGTTTTGTTATCAAAGAAATGTATTGGACAGGTACATAATTATTTTGTATTTTTCCAATAAAACATTCATCCTTTTTTTCGAAACAAATTCGCCAATTCGATCACTACTTCTGAACATTTTAACGATTGCCGAATGGTCTTTAATGAAGTCTTTGTCCAACATTTTCATTAACAAGCTTTCGTCATCTTCTCCAACTATCAAGATTTTTTTATCTTCAGAATTCAAAATTTGATATTCAATCTCTTTCTTCAATGGTGTGGTATGTACAACCGGTCGAAAGAGGAAAAATATATACAGAACCAAGAAATGACAAGAGGAAGCCCAATGGAATAAATAGTAAAAGGAGATATTACGGTGAGTAAGATTTTTGTTAGCATTTTTTTTTTACAAATAAATTGAGGACACACATATGCTCTACGGTGGACAATCGTCGTTGACATCGCTTCCGAGTGAGGAAATTCATCGCTCTAGGGTGTGACATTTCGTCGCCCTAGAGTGGGGAGATCCATCATTCTGAAGTGAACTGACCCGACGTTCCGGGATGCAGGTACGTGACACTTAGTGGTGAGCCATTTATAGCTACCTATATAGACTTAACACTTATAAAACGATGTATTCGAGCGCCATCTACATTTAAAATTATAAACTATTTATAGAGAAAGTTTCTTTAAAAATTTTGTCTAGTTAAATACCTATTTTCCATTGCAGGAAGAACAATAGAAATTGTTTATTTTTAAAAAGAATCATACGCGCTATAATATTTCTTTAATTAAAAGACACTTCGGCCAGTAAATATTTTTTATAAAAAGATTTACTGGCCGAAATATATTTTATTTGAAGAAATATGAATGCCGGCCATGCAACCTCTTATCTTTGCGTCTAAAATAGTTTCGAATTTTGATAAAAGATGGCGCGCTAATGCATCATAATATAAATACTTATTTAACACTTTTATTTAATCAATATGGTATCAAGGGTTTCGTTTCTTTTCTTATTTCTTTTATTTCACAAGTTTTTGGGTCAACATGCCCTTTAACACTGAGTTCCTAAAGTACAACTTCACGCCGTGGTGCCTGAGGAGTGAAGTTGTATTTCAGGATCTCCATGTTGAAGGGTAAGCTTTATGAATAAAAGAAATAAGAAAAGAAACCCTTGTTACATTATTGATTAAATCAAAGTGTAAAATCAAGAAATAATCTATATTAAACCTCTTTAACAATAATTCCAATGTATTCCCACTGCCTATATAAGCAAAACAAGCTCAAATTAAGTAAAATTTATTAGAACAATAATACACCTATCCCCGATTTACACGGTACTTGTTTTACACGTTTTCGCTTTTACACGGTTTTCCAAATAAGTTTTTTTGTTGTTTTTATCGCACTATACTTATACTATATACTTATACCAGTACTTATACTAACGAAATACTATACGAAAAAATTGTAGAGCAATTGCCACATCTTCTTCTTCAACTGAAAAGAAGCGAAATATTTTGGCAAGTCATGGCTGGTTTGAAAGATTTGAAATAAAACATTCTTCTTTTTTTTTCGATTTACACGTTTTCTCAGGAACGTATCTACCGTGTAAATCGGGGGATAGGTGTATACAATTAGTAAAGAGTAATGATGAGCGGAAAAGTTTCAGATCATTGGACACTTATTTTTCCGTTCATCATTACTCTTCACAATTCATCCTTTCATACTTCATCCCTAAGAATAGAAATAATAGTTATTTCTCCTTAAAATAAATTATGATATTTTGTTCTGTAAAAAGAAACATTTGCGGTAAAACTTGTCAAACGTCGTTCTATATCATAAACTGCATTATATTGTATTATAAATTAACGTTATATAATATTTATGAACCGAAAAATATGTCTAGGGTAGCCTAGTGTACATGGCATCTGCCCGGTAGGCGAATATAAAATTCGTTTTTATGTATCAGATAATATATATATTTTGAAAGATATATCGTAACAAGGTTGAAAAGGAATAAATCACTAGTGTTATATAACTTTATATATTGAGAATAAAAAAGGCATATCCTGACCAGGAGTACATGTGCTTTTCAGAAGGCAGAGCGCCATCTGGTGGAACAGAAATCAACTATTCATTGATTTAACCTGTTCCCTGATATTTGGCCAACCCAATGTCTTGATAAATCAAGAAAAGCCACCCACGAACACGTTTCGCGCTGTTGGCGCTCGTCAGCGTGGAGTAGGTTGTACCATTGCGACCAAAAAGATTTTGGCCCAAGAGGCTTCTTGAGAAACCAAGAAATGGGTATTTAAGGCCAAATTTGCGTAAATACGCTTAACACATGAAAAAACAATAGAAAAAATATACCTAAAA
Organism: Cordylochernes scorpioides; assembly: GCA_030710605.1. Classification (NCBI taxonomy): domain Eukaryota; kingdom Metazoa; phylum Arthropoda; class Arachnida; order Pseudoscorpiones; family Chernetidae; genus Cordylochernes; species Cordylochernes scorpioides. The sequence continues at coordinate 22,283,352 of CP092871.1, forward strand.
ATATATAAATCTCTACTATATTAATGTTACGATAAATTCCAAAAATAATTAAGAATTTTAATTAGATATAAAGGAATATGTAAAAAAAATAGCTAGAAGACACTATAGTGAAAATAGAAAGTGCTACACACAGAAGGAATGAAATAAAAAAACAAGGAATTTAGCTTAAAATTATATTCTTGTAGCGTGTAATTAATGATTAAAAGTTAGATGAAAAAAAAAGTTTAAAAATTAATTAAATTTAAATTTTCATTTATTTACACATTCAGGCTGCTTAAAGTCTGTGAATTCATGTTAAGTTTACTGGTATTCATCCAGTTCCTTCTACATGTAGCAATTTCTATATACTGAGTAAAATATACCAGGACTTCAGGGAAAATTATACACCTATCCCTCGATTTACACGGTAGATACGTTCCTGAGAAAAACGTGTAAATCGGGGGATAGGTGTACACAGAAATAAAAATAAAATACATTGACAGGTTAAAATATGTAGTCAGCACATAAGCTCGGGATTCCTCGTGAGATGTGCACACAGCGCATGTGTTCAATCACAGTGGCATTTAGTATAGTGCGATAAAAAAAACGTATTTGTAAAACTGTGTAAAAGCGAAAACGTGTGAAAAAGTACCGTGTAAATCGGGGGATAGGTGTATTTTTAAAGCAATCCACTCGCAGAATATGAATAAAACCGAAAGGTCTTAATAAAGGTTTTGTTTGTCGTGGATCATCAATAAATGTCACTATATATCAAATATCTTTCAGATTTATTGTCTGAATCCCGATATCATGCTAAAAAGTACAACTTCCTTAAGTTTTATCAATGAGTGTAAATTATCCTAAAATAAAATGATATCCATAAAGATTCTTCAACAATAAAACAGTGCTAGATTGTTTTTTGCTGAACCACCAAGTAAACGTAATACATATACAAACCATGATAGCCATGATTAATCAAGAAAGAGTATTTGAATAATTCTGAATAATTGAAAAATTAACGTTTAATTGAAATTTATTACAACAGATGGCGCAAGCCATCAAAACCTTTAATTGCATAATCAAAGGAGATGAGTTTCTCCTAATTTTCAACCTACCAAAAAACATTCCTTTCTCTCTCTCTCTCTCTCGAGCCTATATCATTACTAGCCGAATGACCCGGGCAACGCCCGTGTTTTACCCGATTGAATATTTTTATTCAAATACTATTTGTTATAATTATAAATTGGCGCCTTAAATAAATGCATATATTAGTTAATAACTATAGCCTATGTGCTTTATCTGTCTATGTACTGTTGGCTTCCGTAGGCGTCTCTTGCTGGGAAAAAGAAAGAGAGGATTCCATTTAGTTATTAACTAATATATGCATTTATTTAAGGAGCGACCCGCTCCAACACAATAGTTACAAAAACGAAAAAGCAAGTGGGGGGGCAAAGGTGGCGTGATCGTAGCCAACCAATAGGAGGGCGCCATTCCAAAAAAAAAAAAAAGCAAAGGGTGACAGAGTTGATTAGGAGATTAAGAATAACGCTCGTAACTGTATATAGAATATTTAATATAGAACTTCATTGCTCGATGCGAAAACTGAGCTAAAACATGTTGTTTGGATAATGAACTCAATTTTGGTTGAAGAAACCTAATAGTAGAGTTTCAATTTGCAGGTATTTTTAAGTGGTGGATATCTTACATATTGGTGCGAAGAAAAATAATCAAATAGACTTCCGAATTACTTTAAATATTTATTTAATTAGTTATAGGAAAGATTTAAAATAAAAGTTACTATGTACATGAGCCAAATCGATCCAGCAGTTAAAACAAGAGGGGAGAACTGAGTTTTTCCTCCTTCCACGTGGCGCCACTGTTTTCCCTGACCGGTCCGTCCAGTCTAGATAAGAGGGAATACCAGGAAACTCTGTCCTCCTGACAATATAAACATTAAAGTATATATAATAATAGATTCAAATATATATGAATATATACTGTACAGCCTACATCACGCTGATGGTCAACAGCCCGAAACGTGTTCGGGGATGGCTTTTCTTGATTTATCAAGATAATGGGTTGACAAAATATCAGGGAACAGGACAAATCAACGTTTAGTTGATTTCTGTTCCACTAGATAGTGCTCTACCATCTAAAAAAGCTAATGTGCTCGTGGTCAGGATTAGCCTTTTCGATTTTAATACCAACACCTGACCTTATTTATTTATTCTTATTTTTCACAAATGTATATATGAATGATTAACGCTTATTTTTGATCAAAATATTTATTATAACTCCCAATATTTCGATGAGGCAGTTCGCCTATCTTTCTCAGGGAATTCGAACCTTGTAAACATTCACGTGATGTACGAGTGGTGAGTGTTTGTATAAAGTAGATTGGTATGGTCAAACTGTTCAATGGGAATATGATTATTTCCATTAAATTATATTATTAAAATACTATTGTATATATTCTATATATTACTATTTCTGTTTTATCTGTAGGTATGATTGGGGTATAGCTATTCTTCTATTTATGCTAATTTTGTCCTCTATAGATGCCCAGCTCTCCAGAAATAATTTTGCGTGCTTATCCTGTAGGTATATATGTATCTGTCGTGATCGAATGGAAAGGTGCAACCGTTATGCATGTAAGCTTCAAAAAGAATTAGTTCCAGCCAAGTGAGCGCGCACGCGGCGTGCCGTAGCATTCGCTCGCGAGGGCTCCCACTTTTATTTTGTACAGTGTATTTATAGATGGATGAATTTGTATTTATAATTTAACACAAAATTCAACAAGGTCCTCCCATTAATTTTTACATT